>CM076260.1:37998799-39198799 GCA_038380795.1 Pyrocephalus nanus
ACATAGGTACTTATCCCTTCATTTGATTTGATGCTTTGTTATTAATTCTTGGAAATACAGGCTATCTAGAAGTGTCTGAACCGTAAAGATTGGGAATAATCCACAATTGCTGTGCAGTCTGCAACAAAACTCACATGAATGGAGCACACTCTTGTTTAGCAACACAACTTTCTCTAACTTTTAGAAAGATAATGTTTTAAGAAAAGGTCTAGAGAACATACCAGATCTTAGAGAATATCAGGATTCAAAATAAAAACCTAGATTTCAAATCCTTTGTCATATGCTAGATTTCAGTGGCAGGATTCATAGCAAGTCTTTAAATCTCCTTTGCTCTACTGTTCTCAGTCCATAGAAAGAGAGAATTGTTATTTGATGTTAAGAAACAGGAAATATTAATGTGTCACCAACTGTCTACTGCTAAAGATAGTATCTACAAATCTAGCGAAGAAGAAAATGTGGTAAAGGATCAGCCTTCACAAAATGAACTGGGAGTTGCCAATCAGTGTCAAAGCAATTCAAAAAGGATAATAAAGTTAACTACAAAATACCTACCTTTTGCTCTATGAAGACACTATATCCAGTGCCAGAGAAAGTTAATTCACAACCAGTTTTCATGATGCTACCATTCCCTGCAGTGTATAGCACAGTCATACTCTACCATTGCTTTACTTCTGCCATTAAAGCTCTTGGACACATGAAAATGCATTTCTGAGCACTATTCAGATATGATAAGGAGATGTCTAAACTATGTTTTGAATTAAAACCATGCCTAGACTCTGAGAGTTAGGTATATTCTTCTTCTGGTGGTCTGTTTCTAGACAATTCATGGGTAACAGGAAATTTAAGGAACCAAACAGAACAGCAACTCTCATAGCAATGATTTCTCAAATCATTATATAACTCACTATTCTGACTGCAATGGTAACAGCAATCACATTTTAAAAGAAAGGTCATTACTTTTAATTGCAGTACATTATCTTTTGGCAAAAAATGCCAGTTTCAATTAATATGAATTGATTCAAAATTGATATGCAGTGTCTCTGAATGGTAATTTTTTACATACTTTAAGTATGAATTGAGCTTAGAAGAGTGTATATTGTATTGAAAATATTGGGTTGACCAGGAAATTCAAAGAAATTAAAATGAAATGGATTTGAGGGGGAGAAAGTTTGACTAGATCACAGGAAAATGTGGCACATCCTAAAATAGTTTGGAAAAAATATATTCTAACAGGTTATTCCTTCCTTTGCCATGCCCATCTCTTAAAATTAGGCTGGGTCCAAGTCAAAGTGATGCAAACTGGAAATCATCCTTTCCTCTGGCTCTCTAGTTTAGTTAAACATGAAAATCATGAAATAAAATATCCCTCAGCTTCAAGTTAAACCATTCCTTGAGCTTGAATGAGAGTGGGACAAATATGGGGAGTATTATTAGGAGGTGGGAACAGGATCTTTCCTACAATGAAAAAAAAAGAATTTGGAAGAAACTTGCTCAGTTCATTGGGGCTCATTAAAATTCTTGCCACAGCATTTTTTTTTTCATATTCATACAGGCTAAAACCTAGTTTGGATTACTACACCTGTCTTCTACACAGACATTTACTCATATTTCTTCATTGCATGCTTAGTTAGAGAATTATGTTTCAAGGACACTTTTAAGAAAGAATTGTCTCATTTTAACTTCATACCTGCAGCCTTTTGTTAAATATTTTGTTAATTAATATTTTGCTGTCTTGTCTTATACCTCTCTAAATATATCCCAGAATCACAGAATATTCAGAGTTGGACAGGACCCACAAGTATTATTGAGTCCAACTCTTAGCCCTGCACAGGACACACCATGTGCCTGAGAGTCTGGTCCAAACACTTCTTGAACTCTGTCAGGCTTGGTGTTGCGACCACTTCGCTGGAGAGCCTGTTCCAGTGTCCAGCCACTCTCTGGGTGAAGAACCTTTTTCTAATATCCAACCTAAACCTCCCCTGGCAACTTTTCAGGCCATTCCCTCGAGTTCTGTTACTGGTCACCACAGAGAAGAGATCAGTGCCCCTTCTCTTCCTCTCACGACTGCAACGAGGTTTTCCCTCAGTCCCCTCTTCTCCAGGATGAATAGAGCAAGTGACCTCAACTGCTCCTCATATGGCTTCCCCTCAAGGTCCTTCACCATCCTCATTGCCCTCCTTTCAATACTCTCTAAGAACTTTATACCTTTCTTACATTCTGGTGCCCAAAACTGCACATAATATCCAGGGAGAGGCCACACCAATGCACAACAGAGTGGGACAATCACCTCCCTCAACCAGCTGGTGATGATTTGCCTGATGTCCCCCAAAACACAGTTGGCCCTCCTGGCTGCCAGAGCACTGCTGACTCATTTTCAACTTGCCATCGACCAGGTCCCTGGGGATCTCTTATTCAAATTTTTGGGTGTATTAAACTGCAGAGGTAGTATACATATAAAACTGAAATAAAACAATATGGTGCAATATGTAAGCATAACTAATTACCATCATTAATCATGCATGCACAAGTCCTCATAAACTACAGGGACATTGCAGAGCAGCAATAACATAGCTATGAAGTGCCCTGAGCCATCATTTCCAGAATCACCAGTGTTAGGTTATAAACGCTGTTGCTCATCTCATGATTTCAAAGCGCCTGTTAAGCAGGGAGTTATTAGGGATCCATCCTTGCTTTGTGCAAGAAGAAAGAACTTGGCTAGACACGTCTCTAGGAGCACATTTTTTATCAGGGTAATTTTAAGTATTTTCAGCTAGTCTCAGAAATTAAGAGAAAGGAGATGGTGTGGAGAACACACCGAATAAAACAATGAAGCCTTTATTTTTTCCAGAGCTTTTATAATTATTATGTTATTGTATTATTATTGTTATCATACTTGCCTTTAATTTGGGATCTGAGAATAAACCCTGAAATATTTAAGTGCTCCACTTTTTCTCCCTATGATTATATTCCCTTTTGCATAGATAACCTCAGAAAAGAGAAGTTGAGACAATTTGCCCAACTCCTACAAGTCTGAAATTGAACTCCTTTTAGTTTCTACTTGAATAGATAGGCACTGATCTTTATTTTCACTCTCTATTGTGTGGTTTGAATGTGTGTAAAATTTTCTATGATCCCAGTCCAGAGTTAAAACTTGTTCTAAAATAATACAGTTAAACAGTACATGCTGATGCCTCCAGAAAATAGATGCCATAGTTTTTGGCAGCTTTCTTATTTGTCTCTCCCTCACTGAAAATGCTATACCACAATGATACATTTTAACTGTAACACATCATCTGCTTTTAAAAAGGAATATATGATTATGTTTATTTATCCATGTTTATAAACACACGTGCATGCAAACAATAATTTGTTTTCCACCTACTTCTTATTCAGAAATTATCAGAGCTGGTGTCTGGATACTTGAGGAATTAGGTAAAATAATGAAGTGCAAGCATGTGAGATTTGATTTGCTGTTAGTTTTGCTGGCTGCTTCCAAAGACAGACTTAGTAGTAAAGCTGTCATGGATACCACAAATACAACTGCACAGAAGTCCAGAGATTAGAAAGGCCAAGCTGAAAATGGCAAAGGAGAAAGCAATACTGGGTATTGGCTGAAGCAACTGTCTGACTTTACCCTTTCAGCAAGACTCACTGCATCTATACTAATCTGTATATAGGACACTGGAAAGTGTGGTTTATGTAGAGTGACATGAATTTTCTATTTTATTAAATGCCCTAGGAGCCTTCCCAAAAGTCAGTGTTATTTGACTAAAGAAAATATTTGATCTGAGGATATGCATGAGGCTTCATAACACAGACTTAACTTCATGAACATTCAGGTCAATGTATAGTCTATAAGCAAGGTCAGCATCAGTTCTGGGTCCTATTCTTCTATACAGAGATTAACCATTTCTTTCCCATTCCCCAGATTTCTTGCTTGTGGAGAGAGTAACTTCAGTACCTGTTCTATATGAACCATGCTAAATGAAAGTATTATACAATAACCAGACTTGGTTGCTCTTACCCAAATTACCATCAGAAATTTTAAATGTTTAATGCCATCAGAAACTCAAAATGTTTATTTGTGAAAATTTACCTTCCAAAAAATACAAAATAGTTTTTAAGCAACCTTATAATCAGTGCAGACTCAAATTTTGACACTTTGTTTAATTGCTTGATTTAATTTTTTTTACATCTGCAGAAGTTCAAGTGGACTTCAAATAATTTTTGGTGAACACAGAATCATACTGTTATGTTTTTATAATTCTGAGCAGACTCATTTTTGCTCTCCAAATAACCTTTAACAACAGCAGAACATTCTAATGAAATATTATCTTATATCTCAGTGGCCCAAGTTGAAGGGGGCAAAGAAGAATTGTTCTTCACTGAGAAATACTCAGTGGGCTGTATTTTGTATATACCTGTAAGTCTTGAACTCATTAAAAGGCCAGGCACATTGGACAAACTGTATCATGTATATAGATACATATGGATATAGCCTTAGAGTGAGAGTAAGAAAGACAGAGAGAGAGAGAAAGAGACCCCTTGGGAACACATGTGTTCTAAAAGGCACATTTTTGTATGCATTTATGGTTTAGCTCATGGAATCACAGAATATTCTGCACCCACAAGGATCGAGTCCAACCCTTAGCCCTGCACATGAGCATCCCGAAAGAGTCACAACATTTGCCTGAGAGTATTGTCCAAACACTTCTTGAACGCTGTCAGGCTTGGTGCTGTGACCACTTTCCTGAGGAGCAAGTTCCAGTTCTCAACCACCCTCAGGCTGAAAAACCTCTTTCTAATATCCAACCTAAACCTCCCCTGGCACAACTTCACATAATTTTCTCGGGTCCTGTCACTCGTCACCTCTGAGAAGAGATCAGTGCCCCTTCTCTTCCTCTCATGACTGCAATGAGGTCTCTCCTAAGTCTCCTCCAGAATGAACAGTTTAAGTGACCTCAGCCGCTCCTCCTACAGCTTCGCCTCAAGGCCCTTCACTCTTTGTTGCTCTCCTTTGGACACTCTCTAAAAGCTTAGTATCTTATATTGTGGTGTCCCCAACTACTGTGGGGCCACACCACTGCAGAGCAGAGTGGGACAATCACTTTCCTCAGCTGGCTGGTGATGCTTTGCCTAATGCCCCCCAGGAGAGGGTTGCCCCCCTAGATGTTTTAGGCATCTTGATTTTGTGTAGGAGGACCCATATTACCTAGAAAAAGGGGTGTCTGTGTGTCTTTCCCATGGAAAATAATCTAATGGAAAAGATCTTATATTTTCCCCAAAGTCTTCCTGATCCTGAATCCTAAATTTAAGGAAAGCGCTCAACTGTGTTACAGTCTGTTGGGTTTATGTTGTTTCAGCTGATAGAGGCTCTTACTCTCACAGAATTATAGGAAAGAATTGCTTCTGACTTATTCAAGAGAACAAGTTTATATCATAAAGCTAAAATAAATAAGAGCATGATTAGAAACTAATTCAGTCATTTAAGAATTAAACAGTTTCGCCTTCTTTTTCCCTAGGTAAGTTCTTCTAATATCTCTAAACAATGCTGTGAGGAAAATATTCTCACTGCCATCTAGATTTGAATTGTTTGATAAGTTTGAAGGAAAGTTAAAAAGGTGTTCTTTCTCTCTCCCTGAAAGCCGTAATAGGATTGTATATAGTTTCTTCTCTTTGTCTCTGTATATAAACGATTGAGCAGACTGTGAATCGTGGGTGTGGGTGGTAATTAAGATATAATTGTTCACAGAATATGGAAACTGCATTAGAAACTGGAGACATTCCTGCCTCCTTCTCTGCTCTTTCAGACAGTGAAAAAAGAGTCTTTATTATATCAGATACTCCACAGAGAAACAGGTATTACTTTTCAAATAAGATGCTGGGTGGCCAATTAGCATAGTATTTCTAGATAATGTTTGTAAATGCTGTAAATCTGCAAACATTTTTATGATTGCTAAACGGTGAGTTTAGAGTTAGGGAAGGTTTTAAGCCAATGTCTTTATAAGATGCAGTGAGTGAAATGTCAGGGAGAATATATAGTTTCAAAGGGTTTGTTTCTGTTCATGCTAGTTGCCCTTCTGTGTCCCTTCCTTCTTTTCAAGGTGGACTTTGTCATTTTGCACCTCCTTCTTTTTCTAACTTTTCTTAGGTAAAACTAAGTACTTTTCTCCCTCCTAGGCTGTGGTTCCAGGTAGTGCTACACCAGTTCTTTTTGTTTTAAGGCCCAACATGGCTCTTAACGGGGTCTGTTTCTAGGATCTTCTGACTATCACAGTTTAGCGCTCTCCAAAGCCATCCGATAATAAACAATTGATTCTCTCTCTGTAAAAATATGCTGTTTTCTGGTGATTTGTATGAAATGATATTTCATTCTTTATACTATTTGCCGTTTTTGCCATTAAGAACCATTTTATTTAGTCATCTATTAAAAAAAACAAAAATAAAAAAACCACTGCTATTTATATTATAAGGCTGGTGCACATATTCAATGATATGTTAATTCAACCGGCAGAAAGAAAAAGAAGAGCATAAAATGTGCAGCTAGATCTAGTTTTTTGTATCTATTGTAATTTGGCATCTTTCCATGGACTTCACTGGAATTATAATCTCTGCCAATGAGTATAAAATGAGGTTTCCAGAAAACGTCAGTGCATTAATTCACTTGGCCAGACATGGATTTCTGAGGATGAAGCTTAAAAAGACATCTTTTTATATTTTTCTTGAATATTTCCTTCAACATGGTAATTAGGATAATGGATCATGCCCCCACTACAATCTATGAATCAGTGAGACAACTGTGCTTGTCTATGATAATGCATATCACAAGCCTGAGGCAAAGCGCATGAGAGCTGGGGAAAGCACTCTCAGGGAGAGCTGTCTAACAAAATGCATTTCCACCTAAGGCAACTAATATCCTCTGAAACCTATGTGTCTGTTTGAGCAACTCTAACTCGATGGGAATTTCAATTAGGGTGTCCTCACTAAAGATGTCTCTGTTATCTGTAACTTTGGAGACCACCTACATCTCCAATTAGTAGATCTGGAGGTGCATGAAATTATTTTTATGAATTTATACGTACATATTCTTTGAGGGTGTGGTGGTGTGAGTGAGTTTACCCCTCTGTGCTTGTACTACTTTCCTCTGTTTCTTCCAATGACATTTCTTGTGCCTGTCTGTGGTAATGATGACCATCCAGCTAATTTTCAGAGGATCACATTAACACTAACCTTTGACTCACCCATCTGTTCCTCACTTTATTGCTTCAAATGTCTCCTTTCTGGCTCGTTGTTAAGCTGGAATAGAGGCAAAATTCCTCCAAGCACAGCAGGGCCAATTCTGACTGCAGAAGGCTGCTTAGTAGAGTCATCTGAATTGTTTGCTCTTGTCATTGAAGGTTTTCTTACTACTGAACATCTTGCTGGATGTTGATGGTGAATAAAACATCTGTGGGTGACAGTAGGCTTTGCTCTCAAAATAACAAAGGAACATGTCTTGGCTCCCATCTTCTGACAGGGTTTTCAAAGCTTCCCTTAGGTGTCTTCTCACCATGGAATGAGCAGCTCTTAGTTGGTTAATCTCCTGCCTTACATACTAAGCACAAATATGTGAAACTAAAGGTTAGGATTCTTAGCTTGAAAACCTCCCGATTTTGTATAGGGACAAAATAAATAGCCCAGCAGAGCTACAGGTAACTTACTGTTGCAAGAATCCACAGACATATCAAATATCAGAGCATTTTCCATGCATTCATTCATAATTCCAGGTATACTTATTGGTAAAGCCTTTAATAGTGCCAGAGCTGTATAAACAGAGAAAGCTACTAAATCTAGTGTATATTATGAATTTAATGCTTTCTGTATTAGCACTTCGCCATTGGTTTTGGATGGTAAATATAAAAAGCGATTCATTTTCATTCTGTTTTACTCCTGAATTTGTCTGACACATTATTTTCATAGAAAGTGTTCCCTTTTTATCTTTTCCCACTGAAAAAAACAAATATACAAACATAACAGAAAGAAAAAAACAAAATTCAGAATATAAGAATTTTATAATAATACTAAGCCAGATTTGTTGCTGCTGGGAAATTTTGTCCTCCAGACTGCCTTGCTCTCAGTGCACCATAATAAAATATACTTATAAGCAATTTAAAACACATGTTTTGAAGTAGGTTCTGCAGCAACTGAAGAAAAATGTGAACTGAGCCATTAGAATTGCAGTACATTTTGCATACCTTTAACGCAGATATTAAGAATTATTTTACATTGCAACAATCTTATTCTTTTAAATTAACTTCGGGTATCAGGCTAAAACACTGGGCCTGGATGACAGATAAATGAAAGATCTTTAGTGTCCAGTCCAGCAAGTTACAGTGAAAAACACGGAAGGGGGCAGGGAGGCAGCAAAATTGCCAAGTAGATGAATACCGCCTCTTAATATCAGCAGTAATGGAGAAACTGTTTTCCATCATGCAAATCTGTGCTTAGTGAGCAAAAAACATTCTCCAAGGTTTTCCATCAACGTCAGTTGTATACCTACGTGGTTTAATACAGGTAGCCTAGTGTAATATAAAAGTATCATACACTTTTTTCCTAATTTTTTTCCTGTTTAGCAGAATATTTTTGTGACTAAATTTGATGCATATCTATGTGCATGTGCTTTCTTACTAGAATATACAGTGTTTAAGGTAAAATAATATTTCTGAAGATTATTTGATATGTATCTTGGTATGCCACAATCAATGCCACGGAGAAAAAAAAAGACGTAAACCCATATTTCTCTGTAGAGAACATATGTACTTTAGCTATTTGCAAGTATAATAGGAAGCTGTGAATTTGGGACTTGAAAAATGGTTATGTTACTTACAGGAAACATTTCAAAACTGAGAGACAGCTGGAAATTGCAGTAGATGAGACACTGGAAAAATCCAGGAACCTCCTGCCAATATCAGATACAGCAGTATTAGATCCAAATGGATTTACTTGCCTTTCATCTATGTAGCTACCTGCATATGCATGTTTTATACATCTCTTTGAATTAAGTTTATATTACTAGTACATTTGTAAGACAGTTGGTTTGAAGATTTTTCCTGCTGTAAAGACATTACCTAATTCAAAATCTTGCCCCCATCTGAGATTACATACATATTCTGAAAAACCTGAACAGCTGACAAACTGCCTATGCTGAAAGGGAATCACTGCAAAAATCCTTTCAGATCACTGTCATTCTACTTGTGCACAGCAGTGTTCACATACTTCCAGAAACACTTGCACGATTCATGCCATTTCAATATGGGGATCGCATTGTAGCTATCCCACTAAAATGAGCAGGAAGAATCTTTGCCTTACTGAAGATATCCCAAGATGTATTTTCAATGTATTTTTACAGGATATCTGCTAGTGCAAAGTGCCTTTGCAAAATTTGCTCCTGCAAAACTGCAAAAAAATAAGGGTCTGTCATCTGGTTTTGTCCTTGTTTATTAGATTTGCCTTGTGAATTGCTTGTTTTTCACCATGTCTCTTGATAAAATATTGCCTTCAGAACTGCAGATTGATTCTAGAAGTTAAATGAATCAGGATATTCTTAAATAAAATTATATAGTGAGAGAGCCATGGGGCACATGAGTGCACGATATGCAGCTTTTGAAGTGCAAATTTATTTTTCAGTGTAAGAATCAGCTGAGAACATATGTAAGGAAAACCATTGGCTTATTTGCTCCCTGAAACACAGATATTTCGCTGTGGAGAAAAAGTGTGGAAGAGCTGTGGTGCTGTAAATATTTAGTGTAGTTCAGATTAGAGTATCCACTGAGATAAAAAATAGGTGCCCCAAAGAAATTAAGTAGTGCCAGAAAAGCTCCAGAGAAGGTTTGGTTGATATTAGAACATTCTGTCACATTATCGTACTGGTGCAGTTGTCAAAAGAATACGAAGAGGAGTAATTTTTGTGACCAAATTTAGCAAATCCATTCCTTTCTTCAATATTAGACAAACTCCTATATCAGACAAACTCCCTTGCCACATATCCTTTTTCTGTCTTCCTCATATCCAAAACCTGAAGTCTCTCAGTTAATTTCATCTCCATGTCTTCTTGCTGAAGGTTTTGAATATTTTTTGAAATTCAGGATCTGATAGAATGCAGCACATTTATACATGAAAGGATAAACAGAGAAAGACAATCAGTGCGAATGAAGAGCTCTGCATTACTTGAGAAGTCATTTAATAATTATTAACAGTTTCGTTGTTTGATTTCCTATTATGTAAAGTTTTGAGGCAAAACACTCAAACCTGACAAACAAAGTGCTCTATAAACAATAATGAAGTCTTGGAACATGCTGTGAGCCAGGTAATTATTATTAGACTAATTCTACAAGTGGGTAGCTTGCATCACAGGAATTAAATTACTTCTGTGTCAAAGAAAAATTCAAAGGCAGAGCTTAGAAGTCATCTATTCCAGTTTCTGCTCCTTTTACTAGACAATGCTCTGTCCCTTAAGATCATCGGTTTTTGAGGAATCTGGCTCTTAAAAAATCCCTCACCCAACAGATACACCATTCTTTGTAAAGAACTGAAATTATTAATATTTATATCAAGGCTGACAAGTCCTTGACCTAAAAGGAAGGAGTCATACAGTGGTTGCAGGCAGCAGAAGTGACATAGGAAAGAAACAAGCAGGTGTTACTAGGAGAGGACAAGGAGAGAAAAGAGAAATTAACCCTCTGATTCCCTCTGGTAAATCTTCTTTCTCACCTTTTGCACGGGAATCAAACGATGCAAAGGTCTGATAAGTCCTCAGAAGAGAACAGTTATTTCGGCAGATCTCTCCATGGATTTCCTCATTATGTGCCTCTTCAAAAACGGCTGAGAAATGACTATCATGTAAACTCCAGGGAAAATGTAGTATTTGGATCCTAATATTTGCTATTTTTCTGTACTGAAAGAATAGTATAGGAACTAAAAGCAATAACACAGAAGTATAGAAATAATAAGAAAAGTACAGAAATAGCAGAAGGGCAGTGGCAACATACAGTATTCTCATAATAGCGCATCAAAGTCAAACATTACCAACTATCCCTCTGGCATATGCAAAACTCATTCTCTGAGCTACTGATATTCTGAAATGTCAGACACCTTTTTGGGCAATGCACTTCAGATTGTGGGAAACAGTGTTATAAAGCATGCACTGAGTTTCATGAGGGTATATGCAAAGTGAAGATACAAGCAGTCTATAAGATATTCTCTCTGATTATATTACATATTAAACAATGATTTAATTATTCCCCAAAATCAAAAGGAGCCAGATCCAAGCATGTGAGTGGCACAGTAATTCAAATGCAGATCCATTCCTTTTATGTGAAGGCCACAATATTTGCTGACAGGTTCGGAAACAAAGCGCGGAATCTCAGAAGCTAAATGCCTAAGTCTCAGCAATTTGATCCCAAGCTTTTCAGCTGAGACCATGAGAAGCTGATAGCCCCTAGGGATATGGCTCACAGGAGAACCTGTGAGGCATACTAACAAGTGGGTTAGACCTGCATCATGTAGCTTTTTATAACATTTTTTACCTAGATATGGCTTTGTACTTGAGACCCAGCAAGACAGCTTTGATCCTTTGGAGCATGGCAACTACCAAAAAAAAAAAAAAAAAAAAAAAAAAAAAAAAAATGCTAGGAGAAAAGTTACACATAGAAATAGTTAGGGATTATGGGGTTTTGGCTATGATGGACAGACGCAGATACTCACTGTCTAAAAGATAACACTGGGCATAATACTTTTTTTTTTTTTTTAAAGACAAGCTTTCGAATATCCTAGAATGTTTCACACAGAGGGACCCACACAGATACTCCAAACAATGACTATAAAGAGTAAAGGAACAAACAGACAAAGACCAGGCAATTTGAAAGGGAAGATTCACTGATGAAATGTCCAGGAAAGAGAGAGAGCCCAGTCAAACTTTCCTGTCTCAGACTTAGAAAGGACCTTGTGAAGGCTGACTCTAACCTTTTGTGTGCATCCCTTTAGCACGGTAGCTGTGAGCACTACAGAAAAAGAATCAATAAAGTTATGTAGATGCCCTCAAGGAGACTGCTCTCTCGACTGCTTTTTTTTTTTTTTTTTTTTTTTTTACTGCTGAATGGAAGAATTTACTCTAGCATTTGTTTTTCAACAGTAGACTCTAAATTATTGTTACCTCTGCTTAAAAAAAACAACCCATAGGCAATTCAGAGTAGAATAGGGGACCATTTATGAGGAATAAACCTGAAACTTTGAAATACACTCAAAAAAGAAATATTTCAGGGTTCATGAGATGCAACTACTCCACTCTTTCAGCAAATAGATATTTCAGTAACCTTAATTTTAAATGCTGATCTACACAATGCATGATTATATATTTAAATCCCTATATAACCTCCTACGTGAACACCACTCTAAGACATTATTAATGGGATTGGAACCATACAGTGAAAAAAATTCCATTAAAAATATAGTCTTACTCTCGCCAGAATATTTGGTCAGATAAGCAATTTTGCATTAAAAGTAGATGTAAACATATCAAATCAAATTCGCATTCTAGTTTTTAAGTAATATTTTCAAGTATTTGGAGTTATTATTTCATATTCATACATTTATGCATTTTTATTGTGATTTTATGTTTTTAAAGTATTTAAACTTCATGTGTCCCTGTCTTATAAGTTTTGTAGTGTACTAGAGGACATTATTTTTACATATATATATATATGTAATTTTATCAGACTGAAGGTGCAAAACTGTATAATTTAAAATATTCACACTTTCAACAGCAAAGCACCAATCAAAACACAGTGATTCAATCTTGCTGTTTTGGAAAATACAACATATTTTGCTATGCTTCCTTTTCTTCATTGTCCACCAACACCTTTCCTTTTCCCTCTGCTCTCTCATGATATGTCCACGTTTAGTTTTATTTCTAAGACTGCGCTTGAGGTAGCTTAACCCTTAAAGGCTCTTTGCAGTAAGTTCTGCTCCTCTCCACTCATCTTCATTACCAATGAAGCTTGACAACGTACAAGTAGGTCTCTGTCCTGCGTTCTCACACTTGGACCCTTTGTTCAGCCCTACCCTCCCATTCTACAGCCCTCTCCCTAGAAAAGGCTATTTGTGGGTTATCACTGCTTCTCTTACATGACTATTCCCTCACCCACCTCCCCGAGGATAACTTCATTATATCAGACTTCTCCTAGAAATAGTTTTTGGTTTTACTGACTGGCAGAGGCTGCTCTTCAGGACCTCTTCACTGTTGTCAAAGCCAGCTTATGAACCCAGAAATGGATAAAAGAGTTGGCTCACTTGCTCAATATGCTTATTGTCATACCAAGTATGTATTGTGGACCAAATCATCAAAGATGTAAGGGTTTTATGCACAATTCACACAGAGTTTTACAATTCTCTGTGATAGAGAGTGAAGCTTTATGCTGTACTTCTTCACTGCAACCGCTTTCAATATTCTTTTTATTTTGGTTTTATGTGTCATGACAGGTTCTGAAAATATCCAGATCTAACACATATTAGATTATTGGGTCATTCCTTCCTGTGTTTCCATCCTGTTGCTAGTTACTTAGAAATTTTAGAACAGTGTAGTAAAACGTTTTTAACTTTTTAGTTCAGCTTTCCTCTTGTTTATTACATGCAGGAAGTGGATTGAAATTATTCTTATCCTGTATGATTTGCATGCTAACTTTGGAAATGATATTTCTTTCTAGGTTTATCATTTGCAGAAAAATTCCAAACAAATTGAGACTATTGAGAATTCACGTTTTGAAGGAAATTAATCCTTTTTACTTAAAAAAAAATCATTATGTTTCCAATTTGAGGTCAATTTCAAAGTTTTACTTATTATTTATCAAAACGCAAGCAACAGAGAGAGAAATTAATCTCATTAATCATATTCTTAGTTTCCAAAATTTAATTAGTAAAATTAGATGTCCAACTCCTTTATGTCTACAGATACTTTAAAAGTTTCCTTACATAGATAAAACCCTATGATGCAAGTCCCCTGGACTTTCAGCAAAAGTATCCCCATTGACTTCTGTTTACATTTTAAGTCTCTAACAGCACGACTACATAAAAAGTTAAGCAAAGAATCAAAAATTCTGACTGTTTTGGCATATGCTGGATTATTCTTTAGAATGATGCTGAGCTAAATTCCTGGCTGTTGTAAAATACTAAGCAAAAATATGTAATATTATTTGATGCGTGAGAGTGCAAATATAAATGAAAGCAGAGTTCATATATTGCTTCTACATTCTATCTGTCAGTCAAGCTGAGACTTTACGAAGAATGGCAAAGCAATTTTCAGTCATGTATGGTATATCATGTAGGTCAAATTCTTTTATGTAAATCTCTTCCACTTGGGTGTTTAAATTTCAATAAAAATGTAATGATAAAAAGTGTGGCTTTTATTTCTCCTTCTTTCTCTAATTCATTCTGAGTTTTGGCGAGCAAGTGTTTTATCGAGCATGACACCTAAAAGAGGCATTGTTTTAAAAAGGTGTTAAAACAAGAGTCACATATGTTTTGGATAAAGTAAGTATTACAGGAGGCTTCCCCACACAACCTTTCTTTCCTGTAAGCTGGGGCTCATGGAGCTGTTTCTGTAGGTTAGTTTGAGTTCATTCGAATTCTTCAGATCACCAGATGAGGGTGGCTTACCTGATGACTAACAACAGCATGGTGCATTTCAGAGTTTCCTATTGTTATTTTGTTTTTCATTGCTGTTTTCATACGAGAGATTCCCTGCATTAGGAACAGACTGTGTTCTCAGTGCTAAATTGTGCCTAAAACTAAACAGTAACCTGCCTCTCTCAGGCCTTAAAAAAAAAAAAAAAAAAAAAAAAAAAAAAAAAAAAAGGAGAAAGAAAAAGAATTCACTGGTTTCAGAGCTTTTCTAATAAGACATGCTTTCCTGAGTCAGAATTCAGTTGGCATGTCGGGCTTTCACTTTGTAGTGAACAACCTAAGAAAATAGATACTAAGCTCATCTCCCTTCAACATGTAGTTGACTGCATGGCCTCTGAAACACTCAGCCTTTTTGCCTGCCACATTATTTGCTTTTGAAGTGAAGAAGAAAGACGACATGCACCTTTGAGAATTAGAGAATTTCTTAGCAGCAAGATTCACTCTCACATGTTATGCGGGTTAGACCCCAAACATTGGATAATATGACACACACTATGCTATTGTACAAGTTGTGAATAATAAACATTATAGAAATGCACACAGGGAATACCATGTACTTTGGGGCAAATTCTGAATTCAGAAACATAACTGCAGCTCAGGGGAGATTTTAAACACCAATCACATGAAATACATTTGCCAGTATCTTCAGTTGTAATACTATAGTTCCTTGCAAATACAAGGAGTTAAGTTGAGAGTAAATGTTTGCTTTTTTTTCTTTTGTCTGAAATATGATTGCCCCAGGAATTTTTGCAATGAGTAAGTGCCATATTTGTAGTACAGAGCTAAAGAAAGGATAGGCTGGAGTAGGTAGGTAGGAATTAATACTTTTGATATGATGAATTATTTGGAAGTTTACATTATTTCCTGTCCTTAACCAAAAGTAAAAGTAGAAAAAGGGAGCCAAAATATAAAAGTAAACTGAACTCAAACAAATCTTTGTTGTGATTAAGTCAACTGTTTTTCTGAATGTATTTGAATTTCAACATTAAAAGAAATTGTTCTGATAATGAAAAAAACCCAAAACATTTCTAAGCAGCAACTTAGAGTATCTTGTTCATTTTCCAAACAATTTGAGGCAACAGAATGAAATCTCCTATTTAT
Organism: Pyrocephalus nanus; assembly: GCA_038380795.1. Classification (NCBI taxonomy): domain Eukaryota; kingdom Metazoa; phylum Chordata; class Aves; order Passeriformes; family Tyrannidae; genus Pyrocephalus; species Pyrocephalus nanus. The sequence goes on from CM076260.1 coordinate 38,014,616, forward strand.
TTAAATTTGACAAATCAAACTTCTCAAGTAAAATTTATATATTTTGTACAGGTTCTCAAGCACCAGCAGTAGGAGGGACTAGTTGTCATGTGCAGGGAAGGGGAAAAAGTAACTTTCAGTAACTTTAATGTTTCAAAATCTGTGGAGAAATCTGGTCAGATGAAAATTTATACTGAAAAACAAAAGAGTTAAATATTCCTTTTTTAATTTTCCTAACCCTCCCTTCTATTACAGACAATATAATGCAGTTGGTTTTAAAAATCATTTTTCCATGTCATGCTATTTATTTCCTGGCAAAAGACACTGTCATACACTAATGTTGTCGGTGGCAATCATTGTATTGGATAACATTGGTGATATAAATTTGTCTTTTTTCTTTCTAGTAGCTCGCATGTGTTTTTGCCTTGGTCAAAAAAAAAAAAAAAAGCTTAACAACAAACAATTCAATGACTGCTTTGAATTCTGAAGTATAAAGAAATCCATTCCCTTGTGGTATTTAGAAGTCTGTCAGGGATTACACATGGACAGTTGCACATGTATTATATAGTTTCATGTTTTTTCATTTGCTAACATATTCTGTCCTGTCCAATTCTCTTGATAATTCCTCCAGCATGCTATCTAATAGGGATCAATTCCTTCCACTTTCTTCCATAGCCTGGAGACCCCAGTTGGAATAAATTTTTTAGTTCTGTTTTTTCCTAAATAGTCATACCAATAATTCAGTCTCATCCACGGTTATTTCTTCTTTTATCAACTTCAAAAAGCATACCTTCTTCTCCCCAAAGTATTATGCACATATTGGTAGTTTCCTGAAGAGAACTGTGAGTTGACAGGGAACATAGACAGTATTCTTGCTGATAATGAGAGTGAATCCTTTTCTTTTTAACATACAAACTCATCTTTGATTCACCTCTACAATATCCTTATGTTTTTAAAGAGTATCAAATACACTATAAAATCAAAATCAGTCAATATTACAGAAAGCACAGTCCATGTGACTGAACCAAAAGAATACCACTTTGTCACGTCATCCACAAATGGCACAACTTCTAAGATCCCTGTTTTACAGATATTCATCCATCTGTTTATCTTTATGCTCTGAGAACAACTTCAGTGTTTTTTTCTGGAGTTGCCTGCTGAGTTTTAGGGTCAACATGTGTGTGAGTTCATGTGGGACTGCAGACTAACAAGGCAGCAATCTTCCTGTCAGTTCAGGACTACATTTTCTATTCCGAATGAGCTCAGACCTTGGCATGGGATTTGTGGTGTGAATACTATAAAGCACAGCCACATACACTACAAAAACATAGGGAAAGCATGCCTAGTTCATTGTTTTAGACTTACAAAATTAGTCTGTTCACATGGAATCTCAAAACCACTGACAAATCTCCCCATGTTAAAAATACGTAATTTCATCTGGTATTAACATGGAAAGGTGACAAGATATTTGTATCTTTCTACACACTTGGGTTACATCTGTGAAACAAGTATTTTTTAGTAACATGACATTGTGGGAACCTGCTCTGAAAGAGAACCATATTCTGAAAAATTCTCAGTTTTTGTTAAAGTTAAGGCATATATAAGGCAGGCCTTAGTGAGATATGTATATGTGTGTTCTGAAGGCAGACTACTGAACACCTATGCTGAACTGATTACCCATGTCTTAGGTGCGGGGTATTAATAAAAACCAAAGTGGAAAAGGAATTTAATTTCTTTTTGTTTGGTTTGGTTTGGTGTTTTGTTTGTTTGTTTTGTTTTGTTTTGTGGGGTTTTTTTTGTCTTTTTTTTTTAACTCAAGTTTAAAATGCCACTGTCTAAAACACTCAGAAAGTACAGTAAAAAGTAACAGTAAAATTCTCTAATGTCAGCTAGACTGCATTTAGATAATACTTTGGGATTTATCCTTCCCTTGTATCTGCATCTACTGTTAATGAGAGTAATGCAAAAGTATTAAGAGGAAAACCCTGTTCTGATGATGGAAGAGAGCTTTCAGTACTTCTTTGTACTTGTACATATCCATGACTTCAGCTATATTCAGAGAAAGCATTAATAGAGCACCAGAGACAGCTACTTACAAATAGGAGAAGAACATTTCTAACAGTGATAAATGACAGAAACGATGGAAACTTAAGGGTCCCCTTTTGTACACATTAAAGAAATATTTTTTTTAATTTGTTTTTAAAATTTATATTGATGTCAGTAGCTCATAATGAAGCGCAGAACTGGAACTTGGCAATGTTTTCATTGCCTCAAAGTAGTATTGATTTCCATACTATCTTACTGATACTTATTGAATGATAGTAAATAGCTTCATAGTTTGCAATCTTAGCATAGTTTGCATGACAAACAAGTTCATGTGTATTTTTCCACTACAAATATAAACAAAACAAGAGATTTTCTGTAGTATCTCTTATGCCAGTTGGACAGGAAAGAGTGTTACCACAGGGATACACAGTACTTGGAATTTATATACATAAAATTTAAAAGTAAACAAAATGAAATGCTAACCGTACCTGAGTTCATATGGATCTGTCTCTAAATCTCTCTCTATCCCTTTTCCATATGATTATTCTATCATGGTATCTTCACTTTTCTAGTATTCACACCAAACCTATAAAGTGCAGTTAGCTCCATCCCATTTTTTTCCAGGGACTGACAGTGCAGTATACAACCCCCACCACTGTTAAATCAGAGATGACTGGATAGCTTGCATGCACATTCTAATGGAGTACTCACCAGGCCAAGCAGATCAAATAGCTACTGACAGTGATAGTCCTTAATTTAGCTTCTTCTCCCTGCCTAGGTTCTGGTATCATAGGAACACATATATAGTGTACACGATATAAAAGAATCAGACGTCCTTCTCCTAAATTGGTCTGAAATAAATCAACTGTCTTAGGGAAAAAACAAACAAAAAGACAAACAACACCAACAATAAACCACAGAAGCAGATAGACAGGAACTACACTTCACTTAGTACTGATTTTAGATAATTTTTTACAATAGTGAGTGATAAAAAAGGTAAGTCACGGTATTGTAAACTGTGGGGGGTTTTGGTTGGTCGGTTTTAGTTTCTGTGGTTTGATGTTTTTGTCTTTTGTTGTTTGTGGTTTTTGGTTTGGTTGGGTTTTTTTTTTTTTTTTTTTTTTTTTTTTTTTTTTTTTTTAATCATGTAAAGAATTGTGGTCCCCAGCTTGGGATTTTAAGTGGCAAATCTGAGGATTCACTGCCATGAACTATTGCATTTAGCTACCTAAGCCTGCTGATCAGCTTGTGTTGGAAACTTCAGGAATGTACTGGGACCAGTGTAATTTTCTTGAAAGAGCTGGGTTTCTATGTAACTAATTGAGAAGGACTCACCTTTTTTCAAAGTATTTAGCATCACCACTGTGCCTTTTTCTAAGCGTATTTATTAATTAAACCAAACCAAAACAAAATAAAGCATCTCTCCCCAAAGAAGCAAACAAAAAATTATTTAAAAAACACAAACAAGCAAAAAATGTAGTCTATAAGATCAGTTGAAACACAATACAACATAATTGGTATGGATGTTAAAAAAAGATGCACAAAAATTGCTAATTAATTGAACAAAATTTATCAAAAGTTTCGTTCTACAGAGTCAGGAAAATAAACAGCTATATTCAGTTAAAAATGTTTAAAAATTACTTACCTGTGTTCAAAACCCTCTACTAAGATGTGTCATGAGTTATGGATTAAAAGAAAGAAAGAGTTGAGCCCCTCCCTCTACTCAGCACTGATGTGGCCACGTCTAGGGTACTGTGGTCAGTTCTGGCTCCCCAGTACAAGAGAGACGTTGACATACTGGACAGAGTCCAGCAAATGGCCATAAAGACGACTGAAGGAATGAAGCACCTTTCCTCTGAGGAAAAGCTGAGAGAACTAGGACTCTTCAGCCTGGAGAAGAGAAGGCTCGGGGAAATCTTATCAATAGAATTGATAAGAATATAGAATTATCACAAGGAAGGATGCAAAGAAGACAGAGCCAGACTCTTCTCAGTGGTGCTCAGTGACAGGACCAGAGGCAACGGACACAAACCAGAACAGAGGAGCTTCTCATGAACATCAGGAAACACTTTCTTACAATTACCAAGTACTGGCAGAGGTTGCCCAGAAAAGCACATGACTCTCCCACCTTAGCGATACTCAGAAGCTGTCTGGACGTGGCCCTTGGCAACGTACTTGAGCATGGAGGTCAGACCAGTTGACATCCAGAGGTCACATCCAACCTCAGCCAGTCTGTGATTCCATGAAACAACAATCCAGTTTCTTTCTGAATTATTTATGGATTTGTTCTCCTTTTCAGTTAATCCAATACAACAGAACCATTTAGGGATTAGGCTATACTATTTTATAGTAAAGGAGTTACTAGTCCCAAGAAATATTTATAAGAAGCAACAAATATTCTTCTCTTGTTCCTAACTCTGGAGGACAAATAATTTGCAACAATTTTAGATAAGCTTCCATGTTTTCTTAAGAAAATACATGGCTCTCATAGCTTATCAGCATGCCTGAACTCTCTAAATTTCACTTTTTAGCTAAAAATTCACTTTTTGAATACTGTAAATTGCTGTAATAATTTGATAAAGAGTCTTCAGTAATGGTTAGTTCTTATGTGATTGTAACTGAACACTTTATTGATATTCAAATTTTATGTAAAAGATTTTTTTCTTGATTCTGTTTGACACAGAAAGACAGCATTTTGTCTCATGAGTTAACTGTTATTTTTTTTCCTGAGTCTCTCAGTTTAATTAGTCTTTAATAACTGGTTAATTATCCTGTAAATTAGCTGTTTATATTAACATATTTAATAGCCAGCAGTATTTCAGCAACTTGTGGTGAGATCTTTGTACGTGAATTTAAGAGATGGATATTAAAGCAATTCACATAGAGTAATGATGAACTCAGCATCATTTGGAATATTTTTTCTTCTAAGAGACAAGATTTCCTTTAAAGAAGTTTTTCAGTCCAATTCTTCTGGAGCTGCTAAATAGCTCTACAAGCATAATTTAAACATTATGGTTTACTTTTTTTCATGTGTGTGTATGTTTGGGGGTTTTTTTTTGGCCACTGTGTTCATCTCCTCTTTTCTTGCCAGCACTAACAGTTTCACAGGATATGCAGATCTGCACTGGGATAACACCACCAATCAGATGTCACGCCTCACCATTTCAGTCACCCAAATTCAGCAATACTTTCCCTAAAGCACAACTGGATAAATATATCCTGGTTCTGTTTTGATTATCTACTCCTTCCTGGACCCCTGCAAGTTCGTTCCTCTGAAATAATAAAGATGAGACAATGACTGGGGCAGATCTGGGACATGATGGAAAACTCTTTCTAAATGCTTTGGTGGTAACTGTTACTCTCAGCTCAGAGCCTGGTGGGCTGCAAGATTCGAGAGAAGTGTCTTTTTTGTTAAACTGCTATGAGAGTGGGGAGAGCGAGTTTTTCAGCTTACGATAATTTTTTCCGGGTGAGAATATTTAGTCATATCCCCCTCCCAGGCGATTTTCAACTGAAAGACTTCTCTAAAACTGGCAACCAGATTGATGGTTTCTGTGATCTGCCTGAAAACATATATTAATTGTCTGAAAATGCACTAGATAAGACGTGATAGATCAGACTTTGAAGTAAACAAAAGGACAATTTCTCAAAAATGTATGTAGGAGACACTATCTTACACTAAGCAAGACATTTCAGATAAAAGATAAATATTTCCTTCATTTCTTCTCCCCTTCCTTCTCTTCAATAATCTAAAGAAGGCTTCAGAGTAGCAAGGAAATTTCTATTTAGGATCTCTGCAGACATTGCTTCCTCATTCAAAGGAGAGGAAACTTTAAAAGTTGGAAGCTTTAAAAGTCAGGAACTTTAGTCAGTTGGGCTTCTCTGTCAATCTCTCTTTTTTTGAAAAATACCACAACATTTTCTAGAAGGAAGATTTCTAGACAAATCAATATTAACTTTACATCCTGAGACAGAAAAGTAATAAACTCTTCAAGCAATAATTTAATAAGAAGTAAAGCCTCAACAACAACTTGTAGGCTATTTATGAAAGTACAGAAGAAATAAATGGCTCAGGAAAGAACAAGCAAAGTTTCTAAATAAGACCTGATGTCAGAAATACTGAAATCTTAGTGGCTGGGAAGGGAAAAAAGAAAAAAGATACAACTGACAGAACTGATTCTCATAACAAAATTGTATGCATCTTCTGACGGGACAAAGAAAAAGTTGTGGCAGTAAATATGCACTGAAATATGAGGTGAGCCAATTGCACGGGAATAAACATAATCCTTCTAATGAGCTCTCACTACCAATTTTATCTTATTCACTTGGATCATTATCCTGCTGCAATGTGTAAGAAAAGAGAGAAAGAGTTTGCTTTCTATAGAAGTGACAAAGATGTAGAGAAGATTCCCGAAAACCGCTGTTTGTAGATAGGCATCTTACTTTTCCCTCCAATCCCCCAATCACTTACTATGTAAGGATGTGCTGGTACAAATTAGTTTGCGTTTTCCGTAAGATGAATACAAGCTAGAAATCTTATTAGCATATTTGAGTATGAATAAAAACCAGTATTTCTCACAGATATAGGGTCAAAGAGGCAACAAAAAATTCCACATCTGAATTTGTCTTTTCATCTGCAGAGACAGCTTGCTGTAAACAAAAACAAAACCGTAAACAAACATCACCATCTCTACCAATAAACAAGTGTGTCTGAAATCATGAAGAGCTTGCATCCTTGACATGGAAGGAGGTGTGATATCGAATTCCATAAAGAGTTTTGTTGATCTGAAGTAGAAGAAGAGGCTAACATGTGAGAATACCTTAACTGGTCCTTGGAAATATATATTTATCCAAATGTAAATCCTATGGCAATTATAAATTGAAGACAGTGAGGTTATAGAGGTTGCAACTGAGGGAAAAAATTAGATATTAAGTTGGTATTTCTATCTGTTAGGAAAATGATGTACTGTAGCTCAGTATTTAATAGCATCTAAAATTCTGTCCATATATTTTCCTTGGCTAAGCTTAACATACCAAAATAATGTTTCTCTGTTACAACAGTTGATTTAATATAGTGTATTTTCTTTAACACTAGCTTTTCAATAAATTTCAATTCAACAATGAGAACACTGAATGAAGAAATTAGCATATCTATTTGAAATAGTATTATGGAGAGGGGAAAACCCAGGATATTTGATTTTCAATAAAACTTCTGGTAAAATAAGAATTTACATAGACTGATACCTAGCTCTTAGAAAATAAGAGAAACTAATTTAAAAATATGAATTTGGAGTTTAAAGTGGTGGAGGGGAAGTGAACTATTAAGAAAATAATGGTCATTATAATATACGTTATCAACAGACTCCCATAAACAAAACCCAGTATCCTAAATTAAATATATCATATAAATTGGGATTAAAAAAAGTAAGTGGTTTATTCTGGACTGATTGGTAAACTCAAGTCAGAGAAATGTACTTTGGATCTCTTATTCTCACTGTGGACTGCACATTTAACGCAACTGATATCCAGGGTCTAGAGTTTTCAAATAAGATATAGTATATAGTATATTTATCTCCAGTAGATTGCTACTGACTAGGAAAAAAATTTATAAGAAGAATTTTTTCGTGTGAAAATGAAAAAAAAAACAACAACAAACCTGTATCTGTTACTAATTAGAAAGCCATGTTGCAAGACTTATAGGAGTTCTACAGCTGTAGAAGACAGAGCCTATGGAATTGGTGATCCTTGATTATCACAACTTCTGAGGCAGCTGCTTTTTTAAGCAAGTACACAAAATAAAGTAAACACAAATACAATCTTCTGTCATTTCTCTGTATGGCAAAATAATCTCTTGGACATAAGTTTGAATCCAGGTATGGGAGAAAATATTGGATTACATAATGTATGGGGGTTTTATTGTTTTCTTTAAATACAAGAAATATACATCATAGATATTTGAATCTAAACTGACATAAACAGAAATATTCAATTTCATCTTTTACCTGCTATGTCTAACGTCTCAGTTAATGCTTTTTAACGTGGTCTGCCTGGCTGCATGGCATCACCAGATTACCTAGCCCATGAAAAAAAATACAGAATGGGGTGAATCATAGGCACTTATTTGACTTTATTCACTGTCTTTATGCTGGATAGTATAGATAAGTGATCATAATAACTGCAAAAGAGATACTCTTGGTAAAAGATGGCAACCAAGGCTACTGATCCTGTTAGGGTGACAACTATATTTAAAAAAAACCCTCAGGTTTATTTGTTTGAGACTGATTTTAAATACTTGAAAACTGTTTGTTTTGCTTGTTTAGTAAAGGTGCTTAAGTATTGCCTTGGATCAAGGCCTAGATGTTTAGCACCTAGGGTGAGCCCATCAGGGTCAATAACTAGCTTTCAAAGATGCAGGATCTTGAAAATTTGTACTCTAAAGATAACCCTTCTCATGAATGGAAATGTTGTTTTGCATGGGGTGTATCAAGCTGGGGTCTTGATTGTAGCTATTCCAGAACTGTAATCCTGGCTCGGTTACTGGCACTGTGTTTGGCCTTGGATACTTTCCAGCTCTGTGCCTCAGTTTTCCTGTCTGTAAGATCTGGAGAACAATGACTGACTGAGAGCTAATTAGCTGTTTGTATAGCGTGGAGAAGACATGAAGTGCTACTATGTTATTTGTTTGACTGCCTAAGAACTATTTTAAAAAGCAGCTTAGTCAACTCAAAAGTGCTTTTGTCCCATGTATTTATCTGTACTTGTTCTTCCACATGATCTGAAAGGGATTAACAGCTATTCCTAGGTTAATTGGCCTCCATGACATCTCTTCTCTTGGGTCTGGAAGGGATATGCTGTCTGCAAATTCAAATCCCCAGATGCCTTTTAGCAACTAATATGGTGAATCAGCTGGCTTTTATTAGTTTTTCAAGCAGCCTGATGGATTTTGGACATCTAGAATAGCCCAAATCAAACGACAGCTGCTTTTGCATGTTTTCTCTGCAGATGTCATTTTAATTACTAACATCAGTGTTACATGTACCTCCTACAAACTAATGCTGGAATTCTTCAGCTGCAGATTTTCAAGCATTTCAGATAACATCTGAGCCTAAGTACCTGTGTGGAACATTAAAAATAATAAGGAAGAAGGTTCTGCAAGTCAGAATGCCATTCTTTAAACTTGTTGGAGGGTGACAATATTACAAAAAAGAGCAGTTGTTATCACTTACTTTAATGTCAGTTTACTTCACAACACTATCCAAAGCAGTCCAATATTCATTTATTGTATTATTTGAACAATTATAATGTCCTTATAAAAGCTTTCAACAACAACAACAACAACATTGCAATGGAGAAAAAAAAAATGTTTTCAAGCAAAGTTAGACTCTTAACTGTCTTTAAATAGCTGAACCCTGGTCTCATTTTTTAGTGATTCTGTCAAATTGTCATGTCAGTACTACTAAAAGTTGCCAAACATCAGATGGACTATGTTTATGCAATGGGATCTGAAATCACATTGTTTCCAAACCTATGAAGCTGCTATTCAAACATAAGTCTGTAAAACTTGTGACAAAGAAAGTGTAAGGCATAGATTGACTATGAACAAATCTACAGCATTTCAAACACTGGAATCTTGGAGAAAGTAGCAGACTACTAAAATAAGATTTAATACTTACAGCAATATAAATCATGTAAACTTCATTTTAAATAAAGTATTTCTGAATGGGGACGGTTGTAACCTTGATAATACTATGTTTCTGTGGACTGCTGAAGGGTAGTGAATAGCTAATAGTATATAATAATACATAACTTATCCAGAGAAGGGCAATGAAGCTGGTGAAAGGTCTGGAGCACAAGTCCCATGTGGAGCAGCTGAGGGAGCTACGGTTGTTTAGCCTGGAAAAGGTGAGGGTCAGGGGTGACCTTACCACTCTCTACAACTACCTGAAAGGAGGTTGTAGCCAGCTTAGGTGTCGGCCTCTTCTCCCAGGCAACCAGGGACTGGACAAGAGGACATAAGATATGCCAGGGGAGGTTTAGGTTGGACATTAGGAGGAATTTCTTCATAGAAAGAGTGATTAGATATTGGAATGGGTTGCCCAGGTTGGTGGTGGAGGTGTTTAATGAAAGAATGGATGTGGCACTCAGTGCCATGGTCTAATTGATATGGTGGTGTTTGATAGCAGGTTGGACTCAATGATCTCAGAAGTCTCTTCCAATCTAATTAAAACAAAAACAACAAAAAAACCAACTCCATAACAATTTACTGTTAAACATGAAGACTCTCTTTATGTTTCTATTGCATTTACCAAATAATCTTTGTATAGAGGGAGGTAAGTGATTTTATTACCTCATTTTGGATTACTGCTATATCCAAGTGGTAAAAGGTCTATCAAATATTTTCACCCCTGGAGTTATTTTAGTCTTTACTTCATAGTTAGGTCTTGGTTTATATTATCCTTATCATTAGAAACATTTTATATATATATATATATATATATATATATATATATAATTCAGGAGAGATGAAACAGGGACTTCTGAAAAAATACACAGATCCGTGTATCCTTTTGAAAGACTTAACAAAGAAAATGAACTCACAATTGAGAATTCTGAGTATTCTTTAGTGCGTGAATACAATAAACTAGCGCATAAGCTACCTATGAAGAAAACAAGCATTCAACAGCACTCTGGTATCAGTGATGGTAATAATAATAATATTGATGCTGTCAGTGTCACAGTTGTCCTGAGCTGGTATGGGGGAGACGAGTCAGGAAAAGGCATGACACATGGCTGCTTAAGATGTTGTTTTTTACTACAGTTAAACAGGTTTGATTTCTTCTTCACTAACATTACCTGCTGCAAGTTTCAGGAAAGACCTGTATAAAAAATAGATGGAGTACACAGGTTAGACATAAAGATCCAGTAATAATACTGGCACGCCAAAAATGAGCGGAATTACAGCAAGAAGCAAAGAGAACATCTGCCATGAGAAAGATAGCATCATATACGTATAGATGAAAATAAACATTAAAAATACACAGGTGCACACACACAGAGAAAATTATCTGATAGATACAATCCTGGGCTTAGTAACAAGGAAAGCTTCCTTTTCTTCCATGTGCAGCACTGGCTACAGGAACGCACTAGGTTTGGGGGGTTTTTTTAATGCTTTTAGAGGACAACAGGAAAATTGTGGGAAAAAAGTCATACTGCTTTTTTAAATGAATTCATACTTTTGTGATTTTTCAATACAGGTGCATTTTTCTTCTTTACGCTTCCAACTTTATAGTATAAACAGAGAATGAGAATTAGCTTTCTATCTATTTACCTGTATATCACTTTTCATTGGGATGTGTATGCACCAAGTTCTTACTTGACTAACAAGCTGTATAAGACAATATTGTAAGACCTAAAACATATAACATTCAGTGTGAGAGGATAGCATTTTAGCAGGTATACACATACATTTAAGGACTTTTATTCTTTCATTTTCTTAGAGAGAGAAGAAAGACTGTCCAAATAATATCAGTAGCAACACCAGCTTGAAAGCCTGAGAGCAATGTGATGAACTCCTATGGTGAAACATTAAATACAGAGAATCCCCCAACTGATATTTCCAGTCTGGTTGATCATAAATTATTTTATTATGTTGCTTGGCATGTGACTTATCACCACATCCCAACACGATCCACTGGAAATAGCTCACTGCAGTATAATATATCAAACATGTAGAAGCACAGGAGGAAACTGATACATCTCACCCTAATGAAATACAGATTTTGTCTATCCATTTTGTTAATTAGCCAAGTACCTCAGATCTAATTATGAATCTATCTTTAATATGCTTGCTTCACCCTGCACATCATGGGCATACCATGGTAATTATGCAACATAAAGCTAAATAGAAGTTATGTCCTCTGGTGTTTGACAGCAGAATCTTTAACTCTGTGTTTTGGGATATTTTAATTTCTGGAGTAATTTTATAAAAAAATTACTTAAATCAATCCTCCTCTCTTATCCTTAGTTTAGCTTTTGAAACTATGTTATGAATACTTGATGACAGAGTGTATTTTATCTAATGTATCTTTAAAACAGCTTCTAAACATATATTTAACCACAAGGTTGACAAGTCAGTCTTTCCTGTCATCTGAACTGCCCCACCCAGCAAAGAAACAGCCTCCATTAACCATCTCCTTAATTAAGGAAACACTGGGGGAGAACTGTTTTGCTTCTTCAATACTTAGAATCTATAAACTAGAGGTCAGTTCTGGAGGACACTTGCAGTATAGTAGCACTGTCTGCAGGAAGTGCAGTGCTCTGGTTGTGTGCAGAGACCTTCTGATCACTGAATGGGCTTGGGGTAGAATAAGATGCAAAATACTTAAAAGCAGCCTAGACAGATTTGCCAATACACCTTTAACCTTGACAGTTCTGTATCTGTATGTAGGGAGGAGAAAAGTGCTGACTACTAGTCCAGTTTCTGTCCTGTTTGTGGAAGGGAAACTGGGCATACAGGCAGGGATGCAGCTGTGTTACAGCAGGATAGACAGCTGGATAGCAAGATGAGGATCATTTTGAGTGTGTAGCCAGCATGATTTTCTGTGCTATGTCCATTTGATCCAAAATTTCTTCCAGCATTGAACAACACAATACAAAAAGGCGTTAGGGAGGAGATAATATTCTCTTTGGAAATTAGAAAGAGAAGCCTTTTTTTTTTTTTTCCCACCTAGTATGTGAAACACAGGAAGCCGTGTTGCATTTTAAAACTCAATACCAATGAGGTAGACATGGCATGACATCTGGTAGATAAAACCGGGGGGGTAGAGAGCAGGACAGGACTGGGGGAAGTGCAGTATGATGATTCTTCTGAAAACTCACTGTAGGGAAATGACAAACTGATTCAAAGTTTAAATGCCTTAGGAACATTTGACAGAAAAAGAACTCTAAAAGGTAAGATAATATAATAGCACTATTATGTCTGAGAAATTGAAAGCAAAAGCAACAGCAGAAGTCAAATTTCATGTTCAGAACAGTAGTGGCATGTAGCACTCCCATAGTCTCAAGCTCTGAAGAATGAGTACCTCGTATCTCCTTCAAGTACAAGAAGTAAAATGTATTTGGAAGTGTCTCTTGACTCCTTAAGCTTTCTTGCCTATTTATACTTCAGTTATAAACAAGACAGTGTGTCTTAATTTAAAATGTTTTTTTTTTTTTTTTTCCTGCCAGAACAGTAAAATGATCAGCTATTAAATGGAGAACAAAGAAACGGTAATACAGTATGTTAAATACAAGTGAGACAGCTATCACATTTCTATTCAGCACTTGAAAATATGCCCACCTTTTCTCACACTCATCCTAAAACAGACATTTTGGCATAATTGTTCTACTACTACATGTAGATTGCTAGTATCTAGAAAATTATAATCTATATATTCATACATTTATAATAACAGCTATTAGGCAAAATTAATAAGAATTCAGTTGCTAATACCCAGAGGATTTGACTGTTATTTTAAAGGAAGAAGCTGCAAATTTAGTTTCCTGAACTGTTTCCTGGTCAATTATTTCTGTTTCAGTTCAAGTGAATGTATTTTCCTACGTAAGAGGCCATATCTCATTTTAAGAGTTGTCTTTCAAAGCTAATGAGTGGATATATAGAAGAAGAAGAGTTAGAAAAAGAGAGGATGGCATGCATATGCTTCTAGATACTGTACTTTTACTGAAAATACTCTTTAAATTAGAGTGTCCAATATAAGGTTTGTATGAGATTATTGCACTTCAACTGTGCTCTTAACTGGAAAACAAGTACCTTATCTGTTGATTTCTAAATTAACTTTTGATGGAATGGTGAATTCACTTCAAATTCTTTGTCCTTGTGTCCTTTTTCTTCAGGACTAAACTTTACAGTAGAGGGTAAATCCAGCTTGGACCAGAGGCAGAGATCAGTGATATCAGTGAGATGTTAGAAGCCAAGACATTATCTGTTGTTGGACAGTGGAGTTGGAATTGTAATCCCTGATCATTCTGTGCCAACACATCACAGAGTGCTTCCTTGCATAAATGTTAAATTCTGCTTTGTAAGAAAGTATTTTTGCCTTACCATTATGTTGTCTTTTTATATCTCCTATCCCACTGGCTGACTGCCTTGTAATTTTACTGCCTAGCGTTTAGAAAGACTTTCCTAGTACATGAACAGCCTATACTGTGGTCAAAGCAAAGGTCTATTGCACTCATAAAAACAGATCTAGACTAAGCATGATTTAATAAATATTAGGATATTTTAAACTTAGACATAAGAACAGTAAATAATAATAGGTATAAAAACATTTTTTGCACCCTGTAGCCCTGTAAAAATTGTAATGCTTCAGGGAATAAGCTTCCAGACCTCAAGCTAACTCTGCAAGGCCCCAGCTGCGGTCTGTTAAGAGTGTTACCAATTTGCTGTGAGAACTTGTGATGCAAACTGGAACCTGTTACATGGTGTCTCTTGGTAGGATGTACGATTTTGAAAGCATGGAGTATTTAAGTGTTTAAAATATGGACATATCTGAAAAGTAGAAGCTCCAGAACTATAAGCAACCTGCTCAAGAGCAATTGCTGCTCCTTGCAAACATGAAACCTTTAAGAAAATGAGAAATGACTGAGCAGGGAAGAAAGAGCCAGGCAGCAGGACACGGCACCTGCCGCAGCAACTGCCTTGAGTATCCCACAGCACCTCTGCCACTGCAGAGGCCCAGGGCTGAGAAGTGTCAAGAAACTCAGACATTTTCACAAAGGGAAAGATCCCAAGTATGTTGCCCACATCAGTGTACCACATGGAAGGGCTCTGGAGCCTGCTTCCTATGCTCTGGTGATGGTGACCACTGAGGGTTTGGGGCCTGTGCTGCAGTACTGTGTGCTCACAGTGGGCTTTGTATATGGCTGCTGAGGACTAACTACTTTGAATGTGTAGCAGTAGCAACTAAAAATGAGTAGGGATTAAGCATTAGCATGAAGGGTGTTAATGAAAGTCAATCCAGTTAAGTTTTTCTTTGGAGTTCAAACTGACCAGGCTTATCAGTCTTATAAACTTTACAATGATATTTAGGTGTCTGATACATCCTTATGCATATATTCAGTTGCTGCCATATCAGTTTGTTTATTAAAATTATTCTTTTTAGTGTTTTTAGCCCTACATACTGTACTTTTAAAACCAACATCTGCATGATCTTATTTCATATCTGAACTCAGTCTTCATATTGCAAAGATAAATAAGCCAAGTCTCATTTCCTTTTTTTCTTAGAGTTACAGCAAATATCAAGTCATCTGAATGAGCCCTGGTCCAGAGTTAAGCTGACTGAACATGACTGGACATGAGAAACTATGACATGATAAATTGCCGGACACAAGAGATAAAGAAGATGAGAAGATGCTAGAAGTTATGGTTAAGCACTCTGAGGACTGTCAGGGACATCTGGGTCTCAGAGACGGTTAATGGGAAGGTGAGAAAGGGCTGAACATCACAGATAACTGGAGGGGAGCACTGCAGACCTCTGGGGAAGAACAGCCCTGTAGGATGAACAGCACCTAGACAGCCTTGTTAGCTGAGCATGTAATGCTGAGATTACCAAGGTGGCAGAATAAGAAATACCAAATTTGGCTATAGATGTAGCAAGATGAGCTCAAATGAAGAAAATAATTATCAGAAAAAAATTACTTGCAACAGGGCTGGAGTGCAGAATGGTGGAGAAGAGGAGGGTAAAGAACGGGGAAAAGGGGCAAGAAGATACATATATGATGTGTTTGGGGATGTCCAGGGATATCTCCTGTGCTCCACTGCAGCTGGAGGAGTATAATAAAGCAAAGTTGTTGCAATTATAACACAAGTATTAATCCTGCTTCCATGATCAGGAGGAGCCATGGTCAATGGAACGGGATTCTTTCCCTTGTTAACAATGAAAAACGCAGGACACACGGACTGAGTAACCTGGTATCACACTGTCAATATCTGTTGCAGGTCTGAAAACACCAGCTAATCACTTTCTGACTGTATTTGTCTCTTCTGTTCTAATAGATGTCTCATACCGCAATTTTACTAGATATTCCTCACTGAAATTCATGTTTCCTGGATATGGTAATCTGAGATACACATAGCATTCTAAGCATGTTTTACCATGATAATTTTTTTTTCCTTTACCATTGTACCTACTTGAATTTGTTTGAAGTACAGACATAAGATGTTTAACTTTTCAACCAGTATCTCAGCAAAGACTAGAAAATCAAGGGTATATTAAAATATAACATATAGTGATCTTCTGATATCCATTACGAAGTTAACACTTGGGATTCTGTTTCTGCCATAGCATGAAAGCTCTTCCAGATACATAATTATTCAAGAGTTAAGTAGTTCTGAAATTTCTCATGTCAAAAATAAGTTACTATAAACTCATCAAGGCTTCTTTCATAGTAACAATTATTAGAATAAGAGTAAAGCATGGAGAGAAGATGAAATGGATAAATCCCCCTCTATCTATGTTTCAATTAAAGATAATGAAGAGGTTTTAAGAGACTAAAACTCCTCCTCTGAAGGACAATGTGTATGAGGGTACATTTCCCTTGAGAAGGTCTTTATTTACAATCTGGTCACACTGATCTTTCAACAAAACCCAGTTGTCTTACCCTGTCCTGGAGTGGTAATTACAGTAAAAGAGGAAGGAAATGAACACATACTTACAGCTAGTGAACTATATGATAGACTTCTTACTCAAATTTCCAGAACATTTTGTAGAAAAGTTTATGGTGAATCCTAAGTAGTCGTTCATACTATGTTACAAGCAAAAAGCATATATGCTACCTTCTCAGAGCACTCACTAAGTCACCTTATTTATCATGAAAACACCAGCTGGTGAATTTGTGACTCAGACACAAAATTCAAAATTTGTTTACTCTGATTCCAAACTTGAACTTTTGACTGTATTGCTTGTTTGTTATTAACACAATATAAACCCCCACAGCCCCGACATTTGCTGAATAGGTCAGATTCTCTCTGGTTAATTTGTCATACTTCAATGAAAGTATTGTTTTTTCAGTGTTAGCATGCAAAACTAAGTTGCTTTTGTAATTGTACATCAGCTTTCTCCAGGTTCACTGTAAAGACAAAGCAGAAACCTTTGGCACATGGGGAACATTTTTTCAGCCAAATAATTAATATTTGATATCCTCTTGGGTTAAGTGAGCTTGGTATGAGATGAAATATAAAATGTTTGCAAAAGTCTGTGAAGATCAAGCCATAGAACCAATAAAAGAAGATTTTTATTAGTAGATTTATAAAAAATATATTTCCCCACGTACCTAAGACAGATATCTATTCTGTATGCTATGCTTTGACCCTTCCAAAGCATAAGAATCAGACACTGCACTGAAGTCTTTGTATAATGCATTAGATATACATACTAACTCTTCCCAAATCCCCTTCCTCAATATTACACATTAACGTCACTGAAATAAATAAATAAATAAAAGTGTTTTCAAAGTTTTTAATTAGAAAAGTGAATCAGTTGTTCTGTACTGTAATCAGTATATCTGAACATTTCCTCAACAGTTAACCCCACACATACGGATTAAACTTCTGCTGCCTTTTAAAATCAAAAACAGCAAAAGATTTCCCACCTTTCAGTGTCCTTCTTATTTTTTTCCCAACCGATGAAGCAAGGCCTTAGGGTAAACAGCATAAATCAAAGAGAAAGAAACTAGTAACTTGTTTTCCAGTACATACTCCTGCATATTCCATGAGTACCTGAAAAAACAACTGTAATAGTAATATGGTTTTCTTAAATGACTAACATTTCTGGTTGCTCTTCCATTGAGAGTAAATGTAGGAGGACTGGTTTTCACACTGAAGCGCCCACTGATCCTACCTCCCCTTGCTTGAAAAGTCTGCTCTTTCTTTTTCCATGTGCCCTTCTGTCCCATGGTGTAGTTTGATACTGACTTCCTACTTTAGAAACAGGAACAGAGCTCAGTGTGGTAAGTATTCTTCTGGTTTCTTGAAAGCTTTTTCTCCTCCATTATGGGACATAATAAAAAGAGTCTGAAAATATCTAATTCTGTGGTAGCTGTAATGTTTCCTTAAATTAGTACAGATTTTGAGGTGGTGATTGTTTGTTAATTTAAGTGGCTTTGGCCTCATTAGAATATAATGGATTTTCAAGGTTAGTACTGTATCATGTAGGTAGTAATAATAAATAATTTCCTTGTCAGCAGGGAGTCAATGAATATTTTGGGACTCCATCTGCAGACTATTTGGCTAGCAGGAATGCACTCTACATATACTTTGCTATTGATGTGCCTGTAAAACTCCTGTTAATTATAATGGGGATTTATAAATGGACATCAAAGGCCAGTTTGTGAGCTCTCTGAAGCCCTGATCCTGCAAAGGCTTATAAATGTGTTTAATTTTGCTCACTGTTAGTAGTACTGTTGAAATTGATGTGACTTACTATTAGCTACACGCTGAGTGTTTGTAGGATTGGAGACGGGTGGTGATTTGATACAGAATTTACTTAACTGGCTCCACAAAGTTTGCTTGTTGTGATTTGAATTAAAATTGTAGTCAGAAAGCTGTGATCTGAAGGGGACATGCAATCCTAATTCTAAATTGATTCAAGATCATTGCAGAACTTGACATTGAAGAAAAGACAGCAGAGCTGTGTGCAGTTGGACCATGTGCACCAGAAGTTATGCAAAAGTAAAATCATATACAAAACTTAATATGGCTTTACAAAAAGGTCACAAAAATATTAACTGAAAACCTCTTGGTTCTTTTTTTTCCATGGGTGTCATCCAAAATTCTCTTCTAAAATTGAAATGTATTCCTAAAATTTAGTAAATCTTTTCCTGTGAAATGCATTCTGTGTTACAGTTTTTTATAGAACAAAATTTTAGTGTAATTTGGTCAGGAGAGTCAGTAAAAAGATCAGAACTGTTCACATAAAGAATATGACCACTGCTTGCCACAGAATACAGAAACTGTACTACTTAAAAGCCCCAGCCAATCTACTTATATGAAAAAGGTGATGTTCCAGATGATTAAAAAAAAAAAGAAAAAGGAAAAATTAATGAAAGAAAATGCAAGGGACTGAGCAGAAGTATTCCTCTGCTTCTCACATTTTAGAAGCAGGGACTTCAAAAAATTAAATCTCACATAATAAAATCCATGCAGGAGAAATCTAAGAGGGCTTCAATTTCTCACACAGTGGAGGCAAGGCGTCCCTTTGTCCTTGCTCGGTTAGTGCATCCCTGTGCTATTTGTCTTTGTCAGACCTGTGCATTTGAGTACCTGCACTCCAAAGTCCCAGTCTGGGCTCTGCTCCTGTGCTAAATGGATGCGCTGTAGGATATTGACTACTGCGAGTTTGACAAGGCTGCCCTTTTGACAAGGTGAAAGAGGTCATTATATTCACCTCTGGGATGCAGCCAATATAAAGCTCATTCTTAAGGAGACACAATGTGTTCAGAAGCTGAGCCACAAGTCCAGCAGCCTCCTGGATACTGCCTAAGAAACACAGATTTTAAAAATTACTACAAAGTAGTCAGGGTCACCCAAATATGATAGGAAACAATCAATACTGTTTATTGCTCTCTGTAGTATAATATCTGCATGTAGGACAAATACAGGAGACTTATCTTGGGGGTTTCTGTGACAAACAAGAGTTGCTGTCTGAGGGGAAATTCATGAATGCCAGAATGTCAGCCTGTCCACGGGGGAGATTAAAACATATGCAAATGAGCAAACCTCCACAAACCACTGCATTTCTTAATCTTCTTCATCTGTCCCACCCCTTTTTATGGTTAAGTGAGTTATTGCAGCCCTAAAGCTGTAGAAATCCTAGCACAGTTGCCACTAGAGACTAGGGCTGAATCCCAATGAGTGGAAAGCACTGATTAAATGACAGAACAGTCTTTTCCATTCCAGTAACTCCAGTGGTCAGGCATTGTGATAGCAAGGACTTTGAATGTCATTGAGCTAAAGGAGCTTTCATACTCATTATCATTCTTTGCATATTCACCCACAAGGTGGGCCCTGGGCTTCATGTCCTCCTTAATGCTCTCTTCAGGCTGAACAAAATTAGGAGAATTTCACTAAAGAATCCCATACAGTGCCAAGGAACCTAGCTCACTTTTACAGACCACTGACAACTGAAGTTCTGTTCAAGGAAATAATTTTGATGCCCAAAGGACAAAGCTGACTCAAACACAGCAAAGCATATATTATCGCTGCAGAAGCTTTATGTTGCAAAAAGCTCAGAAACACAGACAAATGAGTACTCACACAACCATGGGACCCTTGAAATATTTGTCAAATAAATACTGAATTGTAAGTAGCTTCTTTGTCTACCTGTTATTTACTATATAGTATTTTTCTGCATAAGAAAAAATTCATCCAGACCACCTGTAAAAGTGCATAAATTGTCATCTGGATGATGCCTCTCCTGTAAGTCCTCAGGAAAACTGATTGTTTCTGAGAGAGGCTGTAAATCAGTGGTTCGGATGCCTAAAATCTTCAATAAGTATTTATTACCAGAGATTTCTATTACCTTGCCTTTGTGGTTATTTTTGGCAAAGTATGGCACATAATCTACCC
The DNA here is from genome assembly GCA_038380795.1 of Pyrocephalus nanus. Classification (NCBI taxonomy): domain Eukaryota; kingdom Metazoa; phylum Chordata; class Aves; order Passeriformes; family Tyrannidae; genus Pyrocephalus; species Pyrocephalus nanus. Next base: position 38,035,263 of record CM076260.1, read on the forward strand.
ATAATATCTCTACATTAGGTCTAAATAATCAGTGCCTAAAAGCTGACTGAATTATATTCTGAAATAAACATAGATCTGACAGTGCATTGATCTATGTGAGACCTAATATAATCTACACCACAAAATAGGATGCAGGCTTCAATGAAGCAAAAGTCCTTGAGTTTGACCCTACTGAAAGCAAATGTGGGATGAATTCCAAAGATTCCTTCTAACCTAAATTATCCTTTGATACTGCTTTCTTAAGAAATTGACCACAAAGGTTTTCTGCTACCAGAAATGAGCAAACCTCTACAACCCACTGTATATTTCTCCCTTATTTCAAAGGCACATCTGAACCGGAAGCCTGCTGTTGTCACTCTGCATAGCAATGAATTGATGTCTGTGTGGTGCTGGATGCTGACTAACTGTACATTTGTCAGATGTGGGAAGGTATATTCTTACCTTTTGATCAATCCCTAATAATTTTATTTCCCAGATCCTTTCCATCTTATTTGCCTCATATTTCATTTGAACATGTGTCTAAACCTAAGTCTCTCACATTTTTGTATGCATGGCCATTGACAGTCATTTGTAAGAAATACATATATTTAAAACGTCCTCTATCTTTCTGCCTGTTTTGCAACTGCCTTCCCAACTGGATCTATGCAGGCTGCTGTCAGAATATCTTTCCTCACATTGTTTAGTATTCAATTCGCTGCTCGCTGGCTTAATCCTCTTCACTCTCTTCTATTAAAAAGAGGATTAAGCATTTCTAAAAATAAAATAAATGTTTGAAAGTTTGAAAAGGTGATGCAAGTAACTGTGAGCGCCTAGTAGTTTAAAGAGTTCAAACATTCTCTAATTAAACTCCAGTGCCAAGGAATGTTAAATGATCCTAGGAGTCAAGCTCTTCTGGGGCTTGTAAGTACTCATTGATACAGCCAAGCTGCACACTGGGACTGGAAGAACAGCTATGTCCCTACATTCTGACAGGAAGAAGGTTGGAAAGTTAGGAACAGACAATTTTTGAAAAGTGACTTAATGGAAGATGGACAGAGTATTGAGCTGAAAGTTCAAGTCCATTCCCCTTCCTTTAAAATAAGCCCTGTAACATATTGCTCCAAGCTTATTCATTGCTGATCCCAATGGAAACAGATATGCTCAGCAGAAAATTCTGGAAAACTTCAAACTTTATCTTCCCACTACAAATTAACTTCTTTCAGACAATAATCCTTATTTCTGCCCCTGATTTTGTTGGAAACATACTTACTACCAATCCCCAGAGAAAGTGAAAGCTTAGAGTATTTACCTGGGCTTTAAAAGAGACTTTAAAAGAGATGTCGGTAGACATCTCTTCTTCCCACCAGATATTGGAGGCTAATGCTGTTATGCAACTGTAACTGCTCTTATTCTGCACACCCAAGTTCTTGTGTTACACATGCTCCTCTAACACAGAAATCCTTGCTACAGAGAGGGAAAACCGAGGCAAGAAAGATGATGGTCCAATATATAGGGGACTCCATCTGGTTCCAGCTGCTTGTACCTCAGTTGCACACCTGCCTTCTTCTGCAATTTACTAATCCCTCATTGGTGTTGAAATTAAACAAGGCTTTCACAACCTCAAGGAAATACCATGTGGTTTTACTTATGTTTTTACATACACAGAGAAATAGGTAACAAACACACAGTAGTTAAACTGAAAATTAGTAATACAAAAAGAAAAACCACAAGCTTCTCAGCATTACAGAGTGCTTTTCTATTCTTTCATCTGAGGTATGCAAAACTTAAGATGTGCATTTTTTAGATACAGAGAACACTCTCTAATGCATAATTATAACACAGAATAAGGATTACTAAAGATTATGAGAAGGAATACAATGAGAAGATGATGGCTTATATTTTTATGCTAGTGAAGTGTAAAAGTCAGTGGATGATCTGTCCTGGTTTCATTTAAGACCCTTAGCTGAAGCTTAAAGAATGTGATAAGGCATCCATAGGAGGCGACTTAAAACTATATTTCTAAAGAGAAATTATTTAAAGCTGAGTGACTTAAGAACAGCATCAGTTAGAGAGAAGCTCTAAAGACCTAACTAATAACAATGCAGTTCTAAAAAAACAGGAGAATGTGGAAATGAAAGAGCATGCAGACAAGGCCAGTAAAAATGTTACATGAGATCATCCTAATGACTGTGAGGTCACTGAAAAAGCCATAATCTGTTTGACAGAGTTTTTAGAAAAAGAGGAAGGTTCTGAGAAGTACTTTTGAATAGTTAACTGGCTTGAGTTAGTCAAACTGAATCTTTCTGTTCTGGACAAAATACTTGTGGTAAGATTTTGATTAGTTGTGATTTGCTTCTGTATTTTAGATATCTTAGAACATTTGTAGTCACCTCTGTTTTGTCATTTAGATAGACAAAAATCAGAAAAGATTCAGAGGCAGAAGACTGGAGTTATGAAGGAGATGCAAAATTTATTTTAAGAGGAAACACTGAAATTATTTTGATTGCTGTGCTCAGACTTGATGAAAATGTTTGTTCAAAATTTAGTGCTTTGATTAACTTCTTATGCCTCTTTCTCATGACTTCAATGCATGCAACTTCTACTTTCCTCAAAATATATTTGAACGGAATTTAGGGAAAAAAATGATCCATTTTCAAATAATTCTGTAGATTTTTGTCTCCATGTAAAGGTACATATAGGTCTTTTGTAAATGTATATAATTAGACCCGAATATATTTGTATATATTATCTTAAAAAAAAGGAGAGAGAAGGATAGGGAAGGGGAGGGGGAAAGGGAGAGGAGACCACCAGCTTTTCTTTAAAAAGAATCCTGATTTAAAAGTGTCAAGACATACCATAAAGTTAGGCACAATTCTAAAATTACAGTGCGCTTTACACAAAGATCATATTTTAAAGATCCTTAAAATAATTTATCAACTTTTTTTCAGAAAAAAGGTCCCAAATTTTTGATTTCATAGAACTAAAATATAAAATTCTATTCATAAAACACATTTATGTGTTTAGAACAATATTTTTGTATGGGAGAAGAGAAATGGGTGAAGGTGGTTGAGTTCAGCAAGGAGTGCAAGACATGATAAAGATCAGAAAGCAAGAAAAATCAGAATCATTAATGGAAGCTGGTTAGAAACTTCTAGATTTTCTTGTGATGGTGTGACAATAAGTGTTTATTGAGGATAACGGGGGAATTCTGAATGCTACTTCTATTTCAAGTCAAAACAAACAGACCAATAGTAGGACCTCTGAGATTAATCGTAAACAAGAAAAACAAACTACCATTTACCTTGAATTCATGAACTGGTAGGACTGGCTAAATTCACAGAGAAATCAAATAAAAATAAGCATAAAATAAGCATTAAATTATTTTTCTTTCACGTATTTAAGTCTTCCTATTGGAAAAGAAAAAGACCAAAACATTTTAAAATTTTGAAGCATTTTGAAAACTCAGTCGTACCATTTGCATGAATCTTAGCTAGTTTTTGTTAAAATTTCTATGCTGTATCTAAAAGTGTTGTGATTAGACTATCACACTGTAACTATGTATCCTATATTTCACAACACTGACCAACACTGACTTTTAAGACGGTGTGATACAAATTATGATGCGTATTTCCACTTGCTTTTGAGAAACTCTTGTCAGAATCTGTACCTTAATTTTTCTTCAAATCATAATACTGGCTGATAAAAACTGTTTTGTCAGAAAATGCACTAGTAACTAAGTTAATGCCACTGCTTTAGTTAACCCTAGTTTAATTTTGAAATTCTCAGTTTTGGTGAGAAAATCTATACTCTTTACCTAATCTTGCCCCAGATTTGTTTCTAGGATAAACAAATTCATCAATGTTAAAGTGAGTCTTTTCCTGTGATAATTTCAAAAATAGGGAATTTATCCAGCATCCTACTTGATGCCCATATTTAAGCTAGATCATGAGAACATAAATCAGAAACTGAAGTAACAGCCGTTCAGCTGACAGATCAGGTAGGAGGGAACGCTTAGTCACAGTGATTAATAGGTCTTTTCAGGAAGCACTTAGATACCATGGTGATGGGTGTTACAGCAAATCCTCAGATAGTCCTTGATGACTTCATGTGGTCTAATTCCCTTTTGACAGTAAAGGGAGGGTAAAAATTAGACTTCTAAATTGCCTGTTTGATATTCACATGGAAATAAACTGAACAAACTACCATGACTACAGGGGTCTAGGTTGAGATTGTCATTTTCAAGGACACTGGAAAGGACAGCTCCCAATTTCCTCAGACTATTTTGAAGCACTTGCTGAAGGTCTCATCTTGCAAGCTGTTATGCACAATTGCACATAGGTAAATCCCTTCAAAATTTTTAGTACATTATTGTGTAAGCATTAAGCTTTTATGGACTGAGGCTTAAAACAATAATAATTAAACCACCCTGATTAGAAGCCTTAGGCAAAGACTCTATGAGGGAAATGTGGAAGTTTTTTGGCTCAAAAAGATGCCTGTGCCTACAGGGAATTCCCATGTCTGGCTGCAGCCTGACAGACTCACCTTGATCCCTGGTACCTATTTTGCCTATGTCTTAAATTCAGCAAATCAATCTTGTTATTCTTATTGAAAGAATAATCGAAGACGGTGGGATAGCAGTCATTACCCTAAGGGGACAGTTACAGCTGCTATTCCTCCTGTCTCTCAGCAACAAGGAATGCTGCTCTTTTTCAGCATTGCTGAATATACTCAGTGCTCCAGAGATCTCCTTCCACTTCTCACTTTCCTGTGGAAGAGTAAATAATTCTAGCCATTCTTCTCTTAGGCAGAATAATTGTTTCCTATACAGCGCTCTTAATCCTTACGCTTTTCTGGATTACCACACTGGCCAAAACAATAATTAGCATTTCCACTTCGAAATTGTCCTGTTGTCACATTTTTAGTATGAATTTGCCTAAAAAGATGCCATAGAAGGAAGAGAAGTTTTGGGTCTTTTTCAAAATATAGGTTATCTTGAAAAGTCTGTTATACTTAATCTGATTATTAATTTGAGATAAATTCATATAATGATTTTTAAAAATAAGTTTTCTAAACAAATTAGAAAACCAAAAGCCTATTGGCATTTTGCCTTTCAGTAATAAAAATAGATGGACATGTGACATTTTTGATTTGACACTGAGCTGTAATAAATTGGCAGAATTACACTGAAGTGAATATAATTGTCTTGTATTAACACCAGCAGTGGATCCAGCTTTTACATCTCAGCTGCTCTGTAACAATTACAGTAGCAACACTTGGACAGAGAACCAACACAGCAAGAAAGAAAAGGGAGTTGGTAAGACTCCTTGTGTTTACAAAAGCTTTGTGTGAAATGGAGTGCAAATTGTAAGTAACTTATAGTGCACATTATAATATTCCTGCCTCCCGACAGTCAGTCATGGTTAAAGTCGGTTTTGCATTTTATTCCCCTTTTTCCAACATTGTTTTGGAGAAACTGTTCCTTCAAGAGTGAACCCCTTACCACAGCAGGGCAGGTGGGAGGGAACATGTGCCAATAGTCCTGACTGCCAGGGAGGAAGCAGAACTCTCTCCATCTGGGAGCCACCTCTCGTCCTTGGTGCCAAAGAAATAAAAGGGAGCAGACATATCAGCCCTGCCAGCCACGTGGCTCCACACACCTCGGTCACTTTCAGGGATGGGAGTCACCACCACCAAGCGAGAACAGAGCTGCACCCAGCTGAGTGATGCAGAAAAGCGGCTGCCAATACCTCATAAATCCCACTTCATGAAATCTCACCGTGGAGTCCCAGCTGAGGGGAAGTCACCCAGGGCTGTCTGCTGCTCCAGGGCTTTTGACCCTTCATCTGCCATTTCTGCAGTCCCTTCTGGCTGTTACTGTTGCCTCCCACCTCCAGAGAGAGCCAGAGAAGAGAACAGAGAGTCTACACTTACTGCTGTGGTGCCAGGATCCATGCCATCATCTTGGGTGCATAACGTCTGTTTGGATGACAGCCTTCCAGGTTTTTGCTTTACTCCTGTTTCCCTGTGGTTTTTGCTTAGCTGGGGAGAGTGTTAAATTGGGGGAATTTGTCTGCCACAGTACTTTCTTTGTTCTCCTGTGGAGAAGAGGTGGGAGAAGCATGTGTCAGCCCCTATCTTGTCTGTGTACGAAGAATGAAGAGAATAGAAATTATTTCTATTATTGGCTTAAACCATTTTGTTCGTATTGTTATAGTTGCTTATTTATTTGCAGTAAACTTATTTTTTCTATATCTCCTTGCATTTTGTCTCTGTGTATTAGTGAAAGGGGCAGAGGTTTTAATAGAAGGGGAGGGGGCTCATTTGTTGGGTCATCTTTTGCAGTGATGACTTGTATTCTTCTCCAGCTGGAAATGAGGATCTCGATGACCATAAAGGTCTTTTCCAAACTAAATGATTTTGTGTAATAAGCAGTTGCTTATCCCACAAACAGGACTCATAGGCTCTGTGGGATCACATCTTTTCAAAATATTTGTTTATTCCTTCATTAAATACATTCCCTTCAACCTTCTATCTTTCAATCCTTTCTATTTTAATTTGTGCTTGGCAGAAACAGCTTTTCAGAATAGTGATTTGCTTGAGCCCAGTCTTATCCTTAGGGCTCCTCACTTTAAGAACAGTGGAACTGCTTATCAACATTGGAAAGCATAACTGTATGAGAAAAAGTCTTTTTTTCCATAAGGGCTGAACTTTTCCATTTCCATGAAATTATGCATTCCTTTAGTAAGAGAAACTTCATGTTCAGCTCTTAGCATGATTCAATGCCTCTGGTTAGAAAAGTTCTCTGGAGGTCATCTGCTCCAACTCTCCATCCCCAGGCTGAAACAATTATACCTTTAGCATCCCTGACGGGGTCTGTCTAGCCTGTTCCCAAAATCCACACTTTATGTGGGCTCTTACCACTTTCATTATCAGTCTATTTTAGTGATTTGCTATTTTTAAAGTCAGAAAGTTTTCCTAATGTCACAGAAGGCTCTTGTGCTGCAATTTCAGTTCACATCTTCTTGACCTGTCCTCCATGCAGATAGAAAACAGATTATTCTTTTGCACTTTGCAGGAGCCTTTTACATATTTCAAAAATGGTATCATGTTTCTTTTCTGTCTCCTGGCTTAGACTAAACAACCAGTTGCTTCAAACCTTTTTCACAGGTCATGAGAGTAGGCTTCTATATTACTCCTGATAATTTATGACAGGAGTCTCTCTACCCACCTCTTTCTCGTAGGTTGATGTCCGTAAAAGACCAGCTGAAGCTGTACTAGCAGTAGAAGTAAAATACTGCTACCTGTCTTCAGGTTTGGTTGCTGTATTTCACCGTGTTGATCTATCTTTTAAAAATACAAAATATCATTGATACATGCTCAGCTAACGTTACTCAGCTCCATTTTTATGGTTAGGTAGTCAGTTGGATTAAGAAACGTTCTAATCAAAAGGCAGAATCTTGTATTTATGTTTATTGATTTTTTTTTCCTTCCCAAATAATTATTCAATTTGAAAAAATTGTTTTGATTTTGGAATAAAAATAAAATAAATGCCATTTATGCTTACAATTTCCAAAATTATATACTATGTCATTTTAATAAATCTCATTTCTGCTTCCACTGTCTAAATTATTGCATATTGGACAGTACTGGATCTCTGTAGAAGCACATATTTCCATTTTACTCCCTTGACTTCGTCTGCTTTCTAGATATGGTTTCCTATGACAGTCTAGAGTACAACTATTCAAGTACCACCATCTGGAACATATTCATCTACGAACTATTCATTTCTGACAAATAACTTGGGTCTTAGAAACATAAACATGAGACCATAACATTATTGAGGTTAAAAGGGAGCTTGGGAGGTCATCTAGCCCTCTTGATCAAAGCAGAGTGGAGAGTGAATTCCGACCTGATAGTTTGATTTCCACTGCCCATTTCAGTCTGGGAAACTTACAAACACAGGGATCCCATAGCCTCTCTGGGCATCCTGTCTCAGTGCTTAATTACCCTCACGGAAGATTAATTTCCTTATATTCCCTCAAACTAGCCTTGTTTCAATTTATTATGAGTGTATTCTCCCTCTGCCCACTCCGTTGTCATGGTTTTGCCCACCAGCCCATCCCTGGGGCTGAGAATGGTTTTGTCCAGGTGATTTCCAGAAAAAAAACCAATAAAAAAAAAATTCAGTGATGCCTTTGCTAATTACATCTTTAAGAAAATGGAAGAGAAGACTTGTTGTACAGTTAAAATTCGGAGTAGTAGCCATGTAGAAGAGCAGCAGGCCCAAGCAGGGCCAGACTCCCTCCTCCCCGGCTTGGGCCAGGGAGAGGGGGGGCAGGTGTAGCACTGAAAGCCTTCCCTTTCTCTCTGGTAAGAGAGTAAAGAAAAAAAAGTTTAAAAGACTGACTACTTAGATGAGAAACCGCTGTGGAAGAATTCCAGCCGAGAGATAAGGGACTTCCAAGGTCGAAGCTGGCAGCCGGAGAAGAGAGAAGAAGATTCGAAGGGGGGAGAGCTGCTTCTTCCCCTTTCACTCTCTCTCTCTCCAGCAGGGAAAAGATTGAAAAGTAATCCCTGCTACTTGTAAAAGTTTGTTGGAGTAAGGAGGCCCCCCATGCAGCTCACAGAGGAGCTTGTGGATATAGCAGAGATCCGAGACTTCATGAGAAGGACTGAGGTGAGGCAGAGTCCTGGTGAAGACTTTGTGACCCCTGAAGGGAACGATGCTTATGCCGGAGCAAGGATGGCTCAGATAAGCTTAGGATCTCAGTGATAGAGATCCATGCTGCTACTGGAAATTTTGTTACCCTGAGAGAGATGAAACCTACGCTGGAGCAGAGAATGGTTCGGGTAGGGATGTTGGGATCTGTGTGTGTGTGGATCCATACTGGTGTTGAAGATTTTGTAACCCTGAGAAAACTTCACGCTGGAGCGAGGCGGCCTGGGTGAAATGTTGGGATCCGTGTGTGTGTGGGATTCGTGCTAGACCCATGCTGAGAAGTCTATCAAGGACTGTTCTCCCATGGGGAGGGACCTCCATAGGGAAACAGGGGTGAACCCTTAAGCCATTATCCCCTGTAACCCTGTGGTGAAGATCCATAGTATGCAAGTGTCCACTTGCAAGCCTATGGAAGGAAGACCCTTTAAGACCTGGGTAACCCCCAGCCTTCGGTCTTAGCCCAGGAGGGGGGTAAGCCCAGCCCTGGAAGCCGACACAGAGCGAGAGAGAGAGAGAGAAAAAGTTCCAGCTGCAACAAGAATGCTGCTGCTACTGAAGATTTGTTACTGGAGAGAGAGAGCTGGAACTCCGAAAATGGAGATTGAAACCACTTCTCCTCCTTGGACTGGTATAAAGGGGGGAGGAGTATTTCTGTAAATATATAGCACTCCTGAGTGAATTGAGTCAGACAATGGGACTCATTTCAAGAATAATCTAATGGCCACGTGGGCACGGGAGCATGGTATTGAATGGATCTATCACATTCCATATCATGCACCTGCTGCTGGAAAAATTGAAAGGTATAATGGACTGTTGAAAACAACTTTAAAAGCACTATGTGAGGGAAAATTTAAGAACTGGGATAAGCACATAGCCAAGGCCACCTGGTTGGTAAATACTAGAGGCTCTGTCAACCAAGCTGGCCCTGCCCAAGCAGAATCCCTCCACACTGTAGATGGAGACAAAGTTCCAGTGATTCACCTGAGAGGTATGTTGGGTAAAGCCATTTGGGTTGCCCCTACCTTGGGCCAAGACAAACCCATTCGTGGATTTATCTTCGCTCAAGGGCCAGGGTACACCTGGTGGGTGATGATGAAGGATGGAAAGATACAGTGTGTGCCTCAAGGAAATTTATCCTTGGGGAAAAATTAACTTTGTGCTTCAAGTTGTTTTACAGGAGACCAGTCGCCAAATGAGAGAGACCTGACCAAGGCTGATACTGGTATCTGATGATGAGACAATTAACCAGTCCTAAACCTGAGCTGTGATTGTAACCGAAATGCCAAGAATCTGAACAAAGCTACTGTTGATGCTGAAGTCGATCTTCTACCACAAAACAACTACTCCAAAGGACTATATATATATATATATGTATATATGCGCGGGATATAAGCAAATACTTGAAATATAAATGTTACGTAAAAATAGTATGGAATAAGGGGTGGAGAATGTAGTGGTTTTGAGTCTAGGCCTTCCTTGGTAACTAGGTTGTAACCAAGGAACCAAGGTCATGTTCCCAGTATTCCATATGATTTTTACGTAAGCAAGAGTATAATTAAGGAGAGAGAGGAAGCTCTCGCTCTTTCTTCCGGCGGACTGAAAGTGAAGGTGGCTTTGCTGTCACTCTGCCCGGGCGAAGGAGTGAGGCCTAGTGCATCTGGTTGGCCTTGAGAGGCAAACAGTGCCAGTGGCTGTGTGGTGTGGCTCGCTTTCTCTCAAGGGGAGTATTTGGCTTTTTATCCCTTTTTCCCTTTTCCCTTCCCTTTTCCCTTTTGGGGGGTGTAATAGTGTATATAATTTTCTTTATATATATAAATCTTCCACTTGAAATTTAATTCGGTTTGGGTTCTTTTGATTTTTTTTTCGGTCAGGTGGGAGAGAGCGTAAGGGAGGGGGAAGGTTTTGTCCCTGGAGTACAGGCACTTGGCTTGACGTCAAGGAACTTAGCTCTGTCTTTTTGGTAGCCTCTTCTTATGTATTAGAAAGCTTCTACTTTTTCTTCTCCAAGCTGAACAATGCTCATCTCCTCGCAGATCAAACGCTCCTCCCTAAGCCATTTTTGTGACCTTCTGCTGGACTCTGCTGCACTCATTCAGCTTTGCTATAGGATCACAGAATCACAGAATATACTGAGTTAGAAGGGACCCACAAGGATCATCAAAGTCTGACTCCTGGCCCAGCACAGGACTATCCCAAGAATCTCAACATGTACCTGAAAAGCATTGTCCAAACGCTTCTTGAACTCTGTCAGACTTGGTGCTGTGACCACTTTTCTGGAAAGCCTGTTCCAGTGCCCAACCACTCTCTGGCTAAAACATCTTTTCCTAATATCTAACCTAAAGCTCCCCGACATAGCTTCATGCTATTCCCTCAGGTCCTGTCACTGGTCACCAGGGAGAAGAAATCCTTCACTTTTGCATGAGAGGAAGATGTAGACTGCAATGAGGTCTCCACTCAGTTTCCTCTTCTCCAGGCTGTACAAAGCAAGTGACCTCAGCCAACCCCCCCGCCCCCTGCTGTCCCTCTAGACCTTCCACCATCTTCACCAAGAAGTTTATAAACACTTCTTGTTCCAAGGTCCTAAAAAATGATGGGAACATTCATGATAGAGTCTATTAACTACTGAGTAAAGGGCAATAATCACTTCCCTTGATCTACTGGCTATGCTTTTAGCTACAGCTCAGTATGCAATGAGATTTTCTGCCAGGGCACAGAGATGACTCTTATTTGGCCTGCTGCCCACCATGTCCTTTTCAGCAGAACTGTTTTCTGGCAGTCAGTCCCCAGCCGATACTGCAGCAGGGGGTGAGTATGCCTCAAGCACAGGACTTTGCAGCTGTCATTGTTCCATTTCATAAGGATCTTGTTAGACCACTCCTCTTGCCTTTTCAGATGCCTCCCAACTGCAGCCCTATCCTTGAGCATACCAACTGTATGCTCCATCTCAAAGTTACCTACAAACTTGAAGACACACTTCATCTAGTCCTACAAGTCACTGGTAAAGATATTAAGCATGATAAATTCCCTGTTTAGCCTGTGAGGAACTCCACCTATAACCACTCTCCAGGTAGATTATGAACCAGCACCTTTTGAGTAGGATGGTAAATGCTATTTTTCACTTACCTAGTAGTCCTTTTATCTGTTCCACAATGCCTCAAAAAAGACACTGTGGCAGATGAGATTCAAAGCCTAGCTAGTCAAAATAAGCGCTGTCCACCACATCCACAGATCTAATAAACTCATTAGAGAAGTTAATCAAGCACAGGTTACTTTTGGTAAATACACAGTAGTTATTCCAAGTCACCAGAAATATTTCAAAGGTAACTTGTTCCCTGGGGAGCTCCCAGGGGTGAGAGCAAGACTGACTGACTGACCTGTCGGTCTTGCTTTTCAGAAAGTGACTATAACTTTTGCCTTTCTCCAGTTCTATTATATTATTTCTGGAAACAGAAAACCAAAGCAATCTGCGAAAAAAAACAAGATCTGTGATTTGGGGGGGAAGCTGAATTTATAAAGTGGCATAAAAAAATTCTGGCTCGCTCTAGATTAATTTCCTAACACTTCATTTATTTCTTTTGACTGTCACAGAGTTAAAGTATTCCTATAACTACCTGTGTAATCCCAAGGATGTATTCCACTGCGTTAACAGGCTGCTCTGATTCTATCTATGAAAATCTGATTGTTTTTGCTACTGTGCTTTGATTTACTTTTATCTTCACTGACTTCTGTTTGTCACTGGGTGTCTCAGGTATTTGATTGTGTGAGATTTCTTCAGTCCTCACAGCTGGTTTTCATTTTTCCCAGATAACTTTGTTTCATTGCAGATTTTGACAATTCACTATCAGTATTTCTTTCTGAATCTTTTGTTTTCACTGGTGCAAACAAAGATTTCACTAAGATTCCATTCACAACTACCCCATACTGCAAAGTTGGATCTTTAATATATATTTTTTCCTTTTTTTCCTGCCTTTTAAACAGCTATTCATTTGTACAAGAACCTTCCCCAGTCTCCCTCTTACGGAGCAGAAGTGATCAAAATATATAAAAATGGTAATTCTGAATAGACAGCAGAAAATATTTTGCACATAAAAATAACAAAACAACAAAAATAACAAATACAACTTATATTGTATTAGTTATACAACCTAAGTATTTGGAATTAAACAAAATTATAAGGTTTATAGAAACCCTTCTATAACAAATTTCTTTGGATTTTGATAGCTATAAACATTCAAGCTGCTGGACTTAAATTTTATTTAGATAGAATTTGTGTTTCTGAAAGGTCATCTGATGGTAACATTTCCTAGAGATTTTCAAAGCTAATGCAACTCCACACTTGTCCAAACTACTGAGTTCAGAGTCCCAAATATGACATTGGATGAGTTCTGATTTAGAGATAAAAGCATTTTCTACTGAATCAATAACATAATACTTTAAATATAAATACATGGTGAAGTAAATAGAAGTTTTGTTATTGACTTCAATTGGATTTCACCTCCAAATAGCTCTTAGAAGCTTCTTAGGTATGTAGCAAAAGCTATGGCTGACCTTGTTTACCATGTTAGATATAACAAGATTTCAGTGCAAGGTGATACAGCTCCAAATTTAAACTCAGATACTGGATGCAGAAAGAACAAAGTGATGCATTGTCAAATGTGAGTAGGCAAAAAATGAGTGAACAAAGTTGCAATATAGAGCATAATGATGTGTTTATTTTTGCTTCTTGCCTTTCGTTGTTGAAACCATACCTTAATCTTGAGATATTGGTAATAAATCACAGAGAACCTATAGTGATAATAAATTTTCTGACATTTTCCTAATGTTGGTGTCTCTTAAGTATGGATATTGTTACAGTTTCATTTTCAGTGCTAGCTCTGAGGATTCTAATAGAAGCATCTTCTGCAACTCACAGGTACACAAGGAAATACTGACTCGTTTTTGCAGTGAAGATTTGGAGTCAACTAGTGAGGATGAAATCACTGAAACTGATCACAGAATAATAAAATTTTTTGATTTGGAAGGGGCCTTAAAGATCACAGAATCACAGTTGGAAGGGACCCACAATGATCATTCAACCACAGGGTGTTTGGGCACCGGAACAGGGTCTTCAGGGAAGTGGTCACAGCATCAAGTGTGGCAGAGTTCAAGAAGCATTTGAAAAATGTTCTCAGGTACATGGTGTGATTCTCAGGACTGTACTGTGTGGGGCCAGGAGCTGGACTTGATGAACCCTGTGGGATGCTTCCAACTCAGCATATTCTGTTAAAAAGTCTAAGAATAAAAGTAATAAATACAGCCTTTCTGTGGAGAGAATCTAAACAATAAATATTTGTTCAATTTTTTAAGGATACTCATGCCTTGATTAAGAAGGTGTTAATTAACTAATTTTTACAGATATAGTCCTCAATTGATGGATAAACCCCTCTTCTTGTATTATATGACATTAAATAGAACTTTAGGAACTCTGGAATGATTTATTGGTTTATCTATATGGAAACATTGGGCATGAGGCGGTTTGTAAGCATTTTAAGCTGTCATATGCTAGCACTGCCAGAAACAATGCTTACCACTCACACCTGCTCTCACTTCAGCAGTGTGCAATGAACCACACTGGAGAACCGGTGGAGCTGAAAAATAACTGTTTCCTTCTGCTGTGTAAGTTTTTATATTAATCACCCCTAGTGTTTGCCGCTGCAAACTTATGTGGGCACAAGGGAGCATGTGGTATGGAGACAGGACTAGCTAACAGCAGTTGCAGTTTAAAAGAAAGTCAAACTTCAAATGAATGCTCTCCTTTTTACTGAGTGACTTTCATTCTCTCCATTCACCTTCTGTTTTATTTATTTAATTTATTTATTTTATTTATTTAGGTAGTTAGCTAACACAGTGCAGTAAAGTTTCCATGGTTTTCCACTGTGAATTACTCTTGATGTTTTGTATTTGCTTTAAATTTACTGATATTTGGATGAAAAGTTATTGGGTGAGGTATTTTACTGGAATCAAAAAAAATCAAGGACCTTTCCAACCTTGACATAGATGGAGGTGAGGGAAGAGGAAAAGAGTGATAGGGGGGAAAGAGGTTTTGCAGCTGTGTAATCACAGCTGCATCACAGGATATAGGAGACAGCATTGCTGTCGAGTGTGAATGGCAGACCTGAGTGCCCTAAGCACACCTGCATCTCAGTATAATTAGTACAGTGCTCTTACTTTTAGAGAAGAATTACTCATTTTAACTGCCTAAAAGGTAGGTGGTATACATCATGCTGTGGAGGTGACACTAATTCTCCTGAGTTTGGACTAGGCAACTAACTTTTCAATGATTACGTTGCATAGACACACATGGAGCATTTGCTAAAATCTTATTCACTAGGATCTTGGCACAGGTTAAGGCTTACATAGGGAAATCAGATCTTTCAAACAGAAGTCAGTGGTCTCCAAACAGAGATGGGAATCACCATTGCAAGGGTCCTTGAAGCAGTTTCTTCAGCTGGATTGCCTGAGACTCCTCAACCCTCTGTTTTGCTCAGTTCTTGCAGTCCATCTGGCACTGTCCTGTGTGACAACTCCATCATATGCAAGCTCCACTGTAACAGAGCATTTCAAGCTTCAGACAAAACATCTAATCCTCTTAACAATCTACAAAACACTGCCCCATTGGACTTACCTACATACAATTTGATCAATTTTGCAGTAGGAACCTCCTGAGAGTCTCTGAGATAGCACATTTCTCCTCCTAGGTTGTTAATCAACATATTTAAGCATAGAAATTGGTCTAGGCACTGAAGGGTTTCCTGGGGGAAATCTTCAGGGCAGTATGAAATTTCCACCAGGAGAGCTTCTGCACCAATTAGTCAAATCCTTAATTGAAAGGGTGGCTAGGAGTTCGGTCAATCACTGTCTCAAGTCAGTCTATTGTCTAAATTACTCCATTATCTCCTCTATGCAGATGTATACATGGGGAGTTTCTGGATCACCCAAGGAGTTAATGACTTGAGTGCACCAGGTGTGCACACAGGCACAGCCCTGTTACTCAGCTACACCACAATTATAACTATAGGACAAACCTTAATTTCATACTTATTTTTATAAGTAAGTCTATACCACTTGCTGCTGCAACTAGAAGCCAGGCAACATTAAAATCAGCACCTCAGTAACTGTAGCATTACCTGACAAGTGAGACTGTAACTTCTAATATTTTTTTTAAATAGAAATTACTTTAAACAAGCCTTTCTTAAATAATATCTTCATGCCATTAATGGATTCAAGTTCTCTTCATACCAAATGCAAACTGATTAGAAATAAATAGATAGCCACTAACAAATTTAAGGTATGAACCATCTTCCCTGTGTAGGTAGGGCCTGACTGAGCAATGAAGAAAAAGATGTGCTTTTTCTTCTCTTTAGAACTCTTAATATTGTGCCAACAACCTACAAGCTGAAGAATAACAAAACCTCATCAGAATGTGTAGTCAATATTAATGCACACTGATGCTGCTAACTTACAGTAATGTCTAAATTAAGTGTTCACTCTGAGAGAGCAAACTCACTGAGTTTAAAATGCCAATCTAATGTACAAATTGTGATCCTTTCTTTACTTGTATCGGGCCTTTAATAGGTCATGGTAAATGAAGGCCAAATGACTACACAAAGCTTATGAGGAAGGTAGCTCCAGCACCATTTATACGTCCATTCTCCTGTCAGAACAGCTGAGTTTATCAAGGGTCACAGCTCTACAACACAACGGAACCAAGCACCAGCTGTCCACAGCTAGATGTACCAATGAAGGGAGAAGGGAGGAATAGTCAAGACAAATAAATCTTTAGAAGGTAATTCCCCTGGACATCATTTTGGGACATTGCATCTGGTGATCTCAGTCAATAGGATGTTGTTACACACAATCTGTAACTGAACCTTATACATTTATTTCTATTTTAGTTCCATGTTTTGCCCTCTATCTTATAAAAGATCAGTACCACTGCTTAGTTAAAAAGAACTAAGAAAGTGAAAACAAGACAAGTCTCCCTACTGTTAAATCACAGCTGTTCAACTGCTTTACCTACATTTTAGGACTTACTACAGATACATGATCTGACACTTGGTGCTCCTAAATCACTTTAGCAGCTGCTTTTTAACAGGTATTTTGAAAAGAAAAGCATCTTAACTGAGGTGTTGTTAATGCAGGCTTCCTAATCTCAAGACCTTATTCCTCCCTGCAGAATAACAGCAATTTCTACTGACTTTAAATAGAGGCAGTTTGTGTCCTGCAGGGAAGAAAAAGACCCTGGGAGCATTAACTAAAAAAGCTTTAACACAGAATACTATAACTGAGGTCATCTTCATTCAGCTACTTGAGACTGTGCTGGCCTTAAATGAACTAATTTGAGACCTATGACCTTAGCAGAGGGATTTCTCAACTGACATACTGTTAACTGATGCAAAGTCTACCTGAGATAGCCTTAGGAGATCTATATAAGCATACAACTGTATTAGAGTAAATGAGAAATTCTTCTGGCTTTAGGAGAATAAGATATTTATATAGAACTTATCTGAGAAAAGCTTCAACTTTTGGGGTTTTAGAAACTTTTTGAGAGAGAGGAGGAAAATAATAAGTAATTCTGATACAAGTAGATTAAAAAATAAAATGAAAAACCTTTCCTGTGCCGTAAAGAAAGTTATGTAAAATCAATGGCTCTGCTTATCCTATTAAACAGAAGAGATGCAGAGACTGACCCCCTTGTGTCCAATACCCCAAAATAGCAACTAATATGTGTCCTAAGAATTTAGAGCTAGCAACAGCTTTACAAAAGATTAGGCTTGGAAGTATTTTTAAAAATCCAAATCAAAACCAGGGACTCAGTTAACAAGAATATAAACGACCAGAGATTATGTTTAGGACTCAAGCTTCCCCACGTTATTTTCCCTTATCCAATATAAGAGCAGCCAGAATTGTAGGATTTTTGCATGCTGAAGGAGAATTCTGTTTCTAAAGTAACGGCTCCCTCCCCCAAAAAAAAAAAAAAAAAAAAAAAAGGAAAAAAAGGAGAAAAAAAAATGAAACCTGATAACACAAAATTCAGAGATTTGTGTTGTAGTTGCCCCAAGGATTAGATCTCAGCTGGCAATGAGGATAGGATGGTTGCAGGTATGGATTATGGCTTCCCAGCTGAAGTCTACCAGCTTGATCCCTCATGGCTGCACGGTCAACACTGGACTGACTAGGGAGTTTCAGCTCATTCCTGGGATAGGCTGCACTACCTGAAAGAGGGTGACTGAGCTAGGGGAGTCCTTAGGCTCAAGAAGATACTATCGAAGTGAGTGTCAGTGAGGCAAAAGGAAGGAATTATGGTGCTTTGCATCTCTGCTTCCTTAGAGAGTTTCCAAAGCATTTTCTCTTCTCTCACAGGCAGCTGAATCTAAGAACTTAATCTTAGTAATTCACTATTAATTTTTTTAAGAGTTACAAGAGAGAATGGAAAAATTATAATTAACAAATGTTTCAAAGTATTAATTCAAAATACATTTTCCCCATATGTGCGCATGAAAATATGAAGCAGACTCATGCAGATCAGGAATCTGTGCAGATGTAATTCTGACTTCTACCTTCACATCAAGCCTTTGACATTCAAACATATGGACAGTTAAAAACATTTGGACTCTACTGCATTGTTGCAGATGCTAAAATGATGTAACACTCGGCAATATCTAAACAGAGAATCAGTTTACATGACCGATTACATCAGGACGCTTGTAATGGAATGCTACTAGATACACTGTTTTAGGATAGAAACAAAACAGAAGTGATATAAAGTTCTGACTTCACACACAAAAATCCAAGAATTTTTTTCTCTTTTTCATTTGATCAAAATTGCTGCTCTCAAAATTGGGTGCTAGGTTTTGCTCCAGAGATTATATTTTTGTTTTCATGACTGTGTTTTGTAGGTTTAATGCAAATTGTTGATTTTGGACTGCTGAGTCTGACTACTTAAAGCAGAAAGAGGTCTTGGATGTGTGCCTTCAAAATGCCCTTTACTTACAAAATTCACTTTGCAGCAATGACACCTTTGGTGTTACAGATATGAAAGTTGTCTTTGTTGCTACATTATGCCCTCTCAGAAGGATATACTTATCTTTTTCTGTCTAATTCTCCTCTTCTATGATGCATTAGTTAATCTCATTTTCTAGTTTAAAATGATACTTGCTTTATGAAAATTTCTTTCCCATATTGTAAGGCCCCAGCCCGGGAGCTACAAGCCCAACAAGGAGTTTTAAGAATATACAAGGCTCAAAAGAAAAATTTGCCCACCAAATATTTTGAATGCTCTTTAATACCTTGAGATAGCATAAAGAGAAGATCCTGCACATACGTTTTCTTGGGAGATACTTTCGTTGATAAAATAAGGGAGAAAATAAGAAATCTTGGCAAAAGTTTAAAGGGTAACATACAACCTAAACAGAGCATTCCACAAAGCTATTACTTAGCACATGGTAAAGCGCACAACTTAGCAAAATAAAACACATTTGGTCCCAGGTTACCCAGATATTAAGAAAAGAGATTAAGAGAAGGAGTAGAGAAAGAAAGAATAAGAGAAAAATAGTTACCATCAGAGAGTCCTGTGCAAATCCAGGTTCCACATGACCAGGCAGTACGTCTCAACTAAAATGGAGTCACTTGTTGCTGTTTTTATTTTTCCCAGCCCACTGTGGCCACCCTTCCAGGTGGGACTTCTGGTTCACTGATCACTCTGGGACTCTGGAGCAGGGTGAGGGGTGGTATTTCACTATGCCAGCCAATCTAAGGCTGGGTTAGGGTCTCTGGGGGGTGGTGTCTCCCAGGCTGCTTTTGACTGACAGCTGTGCTTAGGTCAGTGAGGCTGCAGGGGCTGCCATGTGGGATGCTGCCTGGTCTCAGCTCTGCACACACACACACTTGAGTTGGTTCCGACCCAGGAATCAGTATAATAATATAATAATCCAGTGTCTTGCCCATATACTTCCATCATCCATGAATAGTTAATTACTCTTAAGAAAAATGTTGCATCATGCGTGTGGATGTTACACAGAACTTCACCTCAGTTCTGAGAAGTAAGTGATTAACCTGTATTTCTCACTTTGTGTCTCAGATCACATTATTTTCTACCTTAAGGTCTTAACATATTTACAGTAATGACCAATGTTGTATAGGGCTTCTCATGCATCTGTTAATCCATAATTATTTGGGAATATAACAGAAATATAATGGAAAATGGTATTCCCTTACTTGGTGCTGTATTTACGCTGCAGACTTCTGCCAGAACATCTGTGTCATCTGGTGTAGATGTGGTGTGATTTGAGACTGATTTAGCTGTAGGGGCAAAAACCTAACACCTAGACAATACTGGCAGAACCATTTTTGTCAGCTCTCTGTGAGAAAGGTACGCTTTGCCAGGCATAATAAAGATACGTGACCACAGTAAGAGAGCTTTACTGATATGATTCAATGGTTTAACTGTGCTTAGAAAGCAAAATACATTCTCTAGTATTAGTATGTGCTTAGAAAGCACAGTTATGTTTTAGATTTGTTTGTTTTGGTTTGTTTGGATTTGTTTGTTTGTTTATTTGTTTGTTTTCAATGGCAACTTCTAGGCACCTTTTCAATGACAGAAAAATCCATGGCAATTTTTTAATGCATTTTCTGGTGATATCAGGTGAAAAAAGATTTTGTAAAACCTCAGAGATTTAGTACATTTTACCTTCTGGACTCTTTGTCTATTGTATCCAGTTACTTTAGTAGGTTATTTGTCAAGAATTTGGTTCTGGAAAAAACAAAAGAGCCAAACAAAAGTTGCCCCCCCCCCCAAAAAAAAAAAGAAACAACCCACCAAAAAAACACGTGCTATGGAAAAACTCCCTAAAGCAAATATCTGGTTTGTTCCACCTTTGCTGTGTTCTTTTCGAAATCAATTTTAAATAATATGACATAGCCCTACAACACTATACTGTTTCCAAGAGTATAATTGTCACAGATGTTTAGGATCTTATAGTGATCTTTATCAAATACAATTTTCTTGAATTTGTGTCTGCATTTGAGAATCCAACACCAAGAATCCAACTCCAAAAATAAAGTTAATATAGATGTTAAGGCTCCCATTTTAATAAGCTTTTATCAAACTCCTGTCTATCATTGTGACAGCTGTAAATGGCAATGGAGGGAAATCTCATGGCTGATACTGCACCAAGGAGCTCTTGCTCTTGAGTGCTGTGCTAGGTGAGTCCTGGGTCTCACACAGCTCTAATATGTCCCTTCAGAAAAAGTCATAAGGGGTTTTTGATACAACAAGGATGAGATTTTGGTAATAGGTAAATGGTACACAGACGAAAATTTGTTTCTATAACAGACCTTTTAGAAAGGCTAAAAATATCCCCAAAACTGATGGGGAAATTGACCTAAAACTTAAGTTAAAAAAATAAACTCTATTGTGTTTTTGGAGACAAATTACACAAAAAATTGAATACAAAAAATAAATTAAAACAATGTTCTTCTAGTCATGCTAGAAATATATTTTTTAAAAAATACTTTATTTTTATTAAAAAACTCCAAACCCAGTACTTTTGTAGAAAATTGCTTTTTCACTATCATATTTTTAACAAACCTTATAGCAGATGTCTTTACACTTTTATTAGTTTACATATTTTCCATTGGGACTCATGATAATACATTCTTAATGAGATATTGTGGTTCAGACTTCCAAGTGCATTCTCTTATCTTATGGGTTTTTTTCCTTTTTTTCCCCTCATTTTTAATAACTTAGTTATGCACATATTTTGTCATTATGTCATACTCTTCTGCTGGTTCTGAGATAAAACTTTCAAGAACAACTGATATTATTAGTCTAGGTATTCTGGCACTTCTTTATTTTCTTTTTTATTAAACTGATGGATGCTTTTATACTCTGTTTTTACCTTGAGGTTTTTGAAAAAGTAGACATTATATCAGGTTGCTGATTTAAAGGAAATATATTCTCTAGTATTAGTATGTGCCTAAGCACTTACCAATAACAACTTTCATCTAGCTATTATAATCTTCATTGTTATTAATTTTTATTTAATTTACTCTGGCCTATCTACAATTAGGTGCATTATTCTTTACATTTCTTATCACAAATGGCTTATTTCTATCTCTTCTATCCCTCCTTTTTTTTTGGGGGGGGGGATAATGATAACTATGGATTTATTGCTTTTGTATTTTTAAAGATCACATTTTAACTGGAAAAAATTACAGTAAATAGAGAAGTGCAAGTTAACTTTGAAGTTTTTCTTTATGAGTGCTGATGTGGAAAATTTATGTAACTTTTTTGACTGTGTTAGATGAAGATTGCTTTTAAGTAACTTTTGTGTCTCAGTTAATTTATGCTTCCTGAAAGAAAAATGGATTCTGCATAAGCATAGAGAAGGATTCTTAATGCTTCCTTTGTTTGCAGAACAGCACCCTACATCATTTAAATTGATAAAACCTTAGAAAGGTTCGGGTGCTATTACTTCACCTAGCTGTTTGCACTGTCAACAAAAACCTAAAGCAAAGGAAATTTCAGGAAATTCATTCTGTAGAAAAAATCGTCTTATCTTTGACTCACTTATTACCCATCACAAGGTTTATTTTAATCTTCCTTGTTGTCTGAGGAGCTGTCCTTCAAAACAGCAGGCGCTGAAGTCTATCAAATAGCCAAATTTTTCCATATATGCATACAATGGAGTTAGTAGGCCTTTAATACATAGGTACATGAAATGAATCCTAACCCATGTGAACCATACAGCTGTAAAATTGATTATAAGATACTGTGTCAAGGCAGCTACTTCCTACCTATTCGTTTCCATGGAAGAATGAGTTGGAAGATGGAAGATTAAGTTGAGCAATTATGTTTCTACTATCCAAAGTACTCCACATTTTGAAACTGAGCATTTCTCTGATGTGAGCTGTTGTAGGTCCGTCATGTCAGTCAGAAAAGCTACCATAGCTAGTGATATAAAGAATGTTTTCACTGCATGACATTCAGGAAAGTAAAGCAGGATACGTGTTTTTCCTTGCACAAATCAGTGGCAGTATAGAGTAAGCCAGAAGGGAAGGTCTTGTGGGAAGACCCACTGGGCTGCTGCCAGAAGGCTTTACTGATGTACTGTCCCTGATAACCTGAAAGGGGAAATTCTAAGTTTCTTCCTTTTGTCAAGAACATTAGCAGGAATAAATGGTAATTTTGTACATTGTAGCTCAGAACAAAATGCCAGTCAGGATTAGAATAAAACCAGGAATAAAGTATGCAGGAGTCAAGGAATCTGTGGCCTTTTCCTTTCCTCTTGCTAACTATAAAATGTGTTGCAAATCATGTTTAGATATTAGGTATTATATAGTTAATTGATCCCTTTCCATGGTAAGATATTTTTGCCTCCGTTAATGTAGCATTCTGGAACTTTCAGTCTGTTTGTGCTTACAGTCATAGTAAATACTGTTTAGAATCACAGCTTCTATAAGAAAATGAACACTAAAAGAACTTTGATATTAAAACAGATAGATACTCCAACTTAATATCTATTAAAGATCTCCAGTTACCACCACTAAATACTAATCAAAGAAATAATCTAGCAATGCGAATACACTGTAATATAATATAAGGCTAATGGAAATATCTATAAGAGATCTGCAACATGTAAGAATTTAAAAAATGCCAGACCTCTACTTTGCTCCCTTGATGTATAAGTATTATATGGCATTTAATTATTTTACTGCATATTATTGTTTTGGCTGGATTTGGCCTCATTCAGTTTACAGGTACCCACTGAAAAAGAATTGGCAGTTATAAAATATAAGAATTTTTCACACCTAAAAATCATTTCATAGTGATATATATGTCTTTATGCTCTCTTTACCTTCTCAAGCTCCTTTTTTTCAGTAATTGAAACATTTAAATTGAGAATCTATGAATCTGCCCACAATATTCTCCTTCACACCCCTTTCTAAAGGAAATTTCTATTTGCAATCTACTGCTTAGTTTCTCTTTGAATGTTTTATAACGAAGTTGACATACTGAGACATCACTCTGTTTCTACATACCAATTGTATGTCACAGATCAGGATAATAAGTAAATATGTTTTAAGTGTATAATTATGCACTTGACCATTTCTAATATTGCTCAACAGATTAGACCCTAAACTAACTGACCAGAATTGTCATCTCAGTTGAGACTGACCATTACTAAATTGGATGTGAAGACTTCATTTTTCTAATGGACATATTCAGTCTTACATTTTCCTTTTGCAATCACTGTCCATTCTCACATTTTCAGCAGAATTATA
The DNA here is from genome assembly GCA_038380795.1 of Pyrocephalus nanus. Taxonomy (NCBI): domain Eukaryota; kingdom Metazoa; phylum Chordata; class Aves; order Passeriformes; family Tyrannidae; genus Pyrocephalus; species Pyrocephalus nanus. Next base: position 38,059,285 of record CM076260.1, read on the forward strand.
GAATGGCCTCCACAACTACCTTTGTAGTATTTAGAAAATTTGGATTAGTTTCCCAAGCTTGCTAGAAAGCCAGTTCAGGCACTGGCAAACCAATATAGGAATGGCTTGAAGGACCTATAAAAAGCTTATAAAGCTGATCTGTAAAAATCAGATTATTTTCAGGGTGATTTATGGGAAGTCATGGTCCATCATTTACAAGCTATAATGTAAGACTTGTGCCATTATTTCTATAGCTTCACTGATGTGTGGTACCCATCATGAAAAAAATGGAGAACATCTATAAATACTTCCTGTGGACAGATGCAAGTAAGTAACAATACCTATTATAAGTCATCTTTCTGAAATTAATAATAGTGAAAAATATTGACCATGAGTGGAATCTGTCACCCTCTAGAGGTATATGTTGTTTTTTTTTCTAGTGGCTGCTGAGGAAAATAAAGGCTTATTGAAAGAGAAGATGCCTATTCTGTGGACTATGAATTCCATCCTTGAGAGAAAATCAAGTATTGAAAACTTTAATCTTTACAGTGTAAGGGGCTTGATAAAGGTTGAGATTAAGAAAATATAAAATCAAGGAATAGAACCTGAAAAATGGAAGACCAACTGGAATATCATTAAGGACTGAAAAAAGTAGACTGGTTTTGATTATCTTTTTGTGGAGTTATAAGTTATTCTAACTAGGCCAAAGGGTAGTCATACAACATGCAAGGGCTGAATTTGAAAAAGGAAAAAATATAGGAGATGGATTCCAGAGTCTGATAGTACCCTTTATCATCTGTTCATCTTTCCACTGGTATAGGTAAATAAGAGATCTCTATTGTACAAGGACAAATAAGAACACTAACAAACTTCCTGTTATGTGATAGCAAACCTTGAACTAAGCTATTTCTTTCCATGCTGGTAAGCAATTTTGCATAAAAGATCTTCTACTCCTAAATGTAGTCCCTAGTGAATTTTGTACAAGCTAATTATGGATTGGTGAAAAATAAGATAACAGAAGTGCTGACATAATCTTAAATAACAGCATGCTAGACTAAAATGCTTAAGCTGGATAACAACACATCTTTTGAAACTTTGCTCATCCGTGTGTGCAACATTGGCTTTTAAGCAAATGTAGCTGTTTTCAGCCCAGCAACGTAGCTAAATAAATTTAATACTACATATAACGATAAAAATGTGACTAGTATGTCACACTCAGATCAGTATGCTATGCATTGCACATCCACACAGTATGAGTAGTTTCTGCACCATGAAGATTAGGGCTTAAGTAATGGAGTAAATGCAAGTGTTATCTACTTTGTAGAGTTCAGGACTGCAGTAGGGAGATTATTGACGATATCCAAGAAAGTTTGCTGGGAAGTTGGGAAGTGAACTAAAATCTTTTCAGTGCCTGGTCAGTGTCTTGAACTTCTCCCTTTCTGTTACATTCTTTTTTTTTTTTTCTTTTCTTTTCTTTTTCTTCTGAAACTATCACACTATTTTGACTCACTCTTTTTTTTGTCTAAATAAATTCAAATAGTTTTTTCAGACTAAGGTAAGTCCTGAGTCTTCAAACTTTATGGAAGATTGGCAGTGCTTAGTTACACAGAAAAAAACCTGAAGCTAAATTTATGAAAGAAATATTTGCTAAATTTAATTTTGCATACATCACTGGGAATGATGAAACACAAAACAGAACAAATGTCTCCTTACTCATTCATTATGATCACTTCTTAATTCAGTTGGAAATAATAAACACACTTTCTAGGGCATCTTGGCAGGAAAATTAAATTCTGCCTGTGCAGCTGGACATAGTTTGAGCCAAGGGAAAAGAACCACAGTTTGCTCAGAGCTGAAACTAAGTGGTAAAAAGTGAAAGTAAGTTCTAAGCATAACACCAAGATATTGGATTACTTGGATAAGATGTCTATTCCTTGTTTGGCTGGTTGGTTTTGTTGCTTGTTTGTTTGTTTGCTTGTTTGTTTTTCCCCAGGTATCTAACCTCTGACATGACTTCTCCTTTGGAAGAGCAGAGCTTGTTAACATGCTAAGTTTGTATGTCCTCTGGAAAACTTCTGTTGCTTGGGAGGTGAGCCAGCAACCAGACTGACATGGTTATCATGCACTGCTATAACACACGGTCACCATTAGGATGGGGATCTGTGTGAGGAAACGTGAAGGGTGTCCATACTAAGACATTTTCACAGAGGGCAGAAGGGTTGTGGCATGATGTGCCATGATTTCAAAGCAGCAAGGGCTCTCTCTAGCTTGTGCATAGGCAATAGCAGTTTTTTCATACAATGGAAGACAAAATAATTTAGATGAACATTTCAATGAACAATTGAACTAAGGAAGCTTTATTGTTGTAATCTTAGAGGACAGAGAGGGGATATTTCTATTGTTGTTTCCTACATGCAAAGATGAGATCTAGGAGAGCTCTGATCTGAGCTTCCCACTCTACATTTATTTCCCTACCTCTTAGTAAATGCATGTGGCTTTAAGCTTAACAATAATCTATGCAAAGTTAAATATTTATGAAAAAGTTTCACTTTTAAAATATCATCTGCACTTTTATCATGCGTGTTTATGCTAGATAAGAGGAAATATGTTTCCACTTAAATGGAAAAGCATCAACATTCTATTTCCTGTAAAGAGATTAAATTACTTCTCTTAAATACAATATGCAGGAAGTTTCCAAAAGCTTCAAGATCACTTAAACAATCACCTTTCTGACACAGCTGCCAACCCTCTTTTGAATTTAAAAGAAGTAGCTCCACTGTTTTCTGGAGCATCTAATCTCTGCTAGATGAATTCCATGGAGACACATTCCAGTAGTTTAATCTCTACGTCATTGGATTCCTTCAAAAAATGAGTGAGAGACTTCCAGATCAACAATGAGGTTTGAGATTTTGACCTTCTTTATTTCAAATTAAGACAAAAAAATAAAAGCACTAGACCTAGAATCTAGGTCCCTAAAAATATACCCAAGACTTGCAGAAATATTTTGCTTTAGAAAAGGATATTGTAAATTTTAGGAATTATTGCATGGTATATGCTGTACTGATCCTGATATTAAAAACATTTGCAAGACTAAAATTGAAGATTTGACTGATTGAGCATTGGTAATAATAATTTTAATGAAGGCAGTTATAAAGTTACTTATACATATAAATGTTTTCATGATGACATATATTCTTAAAAATAATTTTCATAAATACCTTTATCATGCCTCCATTGAGATTCCGCTTCTGGGTCCTATATATAAAAAAAGACTGAAAGGGAATTTGAACCTATTGTCATTTCCATTTTGTGAACACTAGAGTAGAGGGAGCAAAGAAAATATGAAGCAGAATAGTGTACTAACCCTTTATAAAAAGAAAATTCTAACAAAGTCAGAATGGAATGACAAATGGAGAATGCATTGCGACAGTTTTATACTGGGCCTTAGATTAAATTCCGATTATGAGTAATAGTCACTTATATGTCTTACTTTACATAAACGCTTGCTGAAAACTCATTTGAAAGAGATATTTTACGTTAATTCCTTTACAGAGTGATGTATGCTTGTCTGTTTAGTTAAATTTAAGTAAAGAATAAAGTGCAAATTCTTCCATTAAAAAAACCCCATGAACTCAAACCCCAAAAGCAAAATTCATTTATACCCTGTCCCAGTTATTACTAAGAAAATAAGATAAATCACAGTCTCTCACTGTTCACATGATGTACGTACAGCTATATTTTTAGCAAAGAAATATTGCAAGATGAGTACAAGAAAATACTGTTGATTCACCTAGAAACAATAATAATTATTAGTTCTCTGTAAGATAGTCTTGAGATAATAGCCATAACAGGACTTCTGTTAAGTAAAAGTAGAATATCTCTTTACAGAAGAGGACCCAGAGGGGAAATACAGATGTACAAAAACCTGTTTGATTAATATAGTGCTGTGACTTAGAATATCATCCTGAAAGTCTCATGACAATTTTACAATCAAAATAGTAAACAGTTTTCTTCTGCATCAACTGAAGAATTCCAAGTAATAACTTCATCTCCAGCAAGCATTCATTTGACTTCCAGTGCTAGTTTAACAGTTACATTTTGAATACAGAAAATTATAATTTTTTGTAATTAATTTGTATGACTAGCAAAATATTTAACATATATTTGTAATCTTTCTCACAGGAAAATTTCTGAATGCGTTCATCTGGATTTTCCAGGGGGTTTTGATCTCTTGACACAGATGACAGTAATATCATCTAAAATTCTGTGAAGTAGTGCTCACCTGCTCTCATACAGATGCAGACATTGTTGCACTTCTTGTGGTAATAAAAGCTTTTATTTAAAAAATCCTCTAATGAGCCATTGAGGAAAGGATATGACTAATACTTGAAACTCAGTTCATATGACCTTGACAGACAGCCAATACAGAGCACTAGAGAGGAGCACACAATGAAACCGATACGGAAAAAAAAAAAATCCTTTTAAACATATCCTATTGAGAGTGAGTTTTTCTCTTCATCACTCATTCACAATGGAAATGGATTGAAGTAAAATGAGTTTCCATATACTTGGATATGAATCAGTGTATTCAACAAAAGCCCATTTTATCTAACACAGCATCTTAAGGGGATCAAGATGGATCAACTGGAAGGACTTTGGTGTATGTTCACCCATAAGTCCAAGAAGTTAAAGAAATGTACATCTGAAGAGGGTATACGTGTTTCAATATCCTCTTGAGTGAAGCTCTGTTTTTTCCAGCTAAGCATCCTATAATAGGTCACTGGAATGCTTCTGGCATGAGGTTATAATGGCCAGAGGTCCCTTCTCTAACTCTCCACAATTGGAACCTAAATTACTTAACACTTTCTTGAATGGATTCCACTGTAAGGCGATAAAATGTGCTAAGGGGAACCAAGGAGCAATACTGGAGCAAATCTGATTTCAGTGACTGCCCACTGTTTAATTGCTTCGGTGTCTGAAGTCTCTGACCATTTAATCTTTGAGGCACTAATAATGTGCCCAAATGATCGGTTACAAGTTTTTAAAAATTGCCTTGTGTACATGCATTAGGAGCTCTTGGTAGACTGCAGCAGGAAGGAGTTGCTATAGAAACACAACCTTAACCCACTCCACTCACTGATGGTTATAAAGAGATACAATGGTCCCCAAATAACCACAACTAATCCACATGATATCCGAAAATTGCTAGGTTTTTGCTCTCAAAATTCTCACTTGCAGTGCCAGGGAACCTCCCCCTCCTTCTCTGCACCCTAGCCTCTCACCTTTGCATTCAAACGTTCTCAGATGGAACTTTGTTTGAGTATCTACTTGTCTGTGTTATTTTGTTGTGTTTTGTGAAAGCAGCTGAATTCAGCAGTGATCTGCACAATGTGAGGAACTCAACAAGATTAAATAAAATCAGTTTCTTTGTCAGAAGAACCTATGCCACCAACTGGCAAAATAAGTTGGGAACATCAGGTTGGAGTAATGCTTTGAAAAAATGAACCTTTTATTTCATGTAGCTTTTTCTACCGGATTCAGACTACCTAAAAACTGGTATCTCATCCATTGATACATTTCACCTACTTTTCAGAATTTGTCTGCTTAACCTGGTAAGTGATTAAATGTGTACTTTCATCCACTCTTTATTCATCTTTTCATATTCTCAACATTTAATCACCTGTGAGTGAATGGAAGTACATGCACAGTACAATTAATCTCCTTTCTCAATTGTAATTCAGTTTGAGATGATGATCTCTGAAGAAAACTCAAAAGTTAAATCTACCTAGGACTAAAATTAAATCCAAGACATCTTGTGGAGACTACCACAGTCATTAAATCATTCATTGAGGAAGCAGAAGACCTGACTTTAAGACTATCCTCAGCCTGGAGAGAGGTTTAAACCTAAAAGAAAGGTTAATGGCCATTTTCTCCCATTGAGTTTGTTCCCAACTTTAAAAAAAAAAAAAAAAGTAAAGTAATTTAATTGAAGCAGAATAATTAAGGAACTTATCTAGAATAAATTATCACAGCTGGATTGTCTTCCAAGGGCATTGAAACAAAGGCGAGACTTAAGCAGTATGTTTCTCTGCAGATGTTATATATCTGCTTTCCTCTGCTGACTAGGATTGCAGATGGTTCTTTTAGATTACTTGGGTTAGTGCCCTTCTCCTTTCTAGGTATGAGCATCTACAGTGTCATTTGGGTGATATCTGGGCTAGATATTTAAGGCATAAAAATTCCAAATTTCAGATTATTTTCTTTCTTTATAAAATTCTCGATCTCATAACTAAAAGGAATGTATTTATTTTTTTGGTACGTATTAAATGCTTGTGAATCATCCTCCCTGTCAGAATTTTCCCTTTAACTGATTGCGCTGGTTTGGACTGGGATAAAGTTACTTTTCTTCCCAGTTGCTGATAGAGGGCTGCGTGTTTGATTTAGGATGAAAATAATGTTGATAACACGCTGATGTTTTAGTCCCTGTTAATCAGTGTTTACACTAAGTCAAGGACTTTTAAGCTTCTCACACCACCCCACCAGTGAGTAGACTGGGGAGCACAAGAAGCTGGAAGGAGACACAGCCAGAACAACTGACCCAAGCTGGCCAAAGGGATATTCCATACCATATAATTATATGATCAGTTTGTAAGGTAGTGGAAAAGCTGGATGGGGGTTGCTGCTTGGGAACTGCCTGGGCATCAGTGGGTGGGTTGTGAGTATTTATTGTTCATCACTTGTTTTTTTATATTTTTGTATTATTATTCCTTCCTTTTATATATATATAGAGAGAGAGAGAGTAAAGTAAAATATACTCAGGTATCCCCCCAAAATGCCAAGGCAATGGAAAGAATTCAAAAAGGTTTACTTTGAAGGCAAGAACACTAAAAAACTTACAGGCAAAATATCTGCACCAGCTGCAGAAAACTCTAGGCCTGAGAAAGTCACACCTCCTGATCTCTTCTTCAGGCTTTTATTATCGCTGGCTCCCCTGCACTCTCTTGGGGCCACAGTGGCCCTATAGCATGTCTGCAAGCATTATCTCTTTCTTCACATATCAGAGAGAGAGGTTGAAAACTTCTCCAGTATGCAGAGAGCATCGAAACTGCCCTTGGAAAAGGTTTTTGTTTTAGGCAGAAAAGTCTTCCTAATTAAAAACAAGATCTAACTCCTTATTACAAATTCTTCAGAAAGGGTACCATCCCTACATACATATATATATATGTGTGTGTATATGGCATGCCATAGTATATATATATAGAGAGAGAGGATAATATAAAGTCCATTATATTTATGGTATTCTTTTATATATATATATATATATATATATAGTGTGCTGTGAAAAACAAACCAAACCAAACCAAAAAAACCCTGTCAAAAAGTCTGTGATTGTGTCCTGGCTCTGGCCAGAATAGGCTTAACTTTTTGCAGTAGCGAGGAGTGGGCATGGCTGGAGCCCAGAGGTTATTCTGTGCCACCCACATCACTGCCGGGGAAGGAGTCGCTTCTGGGAAGAAGGGTTTCCTTCGGGTCGAGCAAGCTTGGTGGAGAGAGCAGTGGGGTAATGCTGGTCCCGAACTGGAGGGAGCAGTCGGGCTGACACAGCTGCAGTCAGATCGAGCTCTGCCGGGAGCATTTTTGCATATGAATCACTCTCTCTCCCCATATAATGTGAGTGCACAGTCCCCACTTCTCTCTCACGTTGAGTCATTGCTTGCTTATTCACCCTAAGAAGTGGTCAACACCACGTTTGAAAGTAATAGAATTTAGAAATTCTCACAGTGAAGTTGTTGGCTTTCTAATGCTCTCTATATTTGCTTGTGGGGAACTAGTGTTTTACTACAGATTAGCCATTCCTATGGCAATTAAAAATGTCTGCCTTTTAATTTTCTTCTTATGCTTATTACAATTTAAAGAGATACCATGGAAACATGCCACATTTCACTCCAGACACCGAATTTGTAATAATAATATTAATGAAAAAACAACCAACCAAACAACCCCAGCCATCTAAAGAAACAGTTTCTTCTCACTTTGGCTTTGCCACTGCTTAGACCCAAAACAATGAACATGTCTAGAAATTCATTGTTTATAGGATGGGAACCATAAATTTAAGACAGTCATTATTTCACCTCTAGTATGCTATGGGCACAGGGACTTGAAGTAATTCTGAAGTTAAGTGATATTGTGACTGTGCAATGTAGTTGACTGTGTATGGTCCTCTAAATTAGTAATCCTGTTAATTAGCCTGACAGGTTTTGAGTTTAATCAGAAATAGAAAGGATTTAAAAAAACAAACAAAGCTGCATTGCTTAGTTTTAGACTACTAAAAGTATTCTGTGCAATATACCAAATGGGAAAAAAAAAAAGTCAGTTATTATGTCTGTAATCATTACATCATTTTGAAGGTTAATTGGTAATAAAATCTGAAATGTCCAAGCTGTTACAATCACAACTATTATATCATTTTAGAATAAAGATCACATAACTATTGAACTAAAACAGACCTCCCCGTTTTTATGAAATATGTCTCAAGAGCTCTGTTAATCTCTTCTGGGCCATCTGTCCTATTTGAGTCAGGGAAGATAGAGACTTTTGGGATCGGGGAGAAAGTAAGGCAATGCATTCTGGGACACATCTAACTTAGGCAGAAATATCCAGGAGGGGCTGTTAAATAAGGATCATTGAACAGGGCACATGAATGACTAGAAGTCTGGCTATAAGACTCCTAAAAGTGCAATTCTATACACAGAATCTTACCACAGCTTGCTGAAGTTAGTAAGAGAAAGAAAAAATTACAGTGGTTGAAGTTTGGATTCTCCAGGCTTTATTAGAAATTATTTATCTCATCTTCATGTCTTTCCTACTTATTGTGGCTTTTGTCTTATAAAGGATAAAAAAAATATTTTCATATAAGTATATGCTGAAAAATGGGATTATAATTTAATGAGACTGTTGGTATCAATTGTTGAGCCTCTGCCAGAGAAAATGATTTTTGCTGGTTTGCTGTTTTTTTTGTTGGTTTTTTTTTTTTTTTTAACTGCCTTTTTTGGGGGGGGGTTAAGTGGGTTGTTTGTTTTTTCGTTGTTTTTTTTTTACTGCAAGGTGTGTTCATGGTATATAAAAACAAACAGCCACTAAATAAAGCATCAATATTTAATAAATCACAGAATTACAATAATGAAATTTACTTAAGTCTAGCAATTGTGGGCATTTTTTATTGCCCTAGTAGAACAAGCTGTTAAAACTGCAGCCACCTCCAGAAGCAGATGCCAGAAAGACTCCAGCAAGCTCAGTTCCTCATCAGTGTTGCCCCTTGGTGCTATGCCATATCCATGCTGTCTTCAGGGGTAATCCTCACACTCTTTCTGTCTCCACTACCAGAGTGGTTCGTGTTGGTTTATCAGCGTACCCCTGGGAAGAAGTACACAGAGATTTCTCCTTAATTGGGACTATGCATTTTGAAACAGCTCGAGATATTTTAATGGCCTCCTAGATGTCAGTAGGGAACCACATTTTTTATCAGGTTCAGCTATTCAACAATGAACAACCTTTCAGAGCCTGTCAGTGACAGTGAGTTTAGACTGCTGTATGTGCATTTGCTTCCCTTTGAATGCTTCATCTCTCTGCAAGCAATATTGTCCAACAAGGGAAAAGGACTTTTTAGTACTTCAACTGTAAACATCAAAAGTTGGCTCTCATCTTTTCCTCTTCAACTTAGTACAAATAACCAACTAGTCAAAGAGCAAGAACTGCCTTAAACACAATACAAAAGAATCAGAATAGCCAAAGGTGTAAAAAATCTGAACTACAGATGTGGCTCCCTGATAAAAACCTTGTTATGTTAAGCCGCTGGGTTGACTAGACTAAAATTACATACTGAACCTTGCTTTTAAGCACATTATTTCAGAGGCTGAATTTCAGACTTCAGCTTTTCTAATCTCTGAAATCTCTATGTTCAACATAGTTAAAATATTATTTTGAATTTAATTTTTTGAAAGCTCTACTGGTTCTAGTATGTGACCTGGAATATAGTGCAATGCGATAAACAATATTTAAGTATATTTGGTTAAAAATAATTCACGTAGACAACCATCCTCAAAACTACCACATATACTGATAACACAGCTCTCAATATACTATTCCCGAAGCAGTATGCTTCACATTATCTCAGTAGTAAAAGCAGAGAAGAAGCAGCACATATTTGGTGTGTAAAGACAGGGTGTTTTATGCAAACATAGGTATATTTGGGTTTTGCTCTTAGAACTGAAAGCTGTCAAACTAGTAAGTGCAGTGGGAAGATTCTCATTGATGATAGACCACTTTGACGGGAAGAGAAGAAATCCGAATTCTGAAAAGCCCTAGATATTTTAAGTTACTATGGGTTGTTGAGATGCCATGTGTAAGCTAAACCAGTGTATCAAACCCATCATGTACTCTCATCTCATGGTAAATGTGAAGTAAAAAATTCCAAAAAACCCTAGTTTTGGGTTTTATTTATTTCTTTTAAATTATATGTTTTATTTCTCATTTGCAATGGGTTAGGTATCCCCATGAACTCAGTTAAAATATAATGTGATAAGTCAATTATATACATCTTAATCTGTATATCCTGTGCTGATATGCATGGAAGAATTATTCACATTCTCATGTTTTAAGTGGCTTTACGGAGGTACACTTGCCATTTCTTAATTTATTTTTATAATATTTATTCTCTTTTGCAATTATGACTGTGACTTTGCTTTTCCTATGACCTCACATCTGGAAAGCTGATAGGATTACTACCAGATCAGAGACCAGCGATGCCTTCTGACACCAAGAATGCCATTAGAAGGAGAAGGGAAAACAGAAGGGAGGTACTTTATCTAATGCAATAATTCAATGTCAGATAGGAGCTGAGGGTCTCTCATGCCAGAGATGTCTCCCTGGGATGAGGAATCCTCTACCCACATTCATTCCCTCTAATTTACAGTGTCCTAGGCAATCTCCTGAGATATCAGTCAAGAATCTGGAGCTAACACCTGGTGATTCTGTTTCTGTCTGTGCTTGCTCTAATAAATCTGGTAATTAACTCAGAGATGAAAGGATATGATAGTATATTCTAAGGTCAAAAGAGACTGGATGACAGTGTTGATGGCTGAGCTTTCAGATCTTCTAGTGAAAACAGTCAGTGCACCCACTTCACCTAAGGCTTATTTAAAGATGATCTGTCAGCAATTGAGGACTAAAATGAATTTTCCATGGGTGTTAGCCTGCTTTGAATGCATTCACATTCCTCAGGTCACTACTGGTGGCATGGCACCAGCACTTGTCAGTTCTCATGCTCATGGACTTCCTGTCAGCAGGCAGGAAAGAAAAAGTGTCAGCCTTATTTAAGATAAGGATGACCAGATTACTAAACACAAGTGTCATGGAATAATATTTTTATTTGTTAAAATTGCAGGATCTTGTCATATTCTTGGCATCTTCTGGAGTAACTGGAGAAGAATGTGTTTTGTCAAGGACTATTGCACAGCATGCTATTCTTTTTTGAGGCTATAATGACTTCTGGAGGACTGCAAATAGCAGTAGTGTCAGTCAGCAGTAGGCAAAGGATAGATATTCCCAAGGACATGAGATTATCTCAAGAAGTGTGTCTGTATAGACTTACTGCCTGATGGACTTATTTAGCTTCCAGATGATGACAACTTGCACTGGGATTAGGTATTTGGAAGAGATATGCTCTACTGCCCTGCCTTGGTCAGCCCATTATGGAGAGGATGAACATGCCCTCGCCCAGAGGAAGGCTGGCTAACCTCTGCTGCTTGTGACATACCTGAAGGGCTTCACTCCTCCCAGTGTGTGCAGAGTGTACCCAGAAGAGGAGGGAGACACAGTCTGAAGGCCAGTCTTTCAGTGTGTCTCCAACCATAGCAAAGAACACGTACTGGATTCAACAAGGCTTCCAACCCTTTATGAGCTTCCTACAGCTACCAGTAGGGTGGGTGTGATGTCAGTAGTTCTGCTGCATTGTGTGAGGAGGGGGGCTGGGCGTGTCTACTGGCAAGGGACTGTAGGAATAGGACGTGGTGTGTAGGAAAAGCCAGATGTAAGCATTTAAGCCCAATGCCTTAAAACATTCTTTCCACTGTTTTTAGATTGCAGTGTACCTGTGACTAAAAAGACATTTTTTTAGTGGTACATATACATACCCTTTCCATAGCATTCAGAATAAGGCCCCCATATGCTTAAAATACTTTAATGCTTTCATGGATTCTAGCTATATTTCAGATATTTAAGAGCCTTATAGCTAATGATTATTTAAGTAATATTTCAAGGATTAGGTAGAAAAGAATTTGTATCTCTGTTCTCTTTTGTCTTGAAAGTCTTTCCTAGCATGAAAAATAGGTTGTGTTCATTCCTACAGAAAACAACCTCAATCCTTGCTTAGAGGAATTAAGTAATGCAACTAAAAAAGGTCATAATTTCCCCAGCTTGTGCAGAAAAAAGATACTTAGAACACAACTATTCTGCATTTGTATGCAAAAAAATCCCAAACCAGCATGGTAGCAAAGACAGCAACATACCCATCCTTTCTACTGCACAAAGAGATCCAGAGACCAACATAAAGCTCTGAGCTTCCCCAGAACTTTTCCCTGGCTATTTTCCAACCCTCCCTTAAAGACTGACACTAATAAAACTATTTCAGTGGATCTCTGTCTGTCACAAGCACTCGTGATTCCTCCTCAGTGCTGAGGAATGATTAAAATCACCCCAGGGGAGTTAAAGCTGCAGTGAAAGAACTGTATGATTTCTCTGCACTCCAAATTATTTTAAACTGGATGCATAACAGAATAACTAATCCATAAATGCAACTATATTGTCCCAAATCAAGATAATGTACATTTCAGTTGTGCTATAAAGGGGAAGCTAAATTATGCACTGTACTAGTTCTTTTTGACATGCATGAAAATCAGCCAAAGCTATCAGACTATTTTAAACATTATTTTTATTCCTTTTTTTGTCTCAAATATCAAAAAGTATCAGATGCCTATGATTCCCTCTATGCACAATGTTCTTCAACAAAGAGAGATTTAATTTCACCAGTTCTGCTGTCTGTAGTGAATTTTTTTCACACAGCTCTAGATGGCAGTGCTGATAAACAGCTAGTACGTTCAGCAGGGATAGATTTTACTTGGTGAACTGCTACAATTGATATGGAGTCTTAACCTTTCCTCCACTTACCCTGTTTCCCACTCTACCACCTGCAGCCCTATAAACAGAAAAGACTTGCATGATGGAAGCCATCTGTACAGTAACTCATCTCATCAGAGTGCTGAAGAGCTGTTCTGCTCAAGTGTTATCAATGCCTTCCAACTCACTGTGTATTTTTCTTATTGCTAAAAACAATCCCAAGAATTCTCTTTGGCAGATTAGTCAGGAATTCAAGTAGCAGATGTTCAAATCACTTTTTATTTTTTGCATATTGAATCTCCATAAGGATACCAAGATCTGTTTCTTGGTATTTTTGCTAAGTGTAGCAGTTCAATCATTTCTGCTCTATAGAAAGCAACTCTGATATAAGGAAATGACTGTGAAACTATTATCTGAAGACCCATGCACATTTTTTTTTAAATTATGTTTAGCCACCCTGGGAAATGCCACAAACAACATGCGCTGACTTTTATGCCTATGCTCTCCTCACAAAGGTAAACATCATGTCATAGGCAATACCTGAACACTTGTTTACAGGTTACTGCTGCACAAACTTCCTTCAATCAAAACTCTCCCTAATGCACTACAAATAGAAATGTTTCCCTGACATTCCTCAGTATAAATTCAGCATACAAAGTTGTCCCCTGAAGATATGACTGAAGTTGTCTGATGGGATAAAATCTACTGAGTTAGTTGAGCTGCAAATCTTTTTCATAGCATACTTGTCCTCTATATATTGAGGCATACTTACAGACTTGTCATTATAATTTATAGAATCATACAATCACAGAATATGCTGAGTAGGAAGTGACCCATCAGGATCATTGAGTCCAACTCCTAGCCCTATGCAGGACACCCCAAGAATCACACCATGTGCCCAAGAATGTTGTCCAAACAATTCTTGAACTGTGCCAGGCTTGGTGCTATGACCATTTCCCTGGGGAGCCTGTTCCAGTGCGCAACCACCCTCTGGGTTAAAAACCTTTTCCTGATATCTAATCTAAACCTCCCCTGGCACAGCTTCATGCCATTTCCTTGGATCCTGTCACTGATCATGAGAGTGAAGAGATCAGTACCTGCACCTCCTCTTCCCCTCTTGAGGATATTGGAGTTGGCAATGAGGTCTCCCATCAGTCTCCTCTTCTTCACACTGAACAGACCAAGTGCCCTCATCAGCTCCTTATAAGGCTTCCCCTCCAAACCCTTCACCATCCTCATGGCCCTCCTTCGTACAGACTCCAAGACCTTAATGCCTTTTTTATATTGTAGTGCCCAAAACTGCACATGGTACTCAAGGTGAGGCCGCACCAGTGCAAAGTAGAGCAGGACAATCATCTTCTTTGACTAGCTGGCAATGAATGCGCTTCAGGACATGGTTTGCACTCCTGGCTGCCAGGCCACTGCTGACTCATTTTCAACTTGCCATCAGTTAGGGCCCCCAGGTCAATTCCTGCAGTTCTGCTTTCCATCTCCTTGTTCCCTGGTCTACACACATAACCAGGATTGCCCCATCCCAGGTGCAGAATCTGGCACTTGCCCTTGTTAAACTTCGTATGATTGATGATTGCCCATCTGTCTAATTTGACAAGGTCTCTCTGCAGGGCCTTTATGCTCCCTGCATCCAGGTTGTTAATGAACGTGTTGAAGAGAATTAGGCTGAGGATGGAGCCCTGCAGAACCTCAGTAGTGACAGGACACAAGCCTGATGTAACCCCATTCAGTATAAGTCTTTGTGCCCGACCTTGAGCCAGTTGCTCACCCATCATGTAACACGGTTATCCAGCAGAATGCTGGACATTTTGTCCAGGAGGATACTGTGAGAGACACTATCAAAAGCTTTGCTGAAGTCCAAAAAGATAACAACTACTGGCTTTCCTGAATGAACTAGATGGGCTACCCTGTTCCAGAACAAAATGAAATCCAAAAGCAGGACTTTCCCCTCATGAAGCCATGTTGGCTGTGACCAATCACTGCATTGCCCTCCCAAGTGTTTTTTAATACCTCCCAGAATAATCTTTTCTGTGATTTTAATGGGCACTGAAGTGACTAGCATAAGTAATTTTAGGTACATATGCATTACTATGGTTCTATTAGTAAAATAAATAGTGCCATGGAAGGTTCTGAAGCATTTAATGGGATCTTCTACACTGGTAAATCTTAGAGCACTCTCAAGCACAATTTTGGCACATGTTGGCTAGGAGTTCCCTAGCAATTCCCATAGTTTAGGAGTAAGAACCTTCCAGGAACCATTACCAATGTGCAATTTGCATTTAGAAAACTTATTTTGGAGGCAGTGAAATTATACAAGCATGCCCACATATTTTTCTGTGCCAGCTAGCTTCAGCACTCCAATATATTCTTGGACAGGTTTAATTTGCTCGTGCAGAAATAACCTAAATTTTCAATGGTCTCCTTCTCCAAAGAAATACATCATTGCTTTCAGGTGATATGATTATGAACAGACATAGGTACTGTGGTTAGAGAATCCAGACCAAAAAAAAAGAATAAAGGAAGATGTTGGAACACACACATGTGAAGCTGATGAATGGTCTGGAGCATGAGTCTTAACGAGGAATGGCTGAGGGAGCTAAGGTTGTTTAGCCTGGAGAAAAGGAGGCTCAGGGAAGACCTTATCACTGTCCACAGCTACCTGAAAGTAAGTTTTATCCAGGTGGGGGTTGGTCTCTTCTCCCAGGAAACAAATGACGCAACAAGAGGAAATGGCCTCAAATTGCATCAGGGGAGGTTTACATTAGATACTAGGAAAAACTTTTTCACTGAAAGGATGATCAGGCATTATAATAGTCTTCCCATGGAAATGGTGGAATTGCTATCCTCGGAAGTATTCAAAAGGCATGCAGGTGTGGCTCTTGGGGATATGGTGTAACAGTGAACCTAGTGGTACTCAGTTCAGAACTGGACTTGATGACCTTAGAGGTCTTTTCCAAATGAAATGATTCTATGATTATTGATTAATACCATGCCACTCTAAGGAAGTCTTACTGAAACATGAGGAATATTTGAGATTTTATTAAGAAGGTTTCATATTTATCACATCAATCAAGATTATATCAATCAAAAAGATTATATTCCTTGAGCATAGTATACTTCCCAGAGAAATGTCTATATTTTGTGAGAGAATATTTTTAAATTGGAAATTGTGGATGTCTATGACACAGTGGTAGATGAAACACATAATCCTCATGTATCTTGATTTATTAGCATATAAAATTGACATAAAATTAACATTTAAAAAACCTATAGAAATCATTTTATTCTTCACAATCTTTAAGGTCTTTAAGGAAATTTTATAGCATAACTGAAAGTCATTATATTTGTTCTCAATTGCACTGTAGAGTTAACCTATAACTCCAACACCACAACAAGGAATAGAGGAACATTATTTGGCAAATGCACCTCAAATCCTACTGGATCCATATGCTGCAGAGCCTTCTCAGTTAAATGCTATTTAGCTAAGTATGTGATCATATTTCTTGAAGGTAATTATTCTATAGCATGTCACTAGTCCCATACCACCTTGTTTGATAACCGTGTGTAATGATGGCTACAAATGTAGGAACTATTTTAACTTGATCTGCTCAAGAGAAAAGCATAGATGCATATCTCAAGAATACAAGAAGAGACCTTATTGCAACATGAAATCTGCATATTCTACTCATAAGTAGTGCAAAGAAACTGGTACATAATACAAGATTGTAATGTGTAGCTATATTCCAGCCTGCTGGAAGTATTATCAGTAGATAAAAGTAACAGTTTCTTCTGTCATGGTCAACTCATAAAAGTAATCTTACATGTGTTTTATCACTATTGACTAGAAAGCTAATACATTTTTTTAATAACTATTCAAAGCTATTCCTAACTAAAGAAAAAACATTTCCTATCTGAAGAAAAGAAGGATATTGCTTTCTCTCTTTCAGGATATTCCTTCAGTCAGTTCCTGCAGTTAGTCAACTTGTGATGTTTTTTTTTAAACTTAAAACATTGTAGATATCCATCATTTTTCATGAAGATTCTGATGGGAAGTCTTCTGAGAGTCAATAAGGACTGAAAAGAAGCTATTTAGTTCTGGAAATGTCATGCCTAAAATACTGTTTTAAAATAAAATATTTCTAATAGGCACCATATACTTTGTCAGATTGCAGTCATGCTTTAAGACTATTCTTCTGCTCATGAGTTTGGAAAAGCTTTGGAAAGCTTGACTTTCAGTGTAAAGATAAAAACTCACAGCAGACTGCAGCAAATATCCACACGCACACAAGAGGATGCCTTGAAAAGATTTTTAATTTTTGTTTCAATCACTATACATATGACTCTTTCTGATTAGTATCTAGTCATTGGGAATAGAAACAAGTAGCTGTTCCAGACAACCACAGGAAGATCATTCTTAAGCTAGATTTCATTAAAAGGCAGAAAATTCCTTAGACACATATAAATCTAACTAAAAGATACTGTACCATGTGTTTGTTTTACTGAAATGGGCATAACAGAAGGTCACATTAAATATCTTAAATTATGACAGTCTTATCAATTATTTTGGAATCTTTTTTTATAATCTCTTAATATTACATTATCAGCTAAAGATTTTCTTAAACCAAGGTAAAATTTTCTGGTTAGAGAGAATGCTCATTCCTTCTTATTCTGCCCTTGTTGGCTAATGAGAATAATTGGTCCCCATCCACTTATAACATTCCTTTATGTATTTCTAGGCAGTTGTCATTGCTCCCCAGTGGTCATTATGTTTGGGTATTGAACATCTGCTCAAGAGTTTATTGATGCTGTAGATAGTACCATATCTACTGGGAGTAATATTACACATTGCACTATGTAGCCATTCTGGGAGCCTTACCTGCTGTAAGGTCACTCAGTAGTAAATCAGAAACACCTACAAAATGCAAAGTCCTTACCGTAAACACAGGGAAATTCACATTTTGTTGAATTAGGCTTTTGCAAAGCAAGAGGAAAGATTTGTTAAAATTGCATAAAATTGTGAAAATTATTAAAAACCAAACCAGAGCAAACCAAACCAAGGCTTTTCTGTATATATGTTTGATCAGATGTTTTCATAGTGCCTCAAAGCACCATAGATAAGATTTGTTTATTCCCAGACATTTTGTTCTGAATTCCTATGAGGTCTTGACATTTCTATAGTACCTTCCATGCTTAAGAAGAAAATATTGCAAGCCTGACAGGTGTTGACAAGCAAAACATTCATTAGTCGAGCATAGTATTAATTATAAAGTTTGTGTCCTTTGTTTTGATCCCTACTTTGTCTTAGGGTAACTTTTAGGTAAGAAATACTTGTTTTAAAGTCTACAGTAAAAAACAGAGGAAGTTTTGGACAAGATTATAAAAAAATAGAAGGTGAATTCAAGGTAAGAGAACACCCTTATCTACAGATCATTTATCTTTTATTTAATAATTAATGCCAGCTACACCAGCACGCCTAAATCCTCCACAGATAGGAAGTAATTAAGTTAAAAATTATATCTAATAACTCAGTCAGTGAGAATTTTTAAGAGGGAAAACAGAATGAAACCAAAAGGAAAATAGGCCTTTGGGTTTCCTGAAGTTTAAATGAAAGACATATTCACACAGATGCAAATACTATCACACTTCAGGAGTTTTGTATCTTCTGTTATAATAATCACTACATCTGCCAGCATGTAATGACTTTCCAGTCACTCTGCCCTTACATTTTTTTTCCTCTTTTTCCTTAGAAAAGAAAGAAAGAAAGAAAGGAAGAAAAAAGGAAAGAAAGAAATAAAGAGAGAAAGAAAGAGAGAAAGAAAGATGCTGAATACTGTTGTACTATGTTTATGTACTGATAGAGCAATGTGGTGGTATCTTACTCTATGTAAAAACTCCTGACAGATTAGCAGCCAAAATGCTGAGAGCCTTCCAATCGGAAGGCATGGGGTGGGCCAACTGGCACAGTATTTATGAAAGAGACATTCATACTATGAACATTGCTAAGCTGAATGAGAAAAAAAAAAGGCAAGCAAAGTGTTATTGAAGCAAAGCCTAGAAAAAGAGCATCATAGAGACGGGAACAATGAAGGGCTGCTTTCAGAATGGGATCATGAAAGCCTGAAGCCCTTTGGCAAGGCTGGCAGGTGGACACATGCTGCTGCAGATCACAGCAGCAGGACAAGCCATTAGGATACTATACATAGTTGGCAAGGTTGTTAGAATCCAGTTGGAGTAGATTAGAAGACCTGCAGAGAAAGGATTAGCAGCTATGAGCATAGTTTAGACAGCAGGAAAGTGAACTGAAAATCCACAGTCCACTAGCATCTACCTTTGTGCTTTTTTCTCCCTTGTTGTCAGTGAAAAAGAGTATAATGAAATTAAATTTTTTTAAGTTTTATTTGGATATGTCAGTCTAGAATATATTTCCTACTCTGTTCTCTTTCCATCTCAGGGGATTGAGAGAACTGTCTCTGTAGTGAGTAAGGAGAGAAAAGTCTAGGTGTCTATCTTCCACCACCTTCATTATGTCTTTTACATTCAAGACAAATCTTTGAGTCATCTAGACCATTTAAGTCTCTATGGAAATACTATAAATAGGAAACTATGTGCATGTAGAGGTGAGAGCTCTAGAAGCTACAGAAATTTCCAGTTTTCTGCAGTTTGCCGAACCTCCTGCTGAGGTTTCAAATTTGAGGGCCAGGCAGGTCCTCTGCACTACTACCTCAGCAAGGGAGCTGACCTCCTCCAGAGTGAAGCTGAAGTTTGCAGCATAATCCTTCTCCATTTTTTTTTAGTCTTTATAGTTCCTGTGTGGAAATAGAGACAATAGCTGGAAGAAAATACCTCTAATGAGAAAGCTCTCCTCCTGTGCTGTGGTACAGAAAGTAGGAATGTGAGAAAATGAGACCTCCTATCTTGCACACAGTGTTCCTGTTTAAATTCTAAGGCAAAGCACTCACTTGAGTGCATGTATCAAATCAGAATCAAACTGGCATAAATCAATTTTATTTATTTATTTATTTATCTAACAGGTGTTGCGCAGATAAACCAGCACAGCTAGTTACATGATTGATTTTATCAAGTTAATAATGTTTATATTGATTGTATTTCATAGGGCATATGGACTGGCTTTTGCTTATGATTCAGTTCATATAGTAACAGGTCAGCTCTGAAATAAATTAATAAAAACCCGTGTATGTTCAAAGAAGTATTATTTTTACCCTCACTTTTCCATTTGCTCTAAATAACGAATGAGGAATTTTGTAACTATATATGAACCTTGCTGATATGGACTTTTATCTTGGATCTTTTCATTAGAGTTATGATAGTGAACTCTTACATCTGGCAGAACTAAAATTACTTAGGCATACTTTCCCATTTCATTACTTGTAAGTAAAACATAAGTTATTCTAAAGGATTCAGATGGGCTCCTGCAAATATCACTGTCTTCGTATTCTGATATATTTTAACCTTTTTTTGTTGTGGCTAAATCTCATCCTTCCTTAAAATTACTGATTATGTAGTCTGATGTGAGCGGAGGTGGCACTAAAATATCAGAGAAAATGGCAAAACATTCTGAAATATTCAGTTATTTTACTCCAGTCCCTGAAACTCCTTTAGACATTGTTCTTTTCTGATCCTTTGGTAACTTTTTTTTTTTTTTTTTTTAATAGTTGTCTCTTCTTGGTGTGATTTCTCTCTCAGTGACATAGTTCAGCCTCAATAAACAAGAACTTGTGAAAATCATCCTTCCTGTGTTACTATTGACAATATAATCATTTTACTTAGAATCTAAATTACAGCTTCAACATGGATATCTTGAGGTCCTTATGCTCATGCTATCTAAGTCTTAGGATTATATTCTACATAGTTTTGCAAAAGGAAAGAGGTTTTTTTTACACTTTTCCAAGTAATTCTGCTAAACCAAATTGCTTTCAGATAATTTTTATACTCTCTTTTTCTCCTATCAGTTCAATTTCCTCATTCATATATATTCAAAATAATGTTGCAAACCTATTTTTCCACTCCTTCTCTTTTAAATTCCTCCACAATCCCCTTTCTTTTTGCATCATGCTCTGTAGAAACCTGGTTAGCTTTGTTTCTAAGAATGTCCCAGCACTACATTTCAACTGTTATTTACGACTGAGAAATTGAAATTTACTTTGAATCCACAGTGCTGTGCCCAGCCTCAGCTGTTACATATCCAAAGCAAACACAATGACACTTGTTCTTGATTTTTAGTCCTGTCTGGGAAGGGACTCTCAATAAACTTCTGCTAAATTACATCACTACCACTTTTTACCTTTCTGAAAACTTTTGCTTGATTGTGTATGCACAAGAGACTTAGCACTGGTAATACACTGACAAGAGTTGTGTTGTCCCCTGGTTCTGTTCTAACTCCCCTCTATTTGACTCTGCTCTCTTTTGTCTTATGGTTAAATAATAATTTGTTATTGATAATTATAATTGTTATTGTTATTGACTTTTTTTGGTGCAGCACCTTTCAGAAGGGGGGCATGGGAAATTATTAGGACTTCCAATTGCTAACTATAATTCTGATAAGTATATTAGTATTTGCAAGAATATGATGGCATCCCCTTTTGTTTTTCAAGCTGTACCATCATTTGATGAGATTTAACAGTTTTATCTTATTTCACTTTCTTACACCAAGGAATGATGAACTAAAAATGGGAGCTGCATGATGAACTCAGTTTAGATTTAATTAGAAACAGAAGTTAAAAGCCAAGACCCAGGCAGGAGTAAGCTGTCAGTGAAGGCTGAGGCTGCTATAAGCCTGATAAGGAAAAAAGTGTGGGGTTTTAAATTGACATTGCTGGTAGGGTGGCCGTGGGTTTTGGTAGTGACAAACTGTACTTACAGATTCCAGGAGCCCCTGATGAAAAGCTGTTCTCATTCCCTAATGCTTTATGGGAACGCTGCAGCCTCTTGGTATATTTTTCAAGTAGAAAGCCATCATCATGACAACACTGGAAAAAGAAGGGCAAAAAAATTTCTTTCTGGTAGGGAAATAAAGACATCTTAAGCTTGACTTCAAAAGCTCTCTACAGCAAACAGTAACTGTGGAGATACCGTTTCATCTTTGCCTCTGGGATATTATTAAGCCTTTCTAGTAGCTCTAACTGCAGGAGAAGGGATTACAGAAGATGCTGCTGTGTAGCTGCCTGACATACAAATATCTGGAAAAGCACAGATCACGTTTTTGTACAAGGGCCACTTATTAGACAGCAATGAAAGCTTAACCTAGAATGAATAGCACACCACACTGCTAGCTGCACACAAACAAAAAACACGCAAGACCCTCATGATTCATGCCGGCCTTTTAAGTGCTTTGGGAGAATATTCTGGCTCCTGGCTTCCCTTTTGTCATGGCTGTGTGTACAGAGACTGGTGCTAATTGATGCTGTGCTGCTTTGGTACAGAGAGCCATGCAATGCCATTCACCCTGCTTCAGTTCAGGCTGTGTCAGCATTTCCATGACAAATCCTTACTTTCAAGCTTACAGCTTAATCGGAGCAAAACCCGCAATTGTCTGGAACTCCACACACTATTCCTGTGTTAAAGGCTTTGTGCACAAGAGCCATAAACACAGAGAAAGAAATTATTTCAGGTGCTTCTATTTACTTCAAGCTGTTGTTTTGGCCTGGTAATGGTTTTGTATTTCAAAATGGAATGTTTATAGTCAAAGTCCTTATTGTCAGTTAATTGTTACATTTTAAATGGCAAAAAATATTCAAAAGAACCATGGGTTTTTTTAGTGCTCTTCAACAAATCACTGAGGATTTTGCAGGATTAGTTTAATAAATCGGGGATTGGAAAAGAAGTTGCAAAGTGGCAAGAGTCAGTTTGGAAACTGTTGTGCTCACATCAAGTCCAGTTTCACTTTGTTAATTCTATGAGACTGTATTAGACTGAACTGCTGTGCTTTCTAAGCATCCATAGAAATGAGTCTCTGGCAACGAGGAGCAACGAGATGTCCTTAGTTAAACCCGGTCAAATCTCAAGCACTTACACTGAAAGATTTTGGTTTTTAAAGATCAACATGAAAAAGAAAAGTCACCTCCTCTAAATACTGATGAGAAACAGTGTGACGTTATTAAGCTGGAGAGCTGTCATGATCAGAGGACAGTCACTGCAATAAATAGCCTTTGGGGCAGCAGTAGCAAGTGGTTCCCTGCCCAGGGTGATGAAGAGCTGTGTGCTTCAGCAGCATGACCTGGTAAAATCAGGCAGGTGAATAATTGTTTGTAGGTATGAATATAAGCTTGATATGTTTCCATATCTTAGTCAAGTGCTGATGCTGTGTTTTTTATTGTTAAGGAGCTGCTCTCTGCCACTTGAAATGTTCATAAACAAAACTATCAGTATCAACTTCAGGGAAACAAACCTTTCATCTCAGATGCAGTCCTTATGTTGAGGGCTTATATGACCATCAAATCTCAGGTATTCTATGATTAAAGACATTACTCTGTCTACACTTAGATCATCTGTTAATCTTGCAGGATTCTTGCACAATTCATACAATACTTTTCTCATTTTTCTTTTGCAAAAATTGTGTAAGTCCAGACACACTCAGAGTCTGTTCATAACAGACTAGATACCTCGTGTAAATATAAACCTTCAGAGAAATATTTTAAATTATAATTCAAGGGGTTTTTTACTATTTCAAATAATGGCATATAACAACAAATGCTGTGAATCTATCTCTTATAGCTAACTATAAAATCTACATCATACTTCAGTTATTTTCCATATGTGAACAATACCAAATTATTAATTTTAAAAGAAGTAATTGATGAAAATATCATTGCTATTTAGATTTTGAAAAGAAGATCAGATTAAGTGGGAAAGCCACTTATTTAATTGAAAAAAACATAAGTAACCTGGAAATTGAATTTTGGAATGAACTAGTGTTTAGAAATGAAACAGTTTCTATAAATAACTTTTTGCAAATCATGTCCAAACTTTCACTTTGAAGAATTTAATATTAGCTTTACTGTGTTCCCTCAAATGGAGCTTTAAATAACAGAGCACTTTGATGAATAATAAATATGAACTAGAAATTAATAAACAATCTTAGATGAAGTGAAGAAGCAGAAAAAATATTCTATCATTAATTAAACTATATCTTTCACGTGACAATGAAATAAATGTGAGATCAAACAAAACAAGATATAAGGAAGAGATTTTTGACCTTACAAGACAGTGGCCCATGTATTGTTCTTCTGCTTGTCTTAACTTGCTAATGCTGTCATTCTTCTGGCTGACATCATACGAAGTGGAATTTGAGATGTTGCCATGGTATGAAACTGCTGGTTTTGTGCATATTTATCATTGAACTCTCTGTTTCTTTTTTGGTAGATACAGCAGTGCATGTTCCTAGGGTTTAGTACCATCAGAATACTGCAAGCTGAAAAAATCTTCGATAGTTTTAAAAGTGAGAAAATTGCCAACAAAATCAAAATAAGCAAAATAAAAATTTGTTTAGACTATTTAAAATTAAAAGAGGGCACTGATGAGATGCAGAGAAGGAACGGCACAAGTGGTAACACAGTTCTGTGGCACAGTACTACATCTCCATTAGCTCTTGGAAGGCAATACTTTCTCACTTGGATACGATGTCCACATAGGGGCTGCCACAAGGGGTAATTACACTATCTGCCAATTTTAGGAATATGAAATTCTGGGGTTTCTGAGGCCAAGAACTGCTTGTACATTATTCTATATTTTTGAGAACTAACTAGGGTCATGTTGACTATTGATAGCCTGGATATGTCATAAATGGAAAACTGCAAATCATCTTAAGAAATTTGCTTTCATCGACTCAAATTTTTCTTTCTCCTTTTTTCTTCTTCTT
The DNA here is from genome assembly GCA_038380795.1 of Pyrocephalus nanus. NCBI lineage: Eukaryota > Metazoa > Chordata > Aves > Passeriformes > Tyrannidae > Pyrocephalus > Pyrocephalus nanus. The sequence continues at coordinate 38,084,324 of CM076260.1, forward strand.
TCCTCTATATGTTAGTCCATATATTTAATATTTTATATAGATACATTTGCATTCAACTGCTTTTACTTGTACTTTACAGGTGGGAATGCCTTCAAAGCAGACAAGTTTTAGTAATTGACTTCATATCAGAGATAACTGAGTAAATCTGAATACTCTTGTTACACAACATGTCAATCTAGAAGCCTAGTGGTCCTCTCTGACTTTACAGTCTATGAATTTGTAAATAATTGCAATAATAGCTTGAAGATCTCATAACACTTATAAGAAAAATGTGGTACTTTAAATACAAAATACTTGCAAAGACAAGAAAAAGTCCTTTAGGCATACAGCCAAGGTAGAACATTGTAGAAAATTAATTTTCATGCCTGTGCTTTCAACAAGAAATATGTCTCCATGTAGAAGTTGCATGAAAAGGATAATTTCCTTTACAAAAGCATGTGCTGAAAAAAGGAAACTTGTATAAACACTTTAGGTACAAATATAATCTTTATTTTTCTCCTTTGAAAAACTGAAATCCATTTTAAATTACCTGGTGTAAATGATGTAGCATGTTATGATGAAAAATTCAGCATTTTAAAATCAATGTGGTATTAGATTGTGTAATAGGGTAATATACTGCTTAAATAGTTGAAGTTGCTGAATTGTATTTAATAAATTTCAGAGAAAATTTAGAATTTATAACAGTTATATCAAATTCATATTTTAAGTTAGGCATAAAAATCAAACACCTGAAATTTTTTGCTTATATGAATAGAATAGTTTGCAGTTTTCTTTGCCAAACTGGGTAAGCAAATTGACAAACAGAATGCAAAATAACATGTATCTTAAGAGTTTGAGATCCTACATGCATCTGTTATTTTAAAGAATCTCATTTCCTTTAAATTATATTTTACTTAGGATTACCTAATCAGTAAAAGTAAACAAAATCTATAATAAAACTGACTGTGATATACTATATTTCTAATATTAGACAAGCTAAGAATATAAATAAACATTCTAAATATGTAAATTTCTTGATAATTTGCAATATAGTGTATATTAACTATACTCACAGTATTCTTTTCAAAATTACTTTAGATGTAAAATGTTTATCTGATTTTTCTTTAAAGTAATAGATTCCTTTTCTAATACAAGCTTTAAGTACTTTACCTAGTCAGACATCTCATGTTTTAGAAATGGCAAGGGTACTTGGAATTCCAAAGATTTTTTTTTTCTAAGCTAATGTAATTTGTGGATGCTTCAGTTAAAGTTTTAAGTTTATTTTACAATGTGGAAATCCAATCTCTACAAGTTATATTGCTAGTAATTCGGTAAAATTATCAAATTATTATTTATATTTCTTAGTTTGCACATATTGTCTATTTTAGTGTTCTAATGAGAAAATTTATATGTGGCTTATATATTTAATTTTAAATTTTAAAGATCAAAAAAGTTATAATACATAAATAATAAATAAAGAACACATAAACCAATAAAACAGTACTTATTGTGTTGATTTCTTCAGTATAAAATAATATTTGTTCAGAATTTGTAATAGAAAAAATCAATATGGAGATTAACAAACTCTTTGTATTTTATGTATGGCTTAAATACATAACGACAACGCCTGTTTAGTATGCTGCCCTTCTGTCTTTGAAAACTGACCTGCCTGTATACTTTTAAAGAATAATTACTTATTTCTTAATACCCTGAGAGGAAAATTCAGAATGCAAAAGCCTCTCTGAAAAGATTCCTAAAAAGCTAGTTTTCTGCAGAATGGAAAAAGTGAGAATAATGTCAGAAAAATTCCTAGTCCACTGATGAATTGTTCAAAATCAATTTTAATTTTAGTAACAAATCCGGAGGGGGGGAGAGGGGGGGAACTAAAGATTAAATGCAAAGAGAAATCATTCAGTGAGTGAAATGATCTATGCAGCAAGCAAAGTAAAAGGAAACAAATTTTATGGGAGTGACTTTCATAAATTGTAATATATAGCCTTCAGTTTACTCATGTACCGTAATACAAAGAGGTTTTTTTTATACCATATATTTAAAATTATGGCTCTCTGTGTCAGTGGTCTACTCAGGTAATAGCAGTGGATATGCCAACAGCCCTGGTCATGTTACACCAAGCCAGAGGAGCAGACACAGTGTCTTTTTGGGACACTGGTGGAAACAAGACTGTCAACAACATTTCCTATATGGCTTTTTAAAAAGGTGCAACATATAGTTCTTGCATTGTTCTGCAGCAACGAATGGCCTTTTAAGTGAGGAAAGTGGTGCAATATTATGATAATCAAAGCCCTTGAACAGGGGGTAGAAGCAGTGGGAGGGAGATGGAGCAAAGCTTTAAGCAACCTGCATTGTTATGCTCTGCCCCCAGGTATATTCTGTAGCATCTATCAGAAACTCAAAAGTTGTTCAACATAGTCAGACTTGCTGAGTGCATCAGTAGTGAGGGTGGAACCTGTGCAGCAACGGAAACACTTTGAAAACGTTTGTGTTGAAGGAAAATAAGAATGTGGCAGATGTATAAAATATTAAGGTATGCAAATTAGTGCTAAACATAAATCTCCATTTTTGAAGACAAGAAGAAAAGCTCATAATCTACACACACGCTGAAAAAGCATTAGAAACATAACTTTGGATAATGAGAAATCGAAAGAGAGGGGAAGAGAGAGAGGAATTTGCCCCCTAGTACTAAGAAAGTGCCTCTGGCACAAATACTCCAGAGTGTGTCGAATCTCTACCAAAAACAAAACTAGAGGAAGAACTGTCCCAGATAGGGATAGCCCCGTGGGCACAAGCTGATCACCAGCACTGCCAACAGCTTCTCTCTGTACTGAGGCAATTAGCTTGCAGGCATGGTGCATGCAAACGGTGGATTCCAACAGGCACACTGAAGCATCTGTGAAAGAATTTGATTTTCAGTATGATCTAGTATTAGATAATGTTTCATTTCTCATAACTGTTTTCAACCTTCTATCCAGTCTGCTACTCAAGGTGAGTCTGTGTGAACCTAACAACTGTTCCTGAGTTATCCCTGGAAGTAGTGGGTAAGTGTAAGTAAAATGGTGTTCACAAACCTTCTCTTGGAAGATCTCCATTTCAAGAAAATGTATGCAAGAGCTGCAGTTCTCTTGGGAGAAACATTGCAATTCTGAGAACCATTGTCTTAGAAGTCCTGTCTGATAAGCATCGATCACTGCAACACCTGCAAAGAGAGTAGCACAATTCTGGGCGAGCCTTGAAGCCTCTCCTGATTTCCTCTGGCAGATCGTATCAGCTTTATTAACCAAACTGAGTATTTCAAATGATAGAGCAAAATATGCATTTTCTCAGAGGGTCATTGCACAGCACTGGTGAGCACAAGTATCTCTTTGTAGGCTGCAATAATGACTCCTGGGTATTTTAGGATTAGATGGCTTTGTAACACTGATTTTGCATGAGAACAGCTTTTGTACCACAGAATCCCTGTGTATAGTTGTCCTCAAAGGACATGTATTTACCTTATCTTGTGCAGCAGTATCGTATAAGGGAACTCTGACAGTATGAGGAGGAGTGCTGGTTTATCATAGGACTGTGATTTTTTGGACTTAGGTAGCACAGTGACGCAGGAGAAAAGGGTGAATTAGTAAATGAGGAGCTTTATCTGCATGGTAGTAGTACAACACCTGTGTGCATACAGTGCAGTGTCATGTGCCATTCAAAAAATGTCAATCAAAAGAGGGCATAAAGCTTTTTAATATGATTTTTGCATACATGGAATTGATGCACAAATGCATTTTAGTTGTTAATAAAGTCATGGTAGTTACAGTGACTTCATTTGGAAAAGGTAGTGAGAAGGATTCTGACAAATCTCCAGTAAAGAAACAAAGACTTTTAAGAGTGTGAACTCACTTTGACATAAATTATGTATACAACTTTGCAAGTGTCAAAATGAAAAAAGATGCATGAAAATTTGCAAGTTCAAAAATAATGTGAACATGGGGTGTATGTATAATTTGGGGAAACAGAGCTTTCCTTTACACAAAGATTATATATAAGGTTTCATGTTAAATATAAGCATACCTGCTACATTTTTTAATCATTTATATTTCTGAATTACTTTTTTTTGTGAAATTTAAATGAAAATTCTTAGGAAATTGCTATGGACAACAATTGAATTCCTGAAAACTGGCATGGAAAGTGCCAAAATTAAATTCAAATCATGAGATTATTAGCCCTGACTCTCAGTAACATTTTCCCATCTTTATTAAAAAGAAATAGCAAATGAGTTAGTCTGTAAGAAAGGATGTAAATTTGAACAGAACAATTTCTAAAGGTGCAGTTGGATGGTGTGCAGTAACACTTCAAAAGCATTTTGTCTCCCCCTCAGAAATAAGCACTCTTTCTGTTGACTTTCCGTTTGTCTTTTTTTGTTGTTGTTGTTGCTGTTTGCAAATTTACTTCCATCCAAAGTTCCAAACTGCTCATTTCTTCTTGGTTTTTTTGTTTCCTCCCCTTTTCCTTCACTGCTGACATGAATACAGCTGTTCAATCCCTCTGAGTCATTTTGAAACCTGTGAGAGACTGCTGCAAGCAATATCCTCCCTGATCATAACAATTTGATGTAGAGTCATTTCGTGTGCAGATCTAAAGAGGAAAGTAAATTGGAATTTTTTTTCAGCTGTGAAGAAAACAACAATGCCAAATACCTGAACTCACTGAAGATCTGATTTCAAAGATTATTTTAGGATTTAGGACCCATGACACTTGCATCATTTAGGATGCTACTGGTAATTGGCTACCAGATGTATTTGCACTCCGTTCTACCTGGTAGAAAGGCAGCACAGCATTAGGAAAGACTAAAGCTGCAGTTAGTGTTGAAATGGTAAAAGCAGTGCTAAAGACCTTTGAAAAATGGATGTATCCAGTTCAGAAATGTTTCAAGGTAACAGGGACTTTTTTTTAACCAATTGTGGAAATATAGGCTTATACTCTTCATTATTTCCTGTACTAGTCTCTATTTAATCCGTAGTATAAAGTTTAGCAATTTAAAAATAGTGCCATAAAGGTAATACTTTTATCTTTGAGTAAATTGATGCTTCAAATATATTAATTTGTTTCTGTTACTCTCTGTATTTTGATAGAACATACAGTACCCACCTGCCCCCTAAGTTACTGTATCTTTCTGCGCTAGGCAATATGTTGAGTACATTCAGATGTAATAAACAGACAGATCTTGTTCTAGAGGGCACACTGTAAAAAATGACAACAGAAATGGGCAGCAAACAGAACAATGAAACAACAATTGTATTTGATGTTGGAATATATTCATAATGAATGTCAACTGCTGTATGACATCCTTTTAAGCATTGGAAAATACAGATAAAAATGTTTTAAGAGTTTTCTTGTACTGATAGAAAATCACAGCTCAAGCCCTAACACCAACACTCAGGAAACCTGCCCAACTTTGATTTATCTGGTATGCAAATTGGGAAAAAATGGGGAAAAATTTATCAGCTAGAGATTACCACTAAGCATAAGTCAACTATATCAAACCACTGCAAAAAAAAAAAAAAAAAAACAACCTTGACCTTATAGCTATATGGAAATATAATAGTTACATCTGGAAGGAGCATGGAGAAACTTTATTTTTCTACTTACTACTGAAAGTCACACCTCAAATCAAAATATGCAGCTACTTATGGCTAAGAAGGGTAAAAAATTTGACCTAAGGGAAAAATAAACAAAAAAAAAAGAGAAAAAAAAACCCCAAAATCAAACCAAACCAAAAAAAACAACCAACCAAACAAAAAAACACCAACCAATGAACCAAACAAAAAACAACAACAAAAAGGAAGACATGGAATTGCTTAGAGAGAGAGAAGGTAAAGGAACTTTTGTCTTCAAAAACCTCCAATATAGATGCAGAAAAGGAATCTCCATGTCCAATGTGGATATGTTGAGGAAAGGGTTTGAGTCATAGAATCATTTAAGTCTTTAAGATCGAGTCCAACTGTTAATCCAGCACTGCCAAGTCCACCACTACACCATGTCCCTAAGTACCACATCTACATGGTTTTCAAATACCTCCAGGGGTGGTAATTCAACCATTTCCCTGGACAATCTGTTCCAAATTCCAGTGCCTGATGACCCTCTTTGTGAAAAATTTTTTCTTGAGTTGGAATATGCAAAATACAGGTTGAGTGTTAAGGTAAAAAAGGATGCATGATATATCTAGCTTTCTAGCAGTGAAAGTTGTTAGAAAGATAGTTATGCAAACAGTTTTTAGGAATGATGTCATATTTATTTCTAATTTGGGCAGGATCAGATGACTTCTTGATCTTGTTGCTGGTTTTAAGCTGTATGCTTCTATACAGGCTGGTCAGGGAGCTCATGAAAGGCACCTGAAATTTCTGTGAGCTATTACAGTACCTTGGCCAGTTAAAAAAATTTGGAGTTTACCTACATCTTTACTCAAAAGTAATTAAATTTGCTATTAAAATAGAAATTGAGGTAGTTAGTTTTTCTCCAAAAATGAAAAATTCTGTTTGAGAAATCCAACTTATATACAACCTATTTCTGCTTCATATACTGAAAACACATATTATTCTTGTAAAGTAGTCCATTCCTAAATTTTATGTTGATGTATTTTAAGTAGTCTATGTTACTAATAATTTAATTTCAATATCTACAATGATTTTGTTTCTACTTCTTGTCTCCAGGGTAGTTTTATGTTTGTTCCTTTAAATTTTCTTGTAAAGCAATATTTTCTCAATACAAAGGCATATAAAAGCTTATCTCCAACTATAACTCTTTTTTTGACAGGTGGATACATGCAGTCAGTGGATAACTTTTGGTTATGTATGAACTCTTCAAAATCCTGAGTGCTGTCATTTGTTGGCTACACATTTGTAAAATATAGCAGTGTTGGAAAACTCCCACAACTTGAGGTCTGACCTGTTTTCTGATATGCTTTTGAAAAATCCTTTTAGGATAAGACTTAAGGAACCCTTTAATACATAGTACCACGGGACACAAAATTAATCCCCCAAATTATTTACTATTCTGCATAAATGACAAATGTAACTATCTTAAAAAATAAAATATTAAGTGCTTTGTGAATAAATGCCCTAAACAGATAGACTAATAAATGCTATTCCACATGCTCAGCATCATTACAAACACAGCTTGTTCATGTCCTTCTGTTGTGCCTTTTATTCATTCAAATTTCAGACACCAATATGGATTCCATGATTCATGGATTTTTAACTGCACTCAGTGGGCAGGGGGGAAAGGCAAAGAGGGAAAAAAGACAGTAAACTTTTCATCATTGTTTTTCAATATAAGAAATGTCAAAAAGTTTTGTAATGGGGTGAAGTTCTATTACTATGAATGATTTTTCACTAGTTTCATTTCTTTAATTGTTTGTGAATCACATGCAAAATTGTTATTTTCACAAATTTGTTCATTGGTTGAAAAGGTTGAACAAATACTGTATAAAGATAGTCCAAAAGAAGATCATGAGCTGGTATGGATACGGCTTCAAATGATCAATATGTGTAATTTTGAAGAGCAGCTGTTTGATAGGCTATGAAGTGCATGTGACATTCATCTATTCCCAGTATGGATTAATCCCTCTTTTAATTTACAGTTTCCGCTTTTCACCATTACCGCTTTCGATCTGCTGCAGTGACTGCAAAATCTGCTGCTTTGGCAGCCACTCCAATCAACAAGACTGTTCAATGCTCTTAGGAAACAAATAAAAAGGTTTGTGAGCGCAAATCAAGAACTATATCGAAAATAGAGAATAATTGCAAATATACGTCTAGGGTGACACTAAGTAAGTCCAGGAGAGTCACCTGAGTTTAAGCACTGAACTGGAATTCTTGAGTCCCTTTTCCTTTCGTGACAGTGATGAGTGTCCTCTAGAAAAAGTCACTTCCTCTCTCTACTGCTGTATCTCTCAGTGATCCTGACCTCTGTGAAGTGTTTTTTTATATCTATACTAAATCAAGACTAGATGCTGTAATCAGTATTATGACTGTAGAGGCAAAAGCGACTGAGCTTGTCACTCAACGGTACCTCTCCACGTTGGGACTACTAGAATCTGTTTTGCCGATAGAAGACACATAGACAGCATTGTCTTGTATTTTGTGTGAAGATCTTAAGTCCTTTGAATTCTTAATATCTGATTGGGTAGTCAAAATAAATGAAAAATAATATCTCAGACCTGTGACTTTTCAAAGCACAGCACAATAAAGTCAGAATACCATATGTTCCAATGAAAAAAAAAATAGAAAAAAACCAGGGACATCTCAGTTCTTACAAAACATGGAAAAGCTGTGCTTTTTTGGAAGTGATACCAAAAAAAAGATGGAGATGAAAGATTTGGGGTTAGCATCAATCACATGTTAAAGAAGTCCAAATTAAACATGTAGCAAATCAAGCTTTCATTGCTTCTTTAAAGACAAGGTGCATCTTTAAGGCAGCATTCAGACTATTTCCCTCTTTCAGAACACGCAGGCATATAAATAAGGTTGAGAATATTTACAGACCTTTGAACTATTCTATTCTACCTGATGCCTTTGAAGATTGCAAAAAAGCATTTTAAGGAAAAGAAAAACATAATGATGCTATCAACAGACACACAAAGAAAGCACAAGAGATAAAGATATGTATTAAAGCAAAGTTGATGAATAGACATCATAGAAGTTGGGACAAATATATGAATATTACCATTTTTTCCAATTACTTTAAAATACTTTTAAATAACAGTTCTCAAGTCTCCAAGTATCATTCCTGCTATTTTCATCTGTTTGTATTAATCATAGGAGATGCAGGCTGAGCTGACTAGATTTGAGTGCTTGCTGGTTCAGAGGACACAGGAACAGTTGCACTTACTCCATTCCAAGGTAATGCTTAATATAATTTCTTGATCTGGTATTCTCCGCTGCCCCTCTCTGTGACATAGCTGCAAAATCCTATTAGTCTGCACTTTGGAAATCTGCAAAACATATTTTTCTTCTTCTCTCTGATTATTGTAATATAGGACATAGTGAACTGACCTGTGATCCAAACTAACCCATCCAACTACTGTTGTAATGAGTGGCAAGACCTACACAAACTTCAGGTGTTAGCCCCTTACTATCTTTTTTACTGGCATGACCTTTGGACTGGGTTAGCTGTTCTAAGTTAATACCTCCTATTTGCAATGAATTTCACTGCAACAAATTATACTCAGTGAAAAAAAAAAAAAGTATTTTACCTCACTGAATTTTAGTCAATAAGTTTCAGTTGAAACCTGAACTTTGAAAAGTTCACTCACCTTTAGCTAGTCAGCTAAGGTGCATTTTGAAGTAATAACCTTTAAATCAATGAAGAGATGCTTTCCCCTCTTTTTTTTATCCTAGCCTGGCAAACAGAATATATCAAACATTTTGATCACACACATAGGGAAACGTCCGCCCCTCAATATGTTTTTGCTCAGTAAGGCCCAAATCTGACTACCTGTAATGCTTGGTGTCAATGTGAACCATTTGTGCCCTTTTCATCTATTGACTGACTGTTTTGTTAGCCTGGTTTTGGTTGGTTTTTTTCTGTTTTGGTTTGGGTTTTTTGTTTGTTTGTTTAACTGGTTAAATACTATAGAATCTGTGTATGGAAAACTGCTCATTGTTAGGATGATAATGCCTTCTAATTTTACAAGTTCTGACAGGCAATGCTTTTTTATGAAGGCTTTTTATTTTTATGGTTAGTGTTAAAATGGTGACTTAACATAGGAAAATCTGGAAATTATTCTTGCTCTTTGGAATTGAGATGTTTTTTCCTACTCAATCACATTCATGCAATAAGGCTCTCCCTATAGAATTCCCAATGAAGAAACTATGCTTTTTTTTTTTTTTTTTTTTAAATCTACAAATACACACTAACTACTCTGTTACTAGGTATTTATAGAGGAGGGGGGAAGAAATTTTTCCTGGAGTGGCTTTTTTATAATGAATATTGATAATAAAAAAAATTTCAATTAAAGATTAGGAGAAAAGAAAAAAAAAAAAGAAAACTTAGTAGCTACAATATGCTCTGCATATTCCTTAGAAAGCAAAATATGAAGTAGTACTGATAAGAGATACTCCAAATTCAGTGGTGGTTAGGTCTGATACTAACAATTCAGCACATACTTTAGTTCTTAACAGATCCAGTCTGAGCACAAGGCGTTCTCTGCTGTGCATGTCTCTAGGCTTATGTGGTCTGGTAAAAAATTTAACTTATTTTTTTCATATGATATCTCCTTTTAAATTAACACAGATTTTTCTCAGAAAGCTATAAAGCACTAAAGTAAGCTATGAATAATGAACTATTTTCCAGTTATCTGCACCTTGTCACACTTGACTATATATATATATATATATATATATATATATATATATATATACATATATATACTTTGTACTTGAAGATACTGTGACATCAACAGAGCCAAAACCTGGAGCACACTTCCAATTCTAAGCATTTTACATTTTATTGTTCTCTTCTTTTTTCTTCCTGTTCTCTCTGTGGAATTTTTGGAAGTGACTGTGCAGGAGTAGCACAGACATCTGCTGCAGTCTTTGCTCGGTGTCTCAGGAAGAGCATTACCTGACACTGGCACATTAAGTCAGAGAGAGTCACCTAAATTCTGTGCTTCAGCTGTATAAGTAGAATTTAGGGAGGAAATATATTCAGCTTCATTAAAAATGAAGAATAACATAAATTACTTTTCTTATAATAATTATAGGCTTTTAAAGAGTGGAATGAGTATCACCTTTTTTTTTTTTTTTCTTTGTGGATACTAAAATTTTCAGCAGAATATTAAACATCAGTGGTAGAATTTTTAAAATTTATAAATCCACTAAGATAACCCACATAGTTCTTAATGCTTTTCTCCATAGTGCATTGATGAAGGTTGCCATTTTTGGCAGCCTTAATGCATTTTATTTGTAGGTGTTAGTAATTAATTAAGCTGTAATCAGAACAATGTGCTGTTTCATGAAATAATAACTCTTCAACTGTACGTACTCTGGGGCAAGAGGTACAGGAGTAGAACTAGTAAAAGAGTGTAGCTTTGCTTTAATTTCTTTGCATGTCTTTTGCTCCTTAAAACACTTGAAAGCAGAAGTAAATGCTGTTTGATAAGGGAATGAAGCAGAATAAGACAAGGAACAGAGGTGAGAAAAGTTTAGATTGAATGCTTTATGCATTTAAAGTAAAAAACAGTAAAACCAACAATATTATGAAAGGGCCATGATAGTTCACACAGAAAAATAAAAAGAGAGCCCTTCATTTCAAGGCTGTTTTTCAGATTTTATCTAGGTCATTGTGCATCAGGGAGCAAGTATTAGCTCTGACACAATGCTAGGAAAGACAATGAAGTCAGCCCACAATGAATTTTATCCTAACTGTTGCTACCAACTACTGATTATCTCACAACTCTATGCAGACTGATTTAGCCATTTAAAACTCCCAAAGTGTGTATATATATATATACACAGGAAAAAAGTTATGTTTTACACCAAATGGCATCCTTGTGAGAAAATAGCTAGAAATTGAATATTTGTTATTCTTCTCAATAGTAGTAATTGTTACCAGTAGAGTTTGTGGTCTGTGGTTCCTGTTAATACTGATATTGGGACAGCTTATTTTCTGACTTCCACTTTTCTGCGATTCATTCTGCAGCCTGAATTTGGCTCTGTTGATCAGAAAAATTGTGTTCAGACTTCTGATCCCTCCTCTGCACCACTCTTTCCTCCACTAACCCCCATCTTCCTCTACTGGCTCTTTCTTTTTTCCTTCACCATCCTTCGCCCTGACATCTTTCCAATGATGTTTTCCTCTTAAAACTGCAGTTATGCTTTAAGCTTCTACCCTCATAGAGACAAAACAACCTCACCAGACAACCACAGGCTTGTCTTGGTTTTGTTCTATTTTCTAATTGTTATCCTTTTCAAAACTCTTGAATTCTTTTTTTTTTTTTTTTTGACCACTACAGTTTATTCAAAGAGTATGGTGGTTGGATTTTTTTATTTATTTTTTTAACTAATTTTAAGGCAATATGTGAAATTCATTAAACATTTGAATACCACTCAAGTCACTGTTTTTCCAGAAAAAAAAAAGTTTGAAAATATTCTTATATTTAAATTAGAAAAATTTAAAAGATATTGAGCTTAAATTGCTTCTTTACTGAAAAAACTTTTATTGATGGTAAAAGGATATATTAGAGGAATACTTAAGCTCCAAAGGTCATTATGAATGCTTCATAATTCTGGTTTAGAATCTTGTTAAGTGATATTGAGTAACCAACTAATTTAAATGTGCAAAGAAGACATGAGGGAGCTGGTATGTAAGAAAAAACAAACCAGATACAAAAGCACAAGACATCTCAGTAGAAACTTCTGTGCAGTGCAAGGATTTCCAGGACTTTCATTTTAATTAATTAACTTCACTAACAATTAAGTTTTACATGGCAAATATTCTTCTGTTTGCTTACTTCAGTCTTCTGTCAGCTATTCGTTTGATTGTAATCACCAGCAGAAAGTGTGCTTGGGAGTGGCAGTGGCCTCATTTTAGAGAAATATGAAACAGGTTAGAAAAACACTAATAAAACTTGGGAGGAAAATAGTCTATGATGTCAACAGAACCTTCAAATCCATGAACCACATTTATTAAAAAAATAAATATACGCTTATGTCACACTCTTGTCATTAACATTTAATGTGCAAAGAGTGGGTGAACATTCTATATTTAATTAAAACACAAAATTATGACTTCCATCTGCACATGCAGACCTGAGAAGGAGCTTAAGGTGTACAAAAAATTTACATCTGGTATTCAAATATTAGTGTGGGGGGGATATTTTAACCACATCAGGTATCACATCATTCCTCTAGTGTAGAATAAATATGACACTTTATGTATTAATGTTTGAAGACATTTTCAATATTTGAAATATATTTTTCAGGCACTTGTATAGAGTTTAAATCATGGGAGGGAATCACAGCTTCCCAGGGTCAGGAGATCTCTTCAGTTATTTACCTTTCTTATTTTTATTTTATTTTTGGTTCCTTTGGAAGCACACACAGAATGTTCTTTTTCTCAGTGCTGCTTTTTCGGTAATTCTTTTGTTCTACATTTGTGCCAAGGAGCACAGACCATGTTAAATCCAAACAGCAGCCTGCAATCTCCTTAACCATATGCTATTTTTACAGCAGGTGACCTGTGGAAATGCTTTTTGTCAACCAAATCCTCCTCCTCTTGGCTTGTCACTCTGCTTGTTCACACTGGGGCTAATCCTGGTGCTGTCACTCTGCAGCCACTGAAGCCACCATCTGCTCTTTGCCCTACTCCGGCCTTTGATCAAACAGTAAACAAATCCTTTAGGATAGGGAAGAATTTCCTGGGTGTTGACCATACGGCAACATATTTGGTCATTGTGTGGAGCCCTGTGTAGCACTGTAGTCAATGGTAAGTAAAGTGCCTTCCCATCATCTTCACTTGGAGTTGTGGAAATTTCTCAGTGCAGAAATCAATCAATCTCACCTACCTCAGAAGTGGCAAAGGTATTTGCACATAGTTTTGAAATAAGGGTATCATGTGGTCACCATGTGCCTCACAGTGGCAAAGGCTAAGATCATGCAGGGAAAAGGAAAAGAGCACAATGACTTTCCTGCAGTCCCACCTGAAACTTATTTGCTGACAAGGAGTTCCAGTGACCCACAAAGATGTTGATTAAGAATTGTTTTCTTGGTTACATGTGAACAGACCTGAAACTCAAATGATAAGACCAGGTAGCTGCAAAAGAAAATCCAAAATGGCAAACAAGATCCTGATTTTTTGACAAAGAAATTGTAGTGACTAGAGCCACTACAATACAGACCAGTGAACCTTGGCATATCTTGTTTTTTCTGGGAGGGCAACTGCTGAGCAAAGATGGGATACAATACATCACTTTTCCCTCTGTGTTCATGGCGTTGGAGCACTGAACAATAGAATTTTTGCTAAATCCTGCAAAACTGCGTCTGACATTGCTTGAGGTAGGACAGAGGCTAACACAGTTGCTGAGTAAGCATGACTGGTGGACCTTTAAAATATCTGTAGACTACAACAGAATTGCTGAACTAACAAACTGCTGAGACAGCATAATGAATAGAACATAGCAAAAATAACGCAATGACTTCGTGGCTAAGACAGTTGTAAACAAAAGAAAAGGGAAGAGGTGTCTCTCCACCAGTTTCAAAGAACTGCCTCCCCAGTCTCTTTGTGTTTGAACTGGAATGGATTCAGCAAAACAGCAGAAGGACAGTCTGGACAGCTGAGAATGTATGTGGCCAGTGGGTCATGGCATTATAAGGAGATAAAAGACAACTCAGAGATTCATCAAAAGTGGGGTCAGCAGAAGAGAATCAGCACTGCAGGTGCCAGGGACTGAGAAGGGTGATCATTTTCTCCAGTGAGGTTGACATACTGGGCAGGATATACCTGGATCTCCCCCATGGTTTTAGTGTGACTTCTAGTTGCCAATGGCAGTAGAGTGACTCATAACCAGAAAGCTATGCTGCAAATGAATGTTTTACCAAATTTATCATAAATATCCACTGCATTTTTTATATAATTTTGTTACTTACCTTATAGGATTGCTACAAAGATAGATAGATACACACATATGTACATACATACATCTTAATTGCCATGTTCAATTTATGATTATCTCATTGTTCTGTTGCTATAATTGTCTGTAGTAATTGGCTGGATTTGCTTGTTCTATTGGAGACTTGTAGTTATATTTGCTGTTGCTGTGCTTTCAATTAGTGGAATTTGTATAAGCTACCAGTCAACATAAGGTATTAAAATCATCACCTCTTGAACATTGCAGATCCCTGTGGTTGTGCTTCTCCCCACTAACTAATTTGTATTAGTTATCTAATATTTAAAGTTAGGTCTCCAGAAAATTAAAAGAGAGTAGGATACTGATTTGTAATTATTCATATTGCTAACCTGTTAGCCTGGTTTCTGCTATATTTAGTCCAAGAGAACTAGCAAAACTACTAAATTACCATAACTAGCATGTCTGGGAATGCTTTAAAGGATGATGTGTTTGAAACCATTCCCAATAGGCTGTTTGGATGTCATCAACATATTTTGGTTGGAGGGGAGTTTTTGTGTGGACACAAATTCCACTATGTCTGTTGGCTACAGGAATAAAACACAAAACCTATTTCATCTAATATAAAACTTGCACATAATGTTATGTGTCTTTCTTGCTCATGTCCATTACACTTTTGAAACATAGCTCTACAGCATATAGTGGGACTTCCTTTTTTCCTCTCTAGTGTTATCAAAATAGTTTTGCAAAATGAAACTTTGTGAAAAGTTCCATTGAAAAACCAGGGCTGATAGTGTTTGAATTTTGTATAAATATATGCTAAGAGCCTAAAAAAATTAACAGAGCATGATAACTTCTTGCAAGAGTATGGACCATCTTATAAAATAAATTAATTATAAATCCCATTCAGCATATACCAAGAACCATAAACAGAGTATTTACTCTTTTTTTCTTTATAATTAAATTATATTACAATTTAATATGAGATTTAATATTGTCCTTTGGAGAGAACACATGCTCAGTTTTTTCACACCCTTTCTCTTTGGATTTTTTCATTTATTTCTCATTCTGTATTTTAATAAAAAGCAGAACAAGTATGAAAAATGTAACACACTGAGTTTTCCTTTCAAGCATAAGCACAACGTTTATTCTTGAATTAATGAAAAAAACCCAATGTCAGCATATTTAACTGAGTTTATATGAATTTGAGTCATTAAGCTTAAGTCTAGACTCAGAATGACTTTTTTTTCCCTGTCATCTGGTTTTAATTGGATCATAATTTTATGTCTTCACAGAATGACTCTCACATGTTACTAGCATTTTAGCAAAAATATCTGTAGAGAGAAAAATACATTATTTTTCCCTCTCACTTCTTATGTAATTTTCACAAATTCTTAAAGATCTATTTAGCGTTTTAAGGACTATTCCTCTCCTCTTCTGTTTCTCAGATTAATTTTGAAAATAAGGGGAGGAAGTTCCCTCATCTCTTTTACAAAGTTAATTTTTTCCTTATGGGATAAATCAACAAAATGGGATATGTAAAAAGAAAATCTTTAAGGAAAGGTCCCCTGGGCTCCCATGGATGCTCACTTCTATCAAAAAAAGTTTGGAAATGCATTGGGGGTCAAATATGTTAGTCATGGAAAATCAGTGCCTAAATCCAAGTATACCAGACTGAAAATGCAGAAAGCTGCAGCATTTCCTCCCTCTCAAGAGGCATCGTTTCAGTTTCCAGCCATGTTAACAGCAGCTGTTCCTGCTGTGCCTGAGCTGTCCTTGCTCCCCTTAAGGAGTGCAGTATTAGTGTCCCTGCTTAGTCTGTGCTCAGATATCTGTATTCGTATTGGCAGCTACTCCTCGTTTCTTCGTCTCCATCACAACACTCAGTATATAGCCAAGACACTCTGATTTTAAGGGGCCTATTATAATGGAATATGCAAAACAGGGAAAAGTACAGTCCTGAGCTGAGAACACAGCTGCGCTGGGCAGGGCACGTCTCCAGGATGCAGGACCACCACCTCCCTAAGATCGTGCTCTATGGGGAACTTGCCACTGGCAATGGATATACAAGGACTGCCTGAAACAATCCCTCAGCCTTGGCCATATTGATCACCACCACCTGGCTTCCAATGGGGAGGCCTGGAGACACAGGAGCAGCTGCTGCTGCTGCTTTTGAGAACACACGCAGGATTACTCTTGAGGAGAAAAGACAATGCAGAAAGAATCCTGTCTTGTCGATATCACCTGGGGAGTCTTTCTGTTGTACCTTCTGCAACCGGACTTGTCTATCTCGCATTGGCCTTTTTAGCCATCAGCACGCTTGTAGCAAGCATGGGTAGATCCCTTCTCAAATCTTCGTTCGCGAAGCCTAGCCATGATGATGATCATAGTACTGAGTACTGCAACTGAAAGTAGTAATAATCCCTGGCAGAGAAACAGGCATATATCATGGTATAATTAAATAACAGTAAAAAAAATTATACATCTAGCTAAATATAAACAATTATAAAGAATAAGTAGGAGTTTAGGATGCATTTTTGTAGCTTCTTTCCCCCCCTAAAATGAAGTGAGATCAGAACACATTTTCAATGTGGTATATGCAAGCATTAGCACTTGTTACTTCATTGCCACATAGTGAAAATTAGGATTCCAAATAATAACAACAACAAAAAAGACCTGCTGAGTGTGAGTCTGAGATGATGTTTCAAGAATAGAAATTAATAAAAACAGACAATATGGAAATTACACTGTCAAGATATTGCTCCTTGTTTAGCCAAAATTAAGGTGGACTTTTCATTGTACTCACACAAACAAAAAACAGTCTGTGCTCTGAGAGAGTAAATCTTGTAATCTGTATTTTTTCTCCAAAAATGAATTGCTTAAATAAACAGGAAAATAATGTTAAAATGTGACTGGAGACTTTACTCTGTATCTGTTCTTTATTCCTTTCCATTTATTTGACAATCTCTACTAAAGCTACTTCTGCTTTTCATTATCTTTCTAAAGACTCAGTGAAAACCTGTGTCACTGACAAATGCTGCTGGACCTGATGTTTTATTTTCTCAGCTCTCTTCAAACTTGTGCATAAATCTTGAGACATGAGCTTGTTCATGAGGCAAGCTTTTGCTAGTAACCATATGCAAAATGGCCAGTGGTGTAATTTATTTGGCACAAGATTTATTCTTTTACCACTGTATGGTTAAAATTTACAGTGATGTTTACTGGGGTTCTATGTGTATCTTAAGAGGAGGCTGGACGCCTCACTGGATTCCTTTCTGCTGTATTCAAAATCACCATAGGTGTTATTTATACCACTTCTGTTCTTAGTGCCTTTGCCAAAAAAGAAAAGTCAGTCCAACCCAGTTGTCATCTAAAAATAAACACCAGTGAGATCTTCTTCCTGTGGGCTGTAAGGTCATTCTGTAACTCAGCATGGTTCATTGATCTCTTCTACCCCCTGTGCCTTTCCAGATTTATTGGAAATCTGTTCGAAGGAGAATATATCTTACTGCTCACTACTCTAGGAACTGCTGCTAAACGCTGAGTAAAAGATTCTCTTCTGTTCTCTTTATTTCTTATCCTTAGAGACAGAACTGAGGAAAATCTTCCCAAGTCTCTCAGATATCAGCTGAAAACAGATGAGCCAAACAGGTTGAATGCCTTCTGCTGCTCTTCCTTTGGACAAGTTCATTAAGTTCAGGAAAAGCCTTGGGACCAATTCATGTCAGCGTGGGTCTGTATTGCTTGTCATTAGCGTGAAGAGCCTCAAAGTAATTTAAGTCAATGATCTGATTACTAATAAAGAACAGCACTGGGCACAGGTCAGAAATGTCTGCTTTGTATTTATCTTCCTTTTAATATTTCACAGTATTTAACAGTACTGTGAAGAGAGAAATCGCATTGCAACTAGCAAGAGAGGTATCTATCTACCTATTTAATTCCTGTCAAACTAATCATATCATGGCACAGGGTAGTTCAAGAATTCATGTAAACATACGTAACTTATTAGAAAAGATGGAGTTTCATCCAAATTCACTCAGTTTATGTCCCCTCTTCACAGTAAATCCTGAAATAAAAGGAAAACATGAACACATGTGCTGGGAATTTTACTGGAAGCTCAGAGGCTGGAATATAATCACTGAGGTTTGATTAATTTCTTATTCTTTTCCTTTTTTCTTTCTTTAAAACAAAGGTTTCTAGCAAGACTAATGTGTGTGCACTCAAGCCAGCAGTATCTGTTGGATTAGTACAGCAGTTTATGAGCAGTAGGATTCTGGAGTCTGTGGAGCTCTCCCAAAACAAAGGGCTTATCTTTGGGGTGGCCCTGGAAAGTAGTGTGCAAAAAGGGAGAGAGGCTCAGAACATCAAGGAAAAGAAAGATGAAGCACTTGAACTCCTTTGATTCCTGCTACAGAGGCACATCTGACAAAACAAATTTGTGTCAGGCTTTTTGCAAAATGTTGTCTTCTGCTTTCCCCTACTGCTGGGCCAGGCAGCTGCATGCCCCTTCCCCATCTGTGCCTCGTTCCTCTCTTTCCTCTCTTCTCTCTCTTCTCTATTCTTCTTGATCTTGAACATTCACCTGCTTTTGGCCTGATGTTTTTGCTTCCAATAATATAATGGTGGACTAGAAAAGCCATGCTCCGAGTTCGAATAGTTTTATACTCTTTTACTCACTGAAAAAATTTGAGTGGATAGTCTCTTTAAACCATCATCCGATATATACAATATTAACAGTAGGGTTTTTTTCTGTACGTCTTCTTTCTTCTTTATCCCAAAGGTGAAGTGGTATTGAAAAGGCAACAGAGTTCACAAAAGGAATATTTCTCTTTGACTAGACATTCAAACACCTCTGTGTCCGTCAGCCCCTCTCGCATCTCCAGCTTCATGGCTTCTCTGACCTCCACCCAGTAGATTCCTTTGCTTTCTCCCCTCAAACAAACATTTGGCTCATACTGTGAACCTTAACTAAATAAAAGAAAACAGTCGTATTTGTAAGGAGTTTTTAAGTCCACCAGGGAAAGGTGTTACTTCAGCCCTGGAGAATGGCATATAAGAAACTTAGCTGTTGTACTTGAACACTGCAGCTATGCAGGAGTTCTCTGCGAATTTATCTTAAAAAGTCTTAAGATCTTTTGCCTGCTTAAGATCTGTTGCATACTTCATTTTGTAGTCAGGGTGTAAATTACTTAACTTATTTATCAGTGATTAGTGTATTAACTGGGTAGGTGGTAAATTGCTCAAGTTCTAACTTTCTTCCACCCCATGGAAACCAAATGCAGTGCTCTTTTCAATGAGGCATGATCTGAACTTCAATATATACAAAGGCGGTGGCTGTCCTATTTCTGCTACATTTTACAAGCAGAGTGACAGACTTTCTGGCCTGATGTGTTACCTGTGCATGAGAAGCACATACACAGTGCTTTTTTACAACTTTTTTTCTTTCTTAAATTAGGTAAACATTGTCATAAACCCATCCCAAAATATTCTCAGTTGCAACAAACAGCCGGGGTCCCTTCTCAGCATACAGTAATTTCAGCGTAATTTTATAGTCCAGTCCATGAAGTAATCCGAGCTCTGCCCTTGAAATTCAATTTGACTAACTAGCCCAAATTCTCAAGACTTCCATGAACTCTATGAGCATCTATGTCTTCCAACACTGCAGTTTCTGCTTTGTAATGCTGGCCAGAAATCACCCATTTGTATTGCTAAATAGGTGTTATTTTTTGGTTTAGTAGCTTTCCAAGGAAATCTAAGATATCTCCACATATTTTGCAGATAAATGTTTAACATTACCTGAAGGGGTATAAAAGCTGTATTTCCTAACACTGTTCCTAGAGAAATATGGTGAGACTGATCCCTCATGATTACAGGTAGTGATGGCAGAAGGGGAAAACAAACGTGCGGACTAACAACAATGTTAAGGAAGCACCAGAATATCACAGTACTGAACTCCGTAATGTTTAGACACCTTTGCAAACAGCAATTTGAGAAAGGAAAGAACCTTACAAGATGATCCATAATAACTAGCATGCTGAGCCAAGAGCTATAATGCTAAAACACGGAAAAACAGCTAATCTAAACTAGCAGAGAAAAGAAACATCCCTCAATTTGTGTTTAAATCTCATAGATAAATTAAACTTATGTTCCATTTATTTTTTTCCAAGATGTGTCTGGGTTTAGGGCCTTAAAGCAAGAGGTTGAACCCAGAACTTCCCAACACCATCTATGAAATGAGGTTTTTAACCATGGAGTCGGTGAGCCTTCTCTCCTTCTCTCTCCCTGTCACTCTCCCCTCTTTTCTTTTTCTTTTTGCTGTGGTACAATATCTATTTTAGTATGTTTCCCTATAGTGAAATTGCTTTAAAAGGAGTTCAAATAGTTGTTAAAATAGGATTTACTGTAGACTTTGACTCTCCCAGGCCACACAGAGCCAATTGCTTCCTAGTTAGGGCAAATCATACGAAAAAAGGCTTCAAGTTATTTCAGACAGAGTGCAACTGAAGCCCAGGTCCTCTGGGTCTGAAATTTATGCTCGAACCACTGACCCCTCTGTATAAAAGGAATGCATTGAAATACATTGTCTTACAAAAAATGGCAAGTGTGACTGAAATTTTCGTAAGTGTCCTCATAGTGTGCCTGCTGGATAGAGTTCTTTCAAGTTTCCTGGTAACATTGCATCTAAATTATAGGTCCAAGCCAGCCCAAAGCTATACAAACTTGTCTAGCCTTGTTAAAACTGGGGAATTCTTGGACAGACATAAAGCAAGACTTTAGATATGTGGTGAACCCTTGTGCTGAAAACCAAGTCACTTCCATAGTTCAAGTGCTTACAGAATAGTAAGTCATCTGAGTTGAGGTTTAAGGATGGTAAAGCTGATTTACAGTGATCAACTTCCACCTAACTCCCACCTGGGGAACTGCAGCGATTTCCGAAGTTATACATCAATTCAGAACTGAAGGAAGAAAATAACCCAAAAGTACTGTTTTTCCCATAGATGCATTATTTTATCTCTCCTTCTTATATGCAAATAAAAACCAAACCCACATTTCTCAGCATTATATCCTGAGATATAATATCCTTCCCTTTCAAAATCATGTGTGAAAGAAAAAGGCCACTTACAGAACGTGCTGAGAATCTGTATCAATTTTGCAGTTAATGCTTTTATCCAGACATGACTGAACTTCATGCCCTCCCCTAGCTCTTCCCATCTGCTCAGTAAAACATAGGGTAAGAAAACATGTCACTGTAGTAAATTGATCTTGAACTTTCCTGCCTCACATTCATGTCTTCCAAAAAATCCTTAAAGCTGTAACTAGAGCGCTGATATACTCAGCTAAGAAATAACATTGAGTTAGGCAGCCACAATCTGCCGTTTTCTTTCTAGTGTGAAACTGGAGTCATTTTGCTGAAGGTAAAGGTGTAAGTCCTGATTTATTTGGCCAAGAGCATTTCTAATTTATGGCCTTAGTAGATTGGCTCAGGCTCTCTTTGGACTTAAGTGAATAAGTAACCTATAATATTCTCCAAATGAACGCAATTGGGGCAGCTTTAAGTGCTGCACTTCACTTCTGAATATACAAGTTTATTGTGCATGAGGGATCTTTTATTTTATTAAGATTGCTGAAAATATAAAAGGAACTAAATATACCTACACTAAAATTACCTCCAGAAGCACATTTAAATAAGACTTACACAACACAGTTAGAGGGGAAAGGCAAATACAGAAAATGTCTGCTCTGATTTACTGTAAATCCCTCCCTGGGTGATTTTGATGACTCAAGAGCAGAGAAGCTTAGAAAAATATATATGACAGAGTCAGATGCTGTTAACTATAAATATAAACAATAAATATTGTATCCCCCACTATGAAAGAAATTATAGTGCCTTGAGCACTGAAAGAATAACAACAGCACCATAAGAATATTATATGCCATTAGCACTTACAATTAACAAACAAAAGGAGAAAAAAAAAGTGCCCTAAGTCCCTTTTTTTAATAGACTTCATATTTATGAACAACAAAATTAACAGGCATAGCCTAATTCAAATACTACTGTAAATATTATTTATTTATCAGGAAAGTAACTGAAATATTTTAACACAGCAAAAATTTCAACAATGCCATCTGTTACTCTAAAAAAGCAGTAAGTCTTTAAGTCTGTAAGGAGGGGAACACAATGCCTGCTTCTCCTATGCCACACATCACAATCTCTAAAGGGAAGTGTTTGCTACCTTCCTTAATAAAGAAATTGAACTGTTAGAAGGTACAACACAGTATTCCTCCCCTTATAATCGTTGTAACTCTTCCAAACTGACATCAACAGCAACCCATTTACTTACTCTAAAGTGAAAATACGCTGCTGGAACAGTAGCACTGACTTTCTATAATGTCTACTAAATGTGTATTCCAGATTTTGTTAGAGATATAATCCCGAGAAATATAAAGTCTGAGTACCATAACTTTCTCATAGTTTTAACTATTATTTTCATTATTAAAATTGAAATTACTACATATTTAATGTTACCTAGTATACCAACTATACAAGCTGCAATTCAGCAATATGTTCTGCCACTGGCTTGTAAGGTGTTCTGTTTAAGTTGCAAAAACTTAATGGAAGTTGTAGAAGGCAACCACTTTGTAATCAGTGTCATGGTGGTACAGGCCTAGACGTTACTTTTAAAGCTTCAATATGCAATCTCTGTTATCTAATAGCTATTAGCACTGTGTCTTGCTCTTTTTTTTGCCTCATAATGAGTGGTATTTCAGTATATGTTTGTGTTCTAGTGAATTGGAATACATATTTTTCATTGGAAAATAGAAAATATTGCTATGCAGAATAATGCCTAATGAGGCATTTTTCACAAATTTTAGGATTCAAAATTGAGAACTAATGAGTGCCTTGAGTTGAGCAAATAGTAGAAGATTATATGGCAGTTGAAAACTGCTTTGGTTTGCTATTTGTTAATTTCCTGATGTTCAAATAATTTCCTTTAATAAAGAAAGTATAACTTTTCTTTTTTATATTTAGCATTCCTTTCCACCAAGAACCTTTGATTTGTAATTAAAAAACCAGACAAACAAAAAACTTCTGTATCTGTTTATTTTCCCGGAGTGTTTATAGTGTAAAGTCCTGATCTTACATGGTCTTACATGTGTGAATAATTTTAAGTGGATAAGCGGAATTAAAGTGTTTGCAGAAGTATTTATCGGAATAAGGCTTAAATCCAGTTGATAGTCACTGCTTGTGGGAAAAGTGCTCGTTTTTGACAGTGGACTTGCCTTTGTTTCTTCAGTTTTCTCAGCTAATGAGAAACCTTTCTCAAGTCTAAGCATGTCTTCAGTGTTCGTAGATAGAAAGGGAAAGTTTAGATACTTAGAAAAGACAAGAAACACGGCATGTACCATCAAGGACATTTGCTACCTTTATTAATAGAAAAGGCAAGTAAAACTATTAGGTAAACCAGCTTTTCCTTCCATACCTGCAAAGACAAGGTAAAGAACAGGACTTAATGGTTAGATGCCAAGGAATAAAACTCCATGTTCTTCATGGGGAAAAAAAATTTCTTAAGTATTTAAGATAAAGATTTTGATCACCCAATCTTCTATGAAAATCACCATTACGGAGAGACTTGAGTCTGAGATGTATATAGTGGAAGAAGGCAGACATTTTTAACCACAATGGACTTTAATTTAATCAAGGAAACTCCTTGCTCTTTCCCTTTTCTGGTAGTACAGTCTGCAGGAGACAGGGGAAAAGCAATAGCTCTGAGAGAGGATACCCTGGGGGTGAAGTCCCTGAGAGTGGCTCTGTAACTTGCCCTGTCTTCTTCTTAAGGGGCAGAAGAGCAGAAGGGAGAGCATGGAGAACAGTGTGGGAATATGGAGTGAGTGATAACAAATTGCCTGCCTGCAGAGCTGATAGACACTCATGGAGCCTTTTGTGTCTTTTAATTCCCTAGGTACCAGATGCATGTGGTGATGTGCTAATCTTGAGCATCTCTGGATTTTTCTTACCACACAAGCAGCTGGGAGGCAGACATCTGCCCTGTGAACTTATTGTGTGAGATGATTTTCTCACCTCCCTTCTCCACCCCTCCTGATCAGTGCTCTCTTTGATGGATGAAGCTGTGTGTGTGTATATTCAGGGATGCCTGCAGAGTTTCCCTTTTCCAGGAAAGCCAGGGCTATTTGAGGAGTCTGGTTCATGGGCAGTTTTTCAGATATTCCCACAGAAGGAAGTGAACGAATAATGAATGGCCTGATTAATAGCATAGTTTTGGCAAGGATGTCCATGAGAAAATGGTACCAGAAGTTAAGTTACCCTGAAATGTGCTAGGAAACAGCAATTCAGGGTGAAACAGGACATATTTTTAATTTGAGACACTGCCAGGTTATTTCTGACACCGCTCTCTTCAGTCAGCTTATTCAGAGACATTCAGAGGCCACATGTGGCTCCCAAAAAGCCTGCCAAGAAAGAAAAGGCTGGCAATCTTACCCATCTTTCCTGGTATTTCAATTTCCATCTTGCTGGAAATTGGAAAAACCCCTGAACACCAGGTAGATGTGGGCAAGGCTAACTAGAGTCCAAGGGGCAGCATCAGCAACCTGGGACAAGGTAGATGATTCTGCACTGGATTTGGCTGGGATGGAGGCTAACTTTTATCACAGCAGCCTGCATGGTGCTGTGCTTTAGATTTGTGATTAATACAGTACTGATAATACATCGATGTTTTGGCTGCTGAGCAGTATATGCACAGCATTAAGGCTTTTCCTTTAACTCATTCTGCCCTCTGCAATGAGTAGTCTGGGACTGGGCAAGAGTCTGGCAGGAAACACAGCTGGTACAGGTAATATATGAACTGGCCAAAGCGGTACTTTGTACCACGTAGAGCTACGTTTGGCAATAAAACAGGTGACTGTTGCTTGTAGATTGGCTGGACATTGGTCTCCTTGTGGGGGTAATGAAAGATTACCTCTGCATCTCTTGTGGGGCATTTTCTCCCTTCTTTCCTTACTTTATTAAATTACCTCACAAGTTTTCTTTTTTGTAATATTTTCTTCTTATCTTTCTGGGGAAGGGAAGGTGGATTGAGCAAGTGGCTGTATTGGTGCTTAGATACTGGCCAGGATCAAATCATTACAGGTCCTATGACACTTGTTCACAGTCACGGTCTTTCTGGCCTGGAGTGAAACATATTTGGTTTGCTTGTACTGTGCCATACCTCCAGCCTTGTATGACATGCCAAAACTCTGACTCAGAGATGAGAAGAGAGAAAGAAAATTATTCCTCCAAGATTACTGGGAGAATTTGGCTAGGCACAGTCTCAAGAATGTTATTTTCAGATAAACATCTTTTTGGCATTTCTCCATCTTGGTGTTTATATGTCCTTACACACTTGACTGTGAGAACCATTTCTGGACTCTGAAGGTCAGTGAGGGATTTGTAGTCTTATATGATATCTGCTTGTAGGGCAAAGGAAGATTGCTTGGTACTTCTGCAGCATTTCATTGGAATAATTTGGATTAGTGAATTGGATTGCCTTTCTCAGACACTGCATGCAGTTTTTACTCTCTGGTTCATTCCACTTGTTTGTACTCATCCACCGTTACTGTGTGCTGCTCAGCACAGCACCTGCCAGGCTGCTAAAAGCCTGGAGTCAGCAGCTGTCAGTTTACACTGTTAAGTTTTCCTTTTACTCCTTCTGACTGGTGCTGTGGAAGCAAACACAGCAGCCTCACTCCCCTTACTTGCCAGGCAGCTGTAGCTCTTCTCAGATTCCAGAGGGTGAATCCAATAGTAATTTTTTATCAGTCCTCAGCTATCTGATCTTCCTGTTACACATACTAGTAGAATATGGCTCAGAGATGGTAGTCCCTACAACACCATCACATTGTTGGTCTAGTACCAAGGAAACGTGATTGTGATCATACTAATGCAGCTGAACATTGCTTAAGCCCAGCAACACTCATCAGAGAGAAAAGGCTTGAGCTTCTTTTTCTTTTTTTTTTAAATGTTTTAATCTCCAACAAATCGTTTCCACAGAAATTCCTTTTCACTATCTTGGAAAGAATGTAATACAACCAAAAAAAAAAAAAATCACATAACTATCGTAGCATTTTATAACTTACATTTTACTGTACATCACTGGAGCTGCTGACTGGCAGCAGTCTAATGACACAGAACCAAATCAGAAAGAAAATAGCTTGCAGTGAAGCTTTTCACCTTGTTATGAGGAATAGCACTGCCAATGGATGGCAAGGATGGGTCCCAAGAATTGGAGGTGAGAGAGGCAATTACACACAACTTACTCCTACCTGAAGCCTGCAGTTTTCTGGGGCATATGGGGCTATGGCTCTGAGCTGAAGTCAGAAACACTCCTGATGCAGAGGATGAGAACACAGTTAAATGTATGTTGAAATGCAGTGAAGTGCCATTATTTAAAAGATACAAATTACTGTTGTAAATGGAAAAGTAGGCAGTGATGCTCTTTCCTGATCTCTTTTTTAATTCTTAATAATTTACTCTCTTCTTTTAAGGAAATTCTTTTTCACTCCAAGTGTTAAATCAATGTCACAGGTGCATGGTTCTTTGTTCTCCCTGTAAGAGTGCATATTGCTTTACAAGGAGATGCTATATTTTAATAAAAAGGTATTTTGCTCTGAATTTCAATATAATTGAAATGGACATACTGTTGCGTGCTTTCAAGTGTAATAAAATAGATTCATTATAGTACAAGAAGGATTTTGAGTTTGAAAATATGTTTTCTTCAGAATATTTAATAGAAAACAACATATCATTCCACTACAGAAATTGATAGAAAAGGGATGCAATCACTGTGAGAATGTGCACCCATTAACAGGACCAGAAAAGGAAGGATATTGATGAATATGTTTGTGATTTTCACATCTAACAAATAAATTCTATCAACCAGAAATGGAAGTCATTTGTACCCTTAAAAAGAAAAGAAAAAAAAAAACAAACACAGGTTTCTGTGAATTGTATGGTAGGTCCTTGCATTCAAGGACTTCTCTGCCTCATAAAGGAATTGGAGTAATAAATACTCCACTTGCTTATAAGTAAATCTGATCCAAAAAAATGCTAGAGATTAGGATGTGGCAAAAGTGAGTGAATGGGGATAGACACTGAATAAAAGGATTGGTATTTTTATCACAAAAAAACACAGATGGAACTTGAGGAAGGCAATGATCTATTCCCAATTTGTCTGCAGAGGGTCTGTGTATTCTTGATCAAATCATATAGAGACGCTTCTAAGTGAAGATGTGTACTTATTTAGCTGTCTCTGTGACACATCTAAAAGGTCATGTGGGATCATGTAACTCAAGCCAATCAAACTTAGACAATCATATGTTTTTAAAGGTAGGCTTTAGTGTGGTTACAGAGAGAAGATGCAAAGCCCATGCTTACTAGATTATTTGTAAATCACTTTAAATCACTTTACTGACAGCTACCAATTAGTTCTTGAACTACTTTAATTTTACATAGTCTTCTATTCTCCAAAGTAGTTTATGAAAGATTCTATGTCCTCTCCAGTCATGATATAAAAATGAAACCATGGAAGTCATTGACCACAGATTTTGTGGATGCCAGACATTTTCGTGGAATCAGACAGCAACTAAATGCATTCATAGAAGACAAATCCATCAGGAGCTATCAAGGATAAAGATTATAGCCTCGGTTCAGAATTCCCCGCACACTACTACAACCTGTGTTTGCATTAATAAGAATTATTACATGCTTCTATTCTTCCTCCGCTAGCTACTGTTAGGGAAAGGGTAGATGGACTGTGGCTTCAGTCTAATATACCCATTTTGATTATTTTAAGTACTGAATGACTTCCCATCACACCAAAATATTTAACTACATATATTCTTTGAATAGCAGTGAGAAAGGAATCAGATTAAGAATACAGTAACTAAGTCAGTGGTGTTCTCAGACTTGTTTCTGTTTTCACCCAAACATGTTACAGTAAAGACTGTGACTTGCTACTTCCAATTGGTATAGCTTTCAAAGAAACCGTGATAAGCTACTGGTCATATCAGTCTCATCATATAGCATACAATGCAAGAAATGGACAAAATCTCCCATAAAAAATACAGCCATTGTAGACTGCTGATTTCTTTTTATTCTGAAAGAAGATATGAAAATTATTGTTCTGATTGCTTACTCTTTTCTAAAAACAACTGTAACAACGAACTTCAGTAGCATATTGTGCCAAATTGTAATTATCATGGGTGTGGTATAAAACCTAAGACGCATAGACAGAGAAATAGATTTCCCATTTTAGAAAGACCTAGGTATATAGCTTGCTGCAATTTCAAATGGCAAATTGATCTGGGGCTTTTAATGTTATACTAAAAATCCTCTCTCTGCACAATTTTCCCTTCCCTCAAGGTAGTTTTCCCAAACTTCTATGACTCACTTAATGTTTACTCAAATATTCCACACTTACAACCAGCATAGCAAAGACTGAAGAAGTGGCTGTCCACAGCTTTATCCAATACCAAAAGTTATTTCAATGAAAATAGAGTACAAAATTCATTCCGACACTTCACAACTAGGTCTTTCAGAGATTGCAGCTTTTGAACAAAAGTATTATAAAACACAGAAGGAACCCCTTGAGTTTTGATATTTGAGGAAATTGTCTCTCATATAAGAGAAATTCTCATCTGAACCAAAGGATTGAAATTGTTCTTTACATTTCTCTGTAAGTTTATAACTGTTTATGACATTCTGTTTAAATAACACATAGAAGTCAAATGCATAGAAAATTCACTGCAAGTTGCTGAATCCATTAGCATGGCAGAGGTGAGTGCTGTGGTCCTAGATCAACTCAGCAGTCAGACTGAGCTAAGTACCTATCCCAGATGGGCATAAACTCACATATGCATACTTCCACAATACACATATACTTACTTACATAACTGGCCATAAAAATTAGCACGGACAGAAACATTCACAGAGATATAGGTAGCACAGGCAGCTTTGCTGTTTCCATCTCTGACAGCTCAGGATGGTCTTTTAGTGGGCAATTTATGGATCCCCTCAGTAGCTGGCTTTAGATGCAGAATCTACACAGTAGCTGACCACAGTAGCAGACCCCTGGATCCTCTGGTTTCCCAGTTTCCTCATACACAAAAAAACAAGATGCAAATGAGTCTGACCCCTGCACCTCACACTCTCCCCAGCTACTGGCTTGGATCACCTGCATCCTCTCAGACCACTCTGGTCTCTACAGTTGCTCCATTACCTGGCTCCTAAGATTCTGCCATGCTCACCAGCTAGTCCAGCTGGACGTTAGCCAGTGAGCACCTGCCAACATGCACCATTCCAGCCTCTCTAGTTGCTGGCACCCAAGAAATATGGTCCCTATGATCTGTGGTTCACAGTTCTCTCTGCTGACATTCAGGTCTCCATGCACACACATGCATGCTGAAAATAAGAGCCTTACTCAGAAAAATAGTTGGAAATAGATTTTGATGAGAGTACAGGACAGCCTCAGGTGATCAGATGTAGTGCACGGCCAAACATGTGGACCAGCAGCCTGATGAGAGGTACTTGGCCCCTTTTATCTCTTTATCTCTCTGTTTTCCCATTATTACTTCGTAAGTCATCCAGATCCCTACCTTACCCTGTCTTTGTTTCTCCTCTAATTTTCTCATAACAGATCTGTACAATACCAAAATACTCTCCCCTTCACCCCACACTGAACTGCCTGCCTTTATAGGCAATATCCTGCCTATAAAGCACTCTCAGTCTGTAAGGAGGCCTGGAGACTCTCACCTGTTGACTGATGGTGATGGGTCTCAGTCACAGCCCAATGGATGTGCCAAGGGCCTGACACACTCCTGAAATGCCCTGGGAGGGGCTGAATTGGAGGAACTCATCCTCTTGCTTGCTGTTGAGACTCTGGGCTTCTTCAAATGTGTGGAGATGACCCTTTAATCACAAAACCTGTCACAGTATAATCCATCTGAAATTGCTTTTGTCTGTTTGTTTTGCAGTTATGTCATGACAATATCATGTTGCAGGTCTGATTGTGTAGGGACAAAAGCACATTTGCAAACCCTGTAGGATCATATTTCAATCAGCTATTGCTTTTTGGGTAATCTTTATTTAGAGAGGAACCAGAAGTAAATGTCTGTTTACCTATTTATGGTATCTCCCTTGTACCTAAATTTTATAATTCCTGTTCTAAATTAAGTGGGGTCCTTTGCTATGTGGAATGAAGTCAGACTCTTTGAGAGTCTCAAAACAGAGATCACCTCTTCTGACCAATTAAGTTGCTTAATCTTCTTTAGGTCTAACTTTTAGATGAAAGTGAAGGAAGAATAGAAAATATAGTCACCTAGGGTACATTAATAGCAAGACTGCCTATTCTTACATAAAGGAAGTTGAAGAGAAATGGAAACAATTTATAGCATCTTAAGGCAACAATCTAAACCAGGTCAGACTAATTACGGACTGAAATGGCCAATATCTCTCCACTGATAAAGGTAATCCAGGATGATAAACTCAGATGTAAACACTATAGACATCAACATTTAATCTGATGAATCTCAGCTTAAACTCATTAGTTAGATGTGTAATAGAAGAGAACTGGATGCTGTTATAAAAAAAGTTTAAAGTCACCTGCCTTTCAGCATGTGTAATAGATATACATATATATCAACATGAGAACTGATGAACTAGAAACTTAAATTGCTGTACTAATAAAGTGTCTAAATAAGGTCAAATGCATCTCTTTCAATATTTCCTGTATGACAATAAAGGACCAATAAGCTCAACAGGTGTTTATTGCAAATTTTTTTTATTATTTTTAGAACAACATGAGCTTAAGCCAGAAAACTCCAGTCCTGAATTTTCAAGGGGGAGAAGATGATTGAGGATTTTGAAGGTTTCTATTTTTTGTCCAGATTTTAGAGGATTTATTATTTAGAATCTATGAGGACAAGATAAAAAAAAAAACAAAACACCAAAATAAAATAAAACATCATGATGTTATAGGTAAAGAATCCAGAGTTTTGTTTGTTTGCTTGTTTCTGCTTATTTTGTTTTGTTTCATTTTTCCAGGAACAACATTCATAACCACTAGACTACTTGCCTTGTTTCTGTCACATGACAAGTCAGGAAAAATCAGTCACATTTGCCTGATAAAGCCAAATCTTGTAGGAGGTAGACTAATGGCTTAAGCAATATTTACTTAAACAATTATGAAAATTTTGGCTTTCTGCTCATAAATTCATGCTCAGTATTTCTTCAGGTGCCTCCTTGATTTGATATGGTCATTTAACTGCAGCTTACTTAAAGGCAATTTCTTTTTGTATTACATTAGCAGTGATTCATACACTACTTTCTTTTTTTCCTTTTTTTTCTGTCCTTGGTATGCCTTACAAATTTTGCTCCGTATTACACTCCTTGTCATAGTTTCTGTAAGACTGATTTGGCAGCTGCCAAGATGCAGTCAGAGGTGAGCTCCATGATAGGGAAGTACTTAAGCACAGGTGACAGGCTGCACGGCAGCAGCAGCGTGACATTTTATCTGGAGATGCAGACAATGCGGGCAGTAGCACATTGCATTTGATACACACAGGAGACAGCTGTGGTAAGTGTGGCAGTGTACAAGTAAGTGCTTTGAAAGATTATGACAGGCAAAATCTGACTTTTATTAAGAAATGGGGGAGAAAAAACCAAACAAATAGATTCTATACCTTGAGATCAATTTCATCCTACATTGAATAACTTAAGCGTATACTGTACATGCACTACATTAAAAAATAGTTTCCACACCCCAGACTTTGAAAAGGCTTGAGTCTCCCTGCCTAATGTGCATTAAATATGACCTTGTTCCATAAGTGGTTCCACCAGTTACACTGACATGAGTAAAAGCGGCAGTGGTAGGTTCCTGTTCGACAAACACAAAACCAGGTATGAATCATTCATTTTGGTTTAAGTTTCTCTGAAGACATATTTAATTTCTGTGTTGCTCATAATTCTCAGCAGCAAAAAAACCCAATAAATGGAATACTGAACTAAGTCGAGACTCTTCTGGAACGTTAGAAGTCATGTATTGAAGAGCAAGTACTAATATCTCTCATTCATTCATCATTGAATTTTATTTTAAAAGACCTTGAAAGGAAGAAAATAAAGGGTAGAATGGTTCTTTGAGACCTACCACTGGCTAACCATCTTTTTACTTTTTTTGATCTTTTTACGTATCAACCCTGATGATGTTGGTACAGAAGAGTCAGCAGAGGAGGTGGCTTTCTGCTGCACCAGTATCCCCCACAGCTGGAGTTTAGACGAAAACATTTCTGTCATTCTGGAATGCATATGGAGAGAAAGCAAAGAGATATATGTGCTAGTAGGCTTTTATTTTTCTTCACAGTAACCTGGATTCATGACATTTATTCTAAGCACAGCTGTTACTGTCTTTCAGCTGTAGAGAAAAAAAAAATGCAGAGGAAAAAAAATCCTTTTGGCATATTTTCCTCCTGTATCTATGTTATATAAGATTTGTATTTGGTTACATACTGGGAAAGATCCTTCATAAACATAAAACAATATAGGTTAAACTGAAATAAGTAGAAATACATCAAATTAAAATAAATAGAATTATGCCACTAAAATATTTTACAATTTTTAAAATTTAGAGCTTGTGACATAGAAACTTTTTTTTTTTTTTTGGTACCAATTACCAATAAGTAAGAAGAAATCTGACACAGGATAAGGAGATGACATTTATCTGCATAACTAGCCTTTATGCTATGTTTCTTGTTAAGAGCTTGCACTGAGGTTTCATTATTTTCATCCCTGAAACTAGTAGGCAATAAGCTCCAATTCTTCGTTTTCCTGCCCAGTCACACATTCCTTCAGGAGAAGTTCATCTCCAGAGCCCTCCTGCCCTAGTCTGGAGCATGGTACCTCCCGTGATCTGTGTTTTACAGGTACAGAGCAATGAGGTACAGGATAGCCAATCATGTAAAAAAGGTGATAAAAAGAATTTGCTGAGGGAAGGAGCTGAGAGATGAACAGCAACATTGTGGGTTCCCAGGAAACTACAGCCTGTAAATTCTTGCTGCCATGAATGGTAGACACATCATCAGGTCCAAAGTAAAGAAAAAAGGAGGTAATGAGACAACAGTTTTCTGTAGGATACAACCTTAGGGAGTTATTTTTGCCTATCTCCTCCAGCTCTCGAAAGATATTCCACCGAGTTAACTACCCCAGCAGAGAGAGTGAATTATAGAAATATGCCTTAGGCATGGGATGTGAAAGAGGCTGGTTTCTTTAACTGCTCCAGATGACTAACAGTCTCCCTATTCTCAGGAATTCTGCACTGTTAATAACACCAGATTACTCTTTGGCAAGGAAAAGGTGTTTGTGTTTTATTACCTCAAGGTTGCTTTTTTTCCTGCAATTTAATTGAATTAGGAAGAGAGAAAATGTTTGCTTGCAGGATCAATGGGAAAAGGAGAGAGTACAAGTGAAAATGGAAAGCAAGAAAATGAGAAGAGCTAAATTTAAAACTTTAGCAGGAAAAACCCTCTGAAACCAGCACAGCCACAATAGTGAAATCAACTAAAGAATATTAAAAAAAAAGAACATTCTAATTAAGAAAAAAATGCAGACAGGAGGTAAAGTCATAAGTAATTCAACCCCTAAAACTTGTAGAAGACTCTTGAGAGGCATCAAAGAAAAAAAGGGCAGAACTTTGGATACACTGAATTAGAAGAAATGTAAGTATCAATATACCAGGAAAAAAAAAAATCTTATAGTATATCTTTTGAAGTGGAAATGTCAGTCTTTTCAACAATAATGCAAAAAGAACAGTTTAGTAAATATTACTTTTCAGTCTTGTAATAATTACAAAATATTTTAAATTCAGCAGAAACTCAGGAACTTTTAATAACCACTTATAAATTTAGATATTACAAATAATTAGGATTAATAACTTCAATCCAAAATTATGAAAAGAGCTGAGCATGTGCTTTTATGGGCCAATAATGTCAATTTTCAATAAGTCTTGGACAAGAGATAAGTTCCAGAGAAGTGGAAGAAAGGTAGTGTTTTATCGATATTTTAAAATCTGTAAACAGAATGACCATGATATATATGTATATATATATAAAAACACAAAAATGTGAAAGTGATAATTTAGGATGAGGGACTTCATTAGCCCTCTTTAATTGTTTTTTAATGCCAATAAGCATGGGGTTGTAGAAAACAGATGGTATGAGCTAGATTTTTAAAATATTATTATTATTAACCATAGCTTTTAATAATAATAATTTTCAAGTGTACGTTAAATTTAAAGGCTTTTGGCTATTTTTAGGAAAATAGAATAAAAAATACAGCAAAAAAGGCAAAAAACCCTCCCAAACCAAAACATGACATCTTACTTTGATCAGTCTCTAGCTAACTCAGTGTTTAAGAGGATGTTTTTTCTAATGGTGTCCTACAGGCAATCAGTTCCTATCCCAAGCATAAGTAATCAAGCTCTTTTTATTTCTGACTGTGAATTATCATGAGATAATATACATGCTGCTCACATTTCTCTGTTTTGACTTCAGCTTCTCAAAAATGAAACAAATTGATGAAATTTTGATCTCAGTGTTACGGTGTATACTAAAATATCTCATAAATTATTTTAGGAATAAAAGCTCAAGCTCACCGTACAGCTGGTTCCATGTTTCTACCTCCTAGTAGATTAAAACTCCTGCTATAGAATAGGTATTAAAAATATCAAGTTCATTTCACCATTACAAAAATGGTCTTTCTAGTTTAATAGATTTTCATAGATTTATATCTGAGTCTGTCAAAGTAAAGAGGGGCATATATAACTTAAGATATATATAATTAAATCTTGACTAATGGTTAATAATTTGCTTTTTATGATGAAAAATAGAAATTGCAATAAATACTGTAACAATGTTGGAGAAGACAAAATGAAGGCCTAGGCTTTCATGGCTATTTAGTATTTTTACAGTGCATTTTATTATTATTTGAATTCTAGGCATACTTACAATTCGTATGTGGGAATGGGACAACATTACTTCAGGAATTTCAAAAATATTCAGAATACCAAAAAAAATTACCTGATTTTATTTACTTAAAAATTTACATGGGTAGTCTAAGCCATTTTATGTAGGGTTCCTCCTTGGTGAATTTGGGTTAAGCACCTTTTTCTGAGACAGGTGAATGTTGGGGTAACTGCTATATATAAAAGGATGCAGAAGTTTGTAATGTTGTTAAAGTGTCCGCATTTCCAAGATGGTGATTGTAAACCTTTGTGTAACCCTTCTTGTTCCCAAAACCCCTCACTGTATCCTTGGAATGTCTAAGAGATAACTGAAGGGTCATCTATTGGCTGTTAACCCTTTCTTGTAATTGGTTGGTTTGTAACACTCCTTAATTCCCAGTGGTCACATTGTGATCCCTCCGAAACCTATTTAAGCTGTTGCCAGATCAATAAATCTCTCTCTGCCTGCATCCCTCCTGCCCGACTGACGGCCCTGTGTCCTCTCTGCAGGGGGCCATGAGGCACCACGGGGTGGGGGGACCAGTGGGGGAGCACTCTCCCCCTCGGAGCAAGGGGTAAAAGGAAAAGCCTCTGCTCCGGGGTTCCCTCCCCATCCACCTCAGCGTTTGTCAGGTGAAGTCTTAAAGACAGATTGCCTAATCTACAAGTATGTGTGAAAGATGTCTATGGGTAGGGAAAAGAAACATTAAAAAAAGCCAGGTGACCTAGCACAGGGAAAAAAATATGACTGACAGAGAAGTATTTTAATTTTTTTATGTGCTCTAGAGAAGATGATGGTCTGACCTCATCAGTAGGGTGCAAATTGCAGCCTTCATCTTTGCCACTGCTGTTGTGCTGTGTGCTGTATTTCAGTAATTGTTCCATTTCCAAACTGTTACTTATACTAAGTAGAAGGTAGATCTTACACTTGATATCATGAATATCATGGTGAATATCTCACAGCTTATAAAGCAAAATGCAGCAATTCTTTAGACACAAGTGCACAATTTTTCTACTTAATTTAGGATCACAAGAAAGATTACTCTACTGACATATTTATTAATTTCTTGATCATTTGTAGGACAGCATCTTATGACAATAACCCTAGGCTGATAAGGGCAATCCAAATACAAAATAAAAATGTAATTCCTCAGTTCTACAGCTTTTCAGAGTCCACAAATTCAGAGATACTGATTGCTTTCCAAATCTAGTCCTTTCCAAATAACAACCACATCCCTTTGTAATTCTGTTGAAAGCTCTTGGTCTACTCTGTCAAATGCATTTTGAATTCTCTTTTAAAGACTGGAACTTCAATGGGTTTGGTCTAAAACTTTTGACTCATGGAAAATTATCTTTTTTTGAGGGGCACAGGCAGTTCTGACCTATGAAAGGTCTCAGCTCAGATTTTTAGCTTGAATGAAGTACAGCAAGCCAGACAGGCTTCAAAATGGCTATCACCTAAAATATGAGACACCTATGATCACAGACATCGAACTTGAATTTAAGGTTTAGGCTTGCTAGCAGATTGTTTGACCATGGAAAGGAATAGTGGTTTTCCATAGATTCTCAGTCAATAAATTTCACATGATTTAAATAATTGCACTCAAGGTACTTAAGTATTCTTTATTTCATTTGTACGGGTACTCAGATAGGCAGAAGAAAAGAGATTCAATGGGAATTTATGAATATTCTTAAAATATTAATAGAAAAGTTTCCCCTCATTTATTTTCCTGTCACATTATCTAATAGCTGAAATACTATTTTGTCTTTGTTTAGGTCACTCACCTACTTTTAAAAACCTTGGTTTTACCCTCATTCATTTCAATCCCTCTTTCATTTTTTGGCTAAGCATTGTACACATTTTTTCAGATGAAGCCTTGCAATGCTTTATATTATGTCCTTGTTGTTTCTATTTCTCTGTTGAATATATCTCTTATAGTCATTACAGCCTATTTCTTTGAGCTTATAGACACGTCATGACAAAGGAGTTCCTTCTGATGTTATAAATTCCCATCTTATTGCAGATATTTATATTAGTCCTGCTCATCCTATTTCTGAATGTCTGTCATGATATCCTGATTTTCCTGAAGAAGTCTCCAGCTCTGTGCATCACTAATCGTTATTATCACCATCTTTTATGTAGCAGAGCTGTTAATTCATAAATTAAGTTAGAAGTTTTTAAGATCAATACAGGAGACACTCCAAGAATAGCCTCCTTTCAGTTTCCTAGTCTAACTTTCAGCATATCCACTTTTTTCTTTAGTAGTTCCTTACTCCTTACAATACTGGAAACGATGTCCATTTTGTCCAGCTAAACTAAAAATTTCCAAGTGGTACCTCATCTTTCTTATATATATTTTTTAATTCCAGTGTTTATGGATTAGACCTTTATTTTCCTTGACTAAAAAATTTACTTATAGGAAAAGATATTATTTAGTTTGCTACAATTTACCTTTGATAGTATTATGTGAAATTACATCATAGTTTCCATTTACCTCCATATTCTTTTTTTTGTGGTTTAAATTTTATTCAGTCTTGCCTGGCCTTACCCTTCAATGTACTATACTATAGAAACTCAACAAACTGATCTAAACCACAAAAATAATTGTACTAAATTAGCAATTTTTTTTTAATATCTACTTTTAGAATTAAAATGAATTTTTGGGTGTATGGGGTAGTTCATGTTTCATTTCCCATTGTGATGAAGTTCTTTATACCATTTTTCCTTTCTATTTTTATTCAATATAAAGTTTGAAACTCCTATTGAAAAAGTATATGGCTAAATATAGACTTTTTTTTTTATTAATCCATCTCATCATTGCAGAGTGGCCTCATTTCTTCTGTCCTCATCCGCCAGTTTCTCCATTCCCATTCAAGTGCTCTGTCAATCTAATTATTCTTTTTTTTATCCTGTCTATATTAGAATTAATTTTGTTAGAATAGCCTAAGTTGCTTAGAAACTGTGCTTTCAGTTTTTTCTCTAAGAGGCCTATCATTGTTTCTCTTTCCCCATGGTGTTTCTGTAAAGTGTTTATCTTTAGACAGGTGTTGCATAGAACATATTTTCTAAATGCTTAAAAAAGGTCTAGATAACTCGTTTCTATCCTCAATTACTATAAATAACCATGATTCTCTGAAGAAAAAGTTGCATGTGGATGAGCAGGGATGGAAAGTGTTCTCTGCATTAAATATATAACACATAAATAAAGACTTTGAAAGAATTTACCTTGGTTTTTTAGAACTCGGAATTCATCCCTGACCAACGGAGTTTGTGTGCCAAGAAAAGTTTCCCTATTACTCTCAATCAGTTCATAAGGCATTTGTCCACTTGACCACAGGAAAAAATGACACAAAGAATTAGATAACGTTCTTGTCAAAACCCATCAGAAGGCAGGTACTAACAAAGATATATTTTATATGACTCCATAGCAGACTGGATGTTTCAGGGTAAATAATCAAAATCTGTCTTCACTGGGACAGGGAAGTGGATCATTCAGAAGTGACATAAGAAGAGAAAGTTGCAAAAAGGCATTTAGTCACCATTTAAAAATAAAAATAAATTTCACATATTGAGTAATTTT
The DNA here is from genome assembly GCA_038380795.1 of Pyrocephalus nanus. NCBI lineage: Eukaryota > Metazoa > Chordata > Aves > Passeriformes > Tyrannidae > Pyrocephalus > Pyrocephalus nanus. The sequence continues at coordinate 38,123,551 of CM076260.1, forward strand.
ATGGTTTATTTGGTTTAGAGAATTAAGTATTCTTTAAGTGGTCAAACCTCCTCAGCCTTCATTCTGATCTCTAGATAGATCTTTTGGTATTTACAGTGTGCCCTATCTTCACTGAGCTTCTACTTCTATCACTTTCTTATATTTCTTCAGTTACAGGCCAGTCCTTATCTGATATAGGTCCACATTCCAGTGTTGAAGTCACTGAAGTCAATTTAATTCAGCTAAAAAGTGGATCCTAATGCAGCTAATATGATCCACTAGCTACGCTTTTAAGATGTTTACTGTTTTATACCCAAAAGGTTTTCATGAATATTAGTCAAAGACTGTATAACTTGGTGGGGAAAGCTCCTTGCTGCTGTATCTACAAAGGATCAGTTCAATAAAATCCTGTATCCATTAAGTTTCTTATACCTACTGTGATACACATGTCAGTATATTTTACCAGTAGGGCAAATAGTAAGGCAAATATAAGAATGCACTCCTTTAGGCCTTCTAATTAAGATTTCTCTTAACATGACTAATATAGTTGACAGTATCCCTACTTACTATGTGAATAAATATCAATTGCAATGGGTTTATTCCTACCTAGTTTTAAAAGATGCATTTTATCTCTCTATATATGTATCTATATTTGTCTAAAAACAAAAACCAAATTTAAATATTTGATTTGGAACTCCTCCTGTGTGCCAGCTGCATTATGTAATATACATTTTTTTTCTGGGTTACATATTTATTCAGTCATCAGAGAGACTGAAATGTGGGTAAACAATGTAGTACATGTTTTGAAAACTAAGTTATGGCAGTGGAATAATTTACCAGTAGCTCAAGAATGAGGCATGTTCATCATCAGCTCTGACAACAGAGAAAATATGCCACATGTACAAATGTGTCTGTATGTGCATATTTATGTAATGCATTTTATCAAATGAAGGGTTAAATATCAGAAAATCTGTTCATTTACAATTAAAAATTGGAAAATCACTATAAAAAGTAAAATATGTTTTAGTACATAAAAGAAGCAGGCTGGGGACTCTCTGGTTTTGAAATTGTTAAGTCATTTTCAGACAAATATTAACCCTCTGATTCAGTATGAAGCAACTCTTCATTTACACTTAAATCAATGAGATTACTCTCTGACCCTTTGTCCTGATCTTCTGAAATAGTATAGGAACTGATAGACAATCTCAGAGCCAACTCTGAGTAGGTACATTTGTTCTTGTATATGAAGTATTTGTTGACATCAATACATATATTTAATCTCTTTCAGAATATAAAGATGTTTACAATATATTTAAATCTATAGATTTATATTAGATTAACACAATCTAGTTTGTGTTTCCCAGGGCATGACATTTGCTTAGATATTAATAGCTTTGAAATAACAAAAGCATTACTCTGCCACAAAGCCCATAAGAAAATAAATGCAAATCTTGATTGTCTATGCAAACACTAATCTCACATTCTGTTTTCACGTTTGAATTGAGAAGTGCAAGTTTGCTTTTGAATTCATGTCAGCATGTGCTTATCTGCTCAGGATAGAGAAGTTGTCTCTGCTCCCATGCTCTTACAATTTGCAAAGAGGTTGTTGTTTCAAATGTTATTTTTTTTCTAGTAAAGAGACAGCTCATTAGATCTCATTACTAGTCAGCAGCTGTCATAGAGCATGGATTTCAAACTTGTGGCAATACATCTCTTCACAAAAGCTTTCTCCAAAAAATGGGGAAACAATTTATTTCATTATTAACCTCAAACGACATGATACTTGGCTGCATTTACACCTTTTGCTCTGCTGAAGAACACTTCAGAATTCAGTAGTTTAAACTTGTGTTATGGTATTTGTTTCCTTTAAAATGCTGATTTCTTCTCTTGGAAAAGTGTAAACAAACAACAACAAAAAAAAGAAACTAAGTGAAAAAAAGATATTTCATCACCAAATTCTATCACAAAAACAGGAGGGAAATATTTTATGTAATTCTCCTGACAGCCTTTTTTCAAGAAAAGAGAGATTCCCGGGAACTGGTTGCTTCAAGCAATGAAAGAAATGAACTTGAGCTAGAGGAGGTTGACCAGGCAACTCCCATCTGTATCATCAGAAACTGCAAGGTTAGTGTGTTATACCAATGGACAAAAATACCTGGGGAATGTTGACAGTGTAACTTCAGAGTTAGTAAAGTTAATTTAACATATCTGAACAAGAGTATTACAAAGGTCTTACTTCTGAAAGAGATTTTACAGACCTTGCATTAAACTATATAAAACCATCTTATTACTTGAATATGTTTCATGTTTTAGAAAATATAAAATGGGGAATTGTACACAGTGTTGCAGGTCCAAGTGTAAAAAACCACAGAAACTACCTGCCAAGTGCTGTCATATCAAATATTTTGCATCCTTAAGCAGAAACTTGAGTTAGAGAGCAGCAATCAACATTTTCCAGTTCACAGTGCTCTTATTAAAATCCAAAGGCTCAAGGATTCCCACAGCAGACTATAGCTTCAGTAAGAAAATAAAAAGAATTTGCAGATTCTCGTGCAGTTAAAGTCAGACATTTTCTGAAAAAGAGGAGACAGAAATAGCTTGATTTATAACATATATTATGACTCTGATGACACTTTTCTGCATTTCTTTGATCCTCAACATCAGTTTAATTTTCTTTTTTGCTTGTTTACAAAGCATTTTACAGTGTTTTTTTTCTGTTTCCACTTGATATAAAGCATATAGGTGTGCCAAATTACTGTCTTCCAAAGGAGAAAGGTGATCCGTTCTTTTGTTGACTATTTTGACTTTTAAACAAATGTTTCCTCATTTTACCATCTGCCACTTGCAGAATATTTAAAGTGTACAACTAAAGAAGTCCATTAAATATTTTATACAATGCAGAAATTTCAATAACTGTTACGTGTGACTACCAAAACTTAGGATAAAAGAAAATAGTATAGAACATTAAAGCAAGGTCGGTTCTAAAAACCGCTTTGTAGGGTCTGAATAAGCATATTTGGATATTTTATGGGCAAAACAGTGTTACTCACTTTGACAACTGAGACTTTCCCTAGGGTTAGGAAAAACAAAAACAAAAACAAAAACAAAAACAAAAACAAAAACAAACCAACAAAGAAACAAACAAACAAACAACAACAAAAAAAAAAAAACAAAAACCCCACAGCCTTGGAATTTTTTTCATTTACCTGAACAGCTCATTAGATAAACTAATCAAAAACACAACTCAAATAAAATATGTAAGAAAGTGATCATAAGTTCCTGAATCCTGGGATGCACACGTCATATTAACCTAATCAGAGCAACAGCACGGATGATTCATGCTTAAATAAGGTTATGTACACAAATACCTGTTTTTCATCTCTTTCTCTCTGTAATTCTGTACTTCAGACACGTGATAGATTCCGTACCAGCCATGCACACTCAGAGTCTTTGGTCTCAAGCCAGCAGAGCAGATTTCCAGTGGGCTGCCAGTGACAGGCCTTGCAGCTAGAACGAATTGCCACTAGCCAAGGTGATATGCTGGCTTCCTGAGCTGCACCTGGAGAAACCAGGCACTGCAGGATGAAATCTGACATTTTGTTCGTGGAGCCATCGTGGTGGAATTCTTCATACCCAGCTTTATGTATCTCGTAATGATTTTGAACATTTCCCCTAGTTACTGTAGACTCTGTAGTTAAAGGAAAGAGTAGGACATCTCCAAAGTGTATTCAGCTCCCTTGCAGATAACTCCCAATACTCCGATAAAGCTAGATGAGAATACTCTGTCTCTGTACACCATCATGCTTACAGGGGGGACAGGAATATACCACAACTGTCTTATTTTCTATATTTTTAAAGAAATGAATGAATCACATTCGTTTATGTGAGGATTCTGGCCCTGTGGTAGCTGTTAGGAGTGCTCTGAGTGCACTGGCCAGACAGAGGATTTAGGGGGATGGACATCTAGTTTTTGAATCCTTGCTAAACTATATAGGGCAACTTGTAACCATGAGTATTAAGTCGCAAGCTGAGATGCAGACTGTGTTGACTACTGCTGATATGCAGTTATGGCACTCTAAAGGTAAAAGCAATGACAGCTGCAGAGTACAAGTCCCTCCAAAATGAAGTGGCCTTGAGATCACAATTTGGGCATGTAAGTCCTTTCCTGATACCTAGATTTATGTGATATGCCAAAGGTCACAAAGGCAATCCATGGCAGAGAAAGGATTTGACCCAATGCCTCAACTCCTGAGGTAATATTTGAAATACTCTACAAATCAGTCTGTCTTTGTTACAGTTTACTATGTGAGATTGTAATTTGTTTCTAGGCAAAACATGTTCCAGATGGTTTGCATTTGTAACCACACTTTAGGAAGAATTATGAAAGCACTTGTTTGGCTCCCATCTTAGAATTAAAGATTAAATACTTGCCATTTATAAGTGTCTGGACCTAATATTTACATAGAGTTTTCACTTTCTAGAGCAAAATTAATATCTGTTTTTACGCCAGCTGCCCTTGACAGAAATTATGTTGCATAGGCATGGACAAAAATGACTTTTGCTTGTAACAAAGATATCTGACTTAATTTCTTTACAGCCCACGTTTTTGTTACTACTAACATACTAAGCAGTTTGCAGCTGAATTTTTCAAAATATGGTAATGTTTTCAAATTTGTGGGAATAAACTCAAAATATTGAACCAAAAATATGGAAGAATACAAAGGGAAAAAGATATTTTTAACATTTTTTCAGAAGTGTGTGGTGTATCGCTAACTAAAACAGTTCAATTAGCTTCAACATATAAGATTTTTGTACTTAACTCATAAAAAAAAATCCCCTGATTTTTCAGGTCACATTTATATATCATGTAGCTAGATTAGAACTCATCTAATAACTAGCCTGCAGCATGCTGAACTGGTAAATATTTCCCTTCAAAATTCAAGCCAAAGCTCCATTTAACAGGAAAGTAACATAATTTTTAAGTAAATGTCCTGGTTCCAGCCAGGACAGGGTTAATTTTTGGAGTAGCCAGGAGGGGACATGGCTAAGACTCAGGTTATTCTATGCCATGTCACATCATTTTCTGGGAATGGGGGAAGGGGTCTCTTCCAGGTCAGGTGACTGACAGAGGGAGAGGTCAGGTATTGTCAGGGGTGTGAACTCAAGTGCGACTTGTTTGTTTCTTGTACACTCTTTTAGTAGTATTGTTGCTGTTACTGTTCACTTTCTTATCTCACTGCTGTTTCCAGTAAATTGCTCTTATCTCAACCTGTGATCATGACCTTTTTTCTTCCAGTTCTCCTCTCAAGCCCACCACAAGGAGAGGGAGAGGGTGAGTAGGGATAAGTGAGCAGCACATGGCTTGGAATGTTTCAGTGGGAGCACTAAGCTGAGAAATACCATTTTTAAATGATGACAGTAAATAAGCAAAATAAATGTGATTTAAATTTCAATATTAATATGTTCATTATAATCTGAAGGCGTTATAACAATTTTTTGTGCCAATTCTGTCTTGGACTTAGTTTTTATTAAACATGTTCAACAGCTTTAGATTGTGTAAATAAAGGATATATTTCTTGGTTTTATTTCAGTTTATGATTTCTTTATCAGGCTTATGTGGTTTGTGAATCCCTTTTCAAAATGCTGATCAAAGATTTCTAATAGGAACTCTAATAAGATGAAAACAATAGTCTTTGAAGCAGAGACAACTGAGAAGGATAATGAATCTTGTAAGATTGGGGAATAAGAATGTTATTTTACAATAAACAAGTCTATTTAGCCATAGTGAAAGACATAAAATTTCAGACTGATAACAGAAAAAAATTAATTTCTAAAAAAAAAATTATTTGCAGTAAAATGTTATTCTCTGAATTTTCAGAAAATGTGAAATTTTTTAAATTACATATATAGTATTGTATCAGGAAAAAAGCCAACCAAACAAGAAGGCAAAAATTAAACCTCAGATTTTTTATTGGAAAATAAATCTATATTTTGTAAAGTATATTTATAAAACAGAAGTTCAAATGGCTGATAAAATTGATTCTGTTTTTTTTTTTAAAGCAACTTTTTATAAAAATCATTTGTGTTCCTTCTTCTATTCACGCAGTGAGTAAATTGCCTCCCAAAATAAATAAATAAATTAAATCTGTTATTACAGTGATTTCACAGTCCTGGTTCTGATTGAAATCTCTGAGTGCTATGGCATGCTGCACTAGTAACATCTATGTCTTATCATTTATGACTGAAACTGTTAAAGAAGTTTTATACCCCCAGGTTTTTCACTGTCTGTCTGTGGTAGTAAATTTTAATCTCTAAATATAGAATAGTTGAAAGCTATATGACTAAACAAAGGAGCATGTGTAGTAGCTGAGGCAGGAAATTAGTCCTATGTGAGAACAAAAAACCTGCAAAACAGTAAACGAATTCCTTAAAGTAAATTCCTTCCCATAATATTACTTAAGATAAAGCAATTATGATTTATACTAATAGCATTAAATGCTTGATTTATTTTTCAGAGTCTTTCAAAAGAAGACACTAGACACCAGTTTACCAAGGTGTTCTTGACAGAAAATTTGCTACCTTGGATGGATTCTCAAAGTGCTGTGACAGGTAAGCATTTTCTTATTCAGTGTAATACATTTTCATTTAATGAAGGTGAGCTACTCTTGTGTACTCTGTTAATTACTTAAGCTTTGGCAAAATACTAATTTCACTATGGAATTGAACTTATTTGACTATAGAAAATATCAATATATCTGCAATTTTCACACTGATGTGCATGTTTTTTTATATGGAGTCCCAGATGTCTCAGTGGGGAAGTAAGGGCTGTAACCCACTGTAAGGCAGAAAAACTATCAGACACACTTCTAGTTATTCGTATGTGTGGTTTGTAATATGTGTGGTTTGTAATATTTGGGTCCTCTTCTGTTTCATCTTTTCCTTTCTCTTCCCAGAAATCTTATAAGCTCATCCTGACTTTTTTTTTAATTTATTTATATTTAAGCCAAATAACACAGATTCCATTGGACTCTTGAAGATATTTATGGTGCATCCTTCAGGTGATAAACTGATATTTTTAATTGTTTTCTGTATGTTCATACAAAGACTTGTATGGTCTTTGCCTTAAATTAGTCAGAATAAAATTTTATCCCTTTGTTTGTTTCCTTTAGTTGAATCTTCTCACACATATTAAAGCTAACACATATTAAAAAAAAACAAACAAAAAAAACCACATAAACATGTGGCATCAGCTGAAATGATAATCGTTCTAATTTTCAAAATAAATAATCCCAACAATCTTTGCCACTATATCCCCCCCAATAAAAGCCCCCCAAAAAACACCACAACCTCTCAAAAAGAAAACAGGGAACACCTTAGGTAAGATTGCTTTAAAAACACTATTTTTTGGGATAAGGTATATTTTATGTAGTGTCCTTTATCAATAGATTTCAACCTTTCCTGGAAATATCTATTTTATAACAAAGGAACTAAGGTACAATAATATGACCTTATTGCCTAAGGTCAAAAGTGCTGCTCAGTAGGAAATCAAAACTTAAATCCTTTTCTAAGACAAATCATTGACTAAGACCTGCAGAATCCAGGATTAACCTGTGTGATCATTTTGTTTGTGGAGCAGAAGAAGGTGTTAGTGGTGAGAATCGAGTATCAATTTCAGCTTACCTAAAAGGCATTAAAGAAAGAGAAAATTTGTTAACAATGTGTTTTTAAGAGGTGGTCATGCAGAATACTTCTGTCTGACAACTTGGACTGTCGGTTGTAAAATATTCCTCTTGAGGGACTTCATACATAAAAAATAAATAAATTGAAGATATTCTTTTACCTTAATAGCATATGATATTCAGGTCCCAACTCTTTACTTAGTCCTAGTGTTAGACTTAAAAGTTTCCAGTGTCTTAAAGACTATTTCAGACGAAAACTATTCTGTAGTATGGTGGTTTTTTGTTACTTTTTTCTGAAGTTAAGCTTCTTTGTATGAGCAAGAAGATGGCAAAGCTTCCTTTTAATCCAGACTCCAGACTATTTAGGCAGCAATTACATGTTTTTCACTTCCTAAACAAGTTATCTAAGCAATTTGCTGCTACATTCTGTCTTAGCTAATTTTCTGTCAGAGTACGTGGACCAGTTTAGGGCCAATTATGTGCACGAGCATCCATCTATGTGGTCAAGTGGGGCTTTTTCCTAGGCTTTAAAAGTGTAAGGCTCAATGATAAGACACAGGTAAGATATCAGGTCCTCAGCAGAATACATTTATTAGACCTACTGATGGAATCTTAAATTCCGTGTGATTTTAAGCACTCGCAATGCTAGGCTTTAAGTTGATGACTTTATGTGGGTATGGTAAGGTAATGGTATAGTCCAAGATAGGTGCCTAACTAGTGACACTTACATCCAACATTTTGTTGTGAAATTCCTCACACTGATTCGTGGGTGTTTTTAGATTAAAAAAAAAATACTTGTTTTATTTCTGAAGGAAAAGTAGAGAATTAACAATGAGATTGAATTTCAGCCTCAGAAAATGGGATGTTGTGTCTCTGGTTGATTGAGTTTTTAGGTTTTTATCACAGACCTATTTAAATTAGCCAGTCAGGATAGGGATATTTTAAAGTCTTTTACTTTTTTTTTTTTTTTTTTTTTTTTTTTTTTTTTTTTTTATTTTGGTGTGTGTTAGCAAAAAGGGAGCAATCAATAGTTAAAAAGGATAATAAATATGAAAAATATTATGTTGTTCCATACTAAAACCAGAGCCTTGAATAAGCACTGTAAAGAAGATGTTGTCTAGATTAAGTTTATGATGTCAGTGGATAGATTTGTACATTATAGCTTGAGAACAAAGGAGTTCAAATAAAAATTGAGGAAATTTGACAAGGTCATACAGAATGCAGAAACCTACAAACCCAGCCATTACGAGTAAAATGTCTGGTTCTTCATTTTTGAAGCAAACTGATGGAATTAAGATGCAGATTAAAGTCATTTTAGCCCTGTTGCTTTCAATGGAATTACAATGATTGTCACCATAGGGAACTTCCCATGGCTGCAAGGCTGTATATTCCCATTCTCTACACTTGTCCCTCTTCCAGTTAGTGGATCTTTAACCTATGAAGTCCTTTGTTGCAAGATAAATATGATATTAATCAATGGGATTTGCATCAGAGAGGTGTATTACATGATTTGTTTATGCAAATAGCACAAGAAGTGAACACTCCAAGGGCAAGCAGTAAGTGATGTTTGATTGGAGCCATTAAGACCAACATGAAATGCTGTTTAATAAAATAATGTCATGTGACTTTTAGCACTAGATTAATCAAAAAGGTTAATGTGACATTTAAGCAGAAAGAAGGAACAAAAAGCATTTCTATTAGCTGCTTATGAATGGGAATAATATTTCTGCTGCTATATTTCAAAACAAAATTACAAATAATTGTCCATTATAATTTGGGAATGGCCAGATACCTAATGAATATGTTCAGAGAATCATTCCATAATAGTGAATTACTATTACTAAAGGGTAGTGAAATTAAATGTATTTTCACATGAAGAATTAATTATTTCTGTGAATTCTTACAGAAACACTGATACAAGCAAGGTAAGAATCCATTATACTGACTAATAAACTTAATCCTGAGGAAAAAGCGTGATTTTCTTGAAATTTGCCAAACAACTATTCCTGTCTTTCTCAGCACAGACAGCAAGGAAGGCTTATTTCTTCAATTTCCTTCTCATTTTCTCTGGGGTCTGGTGTTCTGCTAGACTCCTGAACAGACATTTCCTGTGCCCTATTTATATGTGTCTTTGTATTCAGTCAGATGAAGTTTAGAGAATGAGAATATTTAAGATCTTATTTAAATCTTAAATTAATTTTAATTTACATAATGCACTAGGCTTTTACTGGAGGATTCAATGAAAGTATTAACTTCTTTCTTAGTTAATGCATTAATTATCTAGACCAGAAGCAGAAATACCATCTTCCAGTTTAGCTGACCACTCACACAGCAGTAATCACGAGTAAAATTATTCTGATATTTGTAATGGCATATAATGACACATATAGTTATGTCATTCCAGAAGCTCAGAATATCATCCATTCCCTGCTCCTCACTGATTCTCTAGCTTTTGCACCTATTCATCTAGCAAACCTCGTCCATTCCTTTGCATGCCTAGGTCAGGCACAACAATCAGTAAGGTTAGTGACTGTGTAAATAAGATAATTCTATCAATTTGTTTCATTTTCACATATGAGGGAATAGTGGCTATACAAAACCTCCTTCTTTCTCAGACTTGCCAAGTGTTTTGATTCTTAAGGAAAAACACACCCTGATCCCTTCCTTTGCCTTGACCTTTACAATCACTAGCATTCTGCTAATTGATGTTTATAAGACTGTTATTCTATTGTAGAATAGCAGCAACAGAGACAATAGTAAATTGTGCCTCTGCTCTTGGAAATTGCTTGACAAAAATAAACTCTTTGAAGAAAAAGAGGTATTGAAAAATTCATTATTAACATAGCAGTTTATTTGCCCAGGTTTGATGATTCAGTCTTCTTTCCACTGCTTGATGATGCAAATCAGTTGTAGTTTAAGTCAAGTTAGATAGTCACAGCCATTTTGCCTCAAGGAACACTACAACGGAGAGAGCACTCTGCGAAAGCTTATCCATCTTCATAATGAAGAAACATAGCTATTTCATAACATAAGCGTTACCATCTTGGATTAGATCTATATTTAGTCAAACTACTTGTCTTATGGTCAACACCAGACTATTTACAAGTGTGAAAACTTAAAGAGTGTTTTTTTACTACCTTGAGTAGGGAGGAACTGCTCATCCTCCTGAGCAGCTTTGGCATTTTTGTTCCCAGATGGGACCCTGCTAATAGGGAATTATCAGTTCCATTGTACAGGCAGCATAAAATAGAGAGGATGTTTGCACTGTAGCTGCTCTGAATTGGAGCAGCTAAGGCAGAGACTGATACCCTCTTTTCTGGAAGATGCTACCTCAAAGCAAGATGGAATGTAGTCCTATGTGCTGCTGTCAGATCCTGAAGAAACTTCCATCATATCCCTAAACTTGCAGGGGAACAAGCACTCTTGGATGGCTTAAATGCCTAATTTGTCTACCCTGGGATTTGTGGTGCACTACTGCAAGGCACTGGGACTAGTGTTTTTTTATGGTCCCAGTGAAAAGGTTAGTCGGGTTCAGTAAGACACTGCTTAAAATACCATTTATTGGAGCTAACACTGCAGGGAAAAAGACAATAGCATAGATAATCTTACATGCTTTAGATATAGGGAGCAGTTGTGTATCATTACAAAGACCTCCAGTCAGGGAACAGCACATAATGCAGATCCCATCTGTTTGATGGCATTTTGGTCTTTAGAGCTCTTATAGGATATTCTTAGAAAAGAACAACTCTATTAATCATTTCTAGTGTCAAACAAAAGGATGTTCACATGAGAACAGGCTGCTTCACTTTCAGATAAATACAAGCACACACAGGTGGTGTTATTGCTGATGCAAATGGCAGCTGCCTACGGGCTCCTTCATTACTAGTACCAGCTAAGCACACCCTGCAGTCAAGGGGTGTGCACAGCACAACACAGCCCTGAAGGGGAAGCATCATAATACAATGTGGCACAGCGAAGGCCTGCACCTTCTCGGGCAGACTGTTATGTGAATTATTAGTTCTTTAGTGTATGATGGTCTTCCAATTAGAATCACTACTGGTTTATCTGAAACGTTTCTACCATTAGCTGCTGTGCTTGCCATTCATGAAATAAATGTTTAAAATGCTCAAAAATGGCAAATAATACTCTACATCTCAGTTTCCTCAACCAACTGTATTCCACCATGGAGACAGCACAGAGATAACATCCTCTACCAGTGAACCATATGTCAATGAACTGAGCTGGAAACTGAAACATGGGAAGACTTTACTGTCCTTTCTTCCTACTACTGTAAAATTCCTACAGGCAGACAATAGTCCTGTCTCTGATACACACATGAATAAAATTTGCCTTTTCCTTTGCCTCCATTAGTCTCATATGCAACTCTAATAACTGCCCAATACTCTGCAGCTCTAAGTCTCATAACAACTCCAAATTCATTATAATGAAAAAATATTCCCTCATTATTCAGTCTGGTAAACAGGTGAGGTTTTTTTTTTCTTGGTCAGCGTTCTGTGGCAGAAATCTCTACGTTTTAACTATATATTGTGATAAGATTTTCCCTTTTTACTGTTTCAGAAAGCCTGTATTTCTTGTTGTCATGGTATGTTACAAGGATGACACCAGTTTTAAACCTAATTTCTCTAGAACATTTACAGTTGGTCATATTTCTCTTTCAAGTTTTCATTTGTCTTTGAAGAGAACAATTGTAGTTCATTGGGTCTTGGTTCTTCCCTTCCATTCTTTAGAACAGTTTAGTACTCTCCTTGTTCTAACAAACCTCTAGTTTATCTCTACAAAAAGAGGTACCAATACAGTACATTGCAATACATTACATCTTGGATGTCTGTACATGACACTATGAGATTTGTTGCGTAATTCTCCAGTTTCATTGCTTATACAATCTTGCATCTTTGCTCTTTAGAACCCATATATGGACTAAATGAGTTTTCCATTGGGGTCCCTGAAGAGACACTAAATTAAAAAAAATTCAACCCAAGATCTTAAACTTGAGAGTTTCTGTTCATTAAAGATCTGAAGCAGCAATTTTAAATGGTTTAATTTGCATTTCATGGCATCTTATTAGTCATAAAAGCATTTCAGGTATATATATATATAACATGTATTAAAGTGTTTTTTTCAACATATATATTTTGTGATACTTTCTATGTTGTGAATTTACTTTGTCATCTTTCTTTTGTGTTGTTTTAATTACATTCATTATTCCTGTCATTCTTCAGAATCTCACATGTGGAACTCTCGATGGTCAGAAGACTCAAATAAATTAGAGACTCAGAGAGTGATTTGGATTGGGACAGACCCTTAAAAATCATTTTTTCTAAGCCCATGTCATGGGCAGAGACACCTTCCATTAGACCAGTTGACTGAAAGCTCCATCTAAACTGACTTTAAACACTTCCAGGAATGGGACTTCCACAGCTTCTCTGGGCAACCTTCGCATCAGCAAAAATGTCTTTTTTAAATTATTATTATTTATTTTAGAACTGTTACACTTTAACCTGTTATTCAGTACTCCAGGTGGGATCTCAAGAGAGCAGAGGAGAAGGGGAGAACCACTTCCCTGAAGCTGCTGTCTATGCTCCTTTTGAAGCAACCCAGGATACAATTGGATTTGTGGGTTGCAATGGCAGATTGCCAGGTCATGTCTAATTTTTCATCTACCAATATTGCCAAGTACTCCTTTCAATCCATTCATCCCCCAGCATGTACTGTTACTGTTACAGACTGTACAAGAACTTTCTGTTTTCTCCTGATGGATTACTGGCCCATATTCAAGCTAGAGTGTAAATAAAAAATATTTAGAAGCTTAACTTTGTCACCTTACATCATAACAGATTCCCTTAATTTTATCTTTATTTGGAACTGTTGCAAACCTCTTGTTGATCTAAAACTCAATGATTTGCCTACTAAGTTTGATGAAAATGCCAGTGTACGTTCAAAAACCAGTTCAATTTTTGTTTCAGTAAACAGACATATGAAAACTTACTTCATGTGAGAAGATGCTTATTCTGATAAGAATGTATCTTAGTTTCAGATATAAAATAAACACACATCCAAAACCAGAAAGAGTAATAGATTTATAACAGTTTAAATGGACAGATTATTCCCTCCTTAATATATGTTTCCAGAAAGTAACTCTAACAAAATTGCCATGACAGCTGACCCCAAACCTTACAGGTCATACTGAACTACAACCTTCATCTTATTTCTGACGTGTTCCACTTAAAGCGTTGAGACTTAGAAGGCATTCATTTCACCATGACAGTAACTGAGCATTCCGAGGAACAAAATGGATGTTTTTGATATTATTTCTTTCAGAATGAGAGTGAAATGAATAACTTTAAACATCTCTACATGAAACTGAGCTTTCTAGATGGACAAAATTTGGATCTTATTGTCTCAGGAAAATGAAGACTGGAGTTAGCACTTAGAGTTTTTTAGCTGACTACCAAAAGGACTAGTCCACTGTAAAGACAAAAGGTGCTCATGAAAATTGTTTTCCTGTTCATGTAATATACTCTTGCGTGTTTCCTATTTTCAAGTATTCTACAGAAATGCAAATCAGACCTAGCTATAAATAATTTTTTATCAGCTTTAACATTTACTTCTTCTAAAATCTCTTCAACTGAAACAAAAATCTAAAAGACAGGAAATACTACAAGTGAATGTTTTAATATTCCCTGTAGATTTCATTACCACCAAAGTCTATGGTGCAGAGAGTCTTAGTTTTCTTAACTAGTGATAATGGGTACCTCTCTTTTTTATCTTGCTAAATGAGGAAACTCCACTCATTAAATCTAAAATTCCAGGAGTCTCACATGTGGAAGCAAAAATGCCATTTCTTAGTTTTTCTCCAAAATAGGTGTGGGGGTTTTTTAACAGAAGGAACATTTACACTATATTGTGCTAAAGATTTTTCTCTATTCCAGGAGATAATAAAATGTATCAGATGTTATCTTCATGGGAACCGTAACTCAAATCACAGACATCCTAATTTTATTAGCAGCAATTTGTCTAACCACAATAAATCCTGACTGATCTGGATTTACCTTTCTAACTAATAAACCTCTTTGTATATTTGCCAAAACTGGGGCAGAAACCTATAGCAATTACTTTTAACCATGGATACAGTGAACAAGAATAATCTTGATTTCTTTTCCATTGTACAGAAATATTAGGTTTTTTTAGAAGCAGTTTAAATAAGCATATTGATATAGAACCTAAGACATCCTGAAAATTAGCAACCAATCCATCTGAATGGGCTCTTTGTCTTCAAGATAATATCCACTGTCAACTTTATGATGGAATTTGTGAGGACACTGATGTCTTCTATTTCTAACTAAATAAAAGTAGAGCCCTAAAATCAACTAAAACATCCTAATGAAAGGAATAGCTGAGATGTGTAATGCTTTTAAAATTGTTTCCAGATATCTGATACTTCTATTAAGTTAGCAATTTACTGTTCCTACCAGTGGGACTGTTATGTTGGCCATTTTTAATATTTTTTCTCCCCAAAGCTTTTTCAAACTGTTGCATTTTTATTAATGTTCCTGTTTTACTTGAGCAACCAAAGCAAATTAATTTTATTATTTCTGTATAAAGCATTTTAATCTATGTTTTCGATTCTGGTTTTGTTCAGATAGTATTCTTTCTTTATTTTAAATATTGAAGCATTAAGAATACCATCTCTTGCTTTTCCAATGATTATTAGCTGAAACTACTTAAACAATTTAACATATCATGGGCTGATTTTAAAACTGTCTTTGAAATCCTCCTTTCCTAAAATTGTTAAAATACCTAATCAAATAAAACAAAACTATTAAAAAAACCCCAAACTATATAGACCTTATATGATTTCACTGCTATTAGTCTCTATTTGGATTTGAGAGAATATATCTTCCTTCTTCATTTACTATTTGTTATTATGACTTTAAATGTCGTGGGTTTTTTAATCTTTATATGAGCACATATGCATATAGAAAATATATATCTAGCTACTAAACTGTTATCTTTCCTGTATTCCTCGAGCAATTATTTTAAACATTATTGTTATTATTTTTCTTCCAGTTCTTAATTTTTTTAGATGAGTAGTTGAACTGAAAAATCAATTATTCATAGAGTCTAAGTCCAGATAAATGTACTTCATTTCCCTCATCTAAAAATTCACTTATCAAAAAAGATATCAAATTAACCAGGCATGAACAACCCTTGTTAAATGTGTATTTTATTTTATCCCATTTTCCACTTTCTTCCATTGCTTTGATTATATTTTCCTACAGAAGTTTGTGCAGGGCTTTTGATAACATTGATTCATATGACAATGAGTTTACACTTATTCAGATTGTTATTTTCTTTCTTTGTAAAAGCAGACATTGTATTTCCCATCTGTTATATTTCAACACCTTCTCTGGCTTCCTAATGATGAATTGACAATTTCACATACTGCATGTTTCAGCATATTATGGTAGGGAATATGAATTCCTTTGACTGAGATCTTTTATGGTTTACCATTTTAGATATTTTTTTTCAATTATTCTTACTTTTTAGCACAAGCTTTCTTTATGATGTTTCTTCCTGTCTAACCACATAGTTTTCCTCTCATCCTTAATATCTCCTCCCTTGATAAAAGCAAGTAGAATATTAATTTATTTTTTATGCTGTCCATGAATTAATTTTAGTGTCAGTATTTTCTTGCTCCATCACTACATTAGGCATCACTAAAAAGAATTTACTGGTCTGTAAGGAAAACCTTGCATAATCTAATTAATAATTCGGGCCAAAAAATAAATAGGAGTAGGCTAATGTTTTAGTAGGCTAAAATGTTTTGATAGAGTAAATATAAGAGAGATGATCAATATTAAAAAAAATAATAAAATACCACATTATGAGACCTGTAATGAGATAAATAGAACAGAACAGAATATTTTCAGATACAAGTGCACCACAATGATTGTCTTTTTCAATTGCCTGACCACTTCAGAGCTGATCAAAAGTTAAAGCATGCTACTGAGGGCACTGTTCAAATTCATTTTAAACACTGGCAGGCATGGGGGAATTTGGGGCAATTGCCAGTGACAATTTGCAGTGCCAAGCCTACTGTCTAAATAGAGTAATTTAAATAACTACAAGCTCATCAGAGGGAAAAAGTGAGCACAAGGACATGGATTTATAAAAGAACTGAGGATGAAAGGGAAAAATTAGTGTGATAAGGCTATGGAAAGGCAAATGTGACTCAAGGCTGTATTAAGAGATAGGAAAGAATAGTATTGTTCAAGGAAATTATGACAATAACTTTGAAATACTGTGTATGATGCTAGTTATCATGAAAGATAAACTCAGTTTGGAGCAGACAAAAGCAGTCAGTTTATTTAGCCTGGAAAAAACAAAATTAGGATCTTTGTCTATGAATCCAGCATGGATGTTTTCTGGAAAACTGGTTGGAGAAGAGGCAAATAATCCAAAACATGTGATGGCAGAAGGACAAATGGACCAAAGTTTTTCTGGAGATACACATCCTAACATATGTTGTAACTCATCCCAAAAAAGATCATCTAGATCAGATGAAAGTGTGTTCTAAAAGTATTCATTTCCTCTCATCAAATATAATGGGAGCACAGTGAGTACCACACCCCACCTTAAGTGAAATGAATCTAACCCAGGTGACTATATTTGCTCTTCATTTCCAAAACTTCTCTACATATCAAAATTTGTAACTTATTAGTAATACATAGTATTTACTTGGAATTCTATTACAAGTTATTTTGTTTATATTCTTATTCTTATAATAGAGTTATCAGACACTATTCTAAAAGGGGTAAAAGGGAACGTGATTGGCACATTTGAAAAGTAGGATTTTTTAAATTTCTCCCTAGCTATAGCCACTGATTAACAACTGAAAAAGTTGCAAAGTTTGATTCAAATCTTGAGGGGCTCAAATCTCGAGGAGCTCCATATCAACATGATAACTTTTGTTGTTCTGTGTTAACAAAGTTCATGAAAAATATATGTGCAGGTAGACAAGAGCTGTCCATGCACCATCTATCTTTAAACAGAAGAGGGACTAAAACTGTTATTAAAAATACATAATTTCAGGAGTTTTTTTATACCTTTCTGGAAATTATGTCAGCATCCAGAAATATACAATTTCTAGGAAGATTTGGATACATGTATGTGATTTTACTTAACCGAATTTTCCACAGTTTACAGCATAACCCTATTTGTTTCTTGTTACCCATTTTTACTAACAAAAATGCCTCTTTACTCCAAATTAGTAATGCACAAGAGTTCTGAATTGGAAAACAATTGTCATTCAACATTCTGAAATAGATGAAAAGGAGCCAGAATTTTAGTAAGTAGCAATTTTCCGTACAGCACCCAATGTTGCCTTTCCATGAATTTTCAAGTTTCTTTCACTTACCAATATGTTTATGTCAGGGATTAAAAGATGGAATTAAGGAATTTTAAACTTTTTCAGATAACACATGATCCTAAGTTTTGTTTTCTGTAGCCTTTTAATTTTGATTCTGCTGTAATAAAATAAAATTTAAATTTTTTTTTTTAAACTTTGATATTTTAACTTAATGGAGTAAAACTAGCTTTCTCCTTTCAAGATATTGATTGTGCATTAGTATTAATTTACTATAAAAATTTAAAGTTTGCTACTTCTAATATAACTTACAGCTTATTTTTTTGTAAGTCTTACACGTTTTAATACCTTACCATGCAGTTTATTATGGGATTGATAGAATGATAGATTTTCAAAAATAAGAGTATCATAAATTTATGATCTAAAGGAAAAAAGTATTTATTTTTATCATTATATTGAACACAACTACTGAATTAATAAGGAAAGTTCTTTTTCTAGCAGCTAATACAAAATTGTCTTTCTGAAAAAAAAAATGAACACAAGCTTAAAATAATCTAATTGTACAGATACTTTTATTCATCTATTAAACTAGAACTCCTAAAGTTTTTTTAGTGTGGATCTTCAAAGTAATGGTCCATGGTAGAAGATATATAATGGAAATCATTAAATTTGCATCATTTTGATAAAAAAACCACTTTTAAAAATTCAATCCCACATATCTTTATTTACTGTTGTGATGATCACTTGAAAGGATCAGTTTCCATATTATTGGAAACTGATTCATATATATGGTTATACTATTACTTAGTGATCCATCAAGAAGTTTTTTAAAACAGCAATGGCTAATAGTGGAAATGAAAAATTTCTGTAAAAGAAACAAAAAACCCACAGCACAGACCAAGACTCCACATGAATATCATCCTGAGTATGAAGGGCAGGTAGGCATCTGTCTTCTTACTGGAGCTAAGTGAGGAGGTGCCAAGAAAACTTCTAAAATCTGGATCTCACTGCCCAGGGAGTCTCTCTGTTGATGTTGGTCATTTACAAGAGTTACAGTACAGATAAAAGCCTTACAGGCTAGAAAATTCCTAACCTGCAAGTGCTTTCATAGGTCTTTATTTATAACCTGAAGAAATGCAAAGCAAATTCATTTACCATGCTCATTTATTCTTTATTCACTTCAAATGATAACTTCTAGTACTCGTGCAGCTCAGATCCATTTACTGTCAGTTGATAAATTAATGGAGATCATTTGAAAATATCACTGTGTATGTGAACATGCATTCAGTTATTTATCTGTTCAGTTATTATTCAGAACCTACAGTTCTGAAGTCAGCTTTTGAAAAATGGGATGGGACAAAAGTTAGTTGAAAATCTACATTTAGCAGTGTCCTTCTCTGGTTAATTTTAGCTTAAGAAATTCTAAATGCTGCTTTTTATAGTAGAAATTACTTACAAAGTTAAAGGGTCAAATCATCATGATATAGCTGCCACAGACAGGAAAACTTGTTAGAGGGCCAGAAGAAAGAATGAAGATCTGCAGGAATTCAAATTAATTATTGAAAGACTAGTTCAGTGCATGCTGAGAAACCTGGGCTCTTAATCCTACAGAGATCCAAAGAGAGGTAAAATTGCCAGAGAAGGCTTTCTTCAGCAAGGCCTTTGTCTTGGATATTAATATCAGAAGGAGACAAATTAATACACAGCAATAATTTGTAGTGATAGAGCATAAGCCTAAAGGAACTGAAGAGCGTGAGAAAAGACAGATAAGACGGGTAGAAAAAAGAGACATAAAAGGGCAATGGAAAAGGCAAGTGTGTTCAGAAATCACAAAATTTGAGAGAAATATTTTGGAAAGTTTCCTTGGGACCTTATTTGTTGTAAAACAGAAATGTATGTTACATTCATTCTCAAAAGTGGAACCACAAAGGACATGGAAAAAACCATTAAGAAATAAATACATTTAAAGATATGAAAACTGGAGAGGGGGAACTAAGGAAGTGAACTCCAAATGTAAGCATTTCATATCATTTAACAGTTTAATTGTTCAGGACTGGTTTCTAGGATGTATATTCCTGACATACTTTGGGGTCATCTACATCTTAGCAGTTCTTTGAGATAGTATGCACGATCAGTATGCTGAATGGTTAAAGAAATAACATCAGTAGTCACAACTTTTTCACTATCTTTTTCAGGATACTGGAGTAAGTTATCCCATTGCCTTTCTGTTCTGCAAAGCACCAGGCAGAAACAAGGATCTATATTTTTATCTATGCAAAGTGAATGAATTAATATAAAGTATTAAGGAAAAAAAGGAGAGGGGGTGTTGTACAGTGGTATGAATGCAAACTGAGTGAAGTTATGTGCAGTAAAAACGTTGAAAGCTTGCTCGAGTTAAACTCTGAATCAAATATTTAATGACACTAGAAATATGATAGTGTGAGAAATTCTTCTTCAGTCTTATATATATTAATAGCAAATACCTACCTCTGCAGTGAAAGCTAGAAGAAAAAAAAAAAAAAAGAAAATAAGTCAATTCTATGAGGTTTTGAAGTATTAGTCTCCCTTGTTAAAAGAGCTTCTGCAGCAGTTGCCACTACTGCACTTAGTGAACTCTATAATCTGTAGTTGCTATGAACCATCCTCCAGCAGAAGAGAAGTGAAATGAATTGTGGCAAACAGGGGAAGAGATCAGAAATAGCTGTTAAGAGGCCAACCATGAGTCTAAATGCCTTTGCGAAGAGGTCAATGCTTGATATGTCTTTTGCTGCTGGGTGAAGTATTGTACTCTATAAAAATACTTTGATCTGGTGGTCTTTAGCTTATTTGCTCCTATCCTTCAACTCTCAATAAGCATTAAGGTGTATAATTAAAAAAGGGCTTCCTTGCTTCAATCCAGGAGGAAAGTCTTTAAAAACAAAATCTAGTTAGGTCAATAACAGTGGGGGGACCTGAAGCTTTGAGTTGCTTAAAGCTGTCAAACATATTTACTTTGAAGCAAGAATGTATCCTCACAAGTTGGTTTGCTTCACACCAGTCAACAGTATTTCTCTTGAAATGATAAGGCCCTGATAACACACCTTCATGGGTTTGTCTGTGCTTTCCCTTACTGTTAATATCTCATCGTTGTTGGAAACATTGATGTTATACACACCAAATGCTTTCAGGTCTAGGTCTCATCTAAATCCTTCAGAACTGGCCCAAACCATTTTTTCAATTTAATGAAACTCAGGATCAAATGTTTTGGTCTAAGATTTAAGATTTTCACCTGTAAGCCATTTCTGAATAGATGTATATGGGGTGGGTTGGCCAGGAAAACAGTACATTTATGAAAAAATGTGACGAGGAGAAATATGACAGACATGCATGCTCGTGTCCTGTAGGTGCTAGAAGAGCTGAATTCAAGAAGGTTTTTAATAGTGTGAAGTGCTTAAAAGAACTAGACCTTCCCACCTCATCATTATAAAATACTAGGCTTTAAGTAGCATGGCTGTGCATGCATGTTGTTCAGGCTGGATTCTAAAAGGACTGTAAAAGTCCCTGCTCAAATTGACTTAAAGATATTAATGAAATTCTGTGAAGATCTGCTTTCTGCCTGTGAATATCTTATCCTCTGAATTGCCTAATCTCCACTGCCAGACTTTGCCACATGCCAAAATACTTGTTAACAGGAATATGAACAACAGCCTCTGACTCTGCTGAGCAGATGAGTCAGCTCTGTACAACCTTGCCTCTTTCTAGCACAATTATAATGCAATATCTAACACTCTTGGTATTCCAAGTTAATAAACATTGCTATAGTTATAGTTATACAGTATAGCTATGTGGAAGAATTGTATAATGTTACATTAAGGAAGTTAGATATAAAAAGCCAAACACCTGAGGGATGAATGCAGCAACCATAAAGTGAAAGGTGATGCAGCCAGATCCTATAACTATGATCTGTCTCTTATATTCATATCATAATTACTATTTAATTTTATAAGTGTTATTGTAAAACTGTGTAGAAGGCAAAACCTCTTCATTTCTAGCACACATTGTAAAATCCATTATATGAATTGCAGAATATAATGACTTTCCCAACATGATTTTTATTTGGATTGCTTGCATTACCAGAGTTGACTTCTACATAGATATTAGTCTAAATTCAGCAGTGATTTCTAGTTCACACAAATTTACTGACTTTACAGGAACTACATGAGATGTGATTCAGCAAAAGTATATACCACTGTGCATAAAAAAAAAAAAAATCTCCATTGCCATTTATTGAGGCCATTTAAAAATAGACAAAAGGATTAAAATGGAAAATAACAGTTTCAAAAGGTGTTGTAGTCACAATTAAAAGTAAAATTTGTACTTTTGAATCAGTTCAAATAATAAAAATAACAAAGAGTAGATAGTATATTTTCTCACATTTTCAGCACATTAGATTATCTCACAGCCACTATTTTTCATGCAGAAATGTTTAGACATATGTGCCCAGTCTAGAAAATGAGGACTCTGTACATGTATTCCCAGCTTGGAAGACTCAAAGCTTATTACTAAAGCCTCAAATTTAATTATTTTTTCAATTCAGCTGATGTTTCTAAAGACATGTCCCCAGATGAAGTAGTAAAACAAGTTCTGACAGGAAGCATAGAATAATGAAACACTCATCCATTATTTTAATACATTCCATTCATATGACACGATTGTTTTAAATATATATGATTGAATGAGGATTTTTGGTAGGGATCTGGATACTAATCTCTTACTGCTTTCAATCTGTTCAGTATTTGCCATAAACAACTTTGTTTAATTCCTTATATTCAACATACTTTATTCTCATTTGGTCCTCTTCCTTCTCCTCTTCTGGTCTTCAGGTTTCTAAATTCAGTGTTTAGGGCTTGATTGCCTAAAACATAAGTGCCTGAGGTCTTCCTCTGCCAGTCCAGAACAACATATCTTTGTCCATCAGGTGTGACATCAGTCAACCCCTTTGTGGACTTTCTTAGATGTCCTTACCCTCTCAAATGTCACTAGAGTTTTTTAGTATGTATACCAGTACATGGATGTTCATGACGGTTTTATCATAATCCTAATTATAATTAGATAGTATTTCAACCTAATCAGATTTCTTTAAAGGAGACTGGAGACCAGTCATAGACAGTAATGCTACAACACCTAAAGTGAAACAAAGTGCTAACTCCAGATGTTATTTGACAAGCATTTGTACAACAACAACACCAAAAAAAATCTATAGCACTTTTCTTAATAATGTTCCAATGGACAAAAATAGAATAAATTTGAAAGTATAAAAGAAACTCATATTTTGCAGCTCTTTAAAAGACATCATTAAATTATTTTTTCATAAATAATTGATTTTATAATGTTTGCATTTCAAATCCCCTTCCAATTTCCATTAATTTTAAGGAAGGAAACATAAAGATATTAACTCAGCAAAGTCAAAGAAACAAATAGAAGGAAAAAGAATCAACCCCAAACCTTTCTTAAACTTTTGTACAGCTTTCTAAATTTTGACTGAGCTTATGCTTCATGTCTTCCACAGACTGAAAATGAACTTAAGGTAGAAAGCAATACTGATTTTTTAAAACAATTTTATCTTTTTAGTGCAACAAATTGGTATAATATTTAAAAATATATTTAATTTTAAATCATCTTTCATTGTG
The DNA here is from genome assembly GCA_038380795.1 of Pyrocephalus nanus. Taxonomy (NCBI): domain Eukaryota; kingdom Metazoa; phylum Chordata; class Aves; order Passeriformes; family Tyrannidae; genus Pyrocephalus; species Pyrocephalus nanus. Next base: position 38,147,265 of record CM076260.1, read on the forward strand.
ATGCATTGAATAATATTACAGGAATGAATATGAATTTTTCTTATGTCAAAATGGTAACATTTTGCAGGTATTTTCAAACTGGAATTCGTATTTGCATGCACTGAAGTGTGGTTATATCTGTATGCACTATGAAAAAACTTTACAAGTAAAATTAAAAAAAAAATAGCTATGAATGGGACTGTTTCTAAACAGATTAAATGAAATGAGGAGTTAGGTAAATTTTACTCTTAATACTTCAGTTATTTTATTCTGAGATTTAACTGGTATGTTTACAAATAATTACATTTATTTACATTTTATTTTTAGTACCATAATGTATGTTAATTTTTTTGAAAGTTAGGTATCATACTCAAGTTAGTTTTCAGCTAGTTAGTTGTTTGTTAGTTTTTCATATGCAAATTAGTTAAACATTTGGTTTTAACTAAAAGCCTAGTTTTATAGTTTTAAAGGTGAGATCAATCCCATCCTTAAAGTATACACATGACAGATAACAGGATCATGATCCATTACACCTCAGCAAACACACTCACACAGGAACTAGGGATCTTGGGCTGTGTTCCCAGAGTTAGTCTTCTCTGAACCTTAGTTTGGAGTCTAACTTGATCCCTAGTTTTCTAGAATCTCATTTTACAGCTATGCATTTCTAATCAAAGAATCTGCAACTGGCTTCTCCGTGAATAAATAAACAGCCAGAGAAGAGTTGAAAGGAACTGAAGAAGGCTCTCTGTACCATCAGATAGGCTCCTGTCAAAGCCTAGAAAACAGACAGTCCACCACCACCTCTGGAAGAAATACAATATTGTCCTCTGAGATACTGGACAATAAAGACAGCTTGATAAAGTGTATACGAGTGTGTACTACTTTGTTTGAAACATAAAACTGTGGGTTTTTTCCTTTTTATGAACACTAGTCATTAATGGTCAATTAATGGTCAAATTCTGTCTCATACTACATACAAATGTGGTGGAGTTCTTTATAGAGATTTAATTCATAAGTCTGTTGTCAGCTGGGGATTCTGGCCAAAGTACATTAATAAAGGAAATGAGTAAGCTGTCCATAGATCAGAGAGTAATTAGGGATTTCAGTTTACATGTAAAGATTTTGTGGTGACAGTTCTCTCTTAAAGGCATTTAAGCATCAGCAAACAAGGATTGTTTATGTCCTCACCATGAGAACAGCTGAAGCTCATAAACAGTTTTATAGGAGCTAGTTCAGGGTTTCATTCTAGTTCTGTAATTTGAAGTGATTAATTTTTTTCTACTCTCACTCTTCATTTATCCTGTTTGAGCCAGACTCTGTCAACCTTATTTTTCAACAGTATTTTACATTGCTAATCATTCCAGTAATATCACTAACAACACTCAATGCATGCTCTGCAATAAAACATTTCTTGGAGAGAACATCACCCTTATATAAAGGAGTCTTGATATACTGAATATGTACTTGATAATTTGATAAAGTTAATTAAAGTTAATATATCTGTCACATATAATATTTCTTTCTTCAAAGGATATGAGAGAAGCAGTTTTCAGTTTTGGACCAGTTTTGCGTTTTTATCCATGCTGGTGTGATAGAACTGGTCTGGTACACAGTAAAAAACTCTGGAGCTCCCCACAAAACTCCACACACTTTTTGAAGACAGTTGTCTTCATGATGTCAGAATTTGCTCTACAGAGCAAAATGAAGCAACACTCTTTAGATTACTGTTTAGATTCACCTATCAAAGACCTTTACAATTAGAAAAAACAAATTACAAGGCCCTGACATTGAGCAGTATACTGATCGTCTCTACAAATTGCCAGTAGTAGTTAATATACACAGTTTTAAATTTTATATATTTTATTCTATGTCTTTTTGTTAATTTTATTATTATAGATGACTGAGCGGTAGTTAATTTAAAGACGTTGCAACCAGTTAGGCACTGTCCGTGGTTCTGTTGGCAGGGCAATTCAGGCTTGCTTTTTATCACGCCATGAGAGGACCTTGGGATTGACTTTATTTGGGATTGATTTTTAAAATGAGTTAGTAAATAAGAATTTCATATTATTTTGTTCTGAAATAATATTTTGATGTTCAGTAATGTTATTATTTTATGTAAGTATACTACAATAGCAGTGAACTTTTATAAGTTTTGACATGATTAATACCAAGGTCAATTTTATAATGAGAAGACTCAAATCAAGGGATAGAATCCTGTTTGTAAGCCTACTTCACCAAATTTAAATGTAAAAATTTGATTAAAATTTTCATTAACCTTCATTAAAAATATTACTGCTTTTCCAAGAAACCCATGACAGATTTTTTATTTTTTTTCCTAGGACTTAAGAACTGATATCAGAAAAGTGTATCTTCTCTGGTAATCAGAACCTTTGAAGCACTTCTTCACCTGTATGTTGAGACATCCCAAAAAATCACTTTATTTTGTTTCATTTGATGATGAATCTTAAAACAGAGAGAAAAAGACAGTGAGGGAGAAAGAGAGAGAGATATTAAAAATACACTAATATAACTACATGTACTGTATAAAGCATGTAGAAGATGGATGCAGTTCTTATAATTCTGGAACTAAATTCCTCTCTATTAATAAGAGTATTCTTATTCAACTGGTTATTTTAAGTTGTTTTTCTGCAAGGAGGAAACTGAGAGATTGAATTTTTTATTGAATTCCTTATTAACTTAGAAGCAGCAAACCAGGTGTGTGGACAACTTGCAGGAAGCAAGTTAAAGTACTAGATGCGTAAGTGAAGCTCTGAAGTTTAGCATAAGTCAGCACTTGTTCATTCAAAAGTGTCTAGGAACTGTCAGGCACGTGTATTCAAAACTTCTGTCACTACAAGCATTTTTTTCTGGTATAATTCCTGATTTACGAGTTAAATATTCTCAATCTTAAGGAAAAGCTTTTATACATATATAATCTATATGTATGATGTATATGACAAATACTTCAGCAGATTAGACCTATTCAGCCTGTAAAAGAGAAGTATGAAGGTTCTGATGGCTCTGGTCTTTCAAATCAAAAGAGCCTCAGATAATAGAAATAAGGAAAAATCATTCATTGTCTGATGACAGTGAATATCTGGCATAAATGAGGGAGAGCAAAATGAAATAAAAGGTGTAAATAAAAAGAATTAAAGTATCTCCATAAGACCTGAGTATTTGTAAGTTTGAGTGAGTACAAAAATCATAGATAAATGGATAGAAGAAAGAAACTATTGCTGTTGTTAAGTTTGTGAGGAGCAGAGTATTAGAAGCTACTGAGCTTTTCTATGTGTTCTGCTCTTTCATAAGATATTTGCTGAGCTGCTTGCTGCTAACAGAGAGAGACTCCTGAGCTGAAGGGGTTTTTTAACAAATTAAGGATAGTTGGATTTATATTCTTATAAAATTAATGCATAAAAGGTTACAGTGAGGTTTGTAGTAGAGTTTAAGTGGTTTAGAGTATCAGTTTCTAAAAATGTTTGATAACATAAAGGGTTTTTTATTTAATAGGGAGCAAAAAACCTACCATACAACAGAAATAAATACTTAAATCTGAGAAATCTCCATAGACAAAGTTAAAGTCAGCTTCCGTATCTATGAAATTTTTAGTCATCCTTTCATTGGAGAGGGAAAGGAAGAAGTAGAGAAATATTCTAAGACTTTTTTTCTAAATTTAACACACAATTCTGAAAACGTCTTTCTGTAACTAACTATAATTTTTTTTTATATTGCTTGGGTAGTTACTTGTAATGGTTGTGAGCATATTATGCAACTGCAGTGTATGTTCCTCCAATTCAGTTTTCCACAATAAAAACATGAGCATGAGACAGCTGAGCATAACAGTAACATTGTTTTAAGACTATTAAAAGCAATCTGACCCAAAATAAAAATGTAAAAAATAAATTAAAAAAAAAGGAAACATTGTGTTGTGATGGAGTAAGTGAAATAATAGAGATGAATGTGTGAAAAACAATGGGCAGAGCTACTCTTAGAAACTATTGTTTGAAATTATGGAGTACCAGAAAAAGTATTATAGGAAAAATTCTAAATACTGGCAATGCATTGTACTATTTCTGGAATAAATTCATTTTTATGGTTTTTTAGTGATTTGTTGGGGTTTTTTTCCCCTGATTTCTCCCTCCCAACCCCTATGCAAAGTATTTTTAATGGCTTTTCTTTCCCTTGAGAAAACTCAGAAATTTCAAAGGCATTCTATATCTACTGAACAGAAGAGACTAAGCAAGATGTCTACATTATTGGGAAAAATTAGTTCTTAGCACAGAAGAATGTGATTCTTGAGAGAAACCAGAAAAAGGAAAGTTGAAAGTAAAAATGCTATTCTACTTATGAAACATGCACATTTTTCTGAGTTGCTGACTGTAACCTCAAATCTCAACTATTAAGCAGAGAAATCACAAAATGCTCAAAATAAATACTGTTATTGAGAGGGAGACAAAATAATTGCAATCAAGAGGCGATGAAATATTTGAGTGTCTAACATCAAGCCTCACCTGAACTGTCCTACATTAGCTTAAAAAAACCAAAACAGTTAAATGTCTGAGACAAACAATTATGTGAAATTTTGACAAGAGAAGAAGATATGCATTCTAGATAACTAGTTTAAGACACAGTCTTTTGTCCAAGATAAATGGATGCATCATTATAGTTCTTTCTTGTAATATGATACATATAAATTAGAAGTAATGTGACAAATCATCTGCGCCTGAATATCAGTGTCATTCCATTGACTAAATGAGAGACGCATTAAATTCAGTTAATTGCATATTCTGGTCTATATCAAGTGAGGAGCTGGAACAATTTATATTTGTGTTTTCATCTTAAGTATTATTATTATATTAATAGCATTATTTCCAAGTCTAACAGCTTGTATTAAATGACAGGCAACAATAAATATTCTATATTGGAATATCATGCATATTAAAGAAAAAATTCATTTTACTATAAAATTTCGTGGGATGTTAATCATTCAATAATTCATGGCAATAGTTTCTTCTCTGTAGCATATTTCACATTCTATTGGAACTCTCAAGGAATACAATACACAGACAGAAAAATCCCACATGCAAATTTAAACATACAAAAAAATAAATCTAGATAAAAGACTCATAGACAACTTTACAGACAAATAATAAAGATCCAATGACAGATAATGTAATAATACTCTACAGGAAAAACTCAAGACTGAAGTGATTTTAAGCAGTCTTCTTGTGACCTGATTTTACTCGAAATTTGGTGCTGGCATCTTTCACTTCAAACACTTAAACTTGTTGTTCAGTTTAGATATATCAGTTCCTGCAAACAAAGAGTTAGAAAAATTAAGTTAAGGAGCATTCAGGTTTTAATCTGGATGTGTTGAATTGCCTCCTGGAATAGTAGCACAACAGTAAAAAGAGCCTGAAAATAAACAAAAAGAAATATTCTACCTAATTTCAGGCACCTCACTTTACCATGGGGGCTATGATTCCACGTAATAATTTTCTATGGCTCTATATCTGTGCAGGGAAAAAAAAAAAAGAAAAAGAGAAACCTATCTTGAGGATTTACACCTGTGGTATGTGAACCAGAAACCATAGTGCACCTCATCAGGCAAGCCTGGTATTAACTTGGATCATCCTCTGTGAAATAGAAGATGAGTATTTGCATCTGAAGTTTAGGTCGTACCACGTTACAAATTACTTTGATTACTTACATACAAATATGAACTTTATAGTGTATTTACTAAAAAAATATTTTACATATAAAAATTAGTCACAAACTAGACTTTAGACATAGATTTTCTTTGAGTTAGTTGTGTCCCATTATGTTCAGAATAAATTTTTCAGCTACTTGTGGGGTAATTCTCAGTTTTAGACCCACAAGACATCCCAAGGTGTGTGAAGGGTGCACAGATTTTCATGGAAGCTTCTATTACAGGGAAACTGTAGCCTCCAGACAATTCTGGCTCTGTGTTTCTGTAGGTTTGCAAATCACATTTCACGCAGTAGCCTCCATCTTTGGAAATAAATGTACTGTTTGAATAAATGAAGGGAAGAAATAGAAGAAGATCTACGTTGTCCACAACTGAATCTCATATCTTAAAGAAACCAACGAACAGAAAAATCCTCTCCAAATAAAAACAACCCTTACGCAATGCCTTTGAGAGTTAGGGATTTATCAGGCACCAAGTTGGGAAACTGTTGAGGTCTTTCTGGTGCTACCCAATACTTTCTGGTATTGCCCATGTGAGCAATGCACACATTGCAAATGTGTGAGGAGAAGATAAAATACAGAAATGAGAGGAATAATGTGAACACAGTAACATGAACACTTTGGTACTGATCAAATGAAAAACTAACATAATTGAGAACTTGGTGTGAAAGGGGCAACGGCAACTAGTGGGAATATTGGAATATTGCATAACTTCTCTTCCTGCAAAGCAGTACAGTAGCAGAGAGTTTGTGGATTTCTTAGATATTTGCTAGTTATGATCCTTCATGAGGAAAGCATTTGTTGCTGATTTTGGGACAATACCAAAATAGAATTTTGTTACTTTCAAGAAAAGCAAAAAAAAATGTTTCTATTCAGGTGAAAATTTGTATTAATATTAATATTAATATTAATCATGGAATATTAAATATTACCAAACATTTCTGCTAAACAATCCAATACAGAGGTGTAAACAAGGCTAGTAACTTGGAAGTGGGTCAGTTGAATGACTAAACTTCCTTCTGATAGATTCAGAACCCTTCTCATATGTTTTGAGTGGTGTAAATGATGCATACTGAGTTAACTTTCAAAATGAAGACTAAGGTGTAAACAAAAAACATTTTTGTATAGATATTGGCATCATATACATGCATAATATGTTTTTTATCTAATAATTTATTTAATCAATGAAATCCTCAAAAATACATCCTTTAGGAAAAAAGTACGAACTGGATTTTTTTAAAAATACCCTTTTTAACACTTGAAGAAAGATTTGCAAATTTAGTTGTAATATTGCCTTCAATTTTCTACTACATTTTAATCATGGTGAACTATATTCACTATTCCTGTACTTTCTTATACTTTCTTCTCTTGCACTCTTTGATTATAACTTCTGGAAGTCAGAAAATAAGGAGAGTGAGAGAAATTATCAGAGAAACTACACAAAATGATCTTACAACAAAACAGAAGATTAGGGATGCAAACAGCAGAGCTTTTTCTCTCTTTATGTCTCTCCCTCCAATCTCCATCAGCCAGTAATACTTTTGAAGGGGTCTAATTAGCTGATCAGAGACCTGCAACTAAAGAAACAGAAACAGAGGGCACTTCAAAAGTTTCATCACGAAAATTACAGCAGATAGTTAATCTCAGCAATCTTCATTTGATATGTGTGTAACAAAGTTGTATTTTATTAAATAAATTATACAAGTGGAACAAAAGTGTAACTCCTACAAGAAAGCATATCTGAATATTTTAAAGTGCTATCTTGACTGTAGAATTAAATTTTGGTCAATTGAAGCATTCTGAAGATATTCAGATTTACACCTTCCTCGTTCTGTGATTTTCTGCCTCAAATGGAAGAACCTTATATTGAGTTCCAGCAATATAGTCAGTAGCGAGGTGGACTGGAGGTGTGAAAGTTTTGACATGGCAAGGCAGGTGCAGAAAACAGTTAAGTACTGGAAACCTAGCTGAACATAATGCTGGGAAGCAACTTTGATAAATTCAGAGTGGTATGTCATAACTAATAGATATTAATAACAGGTAACGACAGAAGCACAGTGCATCTACAGGCATGCATGTACATCTTCTCATCAATCATCATTTTTGTAGAGGCAACTATTAATGGCCCTAAAACTAGGTTATATCTTTGACTGTCTTGTACTAATAGAACATTACCTAGGCATGATTTGAAGACTGTGATGTCAAATAGTGGTTTATAACAGGCATCCCCAAATAAGATGATATTACAGGCACAGAATGATACCAGATGTTCCAAAGCTATAAACATTACTCAGAAATGGGCAATTACTGTTTGCTAAAGGAATAAAGCCTTGGGAAAAGAATAAAACTACCTTTGTGAATAACAGGGAGTGCAACAAAAACTATCCATCGTACGTAACCATGACATGTTTAGATGTAACATGACATACTGAGAAAAGCAGGAAAAAAAATTGAGAAAAAAAAGCAACCTAATTGTTAAAAATTGTACTGAATAACCTCAAGGACACCCAATAACAAGGTAGAACAAACCACCATCAGGAAAATTAGTTTCCAAAAAGTTGGGAAGCTTACAACTTGTCAAACAACACACTGAAAACGTCAAGCATAACCTCAGAAAAGATGGTAGACATTGGAATGCTTGTGTGTGTCAGCTTTAGCTGTTACTTAATTTAGAATGGGGTGTAATTGAATATTTTAGTTTGTAAGTGCTAGTATAATTCTGAAGAGACTAATATTAAAGCTTTGATTAGCCTATTAAGACATTATTTAGACTTTCAGAAAATTCTTGTTTTCAAAAGTAAGGTGTGCTTCCTAAGCCCACAAAAATACATGAGCTCTTTAATCTAATTTCTCATTGTTGACATAGGATTACAGTTTGAATACGAGAATGACTGGGGAGGACGTAATATCATAGAGTTAAATATCTGATCTTGTTTTTTTCTTTGCATGGCTTTAAAAATACTACATTAAAGTCTGTTTTTTATATCTCCTATCAAGAATCCATTTCAAGCTTTAAAAATTGGAATTTATTTCATATTTTATTACGAAGACAAATGTTTTCACTTACAGTGCAGTGATGTTCAGGTTTTCTAACTGTACACGTTTTCCTTCAACAACTGATTTTGTCCTACTGTCCTTGTTTTTTATGTGAATAGTTTGTCAGACACTACATTAATACCCTGTAAGAAATAACTGAAAACAGAATACACAGAAAAAAGTTGGGTGAAATTTCACATGAACTTTATAAAACACTACAGTACTAATAGCTTCAGGTATCTACCTTTGAGAAAGTAGTGTGTTTGGACACCAAGTACAAGTGTTAGGACTAATCTGACTATCTTCTTCAGATTAATTTTTTTTTTAAGTTGGAGAGTGGTACAAAAAAGTTCAGCTCTTTTGAGTTGAAGAGTCCATTTTCTTTGAAAAACCAGATTATATCAGAACACAAAAGTGTACTGAGAAGTAGCTGACATAGTCTCAAATTGCCTGTTTATAAGCCTCAGCACAAAAAATTATTCTTTAAAGTGGACAAATTATTTTAAAATTTTTGAGAAAATTAGGTTTGAGAATAATGTTGGATAGAAAAAAGATCTTTTTTTGTTATTCTCTGTTATTTGCATAAATATTGCTTAAAATAATATGAAAGATAAGTAAAACGTAAAAGAGTAAGATTCAGATTTTAAGGCTAAACAAAGATTACAACAGCAGCAGCTCTTGAATAAGAAATGTTCATTATCTTCTATCCTTAACTGGACATAATATTAGGGAAATATATGGCCATTAAACAAAGAGATCTGAAGAGATTCCTCCCCACACACACCTGTTTTCTTTCTGATACTATGTCTCTGTCAGGATTTTTTCATACAGTCTTCACAAAAAATTCTTAAAAGTTTATCAGTTAGTTAAAAAAAGTAAACTTTTCCTTTATGGATAATAAAATATAATTTATTTTTCCTTTTAATACTTATTTTTCATTAAATCTCTTTTAAAACACAAAACTGTGTGTGAATTTTTTTTTTCTGCTCCCTAGAAAATACCAAATTTTATTTATCAGTGGAACTCACAAAATTTTGTTTCAGTCATTAGAATTTGCATGATGGGAATTAAAAACAGATTTGATACTTTCTTAACTAGAGCTTTCCATGACAGCTGCTATCAGTTTTATCTGCCTTTGGAAATTTTAACTACAGATTGTCATTGCAAGAGGCAATAATCAGAAAGTTCAAAGATTCATTCATAAATTAATAAGATTATGTCTAGTAACATCCCTATGTTTTCATTCTGGTTTTTCAAACAGCTAGGGATCCGGTTGCATGACATCGTTGAATGCCATCATAGTGCATTTGCTTGTAATGACATCTGGAAAAATCTGTGTATTTGAAAATAAATTACTCCTGAACTGTGCAAACTTTCTCAGAAACAGGGATCTTAACTCCAATATGCACAGTGCAGTGCTCAAGTAGCACATTAAAAAACATAGATGATGAAATGATAGCATTCTATAACAGTTGAATTTTCTACCTCAGTTAATGCTGAACATTTACAGATGATGAAAAATAAAATATATAAAGAAGAAGTTAAAATTCCACTCTAATATTTTAGAACATTTGTCACCAATATTTCATGCTGTTGAAGACGCAATTACTATGAACAGTAGGATAGGTCTCTGCCCCTGTTAGCTTTCATGCATAATAAATAGGCTTTCTATACATAATTAATGTAAACAATGAAACTGAAAACAAGGTACCTTCCTCCAACCAAAAGTCTATTATAAAATACTATAATTATATAAGATGTTGAATTTTATATCTGAAGATTGTTTGACTTTTTGGTTTCCTTTGTTGTAAACATAGCCTTTGAGCAGCAATCTCCATCTACAACTCAGAACATCCTCAGTCCTGTTTAGATTTTAACACAACAGTTGCTTATTTAAGGCTTGACTATCTGCCAACAGAGCACTAAATATAGCTGTTTTTGTGGGTTTTTTGTTTGTTAACTGATGAGTAAGATTGTTTACTATGTTAATCAGTGCACCCTTATTCCTGCCTTGAAGGCTATTTATATTGATGGTGAATATTTCAGTTAACTGGAAGAAGAAGTTGTGCTGGATCCATAGCTCTTATATATAAGTTTAATTTTACTGTTGTACTTTCTCCTGCTGTAGCCATATATCAGTGGTTTAACTATCCCTTCTGAATTCGTCTTTTAAAGATTCCTCAGAGCTACAGAGGCGCTATGCAATGTGTTTTTAAAGATCCCCACCAAACATAAGTAGGTGACTGAAAATGCTTTGGTGATCTCAATCATTTGATGTCCACTATCCCTTACCAGCCTTGCAGAATGCAGCAGTGGAGCGCAGGACCAGGCAATGCTCTTTTGAGCACTTGCAGCTGAAGGAAACACAGGGAGCCTCAGAACATATGAGGCTGAATGTAGTAAGAAAAGGTTATTTTTAAGGTATTAATAAGTTAGCTTAAAAGAAAATAAAAAGGCTGATGGTTTAGAGACAGTTGTTTATTTTTTCATTATTAAATAATTTACTTCAGACACCAATACTGAGAGATGTTGATTTCATATCGCCATCTTTTGTTGAGATAGACTAAGGAAATGAGACTTCCATAGTCAAAGGAAGCAGTGAAAGAGCTTTCTGGAGACACTTTTTTTTAAAAAAAAAACCCCTAACATTGGCAACTGTGTGTTTGGAAATGAGGCATTAATGATTCAGCACATGTAGTAAGAGATTAAAAATGAATATTGATGCTGGTAAGCACCCACCCACACATGCAAGAATAGGCTGGCTCCCTTGGAGTTGTTTGATGTTATCTTACATTATGTATTATAGTTAGCAAGACAAAAGGTAGTAGAAGGAAATCAGAGTTTCAAAAGATACAAGTAAACAGAAATGAGGAAAAAGCATACAGCATAGAAAAAACCCTGCTAGTTCATAGGCTCCTATAAGTATTATATGATAACAAGAACCTAATTTTGTTGTAGATAAATATGTGCACAACCTAAAACAAGGCAAAATCTATAAAGGAAAAAAATCCAACAAATAAGAACTAAGTTCTTATTAAACTGCAATGCTTCAGCTCAGTAAAGGATGGAGAGCAGGTTACTAAGTAATAAATTAAAACTTCTAGTTTCTTATTCTGTCCATATGACAGAGAGATTTTGGAAATGATAGCATCAAGATATCTTTGGCTTTGATAAAGGTTTTATTAAAATAAAAAGGTACCATGAAGTGTCTTTGGAAAGGATCTAAGCAAAGCACAAGATTTCTAACAGGAACATAAGCTTTTTTTGAATTCATAAGACATGTTAATTTAAGAGGAGAGTACTATACCATAAGAACAAAGTTACACTTCATAAATTTAATCTACTTTTAAATCGATCCATGTTGAGAAATAGACAATGCCAACACACAAAGAAAAGGAGAAAGGACATTAAGCCTATAGAATGTCAATAACTGAAGCAGCAAAACAACTTCTATACTAGAAAAAAGCATTTAAAATGAATTGTGATGTTGAAATCCTAGCAATCAGCAAGCACTGGCAACATTCAGGTAGGTTTTAAAGTTATGAGTTACCTAATGGTTATGTTTCCTTATGTCTAGTGGAATCAGTCTGTAAGTAGCCAGCAGCAGAGCGATAATGTTGTTCTCAGAGTATGCTTTAAATTTGTGGTGATACTGTTCTTCTCCAGCTCTTTGCATTTCTTAGCTGTGTTTTGGCATGGTACTGAGTAGCAGACTTTGCCTTCTGCTTCTCCTTTCCCTTCTCTGCTTTGTCCTTTGGCTCCCCTGTTGTTCTCTTGGCTATGATTTCAGTCCCCTGGTCTCTCTGATCCACTTTCTGAGCCTCTTCATATCTTTCCACATTGTTGGCTCTCTCTCTTTTTCTTCTTATATTTTTTTAATCTCTCCCATTTATAATATTGCACAGTTCCCACATGGCTTTGATTAATGCACTCCCCTTGATTTTACATAAGTAAGACTAAGCTAAAGTATTCTGTGAACTGTTTTTAGAAGCAGTTTAAAATGCTTTACTTTTCCAGGACTCTTTCATTTCTGTTGAGTTTGGTTTAAATGTGTTGGTTCAGATTCACAGTGAAGGAAGATGGAAAAGATGGAATTAACCCCCCATGCACCCACTCCCATGGAGTCTGTATCCTTTTTCCACCACCTGAAGGATTTACTAGAAGGAAATAGAATAGTGGGTTATTTCTCTCACTCTACAGAATCTCCTTTCCCAATGCCATCAATGTAATCCTCTTTAGCCTGTGGTCTGAGCACTAACGGGCTTCTGCCATATGAAGACTATCTTAGCTTGACCAGTGCAGGAGCTGTGCTTCCTGTCTCACTATGCCTCCTAGTTTTTGGTTGGTAGAGACTTATATCTGAGTCTCAGAAAGGAAGAGCATTTGTCCTTAACATGTTTTTACAACTTCTTCTGCCTCCAGGACTCTTTTTGCTTTTATGGCTCAATCTGCTAGTGCAGAGTGGGTGAAGTCAGCACTGACTGCAAGAAAAGTTAGTAATTCTAAGCAATTTTTTTCTTTTCACGGAGGAAAGAGGCAAGACAGATATAAAGAAGTTGTCTGAACGTGTTCTCTTCTTTCTGAAAGCAGCAATTCTGTGTTACCTACATGTAGTAAATTTTTTTATTTTTCAGGATCACAGTCAGTTAGAAAAGAGGGATTAGATTACTGCTGAATTTTCAGGTTTATGTGAACAGAAGCATAAAAGAGTCTTGTGGTGGGGAAGATCACAGGTAATAACTCACAAGTTCATCCTACCCAATTTAAGGCACCTAACTGAAATACTTAGGAGTGTGGTCAACTTTGTAAAGTCAAAAGAGAGAGCTACTTGAAGGAGAGACCTAAATACTCTTAGAGGTCTCTTAGATTGAAAAGGAGGTCTATATCTCTCCCTTTGATCAAAGAAACTAGAAATGCTACAATCCTACCTTAGGTGTCTTCCTTGTAAGGTTAAGTGGAAGGAATACAGTTCAAAAAGCATATTCTAAAATAACCTGGGGCATGTGAGGTGGGCAATAGGTGCCTCATACAAAGATACAAAGAGCTAAGTGCTTAACTCCTAAACATGTACCTTTCATGGTTGTCAGGGCCCTGAGGGCATCCACAGCTCTGCCTGTCCCTCCTGCCCATCCCACAAGGGCTCACTCTGCTCTGTCCATTGCCCAGGCCCTCATTTAACCACCCAAAGCCATCAGCCCCTGCCCCAGCAATGCCATTTGTCCTGTCTCCAGCTCCCCATAGTCCTGCCCTGCCTGGCCGTGAGTCTACCACAGGCCCATATCCTGGGCCAGCCTCATCCATCCCAACACCAGGGAGGCACCTGGTGCCGAGGGCTGGGACTGCCCTGGTGCCCCCTGGCTGTCCTGCTATCCTCCTATCTGTCCTCCTATCTGGGCTGGTGAGACATGCCCTGTTTGCTGGACCCAATCCCGATGGAGCTGAGGAACCCCTGCCACTCACCCTGGGAAGTCACTGGCCCTCACTGCACCCTGGCAGTTTTTCCTTTCCACAAGCCTTTTTTCCACTTCTTTTTGCTCCATTTCCCCTTTAGTCATGTCTCTGCTTTTAGAGAATATTTTTGTCTTATATCTCTTAAAGCAGGATCCTTGGGAGCATTTAGGTGCCTAATGAAGCAGATTTGGACTAATGGTATTTTTCACACTGCCTAGGCACTTTGATTCTATTGAAAAATCAGCACAAGAACATTCTTTCCTCTTCGTTTTCATCTGTGTTGTCATTTGTATCCCCATTTCCCCAACAGTGAGTAGAAGGTTGGTTTGCAAACCCTAGGCAAAATGCCAGATATCACTGGGAATCTGGAGAAGGAGAGGGGTAACAGACCGGAGCAAAGTATAACCAAGCGAAAAGAGGATAACAAATCAAGGTGATATATAATGGTCTAATTCATTGCTCTGCAGAGCTCCCATTACTCAGGGGTGCCAAGCAAGCAGGATCCATCACACCTGTGGTGGGTGTGCAATCAATCGGCCCACATGCCGTGGATTTGCTTATTGTGTGCTCATGAGCCATTCAGTCAGAAACTTGGTAAATCCTCATTAAAATAAAAAGACCCATAGTTCGCCATTAAAAGCAGTATGGCTACTTCCAAATCCATTAAAAGAGGCAGTCGGATTCAGTGCTGGGTGAAGAAGGAAAGGAGTGAATATCTTATACATGAGAAAATGCTTAAACATATTGAGAAAGGCACATACGTAAGTGTGGGATGGGGATCTGAAGTATTTTATGTAGAGGAAGGGAGCATTAGTAATCCTTCAATTTTGCCATTTGTTTCTAGTATTGAAAGTTCATTCAAAATGTTTCTACTGAAGAAAGATGAAATGGACATTCTAAAATGTTGCATTCTAAAAGAGAAATGTATTGTGGACCAAATCTTCCCAAATCATCTTAAGAACTAGTATGGGACACAATTCAAAAATTTGTCCAAGGTCTTTTGAAACCTGGCTGCTGCTCAGACTTTTAAGGTGTTTTGCAGACAGTGATGTATATTGTCAGGCTCTTTCTATGGCTGTCTGGAGGTGATTGCTGTGCTGAGAGTAGATAAGGTAATTGGCACCGTGTTGAGGTAAGATTAGGAAAAGCAGACATATAATACCCTGCATGATGTTATGAGGGCAATAATTCCAAAAGAATTAAAAAAAAAAATAAAATTCAATGTCACATAAACACAAGCTCTTTATCTTTTGGGGTTCAGAGCTGGGATAGAAAATCAAGTAAAAACCTCGAAGTGAGCAAACATGTCATGAAGACATTGCAAATGTAGTAACAGATGCTCCACACAGCAAAAGGAAAAGACATCAATTTTCAAACACCAAATGACTTCTTCTTTAAAGAAGACCAGAAGATAGTTTCTTTATAAGTGAGATTTCCTCTGACAATAGCTTTTCCTTGCAGGGCTCTCATATCACTTTGTAATTCCCACTTTTCTATTTGACAGCAGTTCCATGCAAATTAATTGCATATAATCAGAAATAATCAGTATCTTTTCCCAGATGTGAATATGGACATTCTTGCTGAACTGAGAAAATTTATGATTTACTGGAAGATCAGCCATTCTTGCAGTGTCATCCATTCTACTCTTGACTGGGCTGAACCCTGAAGCCTGTTTCCTGGAAAGCGCTTCTGTTCAATCTGCAGACTTAATGCATGCACTCAGTTTCCAATTAACAGCCATGGGGGAGGACTGAAGCACTCCAGACGGTGGGATAACTTACTTAAGGCTACTGCTTGTAAACTAGAGACAGCTCTTGAAAACAGCTGAGATGGTACTTATATTCATTAATAATTAATATCTTCAGGAAAACCTTTGTATATGAAAACATGTCAGTAGGCTAGGCCGAAAATTAGAATGGCTGTGTTCATTTAGGTCTGTGACTGTACTAAAAAACCCTGATAGTCACAAGCTTGCTTTGGGAATAGAGTTTTTGTATCAAGACATTTCTGACATAATTTTAGCAGAATTTATAAACTATATAAGTTATCCACGCACAACAGAACTCATTGTCTAAAACTGTCAGATAAATTGAGTTGACAGGCAATCAGTTGAAGATGGAATTAAAATCTGTTAGGTGGATAGGAATTACGGTCTTCCTATGTGATAAAATATATATTAGAAATATATATTAAAAATTCCACAAAAGGATTTTATTTCATCTCAAGACCATTATCGAAGAGAACAAATTCAGGTTTTATTTTCTCTTTCAGACATTCTACGTATTACCTATATACTTGACTTTAATGGTGGAATTACTCCTGTGCGATTTTAGAATCTCATCACACATCTGTGCCTATATAGAATATCATAAATAGCTTTAAAGTCAGGAGACTTTCATCTTTCTGCTTCACCTTATCTTTCTTTTTAATGTTTTAAAGAGGAAGAAATTTCTGGAAGTGTTAGCACGTCTTCATTGTTCAGGTTTTGGGTGATGAGCTCAAATTTAAATGTATACTGTAGGTGTACATTTGGGCAGACAAATTCCATTAACTGCTGTAGATATGATGATATTATGAGAACAGCTGGTTTAACTTGTCAGTCCTGAAAAGAGTTTTAAGCAAATAGGGATTCTATGTATTGATAAGGTTTCATGTTAGTTTTCAAATATGAATTATCATAACATTCTGGATGTCAAATTCTCAAAGTTTATATTGTTCTCTTAAGAAGAAAGTCAATAAAGAAAAGAACTGGAACACCATCTGAGGAAGTAAAGAGATTTTAATTTTCTAGGAATACTCTAGGAAAAGTACTGAGAATATTCCACTAACAGAAAATTCGCATGGTTCCATCAGTTTTCACTTTGGCTTTGCTTTGTTATAGAAGAAGGTGAATGTAGTGTAATAAATACACTATTAATAAATACTGCAATACTTTTTTAATTTCCAACAGAAAGGAATTATGAAAAGACAAGTGGCTATAATGAGACACCAGGACCAGAAAATGACACACAGGATAAATTGGAAGCAAAAAATATGGCTTGAATAAAATACCCTTTATTTATGAAGAAGGGTGTCTGATTCTCAGAGGAGGGGTATTTTATGCTTTACATGCTTTACACTGTTTCATGTCTTAAAATATGTAGAAATTCAACTCTACAAGGCCTGCTTTGTATATATTTGGTTCAGAACCAAAGTGTTATATACAGCGAAATATTAAAATGTAACATTCTGTAACATATTAATTTTGAGAAAGAATTTCAACAATTGTATTTCTTTTCAGCTATTTTTTAGTGTAAGACAATCCTAGTGTTAGTTGGATGATCAAATACTTGTGCGGGCACATTTGCCGTTTTGAACTTCTTTTGTCATGTTGGAGTTTTTTGACTGGTTTTGAGGGTAATAAATTAGAAGGTGAGGACATTTCCTTTGTATACAAGCATTTTGGTTAAACTAATGTGGTTATCAGTTAGTTCTAATCACAAAATAATTCACTTTATGCTCATTTGATTCTCCACTCTGGCTGTGGAAAGTAGGCAGTACAAATGCACAGAGGGGTGAGGCAGACCACATGTCCCTCTTCTGAGCAAAAATAAATCTATAAATTAGACTTATCATTTCTTGGGATCTGGACCTTGATTTTTTTTAATAGAATCACAAGAAATTTGACTTATTCTTCTTAAACCAAAGCTATTATTCTTAAACTGAGGGTATTTCTGCTGATGACCAAAAAGGGTTAAAAAAAAAAAAAAAAAAGGAGCAGCAGGGCATAGTTTTTGATCAACAGTGTATTTTGTGAGACTGATCCCATAGACGTAATAGTGTTTACTAGGTCAAGATCATAATGAGATTTAAAAAAGAAAATGCCTTTCCTCCACTGAGGTTAGAAATAGGTACTGAACAGTTTAATTCCATCAAAAGAGACTGACTTTGTACTCATGTTAGACTAAGAAAGCTTTCTGGAAAAAAAGATGAAAAATGATGAAAGATTTTCAAAAGCCCATAAGAGATCAAGTGCCTTAAGTGTTTGAAATTACCTACACAGGAATTTTCAGGGTTACAGATTTGGATCTGAGCTCCTAAATTCAAATGAAACTCTACATTAGATGCTTAAATCCTTTTTTTGCTTTTCTTCCCTTCAATCCAATGCTTAGTGATTAGCAATGAGAAAGTAAGTTCTTCGCTCTAAAAATGTCATAAATATTAAAGCTTTAACAATCACTGAAAAATAAAGTTCTTACAGAACACGAAATAATGAACATATATCAAACCTAGCAGATAACAAAGGTGAGTTTAAACAGTAATCTAATGCCTTTGATACAAACATGGCTACACAAGACTTATTCCTAACAGAGAGGGCTTTAATGTTTTGTTTGGGTTTTTTGTTTGTTTAAATAACTGAGAGGTCTGAACTGTTAATATGAAGGGATTCCAGGAAATACCTCTTTAATGATAATAAAATGACACTATTAGAATGCTGTTTAATTCAACTCTTTTACATACATCATAACACCAAAGACATGTCTAAAATGTGTATCAATGGCACCTCTGACAACAGAGAAATGGAGAAGAAAGTGTAGAAGATTCTTAACATGTTTTTTTCTGAAATACAAGGATAAAATTATTTGATGTGGATAATTAAAACAAATGGTGTTCACATCCCAGTGTTTACTGTCCTTGTTCTGTTACAGGCAGCCTAAAGCAGTAGCTTAAATGTTAATGAAGGAAACTGAGATGAAAGACTACACAAAATATTTGGTGGCAAAAAAATTAGAAATATTATCAATGTAGAAATGTAAAAGGATGTCATCATCAAAGGAACTTAAAACCATAACACTTCTGAAACAAAAAGACTCCTTAAATTATTTTTTATGCACCGGCTGAAGTTGTGGAACAAAACAAATCACAAAGAAAATATCAGTAAAAAACAAATAACAGGGAAAGGATCCAATTGGACTAGAAAGCAACAATTGAAGAAAATTGTTGATAGGTCATGCTGATCTATCTGGAGGCCAAAATTTTCATCAAAATATATGTGTAAGTTTTTGGTTTATAAGTTTATCTTTAAAACTGTGTATTTTTTCATAATAGAAAAAACCCTACATTTTCAAGCTCAGTAATAATGGGATGTAACACGGTGCACATATAATTGCACAGAATAATATTTGTCAGGATGTTACTCAATAATATAGCTCCAGGCTCCTTAGCTTGATAAAAGAATAAAAGAGGGAAAGTAATTTCTTAGTCACATCCATTATTAGTCTTTGCATATGATAATACTAATCCAAACTATTTTGAATCTTTACAATTTTTTTTATCTTCTAAAAACACTAGGAAATTAAAACTTCTAAGAAATGAGGAATGAATGCTAATTGAAAAATGGAGGAACTAGGCCATGCAGCAGTTTACTCAAGGCAGTGAGGAAATTTTTGTTAGAGAAATGGATAAAGTCCTTTTCCTCATACTAAGGCACTATTTTAAAAACTTTTGAAAAGTTAAATACACACTTTAGGTAAAAAATGCAAGCAGCTGTGGACAACTTTGACAAAAATGAACTTGTAGAAGACAAATTAACATAATTTAAAACCTATTTAAAAATATTAATTAATTAATAACTGGTTAGGAATGGTAATAAACACTAGCTTCAAGGAAAGATTTTTAAAAATATAGACCATATCCATGCAGTTAGAAGATTTCAGAATTTTGGCAACACTTTAATAAATAAGGAGCTTGTCATTTCAAGACTAGGCCTTCTGAAGAAATTTATTGCCTAATTTCAATCTTTGATATCCAAATTTAAAATCTCAATGCACAGTATTTTCAGTAAGCTGGCACCTAAAACACTTGGACATTTAAGTTTCTGCTCATAACATCCCTACTGCTCTTCATGAATTTCAGGTGCTTAACTGCTGGGATCATTTATATCTTTAATCTCCTTCCCATTTATGATGATAGTAGAGTAAAAATAGTATGCTGATTGTAGTAAAAAAATAACCACTCCCCAAAATAACACTCCCCCATCTTCTAAATATTATCTGTGAACCAGAAGGAGCAGATAGAATAGCATTTTCTCAACCATGCTCACCAAACTTGTCCTTATGTAGAATACCTCAACAATAATAAAATGCTTACATAGTCATTGGGATATTGAAAATCTAGGGAGGAGAAATTTGATTTTGCAGGAGTGTTTGTCATGTTCTGCAGAAAGCTGCCTAATATGGTGACTCAAATTCTTTTTATAATTGCTCTTTGACATTTGAGTATCAATGGTAAAAATTTTTTGTTAAATATGTGACTAAAGCTGGGCCATCAAGCTTATTTATATGGACACACAGAGACCAGTCCTTTCACAAATACAGACCAGGGTATTCTTTCTATGAAACAGTTCAGGTATGGAACTTTGAGTATCTTTAAATCCATGCCTGTAAGATAGTGAACAATATAAGTAAAACTCATAATGTCAAACCAGAAATAGGAATACTTGAATTTACGCCTCTAGGATTTCCTCTGACTACATTTGTTACTAGACTATTAAGTGTGCAATCAGAAAATAAGAAGAGCTGACATATTTATCTCCAACAATATATTCATAGCAGTGAGATTATAGCAGAAAGAACAGCTCTAGCCTCAAGGTGGATGCTTATTTCATGGAGAGATGTAAGCAGAGTTTCATTTCCCATCTACATTTTCTATAGAGTAAATGTCTCCATACACTACACACTGTGTTTTGTCAGGCTTTCTAAAGGATTATAAGTTTTCCTCATTGTTGCTCTTCCTGCGTCCATCAATTAGCAATACAGATTTCAGAGTAGCAGAGTACATAATAAAAGGATCTTGTAGCTGAGTCTCAGACACCTTTGTATATTTAGCTCTTAAATCTTTAGGATTGTTACATTTTCGTTCAACGAAATGTTGCAAGCATGGCCCCTATACATAAGCGAATATAGCTGTGGTGTGTGCAGGTGTGGAGAATACAATGACTGCATCTACAGTCATAAAAATAAAGAAATAATGGATGGCCAAAGTCTACTTGGGGGAGTAGTGTACAAAGACCTCAAAAAAAAAAAAAAAAAAAAAAAAAAAAGCATTACATTTAATAAGGTGACTACCCTAAATACAGTTCTTCCAGAGTTGCTTACCAAACAGATAAAAAGATGTAATTAAGTAGCACAAGGAGAAATATGGAAAGAGCTAGAAATCAGTCTTGAGATAAAGAGAGAGGAGGAGCTTTGTACAAACTTTCAGAAAAGGATAAAATGCAATATTGCATACATTAGTGGGACCAAAATGTCAAGATAAAATTTGATACATATTTGCTTGGGGTAATTATAAACTGTTCTCTAGAGTCATTTAGATTTTCCTCTGACCATTAAGCATTTTAATGTGTTTGTGTGTCATACTTGTATTTGGGCTTCACTTGGACTGAAATTTTCAGACTGTTATTTCTATAGATAATAAAAACCAATATATCTCACTGAAACAAGACCTGGCATTTTTTTCAAGATCGAGTATCTGCCTGGTCATACTAACAAGGAATTTCACAGCACATAAGGAAACTTTTTGATAAGATTTGTGTTTGGTTTTGTTTTGTGGTTTGTTTTGTTGGAGGTTTCTTATTTGCTTCTTTGGCTTTAGTTTTGTCTTGGTTTTTTGGGGGTGGGTTTTTTTTGTTTTGTTTTGTTTTATTTTGTTGGTTTTTTTTAAATAAAGAAATTACAAAGAAAATACAGGCTTCTTGAATTCAATATCACCTAAAAAAATTAATGACTCCCCCATCTTCTAAGTATTAGCTGTGAACCAGAAGGAGTGGAGAGAATAACAATACCAATCTAATGCTTGTGAATAATCTCTGCAATTCAGGAAAGAGAGGAAAGTCCAATATGCAGATGGGTCTGATTGCACTCTCCTTTTCTTTGTGCAGATCAGGTTATATTTTCTTCCCTTGGAAGATTCTTTTGAGTCAACTGTTTCTATTGACCATTACTGATTCTTTTAAAGCCACCTAATCCTTTTGCTTCAGATCTCTAGAGAATTGCTCCTCTTTATGGTACCCCTGGTCTTTGTAGAGTGAAATGTGGATAGTAGCCTATAATTTGCAGCACTGATTCTTTCTTAAGTTTATTGAAGTTGGGGTTTTTCTTCCTTAGAATTAATGCCTATTTCTTAGAAATTTCCAAAGCACTAAAAAAGATGAAAACATAAGCATATTGTTTATCTTTTCAAAGACCTTATATTTTTCTAGAGTAAACAGAACCCAATTCTAAACAGAACCCAATTCTAATGACAATAAATGATAAAGAAATGCTCCATTCTATAATCTCTAACTCTCTTTCTTACCTTCAACACATTTGTTACTTGTACTTGCCTAGGTGAAAATCTATACACCATCTTTGTACCCTAACTGACTTGCTTGCAGTTCTCTTCCTAATGCAGCCCAGGATGCTGTTGGAGGTTCCCCGTGAGAGGTATATTCATGGTAGAGAAAAATCTCTGAAGAAAAAGAGAACTGAAGAGAAGACAGCTTTGGAATGCAGCTAAACTACTGGACAACAGATATTTTTATTCAATTTAGTAACAATGTTATTAGAAAAAAATCTTACTTCATACGTAATATGCAGTTTCAATATTGTTAGCCCTGTCCCTATTTGCTGATTGTAACCCCTCTGCTTATTGGCCCCTGGTAGTTAAAATGTATAGCTTTTCCCTGTCTTCCTATCTCTTCTCACCCATATTTGTATGTGTTTAGCTCAATTTCTCCATTTATAGACATTCCCTTGCATGAAACTCCCTTAAATCCTCCCAAATTCCACACATGCTCTACCACATAAAAGCCATCTGACCACTGAAATAAAAAGTCGTCTATTTTGCCTTCACTGTGTGTGATTCCTGTGCAAAGTGGACCACTGTCTTAATGTTTAGGAAGTGTGACAGCTTTCACCTCTGGTAGGATGCTGTTTGATACAAGGGCACACTGGTGAAGCATGTTCAATTTTTCCACCAGGACATCCCGGTCCTCTTCTGCCAAGCTGTTGTCCAGGCAGCAGATCTCTGCTTTTCTGCTTGCGGAACTTTGCAAGATTCTTGATGTCCTGTTTCTCCAGCCTGTCAAAATCCTTCTGAATGGCAGCACAACCCTCTGGTGTATCAGCATCTCCTCTTAATTTGGTATCATCTGAAAACTTTCAAGAGCTGCACTCTGAACACATAAACTTTTGCATTCAGCTTGCTAGCCAAATCTACCTCCTTCTTACTTGATTAATGCTCACCATCTCCCTCCTTGGTTGTTCCCACAGTCCTGGCAAAACTGTTTTGATTGCTGAGCACAATCCGATATGGCATGGGATATCCCACTGGTCACTCGGGGTCAGCTGTCCTGGCTGTGTCCCCTCCCAGCTCTTGCCCTTCCACAGCCCACTCACTGGTGGGGCAGAGTGAGAAACAGGAAAAGCCTTGACACCAGGTAAGCACTGCTCAGCAAGAAGTAAAAAGGAGTGTGCTACTGAGACTGCTTTAATGTTTTAATACCACCATATCTGCTCCTAGGAGGAAATTTAACCCTATCCCAGCCAAAAGCAATTACTATTAATAAATATTGCTGTCAGGTTCTACGCATCACTCTCTGGTTCAAATGCACACGTATTTGCACTCAAATTTGACTGCAACATGGTCCATACCAACCTTTAGGAAAACAAAAATCTACTTTGCATCAAAACTTATCTTTACTTAGCAATGCCTGATCACTCTGAGATATGGACCTAACAAAGTAATCTCTACTTTCTGTATTTGGCCATACTTGTTTATACACAGTCATTACTTTATCATTTGAAAAATGTGTAAACCATGGGCTCTTATGTACAGTTTATACATACAAATAAAGTTCTTTTATTTCTACTTTCTAATACAAGACCAATGATAGTTGGAATCAAATGAATATTAATCATTCTTATTTGCATAACATAAATATTAGATACTAACTAAATGTTTAGCATATTGGTTACTACAACAGCTATATTTTAATTTTCTGTAGAAACAGCAACTCTCAGATAAAAAGCAGAGAGCAATAT
Organism: Pyrocephalus nanus; assembly: GCA_038380795.1. Classification (NCBI taxonomy): domain Eukaryota; kingdom Metazoa; phylum Chordata; class Aves; order Passeriformes; family Tyrannidae; genus Pyrocephalus; species Pyrocephalus nanus. Next base: position 38,171,501 of record CM076260.1, read on the forward strand.
TTAATGAAAAACAATGAAAATAGATTTACATTGACTGACAAAATCTGTTTCTATAGTAAAGATAAAATTTTCTGTTTACTACTTCATAACTTGAGAACTAGAACTATAGTTCCCAAGCCTGGCATGATTAATGAGTTCTACCCTCTGCTGCATTAAAGAATGAAATGAAAGCCTAACGGTCAAGGAGCACATATATATACCTTCAAAAATAACAAATATCAAATAAACAAAGAGACAAAAGGTGTCTAAGTTGTTCACAATTCCCTTGATGCTGATATTTTTAGAAACACAGGCACGCATACAGAATTGATAGATGTATATCTTGTGAAACATTCAACCAACTCTCTATTGGCCCACATAGTTAAGCTAAGTTTAGAATACAGATAGTCCTTGTATCACTAAGTTAAAATAATTCAGTAAACTAAGGAGAAATAAGTCGAAATCCCAAAGAGGAAGGTGAAAATAAGAAGTGAAATGAGAATTTGCTCATAATGGCTCTACAGTTGAAAGAGCAAGTGAAAAATCACATTGCTAACTTGAGGTCTTTATCTTAGAGGTAAGCTCTCCAGAGTTCTTTGTTATAACTGAACATTTATATATAAGTCTATGTGTGTATATATAAAGGTGTGTGTATCATGCAATTGCAGATTGCTGTGTTGAGAATATGTAGAAGACTGATGTAACAATTAGGGTACTAACTTAGGGAAAAAAACTTCATTAAATTTACTCATTAACTATGCTAATGATAAACTCTTACCATTATCAATTACCTTCTCTGCAGATACAAAACTCCTAGTCTTTAAATTTGTGTCCTACGTTAGTTGTGGGTATACAATACCTGGGCTGATTTTATATAGTTGGTACAGATGGGAACTGCCCTTGATGATCTGTAGTTTCTCAGTTGAGGCTCTTCTGTCAGAACTGTATTGGGCTATTCTCTCTCTTATTTGATTTTCCATTGTTATACTTGTTGCTTTTATGCTAATGCCTCCCTCCCAAAAAGGTAGGTCTTATTTGATCCTTATCTGTGTTTTTTTTTCCCTTTACCTATTTCCTGTGCATTTGACAGGAGGTCTTGTCTGTTTGCACTCTTTTACTCATATCTTGTTCTTTGCCAGCTTGAGTGTCTCCTAAGTTGAGCAACATCTGGCCATTTTTACCCCTTTAGTGGTCCCATATCCCAAGTGCTTACAGCTTGTACCACTTGCCTGTTCCATTTTACTTTTATAAAACATTTAACTACTGCTTTCAGTTCCATTTATTAGTATGCAAGATATATTCAAGACAATAATATTATTTATATCATGATCAATACAAAGTGATGTTATTTATATTGTGATTGATACACAAAATGTCTTCGTGTACAGGCATCTGCTTTGGCTACATCTTTTACAAAGTCTGAGAGGGCTGTCTTTGGGCCCTCTTCCAGAAACCAACGGGCCAGATCAACATCTCTCAGAATGAGATAGTCCCACTGCTTCCACTGAGCTGTCTGGCTGACTCATAATCTCACAGTGAATTGAGGTGAATTTTCTACCAATGAAATGGTAGAAAAATAATCCAGCAAGAATCTTTTCATTAAATTGATTTATTTTTTGACCTAGTGAAAGCTGGAAGCATCATTCTGGGGAAAGGTGTCATTTAAATGAATTTGTGGCAAGAAGGAGAAGAACAGGAGGAAGATGGGAAAGTGTAGGAAATCTATAGTAGACATCAAGGGGAAGGAAGTATCAAAAGAGAAGTTTCCTTAATTCTGCAAATGTGAATCATTCAGCTTTCTCAGTTGTACTGTGTTTTCAGCCTGTTCAGAAAGGCTTCTCTACTGAAGCATCATCTTCTACTGCCTTGCTATTGTCCTTTCTCAATTGCTGTCAGTGATGTTGAAAAAGTACCCCCATTTAGAATTCTCATTTTGAATTAATTAAAAAACAGTAGGTAACTGAAGAAATAAAGCATACTAAGTAACAGAGTAAAATCTACTGGAAAGTTACTTTCTGTCTCTTTTTTCTTTTATCTCTGATCTTTTTTTTTTCTCCTGAGCCCACTCTTTGTGTTTCATGCTTAGGAAGGGCTTGATGCAACCCTAGACAACTATGGATCAAACCTTTTTCATATGCTGGATATTCAAAGGGAAAAACATAGCTCTCCCTGGGTAAATGACAGTCATTTATGATATTTATAGCCCATTACAAATAGCAATAGATTTGAATCCTGAGTTAAATACAGCGTACTGTTTAAAGTAAAAGGAAAGGGACTTAACAGCAGCCAGGAAGAAGTAAAACTGTGAATGGGGTAGACAGGGAGATTCTTCACATTAGTCTCCTGGGTTGGCTAGGATTTTTTTCAGTTTGTTTTTCCACATTTGCTCTTTGCTCAGACCTTTGCTCAATGACACAAAAAGGTTGCCAAGGGTCATGATGTCAAAGATGAAAAAGAGCCCAGGCAAGCCCCAGTACTCATGGTAAGCTTCACAGTCTTTCTGGACCTACAGTAGGACTCCTACGATTGTATTTCACTTTCATCCACTTTTTATGAAAATTTACAATAGAAATAATAACATGCTTACATAAGAACTTCACGTTGCATGATGGTATTAATAAACATAATCTTGAGTTGATTTGTGTTTAAAAAACCAAACCAGATTGTTTGTAAAGCTCCAAAAAAAGATTATAAATAATTTTCAGAGGAAGAAAGTCAAGTATACAGAGGCTAAGTAAGTAGCCTAAAGTCACTTCCAGAGATGGAATTTGAAATAAGAACTCATAGACATGGGTCAGTGAGCAATAGTGGTGGAACCTGCCTCTATTTTAGTATGGTAATCAAGATGATATGATTCCCATAAGAGTTCCATTTTAATTTGTCCTGCATGGATAAAAAGCAATTTAAATTGAGAAATAACAAATGTATTATTCTATATAAATAAAAAATGAAATAGAAAAAAAGGTCAGAGAAATCACTCAAGCAAAGAAATAAAATTTTCACTAAACCAGCAGTGAGATTTTAATCTGGAAAATGTTACTTTTCTCATATTGATTCTACAGAAAAAAATTGCCTGAATTCTGAAAGGAGAAAGCTACCACTTTAAGTTTCCAGAGAAATGAAAAAAAAAAAAAAAAAAAGATGCTGATCTTCTGGTCTTAAAATAAACGCATCATTTAATAAGCAGTTATCTTGTCATTTAAATAGCAATCTCCCAAGTATATTTTAGCTACAAAGTGCTCTCCTAAAATATGCCAAACACTAAACTTTTTTCATATATTCCAAAGAATAATTAGGTGAGGTAAAACTGTACTTACTTACATCAAATATATATGGAGTTTCAATCTATGGGGAGTTTCAATCCCCAAAAACATCCAGTGCAGAAAACAATATGTAAAAGACTGGACAAGATGGAATAAACATTTAGTCTTGAACACTGAATTAAATGTGCCATTAAGAACAATAGAGAGAGCAGACCACAGAGGATAGGGACTGAGATAGTTAGCAGAGAATAAAAATAGAGAACATTGGGATGTGGAGGGGTTTACAGGGTGCAGTGGAATAAGTTTTTAGACTTCCACTAACATACACAAAAAGATATACTTGTCAGGGTATTTAGGACAGGGTATTTAGGAGGGTAAAAATTGTAAAGGTTCTCAGCAATATGTACAGGGAAACTAAAATAAGGCAAAGGATATTATAATTTTACCTTTTTTTTTTTTCTTTAGAATAAAACTCTAAATATAGTAGAAAAAAATAAAGTATACAAAAATCTTTTTTTCAGATGTAATAAAGGTAAAAGAATTGTTTTGATTGAAACGAACAAACAAACAAAAAAACACACACACAGCAAATCAACATCAAAACAACAGGTATCTTGTTTTGCTTTGTTAACACATTAGTACCGGATAATGTCATGAGAAAAATTAATGAGATTTACCATGCCCTAATAGCTACCCATCAGCCAGTGAATACTTGAGGTTATTCTTTGTCATGATGATTCACAGGACAGAAGGTACAAATTGAATTATTCATATAAAATACCTGGGAGTTATATGTATTCAGTAATTTAGGAGATCAGAATGGTAAAATATAGAATGTGGTTATTAATTTTTGGACACAAAGACTAAGTATTTCCTCAAGGTCATATAATTTAAGAAATATTTTTTCAAAGTTGATCATGAGCAAGAAAGTTAAAAAGTAAACAAATAAAACAGAAAGCTGTTTTTTAAGGTCTTGCTTGTTCTTGAGAAGCACATATTAAGGCTGAATTTTAAGAATGAATTTTATTTGTAACCAGGAATTAGAAAAAAAAATATAGCCAATGCTAAAATCACTTAAATGCAGTAAAGTCAGTATTTAACATGGTTTGTTATATAATCTGTAAGATCTTAGTCTGTTAGATAATCTGGTACCACCCATTTTGTCTAGGAGAATCAGGGTACTTTAAGTATTTCAGGGATTTTAGTACATTTCTTATTTCTCAGAATCAGACAGAGGACATGAGGGGACAGGGAAGAAATGTTTTTTTATGACAGACTCTTGCATCAGATTCTGCAAATTTGACTTTTTGGACTACCATATTTAACTTTCTTGAAGGGGAGAAATTCTTTCCCCTTCAAGTTAACACTTTTCATGAGCTCTAGCACTAATGTATTTGTTATGGTAGCAGCATATTAAGGTGGCTTATGCTGTGTTTATTTTACGCCATTAAATTGACATCTGTATTTGTTTAACTGGAAAATTAAGTGTACTGATATCCTGAACAGGAGATAAGGTGTCATTTTTTATTCTGCTATGAATAGTGGAGGTAGAAAATAGTTTATGTGAGACTCTTCTCAGATGTCTTGATATTTGGTGGGATGGAACAGAACATGTTTGAAATCTTCCCATGACCTCTCCTCTTTCAGGGATATAAATCAGTTTCTCCAGATTTCTAGGTTACTTCCAAGATAATCTTTAGATTTACCTCTGTGCAGGGCCAAAGCTTTCACAGAAAAATTGGATAATACCTTCTTTAGCTGTTTTGTCACACATAGTCCTATCAATCCAGCAGTGGTTATATGTGGCAAGAAAAGTCAATGAAAATTTTACAATAATGAAGTTGAAAGAAGAAAAAAAACCTTGTGTAATTAATTATTCTTCATGCTTCTTAGTATCACTCAAATAATTCATTTTTTTATAAACCTCCCTCTTAGCAGATGGAAATAACTGAGAAAAAATGCTGATTGAGTCATTCAAGCCACTTAGAATGATAGCCATAAATTCTATCTTTTCTATCCAGTTTAATGTATATTATACTATGACAATCTATAGAAGCTATAAAACTCACCAGAAGCAAAAAAATCCAATACATATAAGATATTACATAAAAGGTACTTAATTTAACTAATGTTCACTATAACAGGAGTCACATACATAGCCAAGTAATAAAAACAATACTATTATTGAAATAGATTCTACTGCAAGAGTTATAAAGTAAGAGATAGTATGAAAATCTTGTGGAGAAGTTATTTAGATGGATAATAGCTGTGATGCTTCACTCCCACTTAAGCAAATGAAGAACACTCTGACCAATAAATACAACACTGGAATCAAGACCAGTAATACTTTTCAGAAATGATTGATTTTTTTGTCTCTTGCTTTGTCATCACATTTTCTGTCCTCATGTACACTTCACAGCCTTCTGTATTCACCATGTTTTCCCTCATTATTCCTTGTTTTAACAAACACTTGGATTTTATGATAACTAACAATGTCCTACACATGTATGTCCTACATGATGGCCCACTTCAGTCTGCTCTTCATCCCACATATATATTGAAATGAAAGCAAGAACATTTCTTTGAATTGCTTCACAAGGACAACTTTCCTCTTCTGAATGGCTGGGGCAAACTGAAAAGATCACCATATTTGGTGAAATGTAGCCCTTTAAATGAGAAGTCAGTGGTCTTAGCCCAGATAAACAACTCTGGAAGATGAGAAAAACCAAGCAGAGTAGATGAAATTACTGCCTTACATCATTGTACTGCCAATCCTCCTTTTTTGTCAATATTGGCAAGTCTTTTTTCATTTTCTTGGTATTTATCCATGTTAATGTTTGATGGCAAGATATCATTCTAATGTCCTTAAAAACCCTTGAAACATGTTATATTTTTCTAACTGCTCAAGGCTGAAATACAAGTGTATATGCACATGTGTGTCTCTGTCTTTACATGTGCATATGCACATAAAAACCAGTAAATTAGTATGTCATTAGTAGATAATCATAAGGATCTGAATTCCATGTTCCTTCTGAGCCATGTTTCTTCTGCCTAAGAAAGTAAGGAACATGCAAAAGGGAGAAGGCATTACAACTGCATATCGTCTTCTAGCTGAGAAAAAGAAGACTGAGTACAATAGCAAAACAGTTCTTCAACTACTTCTTTGATATTCTTTGTTTTGTAAGTCATCCCCATGTCACTGTGAGTCTCCTTTATGTTTCTTGAATATTCATACAAGCTAAACATTACATGACAGCATATTGTGCCAAATTAAATTAGTATCAAACACTGTACTTGTATGAGGAAATGAATTGTATTAAAAGGTGAATAATGCACAACTTCAAAGATTCTTATTTTTCAAGTAATGAGGACAGGCTTTGTGAACAATATTGGAATCATAGAATCATAGAATCAGATGGATTGGAAAGGGCCTCTGAGATTACCAAGTCCAACCTTTAAAAAAAATATTTAAAAAAATAATGATCCTTTTTGTACTAAACAATGCACAACAGAAAATTCAACAGCAATGATTTATCACCAAAAACTACAAGGAAAAGAGGGAATAGGTCATTAAAATTTAGTCACCAAGACATCTGCAGCAGAATCTAAATAGAGAAGGATCTCCTTCTACTACAGAATAGTGATAAAACTTGGGGATGTCCTTGAAACTGAGAAAAGTATGATTTAACTGGACTGTACTACATGTTTTTCACCTGTTTTGTGATGTAGACTGTAATATGCCCTGTAGTCAAGGACAGAATCATTACTGAAAATGTTCTAATATGTATCCAAAATTTTATTCCAAAAATGTATCCCTCAAAGAACAAATATTTAAAAACACATTGAATTATTTCTGAATATTCTGTTTCTAAATGATTGCTACCAAATCTACTGCATTATTTATTAATTAATTAATCTAGTCAGTATTTGTTATACTTATTGAATAGAATTAAATATTATATTGACATATGGTATATAAAATCAAAGATAAAACATAATATAAACATGTTTTCAATTTTGTGTCATTCCTTATATGAAAGTTGTTACTTCCTTTTTGGAACTGGGTCAGTACCTGTATATTATGATAAAATCTGATATCAGTCAGTCTTTATTATCTGCTTTTTGGTTATGTTTGCAGTGGAACAGACACAGAGGAAATCTGTGGCATATGAACACCCCAGGGTCCATGTTTCTCTGTTACAAACACCTCAGACAAGGCTGCATTCTCCCTCACTATTCTACCCCAAAATACACCCATTATATGACAGATGACATTTGGTAAGCATACTGGAGATGAACACAAGAACACACCCAGCTGGCTTCATATCCCTTCAAAGCATAAGCTAAAGAGCTCTGCTCTGGAACTGACTGTAATAGCCTAGTTTGAAATTCTTCAAATAGTACCTAGATTCATAGGGAAACAATGCTCTAGAAAATTTCTGTGTGAGCACATTTTCCCTGTTTGTTTTCAGAATATTGCTCAGAATATCTGTGTGTGAGGTTTTGGCAGTGTAAATATCTAAAAATCTGATGCATTAACACAAACTTAGTAGTAGAATTGTGCAGTTGACAGCATCTATTTAAAAACTACTTTACAGAAGGCAATGTGTTTACCTTGACCATTCCTGAAGGCTTATTAGTCTTTTTAAATACTCACATTAAATACTAATGTTTACTTTTAGGAGTTTGCTGATGACATTAATTAATGGCAAATAATGTCAAGGGGAAAAAAAAAAAACAAAAGACTGGATGACACTGCAGACTTTAACAACGCTTTCACCAAAGGCTTAATGTAGGATTTGATTCAGTCAAGGAGGAGGAAGACAGAGAGCATCTCCTGGGGCAGAAGGTAGAGACTGAAACATTTATTTGTTTTTACTCAAAATGGATTTGCCCATTACTTTTTAGTTCTTTGCCAAAAACTGAGGTATATAATGAAACCATATAACTCTATAAACTATAAGATACCACATTAATTTCATGAGGAAGGTTCACAAGGAGAAAATTGGAAATCAAATTTCAGATTAAACTCAATGTAGATAAATGTGAAGTGATTCACATACATTCATGTGTACAAACACAGAAACACAGCACACAGATATGTACAAGAGAAATCAAAATTTAAGAAAATTTCCTCTGAATTGACTATTTCCTATTAGGAAAAGGATCTTGGGTTCTGACAATTCTGTGAAGTCCAGAGTTCAGCAGCAAGCAGAAAAGTTAACTAGATGTTGGGATTACAGACAAAAATCATTCTTTTGCAGAATAAATATATAATTCAACCATGTCTTGAATACTGTCTTTGGTTTTGGGTCTGTCCCCACAAAAATATTGTAGATAGTTTTAAAAAAAATCAGAACCAGCAACAAGGAAGTTTGACAGTATGGAATGATATCCATATGAAAAGGAATACAAATAGACCAGAGCTCTTGAGTGTGGAAAAGTGTTAACCAAAGAAAGATATAATAGAGCCCTACAAATTTATGAGTTGTGTCAAGATTGTTCATAGGTATTAACTGTTCACTGCATCTTATGCTGCAGGTATTAGAAAGCTCAGACTACCAAGTTATTCAGATCCCAATTCAAAACAAGAAGGAGGCAGTTCTTCAGAAGCTGGAGCAGACAAATGCAATTCCTTGGCAAGTGCTGGCAAATTTACACAGGCTCAGGAATGGAAAGGAAGATGAGTTCATATAAAAGAAATACAGAAGTGGGCATTTCCTATTATTAACCTATATTGTTAAATATTTTTTTTTTCACCTCAGACGTTTAGAGCTTCAGATGAATCTTTACAATAACGATTCTAAATTTCAATGAATTTTCAGTATTGATTGCTTCAGTTATTTATGTCTGAGCAGAATGAAAACTCATTGCCTACTTTTATTAATGAACTGAAAAAGAAAAAGCAAACACTGCATTAATTATATTTTCAGATTATACTAAATTAAAAGCTGATGTAAAAAGCCCAGTGAGAAATGAGCAATACACAAACATCTAAAAAATTAAGAAGTTAATTGTAGACTGGAAATAAAGTAACTTCGGCATGCAAACCTGCATACAAGGACCTGTGTTTATAAATAACCACAGTTATTTATAAAGTGCTTGGAATACAGTATCTTATACTTATACCAGGGAATTTTATCTTCTGTAGTATATGAACCAATCAAATCAGAAGTCAAAAGAATGAAAGTGGTTTTCCATATGGCTATATGTGCCCATACACACAGAATGCTTATGAAGTTCAGGGCACCTTATTGTCCAGACAACATCAGGAACTACAGGAATCCAAGGAAGGATGATCTCTTTGATTAAACATATGAAAAATCTATGAGGAAAAATTAAAAATTATAATAGACATTCATTAACTAAGTTGTAACTAAAAGATTAGGTACATAATTCATGTGGCATATATAGTCACTAAAATTCACTTTTGTAAATTATATGTTGAATAAAATTGATGTATGTAATTTGCAGGTTTTGCATTTCTGTTGTGTTCTTTTACAGATAGCAAGGCAGGAGGTTTTTTTCTCAGGAATTTACAGAGAAGTCAAACTTGAAAATATCCATGAGAAAAACAATGTGAGAACTTTTGCAATGGAAGTGAACATGCAAATACTTGGAAAGTATCTTTGAAACATTCCAAAAGGGGTTCCTTGTAAAATTACAAATGTTTGGTTTTATTGGTGAAGAGGAGTAAATCTTTATATTTCTAATTTCATGGAGACTAAAGAGAGGGGAAAAAAAAGATGTCATATGTAACAATCAATCAATTATATTGAGGTACTGTCAAGAAATAAAAAGGCAAAATATAGTACACTAAAATGACCATAAAAAACCCCCAAACTGCAAAATATCTATTTAAGTATTATCATTAACAATGAAGCCTCATTTTGCAAGTGCTCCAAGCAGATACTGAATTACAAGAACCATGATCCAAGTCTGTAAAAGATGCAAGAACATACTCACTTACTTTCAGAAGGTCATGTCAAACAACCACTAAAACTTAGGGACAGAGCTTGTGGTGTCCACATAGATGTACTCCACATTCCTCCAGAGACATGTGATAGTCACGTTTCCCAAGTCAGTGCATATTTCAGCACTTCTTTGAATGCCTAAAATTTAAACTGCAATTATTTCTTTGTGTTAAATTGCATGTCTTTGGCTCCTTTGTTTTTTGGTATTAAATTTATTTCTAGTTCTTTGGTCCCGTGCATCTTTGTAAGCCACTTTTCTGCCCAGACACTTTGTTTTAAGTTTTTGTTGTTACTTGATATTATAAAATTAATTTTTGTTTTATCTAATTTTTATTCCTGACATGAGAATCAAAGTATCTTTATTTAAACAAAGTTTTCAAGACTGTCCTACATATGTTTGCAAAAGAAAGACAAATGTTTTGATTCAGATTCATGTATCCTAACTGCTCAAGTTATTTTGTTTGTTAAACAGAGGTTTAATTCTTCTTAACAAACTCTTCCTCAATATCCTGAGGAAGTTGTATATATGTTGTTTATTTCCCATCATATTTAGATTAGCAAAATATAGTGGCATACTGTCTCCTTAGAATACTCACACGTGTGCTGCAAGAGTAAGAGCTTCTCAGCAAGATCAAGAAGATGAAGAATCATGATATGAGAGAATAATGATAATAATAAGGCCTTACTCAAATCCAAGTATCTGAAACAATATGAAAGAGATTACTGAAAAATACAGAGGAATAAGTGCTTTTTTTTTAAGTTATTTTAAATTTGCCCTTGCTTACAATTGCCTTTTTTAGATACAAACATAAGACCTATTGGGTTTCAGTGGAGTAGTAACCATCTACTTAACTGTACAGAGATGGTAGGAGTTGCACACATGTTGAATTTTGTCCCTTGGATTTTATCTCATTTTATCTGAACAGTAAAGCTGTAAAATGGATTAGCCTTCAATTTTAATGTAAAGTATGGTAAGATGGCTCAGAGTGATAAGGTACTATAAAGTTTAGGGAGCTATTCCTGGGATAACTCTGTGGTAAGTGACCAACAACTACATGCCAGTATCTAATTCTCTACATAGTTTTTCTTCTAACAAGTGGTTCATAGCTTCAGCATGTATAAACAGTGGTGAATAGAATGGAAGAAGCTTTACACTTTTCAGATGTTTTAGATATCTACTGCATTCATAATACATTTTTTTTTTAATCTTTCATCACAGATAACTGTGAATACTCACTTTTTTCCATTAGGAATTGGTGTTTACTTTAGTTGAAATAAAACAGAATACCTTCCTGAACTGAAATACTAAAAACTCTGAAAGGTCACAGACTTCTTCAATGTTATTTGATGCACCAGCAGAATAAGTTGAAGCTGGACACTATGAAAATTTCACATTATTTCATTTCACTTCTGTATTCAAAGTTATTTTTGAAGTGTCAGAATACCAAAAGCCTAAGACTTATTTTAATCATACAAAGCTTATCTTAGTTCTTTAGGAGAACTCAAAATAAATAAGTGGGACAATCTGGCTTTAGGATTTTTATAAAATGCTCTCTGCACCTCTACTGGCAAAAATTGCACATGTATTTTATAATTACCACTTGAACTGTGTTTTTTTCTATTAAAAGTGTTCAAAATAAATGTTCATTTACTATGTATCAGCTTCTAATCATGGGTCTCCACGACTACAGGCCCACAGGTCTTAATGTGCCTGCTTATATGTGAATGAGCAAACATAATTTGGTCCTACAAAAAAAATTATTTCTTTATGTATACATACAAATTATTTTTTTATATACACATTTTTTTAACTATTATATAAGTGAAAGTCTGCTAATGAAATTATTTCTTATGGTGCTGAACTTAATTTTCATCATCAATAGTTTCCTTACAAGCTTATGGTCTCTGTACAATCCCATGAGAACGGTGTTACAGTTTTAATATTATCCAAGAGCTTAAAAAGGTGTTGTTAAAAAGGACTTGGGTTGTCAAAATGAGTTAACATGAAGTTTGGGTTCTTTGAATGTCACCTCTATATAACCTTGAACATGACAAACGAGGATTTGAAGGGCATTAATAATGTATGGGAAATGCAATCTATTTTCTGGCTCCACAGTCGTAATTAGGTTCTGATAGAGCCGTCTGTGCCAATTTACTGAGAATCTTTTATTCAAAAAACCTTCTACTTTTCCAGGAGTTTATCAGTCTTAGTGAGAAGACATCAAAGCTAAGTTTAGAAGTAAAAGGATTACAAAATATGTGTAAGTTAGTTGCCTTTAAACCAGTTATTATCATCATTAGACAGGTAAGCCTAGTCTGCTTCTGACTGAAGTAAGGTATACTATAATTTATGCAAGAAGGAACAGTCTCTACAATGCACATAAGGCCCCCATGAACATATACATGTTATAGTCTATATAACCCAAATAATTAGAAACAAAAACCAGGCAGCAATAGCTTCTCTGCTAATATTTTACATTTAGCTGGTAGACTAAAATCCTCTAGGTATGAGGATGCTTTATTATGATGATTGTGATATTCACCAGTACCCTTTCATTTTATAGTAGAATTACTTGTCAATTTTATGCACTTATGAAAATATTTCCTAGAAAGTAGAATTGCATATTGCCTTTTTCTCCCTATAGTTCTTATGTAATTTTTAATGGTCAAGAGAAGTACTGTATTCACATACCATAATTTTAGGTGCACAACAAAAGCAGCTAATGATAAATCTTGTTTTCCTGATTTGCTGATAACTCTATTTTACATATGATAAAGCAAGCACTAACTAATGTACTTAGCTGTGCTTCAGCAGTAATGACTTGTGAGGAGAAGCTGTGACCTGCTGGAATGCTTGCACTCAGTTCTCTTTGTTCTGAGCCGGAATAGGGGTAACAACCATAATTTTCAACAGAAATACTCCACTAAAACATTAAAAAAATATGCCAGTACCCATAGGATGTTGAACAAAAGAGACTAATCTCTTTAAACTAGATTAAAAAAAAAAAAAAATTAGTTAAATTATGTTAATCACCGATTCAGGTAATGGGAAACAAAAATGGGGTGGCTGCAGCTAGTAGACAGCAGTTTCTCTCTGAAGCCACTTCCTTCATCACACAAGAAAAAAAAATATAAGTTTTAGACTGGTGCAATGGTGGTGATACTCTCATATTTTCTCCAAAAAAATGTCTTACAGTGCCTTAGTTCCTCTAACAGATCTTCTTCTGTATCTGTCTATTCATCTGCAAAATTTCTGTTCTCACAGTAAATTGTCAATTACTAAAAGACAATTATATTGGTTATTTTAGAATGAGCTTATAAATATTGCAGCAGGTTCATAGCATCTGAAAAAAGTTACAGTTATCAAATGTCAAAATTTTAAAAAGAAGAATTTAGAGGCCCTGGTAAAAGGAATGCCTGTCAACAATATATTATTTATAGGAGGTATCTAATTAGAAACAATTCCTTACAAATGCTGTATTGATTGCAGTTGGTGAGGTGCTGTCCATGAGGGGCTGCAGGGGAAGATCTCTGTGAAGGCAATTTCTCTTCACAGACAGAGTAAGAGGAAGCAAAAAATGTAAGAAACAGCAGAGGGAATACCAAGGCCAAGGTCAGAGGAGGAGGAATAAGTACTCTATGGAGAAGAAAGCATTCCCAGTGGCCCTTGGAATGACCCACACCTGAGCAGATATACACTGCAAACTGTGAAAAGTTCGCAGTGGAGCAGAAGAAAAATGTGATGATTAAGTGGTGGCAGAGAGAAGTGACTGCCTTCTACCTGCAATCTCCCTCTTCTTTTTTTTTCCTCTTACCTGAATCAATAACTATTTATTTTATTTTTCAATGTGTTAATTTTCCCCAAATCAAGTCTCTTTTGCCCAAGTCAATAACTGGCAAACAAAGTCTGTTTTTATCTCAGTCCATGAACTTTTTTGTTCCTTTTCTTCCTATATATTCTCTGCTGCCCTGCCAAAAAGTGAGGGGGAATCAGTGAGCAGCTGAGTATGAGCCTGGCTGCTCGACTAGAATAGCCCACTGGAAAAGTAACGAAAAAATAAATTTGGTTCTGGTTCTGCTCATTTGTATATTTTTGCAAAAACTAGCTTACCCACTGTAACTTAGAATTTGACATCCATCACTGAATTATGGTGTCAGTATTTGTTTTGTGCATTATTGCCCCTTCTCCTATTGATGGGTCTGGGAAATAAAATTCAGTCTATTAATAATAGTATGTTGTATCACAGCTTTGCTGCTATTCTGCCATACAGTAAATGATGTCATTTCCTCTCTAGCAATTGCCAGCATTATTAACTCCTAAGCTTAAAAATCATTAGTCAACTATTTTCCCTTTCCTTAGACAGTCACAGCATGATATTAAAATACACTAACTTTAAAAAGAAGTAATCTTAGTCTCTTGCTTGGTTTTCTGGTTTTAGTTTGGAGGTTTTTTCTTTATGTTATGATATCTGAAATAATGGGGTGCACAATTTAAGGCTGTTATCCTTAACTGTGAAAAACATAATTTTACTCATTCCAATAAAAACTGACATCTCAGGCAGTTGCTAATGGTGTTCATGAGTTGCTAATGAGTATTTCATGACCAAATACTAAATTCATCGTGAGTGTATTTATATCCATCGTTATTTGTTGCTTTTTAAACATCCAAATATATGTTTGGTATATACTCAGAGGCATGAATATGTAGGTACACATGCATACATGCAGACATTAAATTGTTGTGTGTACACAAATGAAATTAGGACCTCAGCAGACAGAATGTATACGCCCTTCATAGCTGAAACCCCACTTTGCAGACTTTAGTGAATTATAATGGAAATATCTATGCCATTCAAAAAGATACCTCGCTTCCTTCCATGCAGAGTAACACTTTTCGGTTTTACTTGTCTCCTCTGTATATAAATTCAGACCATTTTACAATGGCCATAAATTGATATGTAAGATCTGATAATGACACAATAGTTTTATTCAGTGTAAGGACTGAGACTTTACAAAGCATTGCTGGATAAGGAATAGTTGCTAAACACATATGCAGTCAGTGTCTTGTCCAATCCAATGTATACAATGATAGAAAGGATGTGGTCTATATGAGTCCTGAACAAAGAAGTGTCAGCTAATAACCACAATGGGGCTCTAAGCTCTCAAGATCGATGTGGTATTGATATCAGACTCTTTAAATAAAAGAAGTTGAAGGCTGCTCCAATCTTTCAGGAAGATTTTGTATTTTTTTATGTTATTTAGCCATTATTCACAGTAAAAGAAAAATGTGTCACCTCGTGCTAGTCCACTTTTGAAACAATAGTTGCCCATGTGAATTCTTCTATTTCTTTGCTTTGTCACATGTCAGAGGAATGGGCTGCTTCTCAGTTATGAGGATAAAAAAGACTGAATACCTATGGACATCTGTGTTTTTCTGTACTGGCAGATGGAAGTCAGGTGACATACCTTAGACACTTTTAAATGGCCAGAGGCACAAGTTTAGGCAACTGAACTGGCCCAAGTGATGGCATTGACAAGGGACTTAACTCAGGTCCATGCATATAGATGCTCTGTTAACTCTGATATGCTCTGAGTTTACTGCATGACCTCCAGGTGCTGGAGGTGCTGCTCCGGCTGGAAATATTCCCATATGATTCCTGTATCATATTTGCTAACTGTTGTGGATGTCTGTACTAACTGCCCAACTGGCAGCTCAAACAGCATTAAACACCTATGCAAAGTCCCTTGGCTGAGATAAAATTTAATATTAAGACATCTATCTATGTTTAGAACTCTAGATGCTTGTTGCATGTTCAGATTTTCTATGTCTTCAATGACACTGAGGGAGCAAATCAGCTTACAAATCACAGTGTTCAGAGTGGCTTGTGATGCATGAAGGGAGTGATCAGATGAATGAGTGAATGTACCACAAAATGGAAAATACAAAGCATAAAATGTTGATCTGTTTAGGAAAAAGCTTTCATAGGAAGTGGAGGAGAGAGAAGTATTGATAATTGAAGTGTATTATCTTGGGTTTGATTTGGCAAAGAAGAGTAAAGAAAGATCAGAAATTCTTTAAATGGAATAATGAATTTTATAATTTTATATTTTATAGTTGTAAATTCTATGATCTTTAAAAGTTCTAAGAAAATTACAGGTGTTAAAAATTTAAACAAAAAGATTCAGAAGTAAAGCTTTTAATATTTTCTCAGCAAAATAGAGCTCAAACTGACATTATAGATAATTTTACATTCCTAGACTCTCATACTATGAAATATTTGATGAAAAAACTCTTCTGCTGAGATTCTGTGATATGAGGCCATATTAGAAATTGAAAAAGAAAGTCTGTTGAAATGCCATAAACAAAAAAGTAGTAAAAATATAGTGTAAGATAGATTTAAAAAGTCTTCTAAGATGATATTAAGAAGCTGAAGAGTTAAAAAAAAAAAAAAAAAAAGGAAAAGATAAAACAGGAAAAGAAAAATGAGATCTCCAACTTTGAAAGTGTCAGTCTTTGATCTGGCACCAGCAGTGGAAGCTGGACAAGTATGTTTTTAAAGACAGTTCATTACCCTTTTTACTTTAGGACAGAAAGAGGAAAACATCATCAGAGTCTGGGAATAGTTCCTAGAACTGAAATTCTGACATCTCCCTTCTCTGCCTACTGTCTGTGGAAACTGAGGAGCTTTGGACTAGGTTTCACGAAACCCACCAACCTGAGCATTAAAAAAAATAAACTGAAAGACTGAGATTGTCCTCCATATAAAAAACAACTCTGAGATCAGAGCGCTTCTGAAAGCTGTGCTTACAAACAAGACTAATTTATTGATTTTCAGGTCTGTGTCACCTTGATTCACTGCTAAGGTGAAACGAATGCTTTCCTAAGGGGTGACATGAGTTTACATGTGTAGGGAGGTGAGGAGCAGGAGCATTGACTGGGTGAAGACTGGGAGATAGACAGGGAAAAGTAGTAGAAAAAAACCCTACAGCAGTTGAAGAAACCAGAAAGTGGTTGAGAAGTCTTTGGCTAGTTTCTCACTTCATACTGGTTTATTATAGATGTTGCTTCTGACATTGCAGTCAAGTTAATTATGAAAGCATTTGTCACTACTAGCTGAGGAAGAATAAAAATCATTGACCACAAAGGTGATCACATTAGTCACCTCTATTATTAAAGATGCCATTTAAATCCCATTGAAATGAATGAAAAGAATCAAGTGATTTGAAAGGAAGTGAGACCATGGCATAATCAAGCCTAATAAATAATCCACTCTGGTTTTTTATAAACTTCTGTGGTTCTTTAAGTAACCAGCAGGGAAGATCATGTGGAACATGATTGCTATTACAAAAACCAATTGATCTATTCCATAATTGTTGTTCTGTGTTTTGTTGCTTGCAATCATAGACTCTATTTCTGTGTGAACCTTTCATTAATCTCCAGCTAGGCTGTCAAAAATATGATGGATAAGAAAAAAACTGTCCTTTTTTTCTTTTTCTTTTTTTTTAATTTTTTAGAGCAAGGTACCTAGGGGATCCAGCCAGCCTACATCTTATACAAATCAGTAATTTTATAATTATTGACAAATCAAAAGTGCAAGCTTCATTTTGAACTATATTTTGTCAGCTTCTCTGTTACAGTAAATTTTTCTGTCAAACGGATTGAAACTGAGTTTCTTCAATGCTTTAAAAATTGTAGCTGTGATAAGAATAAACCTGGCAGAACAAGCTGAAATGCTTCAAATTAGGGGCTGTAGAGACACTCCAGTTAGTCCTCAGTGACTTGCTTATATGTTATATGTATAAATTCTTTCTGATTTTTTTTTAGATAGGCTTACATAACGTCAAGTTTTGACCTGATTGACAACTTGCAATAAAAAATTGAAGCCATTTCTTTCTATTTATCTACTTGCTTTTTTTTTTCTGCAATAAATGTAAACTTAGCATCTTGAAGGTGAATTTTCACAGCTATGTGGGTGTAGAGTGTCCTAAAATTAATTAGTGGTAACAAAATTTATACCTATGTTTCTCAAATGCTCATCTGAACACTTTGTTGTTAGTTTTTTTTTCCTTACCTCTTGGAAGCCAATATTTAAACTTTAAGAATAAAAGTATATCTCTCAGGTATATTAAATTTAGCTTCCATTTCACTGTCTCATGTTAACAAACGTTGCTGAAGCGAATGCCTGTACAGTAATAAGTTACCAAAACCATTACACTACTGATATAAGATGGAAGTGTCTGGACCCTGTCCAATCCCAGCATTAGGAATATTATGGTTGCCTATTCAATGCACAGATGGAATTAGGGGCTGGAGTCAGAAAATCTAGAAAATGGGACAGTTGTCCACATGCTTAAGTTAACCAAAAGGCAACATGAGAAAAAAGAGTGAGCTTGTAGTCCCATCTCTTTCCTTGACACAAAGTACATCCACAAAATCAATTATGAAGTGCATCTGTTATTCAAATGCACCTATCCCTCCAGATATGCTCACATCAGTCCAGACGATATGAATATGAATGTCTATTATAGTAGTATAATATGAAGGCACATTTTCTGTATGACAAAAGATGTCTCATTTTGGATACGTTACAAGGAACCCTTTGTATTCCAAGTGGTTGACAAATGTACCACTGGTATGACCAGGATTCTATCTAACTTGGCCATTTTCCTTTGCAAAGATGTCCACTACTTCTCAGGCAAAGTCAATGATTCAGGCACTTCCTCTTCCAGTTGGATTTTAGCCTGAGATAGTGCAGACATAAATACACAGACTATGTTAATTTTCCCAACGAGAAAAGCCTGTGCCCCTAGGAAGCAGCTGTGGAGCTCCAGAATCAGCAGTGACAGTGTGCAGGAGAGAGTGGCCATCTCCTTCACGAGAAAAAAGCCTGAGTAATACTGAAAGGTAATGGAAAAATCAGGAGTTGAATTTGTGGTAATTGAAGCCTAAACTTACCCCCTAACTTCTGGGCTATGCTTCCTTTATGGTAATGATGCTGTTGTAAGAGCACATTTTCAGTTCATATGCAGAGATAAGCGCATATCCAGTCAGAATGTGGAAACCAACGAAAAGACTCTCAGGGGGTACATTGAATTCTAGTTCCATTTTAATGCACATTTCACTGGACATCACAATTTAAAGTTGTGTTTCAGGCAGCACAAATCATGCTATAGTATTAGAAACTCTTTCAGCTCATGATGAGGCAGTTAATAAGCCTTGAAGGATGTAAGATGTACTGAGAAGAATCAAAGCAATGATACTTAGCTGAGTCATCAGAGAAGACTTCTTCCCTCATCAATTCTGGCATCTGTTAAAATGAAGATATTTCAATCTATTCCATTAAAGACTGATTAATGATCTATGGAATTTCTCTACCTACTGAAAATATGCCTACAGAGTTACAAACCTTCTCATGACTGCTTATTCTATTTTATTATGGTGTCCCAAAAGACTCCTCTATGTTGCATATAGAAAATATCTACCTTGATTTTTTTCTGCATCCTCTAGCAGTATCATCATTGTCTTTTTCATTCTCTCTCATATTTGTCATGTATTATTTTATTTTTGCTATCATGTTTCTATTTCTTTGTTATCCTATAGTTTCGTGGATTTTAGTATTTTGACCTCTGATTACTTTTTATGAGCTAATTCCTATCCATTATTTCTTTCTGAGCAATCAATGTACATGGTACATTGCATTGAAAACATTCTATTTATTCCAACAACATTTGCTATACAGTGTATGCATATAAGTGCAAATTAAAATACTTATCTTTTTTTCACTTATACTGGAAAAATTATTTCTCCACCTAAAATGATAAATCTAGTATTACATTCCCTCAACCAACACAGAAGGACAGAAAAATAAACAAATGAAACCCCCTTTATATTCATTTAATAGTTGTTTGTTTGGGTTTTTAAGATAACAAATACAGAGTTGCTATATTTCTAAAATGAAAGTCTAGAACAAAAAATATTGCTTTTTTCTCTTTTTTTCCTGAGAAAATTAAATTTGAGAGAGAGAGAATAACTAAGTATTCTGAACACTGAACATTTCTGGTTTGGTTGTTTTCCTCAGAGTGAAGAACAAGAGAATATTATTTCAAGTCTCTTTTGAGATGAAAAATTCAGCTTCCAACTCTACTTTTAACTTAAATGCCACTCTAAATCAAGTAAGGATTTAACAGACTGAGGCCTTTTGAAGATCTAGGAGCAATTGAATTACAATATAACAAATAATGTACTTAATGATAAAGCAATCTCAATTAGGTAACACATTTGTCAACTCAACAGTCTTTGTTGCTGCAGAACTAATCATGAATCCACATTCACTTGCACTTCCACTGGCATTAATCCAACATGTGATACCACAGCCATTTATTCCTTATTGATATATATTTGGGGAGGGAGAGAGGTATAGCCTTTATGTAAAAGATGTTCACACTTCAGAATTGCTTTTCATTCTTCTGCATGCTGTTAAATATTTTGAAGAAAAGACCATATATCACCAGTTTGGTGAGTTTTTCAAGTTGATCTAGACCAAGCATTGTAATTGGAAATTTTAAATGGGTCAGACTCCTAGTAAAAGAGTTAGAATCTGGAGATTGCAAACTGTGTAAAGTACGCTTAAAACAATGTTTTCAGAAATGCCTCTGTCATGGAATCATAAGCATTAAGGGAAATCTGTAAGAATATAATCACATGAAAATGTTTTGGAACATATATAATTTGTAAAGGCATTAGAACTGCATGGAAGTTCCCTCAAATTATTGTGGAAATGGAACATTTGACTGTAAATCACATCAATATAAATTATAGTTCACTCTAAGTGGTTTTCATTAGGCCTGCACAAATTTTTGCCTTTGTAAGATACATATAAAGTCATAAACAGTCTTGTATATACTATTACTTTCTCTAGATACTTTAGGAATAAATTAGCAAATTAGAAGAAAAATTATCTCCAAATACACGAACAATTATTATTTAAGCATATGTCTTTAGTAAAATGTAAAGGTAAGAAAATGTCATCTTAATAATAGTTATTAATAATATGAAATTATGATAGTTTATCTGATAAAATGCAGGCTGGAAGGCTCTAACTAAACTTATAATAGACAATCAGGAAGATACAGCTTTAAGAAGAAAGAAGTGTCTGGGTGGTCTGATGTGAGTTGATTGCATAAGATCCATTATCCTAAAATGGATACCAGGTATCCAAGCAGAGAAGAATGTATAAACATGAATTGTGAATAGAGTGCTGCAGACAGAAAATCCTTGGGGAAACAAGAAGAAACAAAAGAAACTTAAACACTGACACTGATTGCATTGTATCACAGAAAGACACAGCATGAGAGTAGTCTGAGGAATATCTACTATACTATCTGCAATGAAATATTAGTTCTCTGGTGAGAAGTGACCTTCATCATGATGAAATCTCTCCTCCTATACGTAAAATTCAGGTCAATAATTGATGCTCTGGCTTAACTAAAGTGTAATTGTTAATTCTTTTATAAAATTTTGAGTAGGTAAACTAATCATCATGCTGGTGAACAAAAATGTAAAAATTAAAAAAATGTAAAACTAATTGTTGAATTTATGCTTTATCATTTCTGGTAGAAATTAATTTAATATTTTAATGGTTTATTTGGTATTCCTCATAAATGGGCAAGAGATGGAAAGAATAAGAAAGGAAGGAATTGTCAGAACTACATCTGCCCAAGGGATGAAATTTCTTCTTTCTGCTTTAAGAACAACCCTTTTTTTTTTTTTGAATGCCAGATAGGTGCTCCTATGGTAATACTAAATTGAATAAATGAAAGGACAGGTGGGAAAGAAAAGAGGAACTCTTCAAACAACAATAAAACTGTGAATATCTACACCAATTACAATGACTGTAAGTCAGCCCTTCTCTTATGAAAAAAAGATGTTCTCATCTAGAATTAAGAGTTTCAGAATGTGTTTCTTGGTGAGCTTAGTAACCTCTAGTGGTCTCTGTTTAAAACAAAGATCTTGCAACTTCTTTTGTCGACTACCTGATTTTGTCTGGTGAGTTAAAGGGCCATCTAGAAATCAACTGTTTCATTAAAAAGACTTTATACAATAGCAAGGATGAAAACAAGAAAATGCAATCATATCCATACTATAAATTATTTATTTCTTTTGAATATAACAGAGTCTAGGGAAATACTTCTTTGGCAAGAATAATTTCTCACCATCCAGAAAGGAAACAATTCTGGAAAAGGAAGCAAGAAATTTTACCAAGGTGCTCTTGGAACAGAATCTTGAAATTTTACTTATTGTGGTTTTGCTGGTCATTCTAACCTGTCACTGTGTACAAAACCTGCAAATTTTTCTCTTGTGAAAAATAGATCTCCTCGTTTCCCCCAAAACATGAAAATCAAAGCCAAAATAATGCAATATAGTTGAAAGAAATTATTTCAGTCATTTGAGTAATCCGGGGAGATACTGTGAAATTCTCAATTCCAGTAAAAAGGCAATAAAAGTAACTTCATGTTTCTTTCTGCACTATAAAAGGGAGACAATGAATTAAGCAAAACAAATTCAGAGGTTCTAAAGCAGTACAGATCCTAAAGTTTCATAGGTAAATCACAAGATATAAAATACAGGATTATAAGATTCTAAATGTGAAGTTAATTTCTATTTGTTGAATTGTGAAGACTTTTTTTCAACTGCATTAGATATCCTTCTGTGCTCTTTGACCAACTGACATGTAGTTTTGATGAATTTATTTCCTTCAATTTGCTTAAAACATCTTAATACAGTACTCATGGATATATAGGGGTTATATTAGGTATAGGATTAAATGATTACCCAGAAGAAGTGAACTCTATTTTTTCTATACCTCAAAGGCCATTCTGCTTATATCATCTTTGCAACTGCATTTTTGATCACTGTATGTGCAAACATAATTTTACGTGGTATAGTTTCTATGCTCAATTCAAAATTACTAACTTGTTAAAAATATATTACATGTATGAGTTTCAAAACTCCTCTACTGTATGATGGTGCTATCTAGTCAGGTCGCAGCTAGACACTACTGCAGCTAGAAGGAATGAAAACCAGACTCCACTTTATTATCTAATGGCAGCTGCTGTAAAACTGTATGTAATTTCTTTTTTTGTTTAAAGTGTGACAGAGTCTCTTGCAGCCAACCACCTCTCTAACACTTAACCTTTTAACTGAACCTCATCTTTTGTGTTAGATTAGGTATTTTACTTCCTTTCTTACTAAAACTTCTGATTGACATTTCCTGTGTGCTTTCAGTATCTTTTTTTTTTTCCCTTTATAGCATTTCTAATTCACTTTCTCTATTCTCATTTACTCTGTCAGAGCTTTAGTTTTTCTCTGGCTTGGTTGAATAAAAATAATAATAAAAAAAATTAAAAGAGCCTGTCTTCATGTATTAGATAGCAGAGCTTTCCCAAATGTATTTTGTTTCTCTCCTATGGATCCTTACTTCACACTCTTCTGATTTAGCCAAAATTAAATCTCACCATTTCTTTGTGCTTTACAGTAGATCTGACTAAAGAGTGCAATGGAAAATTATAATCATCTTGCTGGGAAAAGTTGAGACAGTTGCTCTCTGATTTTTATTGTATTTATTCTAGTATTAAAACTGGAAAAATTTGAAGTATATGAGAAAGCTTAAATTTTTTTGTTATACTTCATTTGTTCATGCTAGTTTCTTTGTTGATTTTGTTTTCTATTATCCTTTACTAAAAGAATCACAGACATTAGCGATCAAAGAACAGATTAGTTCATCTGATCTATTTTTATCCTAGTACTGTTTATTTTTACTTTATTTTATCAGAATAAATTGTCCAATCTATTTTTTCATTACTCTTTTCCTTACAGAGATATTTCTGTTGATATTCATCCAGCATTATGTTGTACACAATCTCATCCAAGTACTTCTACTTAATATGACCTCAGATTATGCTATAAATGCTTTTCTGTTCTTTGAGAAAATTCTTGGCCACTGAAATGCATAGGCAACTGAAGCCAATGGGATATGTGTGTCAGAGAATGAATCTGGCTCCTAATGTTGACAGTAATTGCAATTCTTTTGTCCTCTTTACCATTCTTGATTTGATAAATACTATATATGAAATTTCAGTTTATATCAGATATGTGTTTTGGTGTCTGTAATTTAAAAATTATAATAATAACAGCAACTGTTCCCAAGACAATATCCACAGCTTTGAGAAAATTCCCAAAATTCAATGCAAAATACTTGGAGAGAGGAAAGCATTACAGAAGGACACGTAAAAGAACCTGCATTAGCTTAGAGCTAATAAATAAGGAACAGTAATTCATTCCGACATTGAATCTATGGCTTCTCATCTCCTGGAAACTGCTGCCAGCCACTCAGCATATAGCATCTCAAATATACTCTTTGAGGAAACAAGGTATATTCTTCTATTTTAAAGTAAAACCCGTTTAAAAATGTCGCCAACAATTAAAAACAAAACAAAAAGAAATAAATCATTTAAAAAAAAATTAATTTCCTAAAAGTACACAAAGTGCCCCACAAATTACCCAAACAAAAAGCAAACAAATAAAAAAAAGCTCTAATCAAACAAAAACCTCAAATAAAATAAAACATAAACCCAAACATGATCACCTTATAGAACTGCTCATTCTGATGAGATAGGAACACCAGGCTCAAAACAGTAGCCCTCACATCCAAGAAGAAAGCTCTAAGCAGTACTCACAAGCTTTCTTCCTTTAGAAGCACTCTAGGGTGAGTACAGTGTTGAATCATTTTGGACCAATAGGAAAAAAAAAAAAAACAAAACCAAAGGAGAGTTACTTTCTAGTGAACTATAGAAATTATTTCTGATGTATTTTCTCCATATAAACAATGATTTTTTTATGGAAAATGGTGTTTTTAAATAATCCTGTGACTCCAAAAACTGAAACTACAGAAAGAACAACCATTGCGAATCGTAAGTAAAAAAAAAGAGAGGTTGGCAGTAGTCACATGTAGTGTTTTTCATCTCTGAAGTTAAAAGAGTTTGACAAAATTAAATTAGGCCTCTCAATACTCATAAGGATCAGATAGTCTGTTCTTACAGAATGGAAAAGAGAGAGAGATTTGGGAAAGCTAAATATTTCAGCAAAGTTCACAAAACAAACCAGACTTAAAGCTCAGAGAGGAATTCACTAGTTCTCATAATATTCTATTTCTCTGCCCATTATTTGCCCTCCTGCATTTCTCTTGTTTATATTCAACATTAGCTCAAAAAATCTCCATACAGTTCTAAACTTTCATGAATGCCTCTGTTCTTTGTGTACATTCTCTCACTGTTCTCTTTTGTCTTAGATATTCAGCATATTCTGTTACTTCCCTGCAAGTTAGATTTGCAATTATATAAATCAATATCCTTTTTCTGTTGAAAAGTAAATAGTTTTCCAATCCTGATAACAATGTGTCTAATTTTTATTGCTTTCTAAATGATTCAGTAGTGGACAGTTGTGCGTAACAGACTTTTCTGAGTCTGTTTTTGGTGGATTTTTTTTTTTATTTTGTTTTATTTTGTTGCATTTTTTTTTTTTTAGTTTGATTTCTTTGATCTTCAAGATTGGATTCTACTCCTGAGAAATCCAGGACAGCCCTCTGCATTGTGACTGTAGGTTCAACTCCAATGAGTAAATGTATCAATTTATTTATGATACATCCTGCACTATTGTACCAAGGTTTTTTCCTTGTCGTTTTATATTTTTTCATTTTTGTAGCATTTGTAACAAATATGAATCCCCTATATTAGTTCTTTACTTCTTAGTGAGTGATGAAAAACCTTGGGAAAAGACTTTTTCACATCTCCCTTTCTTTCATACTTAATAAATATTTGGAAAGAATCCATTTGGATACAGTATTTTGTCAGTGTTTCAGTTAATCTTCCTTTCTAGACACAGTATGATCATAAAACTGTTGCACAAATCTCTGTTCCTTTCCCAGGTTGTTTCCTAGATTTGATCTTCATGTGAGGGAATAAATTCATTCTCATGGTAATGTCAAAGGTGTCTACCACTTGTTTACTTTTTTTTTTTTTAATGGTGAGTCCATAACTTCATTTTTCTCCTTCTATTTAAGAAAATATCGCATTGTGCTTTAGATGTCCCTGGTTAGTTTATCTTAATTTAAAAGGTTTTAAAAGGAGATGTCAACAAACAATACCAAATTTATATCCTGTAATCTCTGTCTTCTGTGTGCTACATATTTTCTCAAGAGATGAAAACTTGTCTTGAATCTCTGATTCTACCAAAAGATTTACTACTAAATAACAGTTCAATTTTGCAAGATAGGTCGACTAAGCATCCAAATTAGCATCATCAAACATACTCTGTAATATCCATGTGTTATTGTCACAAAGACAATAATGCCCACGGAAAAAAACTTTGTTCTGATGCAGCTGGGTAAATTTGCAGATGTTTGTACTAAGGTTTAATTTTCTAGTGCCTCTTTTAAAAGGAAATTTAATATTATGCATTAAATAGGTTTTAATGATAGAATTTTTATATTAAATACTAACAGTCTGTAGGTTAGATCTCATTCTCAGGAACATCATTCACAAGAGGTGAGCATGCAGTCATCTCTTTAGTTCAGGGTGAGATATATCGTAGCTAGCTTAAGACATCTAAAATTAGAGATCTTGCTAAATCCTGTCATGGACACTTGCAGATGACAGTTCGTCATGACTTGTGAGTGCATTTCTCTGTCTCAGGTTATGAAAGCTATCTAGATCACTAATTCAAACAAAATTTCTTATATTCAGTGACTCTTAGCTTTTAGATTTATCTCTTATCTTTATTCTCCTTGATGGATTTTATCATTTTCTTACCATATGAATTTAACTAAAGAAAAGTCCATTTCACAGATACACATTTTTCAACTTTTCATACAAATGCTTAACAGAAATATAACCAGACATTTTTTTTGAAGAATCAAGAATAATCTTGTTATTTTATGTCAAATCTCTTGATAATTTCTGGGTCCTTTCTCAGCTGTTTAATAAAGATAGAGATGAGTATCTCAAGCACAAAAATGTAGTCCTACGGAAAAGAGTTTCAAGGGTAGAATATAAGCATTATTCACAGTAAGATTATTCTTTACATGAGTATTACAATAACAGTGTTCACAGTACCTGTTGTTTTGAGTTTTTTTTCAGTGATAAACACTAAATACTCTGAAGAACCTTTTAATGTAGTTTTAATATTTTTTTTATTATTATTATCTTTTAATTTTTCAGTGTGTTTTATTTGTAACATTATGGAATAGGTAGAAAAAATTTTCAATTTCAGATAGTTAATGAATAAATAAATGCACAAGTGTACCTGTTGTGAAATTCCTTCCATGCCTTGTGTACATATAAAGTGCATTTCAAAATTTTTAATTTTCTCCTTTTCTCGCTGGAACGGAGAAGAGAGTTTTGGATAATCTTCAATAATCCTAAATTAAATCAGACTTCCAAAAGAGAGGTGATTAAACCAGCAACCATTCTGAATAACATGTCAGGCTACTGGCCAACAAAGCCATTTGATTAGGAGCATGGAAAGGAGGGACTGTCACTGTCTCCTTAAAACCAGATTTAAAAGGGAATGACCTCTGACCAAATTTTGTTTCCCCTTTCTATTTTTAGTTCCTTTCTTCCTCAGTGTTATTGAGTGCAAGGAGCGGTTCAATAACCATACAAAATCCTTGTGCTTAAGGAGAGAGGTAACAAGCTGGAAACATGGAGGGATATACAAGTGCTCCAAAAAGAGGTAAGACTGAATAGTCTGACTCAGCCTAAGAATATTATTCCAGAAGCATGAGGCTGTTCACAACAAACATCAGAGACAAAACCCTCCAATGCCAACCTCTTAGGATTTCTCAGCATTACACTGTGAAACTCCGTAGAGAAAGGAGGTGCATTAATTTCTGCAAAGAGCTAATTATCACAGATATGGTGATATACACTGTCATCTGTTTTCCTTGTTGTTAGTCCAATGACCTTTCTAAAGACTTGCAAGACAATGAATTGCAAAACTCTGTATGGCTTTATTTCTTCTGTTTATTGCCTAACTTACTATACAGTTTTATCAGTGGTGTGTCAATTGAGAGTGGTGCATCCTTTTTTTGCTGAAACAGGAACAATCAGAACAGCTTGAGAGTGCCAGTAGATGTACCTCAAGGAGATCCTGGAAGTAAGTAGTAAGAAGTAACTGGGACAGTCAAGAAGTGATCTTTCATGGATTCGTGCTTGCAACATTGAGTATTTCTCCTCTTTTTGAAAAAATGTAGATGAATTTTAAATTTTTCTCCTTTCTTAGCTATTTGAACACTGTCATGCTTATTATAGGGAGACAAAGTAGTGCAAAGTTCATTCAAAACTAAAAATTCCATTAGACAGTATGATTTCTATTTGCATGGTTTTCACCTTGTTCAGTGGAGAAGACTAAATCCTTCCAAATTTCTGGCTTTGGTAGCCTAAAAAAGACTGAAAGAGATTTTGCTTATAGAAGCTGTGCGCAAAATGCACACCTAATTGGAATTTACTAGAATCCTTAGTTATGGAACTACCTTGTTGCCATCTAGTTAAATTGAATTACTGTTTCTTTGCATGTGTAGTCAGAAAATTGACTGTATTTTATAATAAGTGATTCCCATGTTAATGGTTTAATCTAAATTTTCTTTTTTTATTGGGATTTCAGCTAGCATAAGCAATTAAAGTGAGATACTTGATCTGCATTTGAACAACATTATGAAGCTTTTTAGAGAGTTATATTATTGCTTATCTTCTTTTACATAAAACCCCAGGCCAAAAGCAAAAGAAAAAAAAAGAAAAGAAAAAACCCACAAACAAACAAACAAATGGCAAAGCAGCCTAGTCATGGTGTTTTGGGGCAGAATATAACAGAAAAGCAATGCTAGTGGCACATCACTTTGTTTTCACTATTCTTTAGGCTCAAATGTTTCCAAAGGAGATATTGGTGTTATTTAAATTACTGTAGGTGGCAAGATTAAAACACTAGTTGGAACTCTTCTGATGTCTCAGACAGACTATACAATAAATGATGTGTGTGTGCTGTAGGGTCCTACAAGATAGCAGCTATATCCATGTAGCTAAGCAGCTACACTGCCTCTCCCTTACAGAAGTGGTATTCAGATGCTTAGTCAGAATAATTTAGCAGCTCCTCTGAGAAACCAGAGCTGTTCAAAGAAATGTTATCAAGGGTGAGGATCTCATCTGATGTTTTTCCACCTCTTCATAGATTTTTTTTTCTTTAAACTAGCTCATATTCTACCTGATGTGCTGAAGTTCCTTGCTGCAAATTCAATTTGCCTTCAAATATTTGGCACTGCTTCAAGGAAAATGATCAAATGATCAAGTTCACCTTGATCCCTTAATTTTGAAATTGCTTGGCTTGCTCTTTTTCCCACAGTGTTGGGTCAAGATTTTCTTCCCAGGGTGAGTTTCAGTTCATATTCTCTATTTTCACTAGCTAAGTTGCTGATTCGTAGAATGTCTGTCAATTCAGATTTTTCATGTGTCAGGCTGCTTGCCCTTGAACATTTGCCAGTGTAAGAAAAAGGGAAAACACCTAGACAACTAAAGGAAGAAGAGAATTCCAAGTGTGCAATAAAAAGACAAGTTCAAAAGTAAATGTCTTTTTTTTTCCCCCTCCAGTTTCTGAGCTTAAACTTAATCCAGGATTTGAACCTACAGCTGTGAGAAATGGCACCTTCAGGAGAAGCCCTTCTGTCACTGACATCTTACCTAGCAGGAATCGAAGGAAAGCAGAATGGCCTGACAGTTTTCTTTTCCTTTATGGCACTATGTGAAAGAACATATGGGGCTTGGAGTGCTAATTACAGATATAGAACTATACAAAGACACTGTACCCTCAGCACTGGACTCCACTGTGTGGATTAACTCGACCAACCATTGGCACTGAAGGGAAAGCACTACACTTTGAGTGTCCTCAGGTTGAACTAAAAAGCCAAGACCTGTCAGTAGACAACTCATATCTAATGCAGATCAAGCATAAGAGAAGAATAAAACTGCTATTGCCAAAGAGTATACGCTTATGTTAATACAGCCAGGGATTTGCATGGACATAGTAATTTCTCCATGGTGAATGGTTTCTCTTATTTATCTCTGTTTCCCACTTCCACGATGCATTGTGCAAAGGGGTACAGTATTGTTTCTCCATGGCAAAGGCAAAGTTTGCTTGCCAGATATTTAATTCTGATCATCCTTGATTAGAGATTTTGGAACTCATATTCTCATACTGTAAATCTTCATCTCAATAGGACAATAGTTCCATGTAAAATTATTTTCTTTCCGTTACAGGTAGTCTTTCTCTTTTAGTGTATATGGCTCTGAATTCCTTTGTAGAGGACATATGCTTTCTCCATTGAATATGGAAAAACTTATTGTCAAAAAGGAGTCTAATGAAAGTAACATGGTATTTCACAAAACTAAATTTAGACTATATGAATATTCTCCAATATCTTTTCTTGAATCCTAACAATAATGATTCTTTTTTCTTTACACAGAAAATTTTAACCCTTTTTCTTTTCATAGAAGGGCAAAGAAGGTCAAATACACTTGCAGAGGAAGTTAAGGGAACATGGAAAATACAGTTTCCACTGGAAAGTGTGGACAGTGTTTAAATAGGACATAAGGAAATTTTACTTGCCCTTTTTTAGATTCCTCGGCAAAGATGAAACATTCAATTGGAGGAATTTACTTTAAGATAAGAAGGAAACTTCATTCAAGATATTAAATAACTTGAAAAATCTATCTTTATTTTCTGATACAGTTGAATACTCTCTAAATGTATTTAGTTTAGGATTCTGCACTATTTGTTAGCTGACTCATCAGAATACAAGGGATTCTTCACAAATAAACTGATGTGGGTTGATAGGCTTTGTTTTGTTTTGTTTGTTTTGTTTCACTTCTGTTTTTGGAATCTGTAGAATGGGAATTTGCCTTTTCTTCCCTCCTTTCCTTCTCCCTCTCTCCCTCCCTTCCTCCCTCCCTCCCTTCCTCCCTTCCTTCCTTCCTTCCTCCCTCCCTTCCTCCCTCCCTCTTTCCCTCCCTCCCTTTCTGCCTTCCTTCTTTTTTTCAGGGTCACTACCTTTTCAGTATGTCCCAGTTTAAATGAGACAAAGGGTCCTTTTGCTGAGGATGGGTTAGGAGAAAAGACCCAAACTTCTCTTTCTAAGCATTTATAAATCCAAAATTAAGAGGCTCCAATTGAAGGAAAAAAAATCATGGAAAAGGGAAAATAACAGCCCTTTATTAAAAGGTATATGTGTATTAACAGAAACACGAAAAAAAACCAAGTTAAACAACCAAACAACACTCCTATACCCACAAATAACCCCTTCAAAAATAAACCGATAAACTGGCAAAAGGAAGAATAAATAGTTCAATTTTTGCACCCTTTGGTGCAATTCCAACCACAGTCAGCAGGGGGCGCCACCGGGTCACCGGAGATGCAGAACTTGTAATGTCCTGTATCAGCCACCGGGTGGCGCTGTTGGATCACCAGAGATGCAGGACTTGTAATGGCTGAAGCCCAGCACGTCGGTACGCTGGAGGAAAAAAACCAATCCAACCAAAAAGGAACCTTCTTTCCCTTCCCGCACACTGGGAAAGGGAAGAGGGAGAGGGGAAAAGGGACCAGACAATTTCACTTACTCTGGCTGGTGGAGAAAACTGCTTTGCCTAGTCCTTTCCCTTCCTCTCTCTCGATGGGGCTCTGTCCTCTGGGAAAAAAAAATGATGCAAGGGGAAAGGAGAAAAAGAGAAAACCTCCAGGGCAAAAATAATAGCTCTTATCTGGGGAGGGGAAAAAAAATTCAGGCGAGACTCCTTGCAGGCTCCACTGAGGGCAGAGAGGCTGAGACCACAAGCAGCCCCACCTCCCAACCTCCTTCCAGCCATACCATAGCCCCCCCCAACTACTCCCTCTCCTTGCCCCGGAGATGAGAGAAAAAGAGAACAAAAGGTGGAGTTCCTTATCTGCCCCGTTCCTAGGAGACTAATCTTTTGGCCATTAGCAAACCCGGCTAGCCTTTTGTGCTCTTGAGTGCTTATCTCGATAGCCCGAGGGGAAGGGAGAAAATTCTCTGCTCGGCTTACAAGAGCTAGCTAAAACCATGACATAGTAAAATCATGTTTTGAAAGCTGGGCTAAAAACCACATGCTGAACTAGAATTAAAAAACATCCCATGCAATTTTTCCTCATAATCCTTTAAAAATAAAATTATATTACATTCTATTTTCCCTTATTTGTAACTTTGAGTTTTTTTGCTGATGAGCTGTGCTGCCAGATGGGGTATTTCCAAAAGCCCTTTGCTGACAGATAATTGACCATTTGACCACTGGTCCACATAGCTGTGGAGCTGTGAGTACAACTTTCAACTTTCTTTTATATATATATTTTTTCTGCTGGCAATTTCATAGCATTCTGGAATGTCCTTTCCCCACAGAATTGCCAAGAAAGAGCACAGTAATAGAGGTCATCTGTGAATGTAATGAAAAGTCCTCATAGGAATCACTCTGCTCATACAATGTCAGTGGTGGTGTGAGCTTTACTGAGATTTTATTCCAAGCTTGCAGAGCTCTGATTCCTCGTGTATGACTCCTTTTTATGTCCTCTAGTTCAAGTAATTCCATTTGTTTTCCCTAAGAGTCCTCTTACTTCTTTACTCTCTTAGTACATTTTCAGTTGACTATCACATTTTAATTTCTAAATTGGAATGTAAAAGCTAAGAAGGTGATTCTATAGGTGTTTGGGACATTACTTATTAAAATAATCTTCATTTCATAACAGCATTTAAAAAAATAGAAAATAGTATCATTGTCATTGGGAATTCCTATCCAATTATGTAATTAATATTTTATTATAATAAGAAACCAGCAGGAAAACTACAGCAACATGTACATATTAATTACATTTTGCTTTACTTTTTATGACTTAATGATGTCATTTTTTTTCTGACACAGTAGTCCCAAGTATTTCATTATATATCTTCCATATTATGATTTCACAAGGTTTTGTAACATGACTTATCAGGATTTGATGTAGTCTGTTTTTGACAGAATATTACATAGTTTTTTCTAATACCACTTTTAAAATATTTTTAGGAACATTAAGTACTCACAATTTAAACAACTCTTCTAGATCAAAATATCCTCTCTTTGTGCTGAAATGGAACAATGCAATTTTTTCAATATGAGCCTTAATTCAATTAAACATTCATGGTTACTTTGCCCTTAAAACATAAAATTACAATAACAATTGCATCAAGTGCATTCTTACTGTCGTTGTGATATCTCTCTTACCAGCTTTCCAGGATTACAAAACACTCTAAAAACAAAATGGCATTTGGATCTGGAAATGGATTTTTTTTAAAATTTTACTTTATTTTCACTATGCAATAACTCTGCTCAAAATCTTAGATTTGTCTCACAAATGTGAGCATACTGACTATTGTAGGGCACTATTAAGCACCTCATCACTGTGATTTTTAAAAAGTCATTAAACAGAATCTTAAAAAATGCAGTGATGTCTGCTGGATTTCAGTTCAAGCAGACCAGTTCCCAGATGCCCCTGAGAAGTGCCTTCATCCTTTGAACTGTCCTAGACCAAATGCCAGTTACTCAGGATCACTATCATACTCCCTAGGATGCCTTTATTGAGACACTCAAGTACATGACACAAATCACACCCTGTGCTGTTATTATTTATACTTTTGCTATGACAAAAATAAACAGTTACAGAAAAAGCATATTTAGTATTTATTTGTGAACTTATGCAATATAGTCTTTACTCATGAAGATTCAGGAACTCCAAAAACTAAATGTTTAGATGATCTGAAATGGAGAATCTGACATTTTGTTCCAAATCGGAAAACGGGCCACTACTGAGAGGAAAACAACAACAACAACAAAAAACAACAGCTAAAAATAAAAAAAAAAAAACTGAAACAAAACAAAACAAACAAACAAAAAACCCCAACAAAAACCCAAAACCACAAACAAACAAACAAAAACCACAACCAAAAAATAAAATCAACAAAAAAACAAACCAGAAAAAAACTTAACATAAACTGTTATTGGGTGTGATGGAGTTGATAGTCTACATTTAGATCTACTTCTTTATTTCAAGGTACATGGGATTTTGTGGAGAAAATGTGTTAGTTTACAGAGAACAGATATAGGCTAGCTAACTTTTGTATTTCAGCACAGTATTGTCATACAGAGACTTTTGCAAGGTATAGACTGTACTGGGCCTCACCCTCTGCTACAATTTTGTCAGTGATCCAGAGATAAATACACAATGATAGCTAACAGATCTCTTAATAGCCCAAAGACTTCTGGAGTGATAAATAACAATGAGAACAGAGCAATCCGTGGTGTCACAGCTGTGCAGACACAGTGCTTCAATGCAGCCATGAACAAAATGTGGGAACAAATACTGCAGTTCACTGACAAGGGTTCACATACCAGAACACAGTGACTCGAAAATAGCTTAAATGTGAATAAAATGTAAGTCAAATTAAAAAAGGCTTTCACATTGCGCTGAAAAACTGAATGTCCAAACAGCAGTTATGGTTTAACCCTGGTAGGCACCTCAGCACCACGCAGTTGCTTGCTCCCAAGCTGGATGGAGGAGAGAATCTGGAGAGCATAGGTGCCTTCACAGTGGGATATCATTTAATTTTTTGAAGAGAGGAACAAAATGAACAGGCAGTCAGAGGTTAAAGGCAGACACAGTTAAATCACACAGTAAGTATGTGTTTTTGACTTGAAGACTGCTTAAACTTTGAACAAACTGTCAAACTTCTTGGAAATTTTGCACATTTCATGCCTGTAAATTCAGATTTTTAGAAAAAGAAACTTTGTAAATCTTTCATTAAGCAAAAGTGTGATAAAGCATTAGGACAGTGAAATATTACAGATTGCAGTATCAGTTCAATTAAAGAAAAAAAATATTTGTTTTTTAGTTCTGGATGTAATACTAATTGACCACCTTGACATTTATTTCACCTACAGAATCAAACTTAGTTTTTGTTCCAATTAGTATATCAGGATCAATGATCAAGAATTATAGTCTTCAGGTGGGGGATGGAGGGAAAAGCCTCTTTTACACTTGTGGACCCAATTTAAATATTACTTTCATATTTGAGTAACTAAGGGCAGAAACCACTGAATCAGGTCCCATGTCAGTAGTGTTTGCAAAAATCCACCTCTTCACAACAAAAACTAATGAAAAATGGAGCTCTTGTTGTGCATTGTAACCCATGGCATATTTTCAGAATTAAATCACAGTACAAGAATGATGTGGAAGTGACTCTACAAAGACAGAAAGAGCAGTTGCACGTGGCATTAATGAGATGAATAATGCTCCTCAAATCCAGAATGGCCATATTAATGTTCCCAGTAAAGTCCTGAGCAAGTTCAGTGTGTACTATTTGTTTCAGAGACCTGCCTGAAGTTAAATCATTAAGCAGTTGATACAAACCTCTCATATCTATTCAGATCTCAGATTCCTCAAACATAATGGTTCTACTGCTTCTATTAATGAGTTATACAGATTCTTCAAGAGCTTCACTCATCTTCTTCAGGCAAAGATTTCTGGGTTTTTTTGCTTATGTTTACCTTCCTCCTGTGTCTGTGCACACTGTCATTAAATATAAGTTCTATTTGCACAAAGTCTGTATAATGGAGACTGCAAAAGTTTCCACTTGTAACTGAATAAACCACAAAAGTATAAAAATGATAATACTATTGTAATAACTGCATCCAACTACAAAGCCTTTTCCTAATGAATAGTATGTAGTCAAAGGAGCATCTTATTGCACTCCCATAGTAATACAAGTAAACTCACTACTTTTCTTTAGCATTCTCCAGCTTAGTGCTCTAAGAACTATGAGTTGTCAAAAATAGGTTTATTTTCAATGAATTTCATAGCTACATGTTTTATTATAAGAAGGATGAAATAGAAAATACTTGTCTGTGAAAATGTTAAAGACCCTTTAATATTGTTCTTAAAACTCTTTTCTATTTTGATCTTTTTCATGACTTCCTTCACAAGTTTTCATTTGCTAACTCACTAGTGTCCTTACTCCTCAAGGTCCCCTTTAGAAAGCATAATTTTCTGTCTTTTCAGTGAGCAATAACAACAACTATTATTGGCATTTATAGTTACATGCTGAGCTTTATGGCAGGAAGTCAGATATTCTCTGTAACTTTCTCTGTTGGCCCAATTGAGAAAAGTTTTACTGCTGAAGCTAACACTGCAGAAATGCAGTTATAAGTTTAGTATCATTTTCTTTTCTCTTCTTTCCCAGCCTAAAAAAATATCTGTTCTTCAAAATATCTAGCTGGTAAAAAAATATTAATTGCCTATGTCTAGGTACCAAAAAAAAAAAAAAAAAAAAAAAAAAAAAAAAAAAAAAAATTCCACACCTCGGCAGATGAAATGCCCTTTTGCACACACAAATGCACTCCTATAGCAATTTAATTTATCAGTGTAAAACCCCACCAAAAATGAAATATCAAGATACAGGCTTTTTACAACAGTTTTATGGAAAAGTCATTCTTTTCTCTGAAAGCTCTTCCACAGTAGCTTACTGCATACAAAGGACCCAAAACACAGATTAGGAGTACACTGAAACATGACTTCATACCAGAGTTCATGAAGAAAATTTATGCAAAAGTCTCTTTATAAATACTCACATCCCAGCTTCATTTTTTTATGGTAACATTCCAGTAATTTTTCATTCTAGTGCTCTGTTTAATTCCGTTATATGGGAGTTTATTTGCTTGACAGACATAATAGTCAATTAATGCTAACACATGCTAAATCCTGTAACATCATCTACTCTGATATCCAACCGAAAGTACCTTTGGTAGTGTCAGCAGTTCACATTCTAAATTTAGACAAATTAATTATCTGAAGAATGACTGAGTTTTCTGCATATCAGCATCCATTCATACAGCAGGATCTGCTCCGGTCCATTGTGTTTGTAATCCATGGATTACATTCTGAGTACGCATTGACACTAACCACAGTAACAGCTCCATTACAGTCCATCATCCCAACTAACCATGAATTTCAGAACATTCACCTCTCTATTTCTGTAAGCTTCTACTGCCTGTTCCTTCCTATAAATATTTATAAATAAAAATACAAATGAAATATAGACAACCCAAAATGGTCCTAAATGATAAAATCTTTAAATGTTTTTTAAGAAGAAAAGGAAGGAATGTCAGGTGTGAATCCCTGTGTTAATTACATTATTTATTTAAGGTTCCAATGCTGAAGCATCCTTCACTTCAACCTAATCTGAGGCCACCAAAATCTTTATTAAAAGAAAATAAGTTGAAATTCCAAAGGTCAGAATGTTGTTTTTGACAGATAAAAACAGCAACAACAATAAAAAAATAGCCAAGTGAGTCAAACCTTTAATGAGGATTCAGTTTTATTCAGATGAGACTGATAATTTTCATGAGCATAATACTCATAGAATAGATTAATTCATATAAGATTAGGAATATCTGACTACATGTACTAGTTGTAGTGCGATTTTTTCCCTGGCCCATTGCAGTTGTTTGTTGAAGCACTCCACACTTTATCCTGATGATTACAACTCTCAAGATGATAATCTGCTGCTAACCATCCTGTATATAAAATTGTTATTGTAATGCAGTAATTATTAAAAGTGATTTTTCTTTTTTTCTTGGCAGCAGATGATTTTGAAGCCTCTGATAATACAGAACAGCCTCGGTGAACAGCTGGAGCAACAGTTTTGCCAGGGGCACTGTGTTCCGAAACAGTGACTGATGGTAAACTCCACATTTGTCAACTTCTGTCCTAATACATTGATGCAAAACAAGTGTAGGACCCTAACAAGTCATAAAGCCTAATGGCATTTTCAGGTCCCCTAGTAACCACATTAACCCCAAGAATAACCTAAGAAAAAGGATAAATTATTTTTCTTACTTATTCTGTTAAGTCAGGATGCAATACAAAATATTTATTTCTGTAATATTAATAATCTGTACAAGAATGACAATATGGAAGACAATTATTATTAGGGGGTTTACTTGAAGTTCATTTGTCTAAGAGGTAGTATGCCTCTGTTTTCTGCTTCAGTTAGGAATCTATCCAGATTTTCCTTCAATTTTATATGTTTAGAAGCTTTAACTTTTCTTCCCCACTTCCCTAAGTGTACAACGAATATAGAAATAAACAAAGATCTGATAATTTTTGGTGTAGTATTCAGTTCAAGATGAATGGTAGCCTTTTAGTCATGCAATTTTCCTGAGGAAACCATTGTCACTTTTCACTTTATATATATATATATATATATATATATAAGTTAACTTGAAAATATATATATAAAGTTGACTTGATAAAGGGATTACACTAATACATTCTAGCATCATTTCAAGAAAACATCACCTAAGGTTTTGGGAGTTTTACAATCTTCATCTATATATCTATGTTGTGTCTGATCACCAAAGTCACATAGTACTGTTGTTGCATGCTCATTAGAAGATTGACAAATTCAGCTGTCAAAGTCTAAATTCCCCTTCATAGATTAATTTGCATGAGCATTGATAATACTTTTTTCCTGAAGATTTATTTTTTCTGTTGGGAATTTCATCCAAACGTATATATAAACAAAATTAATGTTATTTAATATACCTTAAGGGCAATATGTCATCTTTTATAGAAAAAAAAATTCCTAAGAGCAAGTGCTGAGTTAATATACTCCGTATCTGACAGCTGATTTTTCTTTTTTTTTTTTTGAATGGATCTGAAATATATACTTCTTTAAGTCAGATTTAGTCTCTCTAAAATGTAAAAAAAAAAAAAAAAAATTTGCTTTAGAGATCATAGCTATGTATCTAATAAAGCAAAATTTTTTTAAGTAGGTACTGGAGATTGCAGTCATAGTGCAACTAAGTTGGATAGCAAAGGTAAAATAATGAAGTATCAAGATGGAAGATTTTTTTTGTCTAGTTATGCACCTAAATTATTTTGTAATATGTTTTCCAAGTATGACTGTGAATATGTTAAATTATTTTACCTACTGGAAATAAATACATGACCTCTGAAATTGCTATTCTTCCTCACTAAAATTCTTAGATAATGGCTTTCAAAACATTCATTTAGTTAATACGGAACTGAAAAGCCCTAGTACTTTTTGATTTTGTACTACAACCTAGAGTTCTTTGGGTGTAATAGATTCCTTATCTATGAATAAACTTGTGCTTAAATTAGTTGTCTTTTAATTTTCTGAGAATACATTTGATATGATACCTGTAATACCTTTTAAAAATGGTATGTGTTCTTTGCTTTAAGGCAAAACCAACTTCTAAGTTGTTCAGTATATAGACTTAGGGTGAGGGGACAATCACACTACAACCAAAAGATATGGAAATTATATATTTCTGTGACTTACTTCTAAATTCAAAATATTTGTCCATACCTGTCATGAACTAACATTTTCCCCTAACTTTTATGCTGTGTCAGTGCTAGAGGGTAAGGATACCCTTAGTACAGTAGCCTTCCTTGAAAATTTTGTGAACAAAGGTCATCTTTTCATTTTGAAGATCGTTGAAAAAATTTTCCTTTTTAATTAAGGATGTCAGTAAATATTGCAAGGGATCCATATGGATATAGTGAACTAGTAGTCCTTTTTGAGGTATCCAGTGTGCAAAGCACATCAGATTCTAGTATTGTTAAGTGAAAGAAAATAAAATTTTTATCTTAAAAAAGTGTAGTCTAAGAAGGGCTATGGGTAATAAA
Source organism: Pyrocephalus nanus (assembly GCA_038380795.1). Taxonomy (NCBI): domain Eukaryota; kingdom Metazoa; phylum Chordata; class Aves; order Passeriformes; family Tyrannidae; genus Pyrocephalus; species Pyrocephalus nanus. The sequence continues at coordinate 38,211,565 of CM076260.1, forward strand.
GGTGGTATAACATGAAAAATCCTTATGAAACTATATACATCATGTCTTCATTTTATTATAACTTTGTGATCAGCGACATTCTGTTTATTGAGCTGAAAACTTTAAATGTTTTCTCAAAATACATATTTTAGATAAATATGCCTTGACTGATGTTTATATTTCTCTCTCTGCTGAAGACAAATAATCTGTACATTTAAAAATACAGCTTTCAGAGGTAAAGTCTGAGGCTTTGCGTGCAGTACTATACAATACACAAACACATTTCCAGTTTCTTTTCACTTTTAGGGCTCTGGATTTCATTGCCAATTAAAAATTGGAAATATCCTAGGCTTAGCCCTCATTATGCTACAAAGCTTATCTGTGTATTTTTCTTTCATTCAGAGACTGTTGTGTGTGTGTGTATATACATAGAAAACGCTATATTTATATATTAGTGGACATATTTAAAATACAAACTCAGAATATGTAATTATGTGTTCATCAGTCTCAAGGAACCAAAGTCAAGCTGAAAGACAGCAGTGTCTGCTTTTGATTCATTTCACGCTCTGCTCTTTAAGTAACCATTGTCCCTCAGAAACATGTCATGTAAGATTTTCACTGGGAAAAAAAAAAGAATTTCTGACAAACATAATAAAATCTTTAAAATCAAACCAAGGAAAGAAAAGAATAAATAAACAATCCACTGCCGTGTTAGCATGGTTGAATAACAAAACATTAAAAGCAACACTCCAAACATATTTTATTTAGTTAGCTGACCTTATATCTCTGTCTGGGTTCTGGCCAGGGCAGAGTTAATTTTTGCAATAGCCAGGAGAGTCATGGTCAGGACGCTGAGGTTATTCTGTACCACTTCATGTAACATGCAGGGGAAGGGGAGAGAGGGGGTAGAAATGATTCCATCTGGTCAGACTGGTGATGAAGCGAATGGTCAGGGTAACATCAAGTTCCACCTGGTGAGCACTTGTGTGTGAATTGTTCAACTCTTTTGTGCACTCTGTTATTAATATTATTGCTGATACTATTAATTTTCATGTGATAATAGAAAGGGACTCAGAAAACAGTGATGTCAACTGCTCTGGCAATCCTGGTAAAGTGATGTTCAAGGTGCTGTGTCTACTTCTGAATACTCCAATACAAGAAAGAAATGGACTGACTGGATTGAAGGGCCACAAAGAAGACAGTGGACTGGAGCACCTGACATGAGGAAAAGGAGAGAGAAGAGGGAGTGTTCAGCTGGGAGAAGATTCAAAGGGGATATTACCAATGGTAATATTATTTTGATGGAAGGGAATGAAAAAGAGTGTGCCTAGTGACAGGACAAGAGGCAATGGGCACAAATGAAAACTCATTGAGTTCCATCTGAACACAAAAACCCCAGTCTTTTTTCTTGGAGAGTGGTTACATACCAGCACAGATTGCCCAGAGAGTTTGTGAAGTCTCCATCTGTGTCTGTAGTCAGCAAGTGACTGGACATGGATCTGAGCAACCTATTGTAGCTGACATGCTTTGAGTAGAGTGGTTGAATTAGATCATCTGTAGAAGTCCCTACCAACCCAAAAGATTCTGTTATTTCATTAAAAGAAAAAAAAAATCCCTTTTTGGCATATGTTTATAAAATGGTCTATGGTTATAACCATTAGTACAATACAACAGCGGTGGATCTGAGAGAGGAACCCAACTGGTGTTGAGCACCATGTATATTGCGTGGGGAGAGGCGGGGGGGCTACTTCTAGTCTGATTCCGTTTAATGAACACATGTCTGAAGAATACTAAGTGATTTTTTTGGAGTGATTCATCTCTCCATTTCACTTGAAGAATTTATTTCATGTTGTCCAAAATCATTGCATGACACAAAGCAATGATCAGTAATCAGAAATGGCTGATTTTCTTCACAAGTGCTTTCCTGATCAGAAATAAAATCCTGGTGCTGATTCAGGTGGTAGAGAACTATTAGTTGCTTATTATCCTATGAATTATAATTTAGATGTTGGCCTCAATACTGTGGCAAAAATAGCAACTTTGGACTCTTTCTTTGTTAAAGTCAAACTGGGGCTCTGACCCTGCTGTTCACCAGAGGAAGGAGCTGTGAATAAAACGTGGATGAGGATCAGTATAGGTACAGCTGGTGTGCATTGGACAGCATGAATGAACAGATCTGAACAGTTCAGGTTTTGCTTTGGTAGGATATTTCATAAGTATCTGAGGTAATTCTCTTGCACATCAAGAGCAGGGGTTATCTTTGCTATTTAATAATTCAGATTATTCTGTGTCTTAACAATGCTATAAAACTAAAGGGCCGAAGGGGACAGAATCTACTCATATCTACTCTCTATCAGCAGAATTTGGGGCAAGATTATAAAGTATTATTAAGACCCCGAGGACTGTTATATCTGTAGATTATATTAAGGTTAGGAAATAAAATTTGTGACATAATACATTTGCCCTCAAGAATTTCCATCATAAAGTCTCTTTCTTGAGAAGCAGTGCTATGTATGAACAGGCATCAGATATAGAGTGCAGCCTGTCAATGTTCAACAATCAAAAAGAAATGGAATAAAACACCAAGCCTGAAGAAAATAGTACTAATTTTTGTTTGTTCAATATTTTTTAAAATCAAATTTCATTAAAATGTCTTCTTTTTGGTGGTCTTATATAGAAATATTGAATATACAAACAAAGTGTATTTGTATTTGAAACAAAGAACAGTGTTACATTAACTTTCACATGAGGATTGTCAAATACTTTTAGGAATCTTAAAAAGTAAGGAGACTGTTTGACAAAATAAAGAGAAAATTATTTATAGTGCATATCTATACATTACCTAAAAATGTTTGTATCTTAGTCAGTACCATGGTAACTTCTATTAAATCTGAAGTAGTCTGTTCCTTTTGTGTCAGGTGTGATAGATTTACACAGATAAAACTCTCCCCAGACATTTCTTCAGTGACTATAAGAGGTGATTTAAGAAGGAATAACTGTGTTTGTATTGGAAATTAATTAATTTTCCATGCTATGGTCCCAGCAAGGGTTCTGATCTCCTGCAATGATGTACAATGGCTCTGTAATGTGGGCCGCTACAGGAAAAAAGGAAACTAGAAACTATCAAACACCTTCTAAAACTATATATCAGACTTTAGCTAGAGGAGAAGCTCATGTAGGGCTTAATCCAGCACTTCAAACTAGCGTAGACATAAGATCATGGAAAAAGAAGATTTTGGCAGAAATAAGTGCCAAATATAAGCTTTTGTTTTGATGTTTAAATTTAAGATGTGCTAAACATCTTGAAAACAATTATTGGTGATTAGTTCAATCTGCTGGTTCCTGAAAGATGCAGATGGTACAGCACTAATGACAGTAATTACAGTTCAGATACTTTAAATCCACTTGCAATCTATGCATTTTCAAAACTTTTATGAATAAGCAAGATTAAAATTATCTGAGCAAAAATGAAACTCCTCTGTCCTGTATCTGGTTTAATAGAGAGCTTCGTTGAATAACCCTAGAATTTAGGCACATGAAATAGAAAACATTGTAGCTGAGATATTGTCCTGGTTTCACCTGGGCTAAAGATGATGGATGGTGAGCAATCGCATCGTGCATCACTTGTTTTATATATTCTAATTCTATTATTATTATTAATAGTAGTAGTAATAACAATCATCATCATAGTAATAGTAATAATAATAATAATAATAATGATGTTATGAACTCCTTTTCCTGTCCCATTAAACTGTTGTTATTTCAAACTACAAATTTTACTTTTTCCTCATTCTCTCTACTATCTCACTGCAGAGTGGGGTGGGATGAGAGTGTGTGTGTGTGTGTGTGTGTGTGTGCGCGTTTGTGTGAGAGAGAGACAGAGCAGCTATGTGATATTTAGCTGCCTGCCAGCTTAAACCACAGCAGACATGCACAGAACGTGCACATACAAAGGTAATGGACTCCTCAGTACAGTTTTGGGTTTGCATGGTGTTTGTAAGGACTATAAACACAGCATAAACGCAAGGGACTGAACGCTTTTTATTGTGATTTATAACAATGTAAAAATATTCTCATCTGCTAGTCTGGGTGCTGTTATTTGAAGTAGCAATTCAAACAACATAGGCAATATGAATGCGAAGGGAATAAGTCTTCTGAAAAAGTGTCACAGAATAACATCTTTATTTTGGCAAGATATAATTCTCAAAGGGTTTTCACTCAAAAATTGAAAAAAAAAAGGCCTAAGTACTTAGGTTCAAACATATTAGTGGTCATTTTTGATCACAGAACAAGACAATGAAATCTTAATAAAGACAGAAAGTCAAAGTCAGCACTGTCTGGATATGCATAGGTTTAAGATCACAGATGTACAAACAGAATTGCTGATTCAGTGCCAATTTTAGTTAGAGTTTGTATCTGGTCTGGCTGAGCTGGGGTTCATTTCCCCACAGTGGCCCTCACAGTGCTGTGCTTTGCATTGGTAGCTAGAAGGGTGCTGATAGCACTACGGTGTTTTGGCCACTGCTGAGCACAGCACCAGCACTGTAACATTCTTTCCTCAGTCGAGGGCAAGGTCTTGAGAGGGCACCCAGGTGGGCCAGCTGACGCAAACTGACCAAGGGGATATTTCATACCATATGACACCAGCTCAGATATAAAAGCTGAGGCAAGGAGCAGGAAGGTGGGCATTCATTGTCTCCAATGTCTGTCTGCTGACATTACGTGTGCTGAAGCCCTGCTTCTCGGGAGTGGCCAACCATCACTGCTCATGGGAAGTAGAGAATAAACCCTCTGTCTTCACTTTTGCATGCTCAAGCTTCCAGTTAACTTTTTTCTTTAAATAAACTGCCTTATCCCAACCCACGAGTTGTTTTTTCCACATTACTCTCTCCCCTGTCCAGCTGGGAAGGGGAGTGATAAAACGACTGGGTGAGTACCTGGCATCCAGCCAAGGTTAACCCACCACAGAGGTCAAAAGAAGGATTAAGCAGGCTCTATGTTTTCTTGTAGTGCAATATGACAATGAGGCATTAAGACAAGTAGGACAGGAAAAATTTGTCAGAAGACCCTCAAAGGAAAAATAAGCTGTTACGTGTTGCAACATTTTTTATATACTATCCGTTTAATATGTAAGCATGCAGATAGTTTTATTTAAAAAATGAAATATCAATATTTCAAAGCCGTTTTATAAGGCTATGTGTGTTTTCTGCTTAATGTCCTAAGTAAACGGTCTCAAAATATTGCTACAAGGTAAGCCATTACATTACTTATATTCTTTAAATAGTAAACTATTGTTGTGTAATCTACATGATTTTTTCATATTTTTTCCCTTATAAATGCTGATGGAAATTTAAGGTTTCTTGCAACAGTATAAATAACAGCTCAGCAAGTGTGGAGGAAGCTGTTTCACCTTGAGACTTGTGTTAGTCACTTCCCAGCTGGATGCCTCATGGGTGGTTTACCTTACTGGTAATTTAGCCTCAATGGAAACGGCCTATTTTTCCCTGCTGCACTTCAAGTTATACTTTATCTCTGACCTCAGGCTGACTCAGTAGTTACCTTTTTTACCCAGAACAGATGGTTCTAAATTGTTGAACATATACAACTTGGCTTTACATCATTGTGTGATAAAGCATAAACATTCCCCACACTGACAATAGATATGTGTCTGCAAATGTGAAAATACTTGCATGATTTCACGTATATGCAGTGTCTCAGATTCTGTATTTGTCCATGTGTGTGAGCTATCTAACCCTTTTTGTTCCCACTGAATTAATTCGTGTTCTGCTTTTTGATGAGGGAATGGGTATGTAACTCATTCCCATGTAGATTTGCTGAGGTAAGGAGAATGCTAGTGATTTGCCTGATGCCATACAATGATACAAAAGAATACTGCTAAATGTACTTCTGCAAATTACTAATTTTTTTATTAATTATCCCTTCTAGCAGTCAGAATCTGCTCAAGTGCTTTGCAGAATTTTTAATTACATAGACTAGAGTCTGTGTGTGCATGTGTAAGGAGTGTGAATTTCTATGTGCATTTACATTCATGCTTCTTTTGAACTTATATGAGCTTTTTCTTTATTTGTTTTTTCACAAATCCTTGGTATATTTTGTATCCCAGCTAACCTAAACTGTGGAAATAATGTGCTTTGACATTTTAGTTAGGATTGTTCTTCCTGTGAGAAAAAACCCTAACACCCCCCACCAAAAAAAAAACCCTGAACCAAAAACCAACCAACCAAATAAACTCCCCACCTGCAACCAAACTCCCTCACCCCACAACCAAACAACAACAAAATAATTAGTGACGTGCATAGCGATGAAAGTGATTTGATTAAAAATGTCAAATAGGATCTATCTCTAAGTGTGTATAGACAAAACTCATTGGTATCTTATGCAAGAGTGGTAATAAAAGCTTGTAAGGAATTAAACATTGGGGAAGTAAGATCTTATTGCCAGTAACTTTCACATAAGTCTTGTAAATTATAAGAACCCAATCAGGATATAACATTACATGAATGCATCCAAACTACTGGGTGATGCTGGAAACAATTATAGGACATGCATACTTTTATTGTTTCACTTTTGAACACACAAGTGGCAAGCAAGGAGTACAAATATGCCATTGTCCATATGGCCCTCGTATACCTATGCACCAGGAATATGTAAGTCAGCTGCAGGGGCAGGAATAGGAGTAAATACCTTGGTTCTCTGATGTAAAACTGTGTTTCCCAAAGTCCAAGAGGACAAAGGGAATTTAGCAGTAGTGGGCAAAACTGTTGCTGTTTTCTAGGGTAGAACAGTAGATTAATGACAAGTTCACGATGAATGTGAGCATAACTACCTGCTGAAGACATTGGTTGAGTAATTTCAGGAGAGAGGAAGTAGGCAAAAGAGGAAGATGATAAGAAAGAGGAGCCCAATCCTCAAGGAGTTAGTTCAAGATAAACTGGGGAAAAAAAAAAAAACCAACAAAAACAAAACCCACAAAATGATAGAAAAGTATGCATCTCAGGCAAAATGAAGAAGTGGTAAAAAATCAGCAACAGAAAAAGATGTTACATATATAGCAGATGTAGTATAATCCAGCAGAACACATCCAGTAACAAAAATACCCTTGGTATTTTTGCTTCTTGAAAAATAAAACCACTAAATTACAGCTTCTATGCCAACTTATTTGTTCTTTAATGTGAATATCCTTTCAAGAGAACATCAATTGGAGAAAATCCTCAGATGAAGGCAGAATTTATAGCTATTTCCTGACTTCTGGGTATGTTGTAATACAGTTAAAAATAAAATATAAAAAATTAATATTTCATATAATTTTCCTCTTAAATATAAACAAAAATCCTCTTCTAAAATATAGAAATAGAAAAGGTTCTGTCCAAAATCTTATGAATTTTTTAAAAGTAAAAGCTTTTTTTGCAAGTATTTGCAAAACTCATTGCAACACAGGAATTTCAAAAGGTACTGAAGCAACCAAGCTTCCATCCATATGAAATCAGGCCATATTCACTCTGTGTTGCTTCTTTCCAAGGAGCAAAATAAGGAGCATTTTTTCTCAATTATGTCCTCTTGCTTATAATTTTATCATTTTACTTTTGGTACAGTTTGAATCACAATCTATTACTGAACCATTACTAAATTAATTTAAAAGTAAGTGAACGTTGCAATGCAGACTGATCTCAAAAACAACTTCAGTCTGATAATTTAGCTTTTAGTAAACCTGAAGAAAAAGAAAGACATTTCTTAATTTTTAAATACTTTTTTTTCTTCTTTTTTTTTTTCTCCTTTTGCAGTTTTTTTGCCTTTCTTACTTTAGTTTGCTCACTTTCTTTTTCTTTTTTTTTTTTTTTTTTTCAGTTAAGCTTTAATATAGTAACTTTTAAGTAGTCTATTTGGATTCACAAGATGTTTGGAAATCAAATGAGGTATTCTCTATTTTTGCGTTGTAATCACTTATTGATTCACTTATTTGGACATAGAGGTATATTGCAACCTTTTTAACATTAAGTTGGAGTGTTGCTTTTTTTCACACAAAGAAATTGCTTTGCCTTTAATATACACTTCTCACTTCTGCAGGATTCCTTGTTATTCCAGTCACACGCTCCCCAATTTTCTTTCTCACGGTTAATCAGCACAATAGAGTTTACCTCTGGCCTGCTTAGAAAACACCTATATAAACCATACAAAAAGCACACTTAGAATTGTACCTTAACAAAATACTCATGTCCTGAATGCTGCCAGTCACTTCAGAAGTTCAGTTGGTTTGAACACCCAAATGCAGTATAAATTTCCCACTGGTTTTGAGCAATTTTCAGAATGTTGTACATTCAGTCTTCAGTATGGACCTAAAGGAATGCATCCAGGTCAGCCAGAGAGAGTCCCATGGTGTAATCTAAAGATTAGAATTTATGAGAAGTTTGTTTATCAGTGTTTGTAACAATGGCGAAAAGGTTGACTGCAGTTCTAATTAAAAAAAAACCTTGGGAGGATTTGTTTTGTCTTGTAAGACTGGTATGACATTTGTTAGGTATCTGCTTCATAGTGCAATATTTTATTTGGCTTTATTTTAGCATTTCAGATATGTCTTCCACTATCAATACACAGTTTATGTATTTAATGAAGAAAAATCCATACAGGTAGCTAAGAATAAGCATAAGGTATTTGAATAGCTTTTTTCACCCCTGAAAAATCCAGGTCCTCTGTTCAGCTCATTAACTGTATTTTTTGATATCTTTTCCTTAAATATTCCATTTCTACAAAATGTTAAGATGTTGAAAAGTAGTCAAAGTGATGACTAAAAAATTCAATCACTTTCACTTCAATTGCTTTTCTTGAGAAACTATCCAACAGATGATGTGTCTCATTGACAAGAAGATCTTCATGGTATTGAGTATAAATATTCCTTTTAAATATTTTTTCTTATATATGGCGCCTTTGACATTGTATTATAAGACATATATAAAGTTAAAACAACAAATATGACTACCTTTCAAATAGTTATGTGTACTTATGAAGTTGATTTCGGTATTTATCCTGAAAGCATTTGTGCATGCCTGTAGGTTTTCCTTTATGAGTGAACTAGGAATCAGTCAGAAAAATTAGGTGGTGCAAAAATTCCTTGTACAAGTGGGACATGTGCTATCCAACAAGGAATCCTATGTGAATTTTCAACAAACTTCTCATAACTTCTAATCCTTAGATAACTCCATGAGACTCTTTGCTGCAGACCTGAATGCATTCCCATAGACATTTTTTCATCTCTCTGCACCTCTTTTGTTTGACCACTTTCTAGTGAGGGGATTGTTACTTTGTGGACCTACATAAACCTTCCAGTACTAATTCTAACATTTTCTAGAGTCTTACATAAGGCAATTCTTAATTTCAAATAAGGTTAAAAGTTACAACATACATAGTTTTATCATTCGTTTTATTAATTTTACTATGTAAGAGGAATTGGTTAAGCTGTTGAAAAACAGAAGAAGTAAAAAACAGAACTCTCCTTTTCTAAGAAAGTACTCAGATTGACTTACTAACTGCATTTATTGTTTTGAGTATCCTTCATGTGTCTTTTTATTCTTCTCTTTAAATGAAAATATTTCAACAATTTTTCTTACTTTTACTAATAACTTCAATTATGGAATATTTTTGTACAACCTTAGAAGACAGATACACAATAAGTCTATATAAAACATATGAATGCTTTCAGACATGATTTCCATCTATTGTTCACTTGTTGTTTGCTGCTCTTTTCTTTTTGTTTTGTGGGGTGTTTGGGGGGTTTTTTTGCACCTAGATGAATGTTGTGAAGTTGTCTTAAAGCTCACCTATGGAGACACTAAAAGAGAGAGATTTATATAGATTTATTTTGGTTAATCTTTTCTAATTAACATTGTCTTATGTCTCATGTATCGTGGAGCTGTCACACTGTGGAGAGTAGCCTACAATAAAAAGATGTTAGGTTGCCTAGAAACGTGCACTGTTTCCTAACATAAACTACACTTTTCAGTCTGTTCTTACTATTACCTCCATGCCTTTTATATCACAAAGAATACCTTATTCTGCTGAATTCAAAAGTAAAATTTGTTTGCACCATGATTATTTCCTTGAGGTACTATATGGAAATTGTGTTTATTGTGGGTACTAGAAGTTCCTGATGGCATTTTTTGAGTGGCTGGACAGGTTCAGTGCATCTCCCAGAGTCCTGCAATTCTGTGCCTATTGAGGGGACTGCTGGAAATAGATGCTCTTCCAGCCTTTTCTGGTCTCCAGATTATTCCAATCTTTTTCATGCTTTTCAGTAGCTGATGAATTGAGGAATTAGTCCTCTTAATTCCTACCTCTTAGCTCAGCTTTCAGGCAGGCATTCTATGGAAAGATCTCTAGGATCTCTATGTAGCTATTATTTTAATATATGCTAAATAATGCAGAATTTTGGATAAATCTCTCTGTGTCCAGTTCAGCTACATGGATTAGCTATCAACAACTTTTGAATATCATATTTAAATGTCATCAAAACAACCCCCCAATTTCATGATATGTAATTTCCAGACAGATTTTAAACTTTCAAGCTTATGATAAAGTTTCCCTTTTTTTTTTAATATCATATTCCACTGTTAATATGACCACATGTGTGCATTTTTTATCTTCTTGATTTGCATTATTACACTGTAAAAATCTTTTATATAAGGTACTCCAAAAAGTGTTAATCCCTTTAAATCCTCTTTTTCATCCACCCTCCCACTTAGGGCCCAATTTGCTCTGGTTTTATGCATCATTTGTTCTTAAAATCTGCAGAAGTTCAATAAATTGCTTAATGCAGCAAAATCTGCAAAGTGCAAAGGAGTCTTACTTATTCCCTATATGTAATTGCTTTATCTTTAATTAGACACTATCAAAAAGCAAACTTTTTGTAATCCTCCAAAGCAAAAGGGTAGGGTTTAAAAATCTTAATTAATTAAAAAAATACATCCCAGTTAGGAATCAGCCTAACAATTTAGGATAAGTAAATGCCACGTAACTTTTGCTACATGTGAATCATATTTCAGAGTACACTTCCAAATATATTTTTGTATCAAAAATAGTGTGGCCAGCAGGACTAGGGCAGTGACTGTCCTTAACAGAGCACTGATGAAGCTACATCTCTAGTACAGTGTCCAGTTATGGGCCCATCACTACAAGAAAGACACTGAGGCTGCAGCAGGTCCAGAGAAGGGATACAAAGCTGGTGAAGAATCTAGAGAGTAAGTCCTATGAGGAGTGGTTGAGGGAGCTGGGGTTCTTTAGCCTGGAGTAAAGGAGGTTCAGGGGAAACCTTATCACTCTCTACAACTACATGAAAGGAAGTTGTGGCCAAGTGGGGAGTCAGTCTCTCCTCCCAGGCAACTACTGACAGGACAAGAGGACATAAACTCAAGCTGAGCCAGAGAAGGTTCAAGTTGGACATCAGGAAGAATTTCTTCATGGCAAGGATGGTCAGGCATTGGAATGGGGTGCCCAGAGAAGTGGTGGAATCACCATCACTGGGGGTGTTCAAGAAACAACTTGACATGGCACTTAGTGCCTTGGTTTAGTTGACATGGTGATGTTTGGTCAAAGGTTGGACTCAGTGATCTTGGAGGTCTTTTCCAAACTTCACAATTTGATAATTCTATGAATATATTACTTTTCCCAGTCCAATTTTTATAATGTGTTGTTTGTTTGAAGATATTTTGAAAACTATTTCTATTAATAGTTCTTTTATAGATGACACTAAGTGAAACCCAGCCATAGTTCTGCCTACATGTGTATTGTATATTAGATAAGTCATATCATATAATATGACTCTTGAAGGTTCTAGAAATAGAAAACCCACAAAGCTCTAACAGAGTTGAAATAGAATCTCCTGCAGTAAAACTTATAATAATGCAGGACTTGTGGAAACTCATAAAAGGGATATAGAAGTTTTCCTTAGTGCCTTTAAGTAGTTTGTAACAAAAACTCTTGTTTTAGAACACCATTTGTATTTGAACATGACACTTTGACACAGTTGTTGTGACAATTCATGTTGATTAATGAGAATTTAATACATTAAAATATAGGTTATCTTTAATAGAAATGTATCTTTTTCAAAAATAAGTAACAGTACCAGAAAATGTCATGTGTATTGAAAACATTTTCAATATTAGAGCCTTCAGATTGTGAAAATAGAATCATTTTGCACAGGAAAGTGGGTTACAGACTGGTGGGGGAAGTATCAAAATACTGAAATACCTATACACTGTCCTCTGTGTTACTGCCTATACTTTGCACAATTACACTCCTCACTTTCCTTCTTTTTTTCCTCCATACTAAGGCTCAGTGTCTGCCTTTACAGAGAATACCAGAGTTTGAACGATCATTCTCTGAATTTTCTAATGCAAATGCAAATGCAAAAAAAAAAAAAAAAAAGTCACTAATATAAAAAAATGGACTTTTCATTATTAGCACCTAATTGAAATGATTCTCCAGTGCATTATATTAAAGACAATTTAGGTCAGATCCACATTTACCAATGTAGATTATACCTTCAGCATTGTACCATACCCATGCTGAAATTCATATTCTGTCCCCTGACTTTTCATTATTTGACTAAAGTAGCCTTTTTTATTTGTACAGTTTAATTTAATGATACCATGTCCATTACTTACTATCACAGACTATTTGTCATATTTGAGTAGGATGTAATAACAGACTTTTTAAATGGAAGTTATGTGAGGCATTCAGACTGGTTTAGAGGGTTTATAATAATTTTCTTTTTCCTTGATGTCTGTGCTTACTTTTGTTATCTGAAAATGTGTTTTAATTCTGTTTTACTTTCTAGGGTAGGATAGTAAAGCTGGGGTTGGACCTGTAGGTAAAATATTTTATGTATAAAATTAAACAAAACCTTTGGCTTTGTGCTTTGGCTTTTAATGCAAGGGTAGAGAAAAAAAATCATTTGAAATACTGTAGGGAATTCTGACTTAATTGAAAAAAATTTTTTAGTGGTAGAATAGATTTTCTTTTTTGACTGGAAAAGCAAAATTTATATATGAAAGCAGAATAAGGAGCTGAAGGTCAAGAGGTAATCTGTTTGATACAGCACAACTCAAGCTGAAAGTCAGTCCCATGATCTGTGTCACAGAGTATAGGGAATGGGCAGCTAAGGTAGAGCCCAGTGTAAAAAAGGGATATTTTAAGATAATGCCTGAAACTTTCATAAAACTTTTCTTCTTCTTGGTATTATTCTGTATGCTTGAAAAGCACTTAAACATTAATTTCTTCATTTTAAAGGTCCTGACACATTCTAGGAGATATAAGGCTTGTGAGTTTTCTTGCCCTAGGGCATAACGGGTTGCCTGTAAGCAGGAGCTCCTAGTTAGGATCCTCTCTAGCATGCTTATACTGGATTAAAAAGGCTAGAGCAGTATGAAGGAAGCATAATATTTTTGTTTTCCCTGGGGTGGCCTTCCTTAGGACTGTCAATTACTCTTGTCTCTTGACAAGATTTCTTGTACTTCCTATCATAGGGAACAGAACCAGGACAGAGCCTCAACAGATAACCCCAGGCTCTGCAGATTGCCAAAGGGAAGATGTCATAAACAAATCTGCCCCCTACATTTTCCTTGCTATAGCCCAGTAACACTGATAGTTACCAAGTAGTATTTTGAAGATTCTAATGTATATATTAAGGTCTACCTTTCATATGAGCCCAATGTTTTGTGTTGGTCTTCTTTGCAACAAACATTGACAATAACTATAATTATTGTCACAAATTTATTTACTGAGATAATTAAGGCTGTGATTTGCCAAAAGCTCTCATTTTCCAGTCTTGTAAATGGATTCATAGAATCCTAGAATCACAGAATGGTTTGGTTTGGAAAGGACCATTGGCAGAGACACTTTCATTCACTCATAGGATTACTGGTGAAACTCCAACTACTAGTCTTTCTCGTTTTGTATAATAATAATAATGAACACAAAAGTTTCTTCCTATCACTTTTATCTCATTGACAGTGATAAAACTTCCTCAACTGGCAAGCAAAAAGCCCTTTCAGACAGTGCAACACATGCAAGAAAACTTCAAGAGAACTAAGGTACATTTTTGTAGCAGAGGGTCAATAAAAACAATTATTGTCTGTATTCTTGCCTTGTCTTGAAGGAATACGCTTGCATGCTTGTAACAAAGAAGGATCAAGCTTTCTACTTTTAAAACAAAAAGACAGCAAGCAATACATTTAACAATTCAAATTTATTCATTTATGATATTTTTTTCTAAAAATATGACTACTCACAGGTGAAATACAAGAATGACATAGCTGAATGACTTTTAGATAAAAAACAATCCAATGAGAGCTGAATCAAAACTGGAATGAAAAAGAAATCTCCTAAAACTTTGCCCTGTCTTTCAAAAATTATCGTGATCATTAGCTTCAAAAATCTACTCTGAAGCACAATGTTTTTAAGATTTTAGCAGATCAGACATTCATTAAAAGGATGATCAAGTACAACTTCCTGTTTAATACAGGTCGTAGAACTTATGTAGAAATTATCGAGTCTCTTGATACCATGCTGAATATATAACTTTCAAGTCATATAATCAAGTTGAGAAGGGCCACTTTGTCTGTCCTGGCTTTAGCAATCTAAATTCAAGGCTGAGTTTTAATCTGAGATTCTCTTCTCCTAATTTTCTCATAAGTATGTATTATAACAACAAAAATTACTCTTCCAAAATTAGTATTTTTCCACCATATGCTGAAGATAAAGCCTCTTTCGCTTACTTGGACTAGCAGTATAGTTACATATACTACTGTCTCACTCTTTTGAGCTACATTTTCAAGCTCCTTGTTATTACTTACATTTTTACCACTGGACTCAGGAGCCACAAGCTGTGAAAGAAAAAAAAAATCAAGCTATGCTACATCCCCAGAACATCTGTTTGATTAAACAAAATGTACAGAACTTCATTAATTTTTTATTATAATGCATTCTTTTCCACTTAGTAAATCAATCTTCAGTGTCTCTGTCTATCCTTGTCAATTTGTCTTAAGAATTTTAAAATATGGATAGTGGAAGCAGACACATGACTCCATTAGCAACCTTCCTCTTTCATCTTAGAAAATTGGTTTGTAGCAATTAAAAGCTTGAAACACTCCTTAGTCTCCTCCTGCCTGTCTGCCATGTGGCTTGTCACTTGGACAGAGTTAAAACCACTTGTGAGCAACCCAGCAGTGATATCTTGTTAGAAGAGCAGTCCTCATGATCATTCTTGCATGTGCTCCTGAAGACATAGTGTGGGCCCACCAGAGCCTGGATGTACCCCATGTAGTCATGGATACTTTTGCCATCCTCTGCCCTGCTCCTAAATATTGTTTTCTGCTATCTAGGGAGAACTCTGTGTCTACTCCACCCCATCCTGTTTATGGTCATTCTGATTTCCTCACTCATCACAACAATTTGTCTTTTTATAAAGTACAGAATGGTGCCCAACACACTGTGGTTATAGCTTGCCCTTGTTAGATTGAAATTGCTTTAGGTCTGGAGATTATTAATTCATTTCCTGCAACCAGCTGTACTATTGTTTACCCAAGATTTATATCAATATGCCAAAAATCAAGGTATCCTGAGCCATTACCCAATAAGTTTCCTCTTAGTTGTTATCTTGTGATATACATCTCATTTTTATATTGGTCCTGAAGACAGAATGATAACTATTTTTTCTGTATATGGTTATGCAAGCTGAATGACCATTACAGAAGACAGCAGGCCAAGGTTATCAGACTATCATATTCACAATCAGCAAACCATATTTATAAATCAGCAAATCTTAAATGCATCTACATTCCCTTTAAGACACAGAATGATATTTGTTTACACATTGTATTTGGTCTGGCTGAGCTGGAGTTCATTTCCCTACAGTAGCCCTCACAGTGCTGTACTGAAGGGTGTTGATAACACCCTGGTGTTTTGGCCACTGCTGAGCACAGCACCAGCACTGTAACATTCCTTCTTCAATCGAGGGCAAGATCTTGAGAGGGCACCCAAGTAGGCCAGCTGACCCAAACTGATCAAGGGGATATTCCATACCATATGACGTTAACTCAGATATAAAAGCTGAGGAAAGGAGCAGGAAGGGGGACATTCATTGTCTCCAGTGGCTGGAATAATTACACGTGCTAAAGCCATGCTTCTTCAAAGTGATCCACCATTGCTGCTCATGGGAAGTGGAGAATAAACCCTGCTATTTTTCACTTCACTTTACTTTTGCGTGTTCAAGTTTTTGCTTTGCTTCTGCTTTAATAAACTGCCTTATCTCAACCCATGGGTTGTTTCCATCTTGCTCTCCCCTGCCTGGCTGGGAAGCGGAGGGATAGAGTGGCTGGGGGGCACCTGGCATCCAAAACCACAGCATCCTTAAGTTTGGAAGGGGTTTCTGGAGACTGCCTCATCCTACCTCCTGCTCAGAGCAGGGTGGCTAGCTTAGGATGCTCAAGACTGTGTTCAGCTTAGTTTTGAGTATCTCCAGAGGCTGAGATGGCACAACTTCTCTTGTGTATCATTTAGTGTAAGTGAGGCTCAGTTGGCAATGCTGATAGCACATAAGCATTAGTCTCCACACTGTCTTTTGGTTCATAAGTGCAACAGCTGGGCAAGTCATTTCAGTGTTCAACCACCCTCAAAGTAGTAAAGTTTTCTTCTGATGTTTAATTGGATTTTTTTTATTTTTAAATCGATGTTTCAGTTTGTGCCCATTGTCTCTCGTCTGGTTAGTGGGCACAATGGGGAAAAGCTTGGCTCCGTATTTTCATTCCCCACTGCCAGGAGGTGAACTCATAAAATCTCACACTATTATGTCAAATAATGTCATTACCTAAATCTTAGTTATGTTTAAAATCTGACATATTAAGAGTAATCACACTAGTTTATGATTCCAGACAGTGCAAGATGTTTTGCAGCTCACAGTAGCTTCTACCATGATCTTTTAAATGTCTTTTTAAAAGTTAAATAAATTAAGGCAGTCACTTTATCTTTCTGCCACTTGTTTATATATCCCTGATAAATTATAATAACTAAATGTTTGCTCCTTATAACATCCTGACCTTCGCTCTATTTTCTTTATTACACAAATAAGAAAAATGCATCAGAAAAGCTTTCTTTTTTTTTTTTTTTCTTAATTATCGCTCTGAATTCAAAAGACCCAGAACTTCACATTAGCATTTAGTACCCCATCATAACCTCAGGTGCCATTGCCATCATCTTGCTCCTTCTGCTGACACCTACACCATTACCCAGATGCTGCAGGACCCAAAATCTCTATAAACCACAGTTGCAATCTCACAATCTTTTGTGTGGTATGGCTCAGTCATCATGTGAAAAGATGTCTCCTGCTTTCTTTAACCTTTTCACGTGATCAGAGCACCTCCTTTGAGGAAGGACTTTCAGGGAAAGGAGGAGGAAGTTTTAATTGTCTCCCTCCAGGGTGGCTGGCCTTCCTTACACTTCTTGGATCTTGATAACCTCAGTCTTATCATTCCTTATCAGTTCTGACCTCCTCCTTCACTTATCCATTTTTAGAGGCAGGTTTTTCCTTCTGCTTTTTCACATTAGTATTTAAAAGTTAGCATGTGCATTCACAAGTGACAAAAGCCATTGCCCAAATGCTGACCACAGAATGTGACTGAGTGGTGGTGGAGGAGGAGCAACAGGAGGAGGAGGAGGGGGAGGCCACATAGCAGTTGATAGTGTATATAGAAATATATTTTTTAGCTGTTTCCCAGAACAAATCCATTCAGGTATCAGAATAAGATCCCTTGCTATACCCAGCTGAGAAGCAGATCCACCAAAGCAGCTCCAGAGTGGAGAATGAGGCAGAATTCACACATGACAACTTTTTCTTCTTACTTTGCCCTGCCCTTTTTCTCCATAAGCCTTTTTTTGAACCTTTAAAGAGGGTTGAACCCTAGAATTAGAACTAGGAAATAATGACAACAGTCCTAGAATCTTCCTATCTCCCAACTAGAGGGTAGGAGCTTTTCCAAAATTGAAGGTACCATGTTGGATCCCTTTGCTTCATCCACAGGAAAATTCAACTGGTCAGACTGGCACAGAGTCTGGAGACAGTACTGAATCTTCTATTTCTTAACTTGTGAGGTCCCTAATTGAGAAGGTCCTGTGGTTTATGCACTTGTTTTCTCCAGAAAATCATAGTTTGCCTCTGTGGCTTTTGGCAAGAACTCTTCCATAACGAGCCAATTTCATAAAGAACTTTTATATAACAATGCCATATTAAAGCAGTCTGAGCTGCTGGGTTGTCCTTGCTATTTAGGTGGGACAGGATCTATGTAACTTCTTAGATAAATCTCTGGGCTTTGATGACAGCCACAAATTTCTTTTTTACTTGCTTCCTAAATCCTCCTCTAAACTGAATGACAAGTCCTGGACCAGTTCCTGAAATGCTTCTTATTTCTTGAATCTATCCCAGCAAGCAGTTGGGGTCTGAAATCTGTCTGAAATCCCATCTAAAATGCTTGTTACTGCTCCTAGGACATGTGGTTTAGAAACACAAAATGAAGCAGAAGTGCCCTAGGCTGAGGGCAGTGAAGAGACTCAGGAGAAGCCAGAAGAGGATGGCTTTTTTTTTTATGAAACTGTTTTAGTCTACAGACTCTTCAATATCCACAGTGCCTGGGAGCTGTGGTCCTCACTAGAGAAATCTCCACTTCAGGTGTCTCTGCAGTAAAAGAGGAATCATGACTTCATCCTCTGGTTCACTAAAGCCCTTTTCAAGTGTCCAGAAAGGTGAAACATGTTTTCGCACCAGCTGCCTTTACATTTCCGCACAAATCTGTGAAGAATTTTTTGCTTTTCAGTATCGCTTGATTAAGTAACAATACCAAACTCATTAATAAAGATACCAACCCACTGGTAAATCATGCAGTAGCGCATTGCTACTTACCAGAAAGAACAGTGGGACAACCCTCCACAACATGCTTGCACAGACTTGCACAGACCATGATTATAAACCTAATTTCAGGTGTCTGTCACCCAAGAAATATCCGGTGGGGTGACAACTCTCATCTACCTGAAAAAGTGCTCTGTCATTGCTGAAACACAGATCTCTTTTGAGTCCATTGCTTTATTATCCACTCCTGTCAAATGTTGGATACCACTTTAACAAGCTTTAAAACACCTTTCTGGCTAATCTCCATTACAGAAACACGACTGGAAATACATTCATGCACAGTTTCTTCCATTTCATCATTCTTTTGCTTTTTTCTCATGAAGAACAGTCAGAAGAAAAGGTAAGGAATCCACATGGGCTGGCATGCCTGAGCTGACAGCTCATTAAGGATATAAACTGAAGAATCCTCCATGGGCTGATGTGCATGGATTGGCTCGTATTGTTTAATAGCCCCTGATAGAGTTCACACTAGACAATGCAGTTGTGAATTCCCTGAAGCTTCCATTTTTTCTTAAGGACACACCCCGGCTAGAAGATAGTACTTTCTGTACACAGTCTCAAACAAACTACTGGTGAACCACCTGGTATGCCACAAATTCATTTCCAGAATGAAAATGTGGAGAGAGCATTATCATAACATGCAAAGGCTCATCAGAGTATCTCACTCATATATGATGGGTAAAGAAGAGCTGATTTGAAGTATCTTGTGCTGTCCCTTCAATAATGAATCTGGTTTGTCTGTGTCAATGATTTCTGTTTTCATTACTTTGTTTTCCAATTGTGTTTTGAAGTCACATGACTGCTACACGTAAACTAAATCAATACATGAAAAAATATCCTCATCATAATTAAAATATGTAGACCTTATTACTTCCCATCCAATCTCAGACCAACAGCTCAACTGATTGCTAAGTCTATTCATGAAAGATTTCAAAACAGGGTAAAACTGGTATTCTGCTATAAGGAAATGACCAAAATAACCATTCCCAAGTATTATTTTAAATCATAGTTTATGGAAATAATAAGACAAAATAATGCTTGATTATACTTACACTAACTGTAAATAAACTGTGAAATAAGCTTCTATAAAGTTTGAGGGTTATTTTATTGTTTGGAATTTTTCTTTCCTCCTACAGGTGGTTTTAACAATATTTTGGCATCATAGATAAGTAATAAATCACGGGGTTTCTGTGATAGCCAAGTAAGCTGAGTATCACATCTGCTGTCTTTGAACTTCCAATGGATTTTAAACCTTATTTAGCCATCCTTTTTAAAGCTACTGGCTATCTGATCCATATACCCTCCTTACTTAAAGAACATGTTGTAGCCAGTGATAGAGATTATTAAGAAACAAGAAATCATATAATATTTTATTTTGGTCTGTAATTCTTTTTCTTTTTGTTTGTGCTTTTTTTTTTTTTTTCCTTTTTGTTTGTTTTTTTTTCTTTTTCTTTTGTTTTTGTTTTAGATTTTTCAGTTAGATTCTATCTGAGTTGCTTATCTACTTGAACTGTTGAATATGTCTGTAAATAACCTGGAAAAGTGGAGAACTGCTGTTGATGACAGTAAGTTTTTCAAGGTGGTATCACATACAGAATTGCAAAAATGTTTTAAAAACTGAGCATCCGAGATGGAAAAAGTCCAGTTCAACTGAGTGCTGATAAGTGTCAAGTGATGCACTTTCCCACATGTGGGAGTGAAAACAATAATAATTTCACATGTGAAACGGTGGGGTATATGACATTTGCCTAAATATTTGCCCCAAGACCTTAAGGAATGTTCAGTGAAAACATCAGCTTAGCACTCAGAGGTGATCAATAATGCAAATCAAAGGTTACAGATTACAGACTGCAAGATAAGATAATATGAAAGACCACAGAAATATTCTATTGTATAAACCCATGGTGCATCTATATCGTGAGTACTATATATAACTATGTGAACTAATGTAAAAATACCTCAGAATGATTCAGTTAAGGGCATCAAGTCAAACTTTCATAAGAGGAATAATTAATTAAACTAGGAGTTCTCATTCTTCAAAAGAGACAGTTAAGAAGTATTGTAAAAGATTCACAAATGCATGGAGCTTGGAAAGGCTGAGAGTTCGGTTTTTTTCACTTATTGTGCCTTTTATATCAGAAGAACAAGGGATCAACTAAAGATATAAGACTCAGGTTCAAAAGAAGGCCCAAAAGGATGTCCTCTGTGCTGCTGCAGCAGAGGTGTTGAACTCCTTTTCTTAGGAATCTGTGGACTTCATTGGATTCAGGATAAGATCTTCAGTTGAAAGCAGTTCATTAAATGCACAAATGAAGATTTGACCCAGCTTTTGTTGTTGTTGGAATGTAATTTATTTCTATCCTGAGTAACTGGAAATTGTGTGGTACTGTGGGATTCAATTTGATCAACCAGAAATTATTTCTGATTGCAGTTGAAGAAATTATGACAGCATTAAAATATTTTTCAACCCTTTTTGTCAATTTTATAAATTATCTTCTTTTAAAATTATATATAAGCAACACTGTTTAATGGACACACATTTAAATGCTATCATGCATGTATATTAGAAAAGGGAAAGCTAAAGAACTGCAGCTGGCACTGGAAGGGAAGGCCTTGGAGTTTATGGCAGTTTTTAGTTCCTATGAGAACAAATTGTGGCCACAGGTAGAGAAGGCCATTTGGGAAATGTCTGTCTCCTGCTAAATGAAGTTTAATTGTAATAAATATTTAAGTTACATCTCCAGGGAACACACAAGAGCAAAAATGGTATCAAGAAAACTTTTTGGAGGAAATACCTTTTTAAACAAATCAAAATATTCATGATAAAAACATTCTTGAAAATCCAGAATTTTGTTATAATTAATTTTACAGCACAGGTAACACTTGTTGTAACTGTTAATATTTTTACCTTGTTAATCATTTTAGATATTTGAAATTCTTTTCTTTCTGGACGGTTAAAAACTGGAGTATTTTAAATCACGAAAATGTTTTAAGTGCTTGTCTATGTTTACAGATATAAATACTTTTAAAATATTCTTCATAAGGTGATGTTTTATTTCTATCTTTCATCATAAGACTGTTTTAGATAATTTCTGTATTAATTTTTCAGGAAATAAAATAAATTTGTCAAGACCAGGAAATTAAAACAGCTCATTTAGAGTCTATGTAATGCCTATGACATTTCTTGATTACTAGATATTGGACTCTGTGTTCCACATATTGAGGTATGTTAAATGGAGAATTTATGAAGTTAGTGATATTTTTCTGCTGACTGCTGCCTCCTCCTTCAGCACTGCAGCACATTGATCCTCCCATCCCCAGCTTAGCCTTGCCACTTCAGCCTGACCCCATATCCTGTTCTTCTTATGTGGAGGAACAGCACACATGCTGAAATGGGATCCTTTCACACCATGAATATGGAGGGGGATTTGCTTCTTAATGCTAATCATAGTTACTAAAATAGTCCAGAAGGCTATGCTCTCTATGTTAATCTTGCAAAGACATTTGTAGGACACCTGTTCTGGATTAGACTACTAGATTGATTTTGCAACACAGTAGTTGCAAAAAATGCTTACAGACCATATATAGACATTTGTAAAGGTTGAACACGGGCCATATTTGGTAAAAATATCCTTCCAAAAACTCTGTCCAAGGGAGATCTGTACACTGAGACCTGTGGGTTAGCTGAAGTCTGTTTCTCTGGTCATTTGCAGATTTGTCAAAGGGGAATTTCATCTGATTTTGCTGTACAAAAGGTTCAGAAATACTTTTGGTTTATAAACATGGATTCATTTCTTAGGTGCTTTGCAAGTGGTAGAGAGTATTTAAGTAAGCTGTGATTGCTCTCTTTCTGTGTGGCTGTTGGTCTCTATGTCTATCCATTACAGGCCTACTGTAACTTCCAGATGAAACAAAAATCATATCAGCATATCCCAACATAGTATTATTTTATGACTGTACCATTGGAAAGTGGCACAATGGTTAGTGATTCCAAATATGCCTGTGGCCATTCCTAGTTTTGTCAGCTTTCAAGATTTTCATATTTTATGAAATCTCTTTCATAGTCATAACCGTTCAAAAGTTTAGAGATATTATAGCTGAAGAATCCCACATACATTGAATAGGTCTGGCTGTTCTAGGAGAGCAAAAACATTTTGATTGAGATATGATCTAGCTTTTCAATTTACACTAAGTAAAACAATATAAAAATGTTTAATTTTAATTTGTTCCATATGTCACTGATGAAAACAATGTAATAGGTTTTTCCATATGAGTTTATAAAAACATCCAGAGGCTCAGATGCTTCATAATATTCAGCTTTCAGATAATATATAGTAGGTTAGCAGGACTGATTCAAGTATGTATGAGAGAAGCTGACAATAATCTTAAATAAGATTTAAGTTTACAAAAACATTCATTTAGAAATCATAAACTATCTACCTAACATTTCATCATTAATTCAGGCCAAGTTTTTTTTTATTTATAACATAAAGTACACAGTATTCCAGAGACTTAGGTTTCTAAGAAAGATGTATGAATGATAAAAGAGTCTACCATTTAAACACCTTTGTTAGAGAGCTAAATATCTTATTTGCATGTGTTGCAGTTTTTCTGGATTTTTGAAAGCAGAGTTTTAATTACAAAAGTACAGATTCTCACAGATAACAGATTATCATGTGCTGCTGAACTGGTTGCCTGGAAGAAATAATCTGTAGACTGGATCATAGATAAGGGCCTAAACATTATTAATTTTACTAGATAGGCTAAATAGACATTTGCAATATCATTCCAAAAACTCTGTCCAAGGAGATTTGTACACTGAGACCTATAGGTTAGCTGATGTCTTTTTTCCCCGTCATTTGCAGATTTGTCAAAGGAGAAGTTTATCTGGTTTATTATATTTTGTTCTTTTTAAAATGAAGAACAACAAAGTAGGTAGGAAGTTGAGCAATTACTGACCAGAAACTGTTTGCAGCCACTTACCCAATTTGGGAGTTGGTCAAGAGTCACTCAAATATGATTGCTTCTATAGTATTCTAGACTTACCAATCTACATTATTTTTGTGGATTTTCTGTGTAAAAAATGGAGTAAAAAGGGAAAGCCAAACTAAAATCCAGAGAGTTTCTGGCACTTTCCCTTTATTATAATAAAAATGGTTTGATTTCTTTGTGTGTTTAAATGCCACTATTACTATTCCTTAAATTAAAAAAAAAAAAATTGCTTTACAGAGCACAATGATTGGAAAGAAGTGTTCTTTCTAGGGAAAAAATATTAAAGGAGGAGGAGTTTTTTCTAAAGTTATTCAGACCTTTAATTAATCTGATTTGCTTATTATAATGTTGAAGTATAACAGGAAAACAACTAATTAGAAACAACATAGTTCAGCAGAATGCAAATCTTTGGCTTTAGAAGTGTTGCTGGAAAGTGCCCATTATTTGACATGTTTCTCCAGGTGAAATCCAGTGGGTTACATTTCTAAAGGAGGGGCTCCTATCTAAATTTCTTTCAGACTTTTTCATCCTCAACAACAAGAACAATTTTATGCAGACCAAACTACAGCTTTAGTGGCATCTCAGTGATTTCAATGAGTTATGGTTGTGCAGGAGAACATTTGGCTCTGTAATTGGAAATTAACAGCTCTTCTGACAATGTACAAACAAGATGATGCTCCTTTTTTGTACCTGTCTTGATCTTGTGAGGATCAAATGAGAGAGGCAAAAAAAAAATATTTTAATTAATTGAGATAATTTTAAGCAAACATCTATACACAAGCAGACCTGTCAAATATAAATGCATACTTTATTCCTAATCAATTTGAATAGCAGATTTATACCTAAGCATAACTCTCAATATGGACTATGTTATGCCCACAGAAATGACATATCAGCATCATGTCTTTACTAGAACTACTTGTGTAGTTATACAGAAATTAGCTGAGGGAAATAGGGTGGAAACCAGTAGGAAGAGAGAATAGGATGGAAATTCAACTTCGTTCCCACATGTCATTGTCCATATTCATTGAAGTATATTATCTTTTGCTGACATATAACAATAGTTGAGCTTTTCCCCTGAGAGTGAAAAAGAAACAAAGGAGAAATCTGTCTCTCACTTTTTTGGGATAGTGAAATTTATCTCTCAGTATAAACTCAGTTTATACTAGTCCCAAGACACAGTGTCATTAGGATTATATTTTCTTTTTTCACATTTTTTCGTATCCTGTGCATATTGCCAGACAGTCTCCTGTTTTTTTCTCTAGAGGAAGGTTAGAAGATATGATCAAGTAAATAGCAAAATCAAAGCATAGATTAAGCGCACTGTAAGGAAAATGGCTACTTTTTCACAACACTAAAATCAGACACAGAAGTTACAATAAAAAGGCAATATTAACATTAAAAAAAATCTGTAAAAATTTAATTGAACTTACAGATTATTAAAGATATAATGCTTTTAAAATATTTTGTCCTTACTTTTTTTTAATGAGCATATTTTGTGTTTCTATACGATTTTTCAGCTTGGAAAGAGATCTCTTGTGTTTTCCTTTACATTTAATTACAAATTTAAAACTTTACTTCATTGAATTAACTGGGATGTGTCACCACTGCCTGGGTTCACAATTAGACCTTTATTCATAGGGAAAACAAACAAACAAACAAACAAAAACCTCCAAAAAACCAACACAAACTAAAAACCAAGAACAATAAAAAAACTCCAAACAATTAAAAAATATTCATATCAGCTATAGAGAGACTAGTTCTTATTATTCTTATTGTTGTTTCTACATTTGAAAATATGTTCAGGGTTGAGTCATAAAGTCTAATTATTCTCAGTGGCTAAAGGCATTCAGTGTTGTCCTGTCCTTTAAAAAGTTAATAAGAGTACATTTACAAATTAGATTTTAACATTTCTGAATATTTCAAATCCTCTTTGGTATTTAGAACTCACATTTTTATTGAATAATGAGATGTTTTGCATAGTTTGTTTTGTTTCAGAATTCATATGTATGAACTATATGTTTGGAAGCAAGTGGATTTTGTTAGTCTGAGAAACAAAAGATTCCGATTTTAGGCACATTTTTCCTGCAACAGCAGCTGGAAATCATGAAGAAAATGCGTCCCTTGAAGTATGAAGCAAAAGACAAATAAGTAACAGCATCAACTGTATTGACTGCAACAATGTTTCCCATGAATACACTTTGTTCATCTGTCTCTGTTTTGACCATAGAAGATTCATTCTTTATAATAAATGAAACCAGTGATTTTCTAGACAAAGATGGGTATTTCTCCATTAAGGTATCTTTTAATGCATTATATTTCATCTCCCATAATCCATCTTTTTTTTTTCCCAAATAATCACTCCACAAAAATCATAGGGCTCTGTGCAAGAAATTGATAATTAATATAAAGTGTTTACAAATATTTCTAGTTGAGCAAATAATTTCTTTCCAAGTGTAGTCCTTAATAGCTAATTAGATTTTTTAATAGCCCTGGTTACCATCATGGGAATTATGTATGAAAACTCTTCCATCAGCAAAATTAAAGTATAAAGCATTTAATATAGTGTTTTGTTTTGCTTAGTTTTATGCTTCACTGGTTACTTTTTCTCTTACTTTTAAAAATGCAGACACAGACACTGTCTTTAAAGGCAGTATGTGAACCATTTCCACACTGTAAATTAAACAGACAAATGTCAGCTTGGGCAGTTTTAGTTGTAGTTAAGAAAATTTAAATTTGCAGCATCGCAGACATTTACCTCACAAGCTTGTTAAAGAATCATAACAATGAGAGATTTTTAACATAACCTTTGAAAAAAAGCTTCTTAAAACAACTCAGAATAAATGTTCAAGACCATCAGGGAAATGGAGTCCATTTGATTTTTGTTCCGTCACTTTCTACATGTTTTCAAAACCTGTTCAGGCTAGTATCTTTAGCTGTTTGCAATATCTATGTGTTCCTAGTGAAGTCTGAATCTGTCTTATATAGAGAATCCAATTATACAAACCATGTGATAGCTAAAGGATGCATTTTTCAATAAAAAGGTGTGTTGCTTCTCCTGCAATACTTTAAAGTTCTTTCTTCTGCTCTGTTCTTGAAGCCAAACAGGAGATTTCTGGTTAGTGTACAGAGAAAAAAGTGTCAGCAATTTTCTTTAAAGTAAATTATAAGATATTGGTCTCTGAGGTTTGGTGACTTTATTTCTTAATGAAAACAGCAATAAAAAACAGCTAGATTGGTATCT
The DNA here is from genome assembly GCA_038380795.1 of Pyrocephalus nanus. NCBI lineage: Eukaryota > Metazoa > Chordata > Aves > Passeriformes > Tyrannidae > Pyrocephalus > Pyrocephalus nanus. The sequence goes on from CM076260.1 coordinate 38,238,747, forward strand.
TTTCCGACTGGATGAACTTAAGTCTAAGAAAGTCAGACTTTTTTCAGGACTTACTTTTGGCTTTTGTTTGAAGATAGTTAATTTTTTTAAATGTTAATAATTAAGCATCAAGATGTCATTTTTGAGTATGGTCCCTGTACAGGGCTGGCAATTGGACTCCATGATCCTTGTGTGTCCCTTCCAACTTGGCATATTCTGTGTTTCTGTGATTCTGTGATTTTTCTAAGATTTCTATTGTGGGGAAAACATCGATACATTTTACAGTTTCTTGACCTTTCTTCTTGTTACTCTTATGAGCATTTCTGACAAGGTACTTGTTTCTAAAATAACTGTAGAAAACAAACACAAATATCCTGCTTATGGATTAATTTCTGCTTTTGTCATATCTTACTTGTGCACTATAAATACATTTGATATTTATTACATTTCTAAAAATACCAGGTCGTAGAACTATCTATTTTAAAATATAAAACCTGAAATTTGGGAAATAAGTTTTCAAATTTAAGAATGAAAAAGAGTATCTAAGGAGATAAGCAGACAGCAGCCTTGAAGTTTAAAGGAAACAGAGATTAAGAAATCATAAAAAGAGTATTTTGAAAGTTTCGTAATTTTTAGGGGTCTTGCACATAATTGAATTTGATCCTTTGTAATGCAATGAACACATGTTAGGGAAACTTTTCTTCTTCACTTCCTCTGCCAGTAATTTTTCTGTCTCTGCACAATTATCCCACATATTTATTTCCTGGATAAGACAGATCTACATCACAGTGCAACTCACCACCCACAGTTAAGCAGAAGTATACTGTCACATGAAAATAAAGAAATGTGTCCTGGATCAACTGCTTTCCTTTGAATGAAAAAAGAAATATGTTTCCAACCTTTCAGCTTGACAAGTTATGTATAAACCACAGAACAAATTCCTATTTATTTATTTTAATTCATCAGCCATCAGGATGATTAAATTTATATATACAAATTATATAATGAACAGCAGAAAAAAGCAGGTTGAAAAGATGGATGTAATTACTTCAGTGCTCTTTCTAATTGTCTCCAGACAGAATATCCTCATCTCATGCCACTTAGACAAAATATAATGCTTTAGATGTGGAGATACGCTTATTATTTGCCTTTTCTAGAACACTTGACAAAACAGTATGTATATGTTGGGTTCTTTTTGATGTTGGTTTTCTCCACATTTACATGAATGATAGGCTTCCTTTCCTAAATTATTTTATATCTGTGAGGTAATAAATGTACTGAATAGCCATACTATGTCAGTCCAATGGTCAGTCTTGTCCTATATTTTATAAACGAATATGACCAGGAGTGCAGGATAAGGTAGGAAGCATAACAAACAAGGGCTGCGTAGAACTATTCTGTGTAGAATTTTCCAGGAACATTTCTTTGTCTGGGAATTGTAATCAGTAAACTTTTCCAGACAGTATTCACAGCTGGTATCTACTAAAGATTTCCTGCAGAAGACTCAAGATTTTCAATGCTCCTATCTTATGATGAAGACAATCACCCTCCTCAGAGGGCCATTTATCTCCACTGATTCTACAGAAATGCTTGGGTGATGGGCTTAAGCATAACTAACTTTGAGTTGCCTATGTTAAGCTGGATGAGCTACATTATTGGTGCACTAATCTATATGTAGAATCAGTCTGATATGATCTTGTTATAATTTTTTTTTTCTTCAGAAGATGCCAAATTTAGAGATGAAAGTTACAAAATATTTCAATATTTTCTAACTTACATTTAGAACTATGGAACATTTACTTGGCTAAACTTCCCTAGAAACGTACTTGGTGTTTTATCATAAACATTGTGCAAGTGATGGACATCTTATACAGACATACAAAAAGAAAAAGAGGGGTAATCTGTTTTGTCAAATCTGCCTGGCATAGTGATGCTGCGGTTCTGGAAATGGCAGAAACTCAAGCAGGTATAGTATCATACAGCTGGGCCATGCACCATTAGCAGCTAGAGCTAAGAAATTATATACTTGGATATCTTTGGAGTCTGAACCTGCAAGTCAGAAGGATGATTTAGCCAGATACTTTCTTCATGCCCAGGCAGGCATGCTGCTTTTTCCTGAACTCCCTGTGTACTCCACTATAACCCTGGGAGAAGCTTTCTCAACCTCTCTGCACTTGGATGCTAAATATAATTATAGGATACCTTTCTGATGGCTTGGCTAAAATCAGCATTAGGGCTGGTTTTAACAGTCTTACCACCACCGGCAATAATTTGCAAGAAACATGTCTCCTCATTTATTTGCATAAATGGTTTTGAATGGATTTTCAAATTAAACTAGTTTTTATGCAAATGAAATTATATTTTTGTTTTAAAATAAAAAAAAAACATTTTCATGTCTTCATTTTCAGTTGCTGCAAAAACATATTTTGACATAAATACACCAAATTTCAACAGTGGAAAGCTATTTTTAAAAAGTCAACTCTGAAAAGTATCAGTCACATGTAACTACAAGTCAAAAATATTTTACATGCTTCCTGAGAAAATAACTTTAAAGTTATTCTTATCCTACTATCATGGTCCTTTCAGTTCAAATTTCCTTTTTTTCTTTCATTTGGCAGAATTATTAATTCATCTAGAAAACAGGTAGCTGAAGACCAGATTATAATATATTCACTCATGCTCAGTAGCTGCTTGGATAGATATGCATAGATAATGCAGAGATATGCATAGATAATATTACTGAAGTCAGTAAGATAACTCAGAGAAAAAAAATTATTGTAAAGTTTTTACTATCAAATAAACTACACTCCTCTGGTTTCTGGAAAACTGTACATACAATTTCTTTTTGCATAGTGCTCTGTATTGAATTTTATCTGCTCTTTGCAGTTCTCCAATTTAGGGTTTCCTGATATGAACTAAGTCTCCTGTTACAAATGTGTTTGACCACTTGAACTATCAGCGTGAATTTTATATGCATTTCTGTCTGAAAACAATATTTTTTTCTTCGTAAAGAAGGAAAGTCTTCTGATGATTGCACTCATATCACCTGCATTTGTTGTTTTCCCAATTCAGGGATCATCTGCAACTTCATTATAGTTCCCAACTCAGTACATTTTGTAGATCACAGAATCATGGAGTATCCAGGCTGAAAGCAAGCTCAAAGCCACCTAGTCCAACTCCTTGCTCAAAGTGGGTCTGCTCAGATCAGGTTGCTCAAGGTTGTGCTTGGTCGAGTCTGTGTTCTGCAAAGAAAGAGAGATAGAATTCTTGTATCCTCTGCTGCACTGCTGCAGGTTATCTTAATGATACCTCCAATGAAGTGAAAATAAGCTTGGGAGAAGTTACACAGAGCATTCAGGGCAGCTGCTGAAACATAGTATATTGCTACTCATTCATTATTCATTAATGCCAAAACTAGCCAGATACATTAACTTCTGAAAGTGTTTAACTGTCTAGTGACTCATTTCAGCACCATCACAATAAATCAAAGTCTCCAAAAGATGAACAATAGAGACAAGCTCAAACCAGGAACAAAGGAAATGAGAACAGCGAGAAAATATCTTCCAGTAAATGACTGAGACTTTATTCTTGAATGCATATGCTATCAAAGTGGCACAAAACCTTTGAACTGTATCCCTAAGACAGATATCATTCCATCAGTGATTAATATCTACAGCCTCTGTTATAGAAAGAAAAGTTGTGACCATATTTTTAAGAACAAGAAAACTCCAGTAGCCATATGTCTTGATTTCCTTAACATGACTGTATTTTTCTTCAGGCTTGAAAAAAGGAATTAACTCTTTTTTTTTTTTTTTTTCCCTCTGAGTTTTCAGACAAATGACCCCTGTGTATGCAAAGTTTACCTGCATGTGTGCTATACAGCTCACTTGAATGTGTCCAGTAGAGGTAATGTGTTCCAGATGCATTAGACACCATGCATGTGCGGCATGCCACATGCTCCCACATTTAATTTGTAGATTGTGTGCCTGGAAGCACAGGAACACTAGGCATAAAACAGGATTCTGCTTACATGACTTTAAAGTAATATTCCTCGAGGCTTTTTGACAGCCTTTTGTATGGATCTCAGTGCTTCATATAACAAAACAGTCAATCTGATTCATCATATATCATAGAACCATAGAATATACTTTGTTGGAAAGGACCCATCAGCATCATTGACTCCGACTCTTGGCCTTGCACAGGACACTCCAAGAATCACACCATGTGCCTGACAGCAGTGTCCAAATGCTTCTTGAACTTTCTTAGGCCTGGTGCTGTGACCACTTCTCCAAGGAGCCTACTCCAGTGCTCAACCTCTCTCTGGGTGACAAACCTTTTCCTGACATCCAACCTAAAACTGCCCCGACTCACCTTCATGCCTCGAGTCCTGTCACTGGTCACACAAGTGAAGAGATCTGTGCCTGCCCCTCCAGTTCCCCTCATGAGGATGCTGAAGAGCACAATGAGGTCTGCCCTCAGTCTCCTCTTCTCTGGGCTGAACAAACCGTGTGACCTCAGCTGCTCCTCACAAGGCTTCCCCTCCAGACCCTATCATACCCTGCCCTAAAAGAGCTGGATATCAGCAGCTGTTTTCTATTATTCATTTTCAATTATCAGTGTCTTTGTACTTCCAACAGCATGGTAGTCTGCTCTTCATTTAAATAAGTAGTTTATGTTATTGTTTGCTGTAGGTTTCAAGGTTTTCCGGAAGTATAACATACAGCACATGGAGTCTTCGAGAGAACTAGAGAATCTTCACAAACTGAACGGTGAACAGCCCAAGGGCAGTATCTGCAGCAGATCACCCCTAATTCACAAAAGGTTCTTCTAACAGAAACCCAGCACATGGAGTTTGGGAATAAGGTTAACGAGGAGCAGACCCATTTCATGTTGCCATGGGAATACTTTTTGCTATATGTCTAGAGAGTGTAGAAGTATTCATGAGTCATCCCTATAAACCACATAATTAAAATAGGGAGAAATACGACTAAATGCATGTTTTCTGCAGAAAAATGCTCACTGTCTATATACAGATAATTTCAAAATATGTGAAAGAAATTACCCTTGATTTACTGCACAAAGAGCTCAACACATTTCTTTTAAGAGATTTTAAAATAATCCATGTTTCAAAACAAGATAGTGCCAAAAAAGAAAAAATTACCTCTGAAGTACTCTGCCCTGGTCACTTCTCTTTGGCTTCCCATTCTTTTTTGTTGTAGGAAGCAGTCAACATAGGAAATAGTCAACACAGATTTATGGAGGGAAAATTATGCTTTACCAACTGGAGCACCTTCAGTAATGATACGATTGCCTGCTAGGTGGATTCTGCCCATGTTGACTCTTGTAAATTTTTCAACACTGTCCTATCATCATATACAAGTTGACTAAGTATGCACTAGATAAGATGACAGTGATGTGGATCTGTAACTCCTTAAACTCCTGGGTTCAGAAGGTTGTGATCAGTGCCATGAAGTCCAGGTGCAGGTAAGTCATTATTAGTGTGCCTCAGGGAGTGACAGGGCAGAAAATACTTATTAATACTTATTAAACTAATGAAAATAAGTTTGAGTGAATTCAGGGAAATTATTCATGAAGTATTGTCCATTAGGTCATAGATCCAACAGAGCAATTCAGACAATTTTCATGTATGAAGTTTGACAAAAGAATAAAAAAAATATTGTTCAGTATTATTACTCTCAGAATTGATTCAGGCAGTTGTAAATAAAGACAGAGATCAACCTTTTAAATCCCATAGGACTAGAGGAAAGCATGATCTGAAAAGATAAGACTTGAAATATACTCTTCAGTATATGCATCCTGAAGTATATTTTGGCATTTCTCCCTCTTCCTACCCACTCACCCCTAAAGGTCAGTCAAGGTTATGGATTAAATACTATTGGAATGGGTCAAAAAGAAATACTGTGGGACTTATAGATAGAAGGATTATAGGAGACTAAATTAAGTCGACAAAAATGAAAATATAATTTAGTCCATATTCCTTGTTTATGTATTTGGCACGTTTTAACATTCTTTAAGGGATATATAACAGATATGTTATGAGTTAAAAAGGGAAGCCAAGAATAATGTTAATTATATTAAAGGAAAAGAAAAAAATGTGGTTATAGGAAAAGTAAGCTACGCAATAACCTCACTCAAGAGGAAAGAATGCACACAGGTAGAACCTATTGAAAAAAAATGCATAATCACAGTTACTGCTTCAGGTACAAAAACCTTACAAGTAGCTGTTACGGTGTCTACAGCCCACTGTTTTGCTGCATAAATAGGCTGCAAAAGATGATGTCTGGTAGTGAGAAGCTCTCAAGTGTCCTCTTAGCCAAACTGTTCTCTCAGAGAGTTTAGCATTATTTTTCCTTAGGAATTAAGTATTTCACTTCAAGCCCTTCAGAGAGGTACCTCTGTGATATCACCCTGGCTCTGATATTTTAAAATTCCCACTCCTCCTCTGTGATCTTCCTCTGGTATATGTAGGGTACATTTACATACCTGTGAAGGAGGATGATGAAGAGTTGCTACAGTTGCACGTAACACCATCTATCCATCTGTTCTCTAGAGGAGAAAGATTGCATGCCCACTCATGTAAGTTATTATTTAGATATTATTCTTCTGTCCCCTAGATAAACCTCTGCATTAGTGCAAACTTAACCTCTGTCCTCTGGAGAAAAGATGTTTCTTGCTTCTTCCATGACTTTCATGTTAGATTAATTGCAATTTTTTTTTTTTTTTTGGAGTGGAAGTAGATGGTGGAAAAGAGTAAGAGGAACAGCTTGTCTTCATTTCAGAGTCTTCTGTAATGATGCTCAGTACTATTGCAATTAATGCCTTACCAACATGAGTATGAAGAACTATGTCTTTCTCTAGGGTTTTTTTATGTCTATTTCTTAATGCACTTTAACTGTATTCACTTTAAAATAAAAATACAGGACACAAATTGAACTTGTAAAAAATACTTACAAACACTTTGTAGCCAAGTGTTAAAGATGATTTGTCACATCATGGGAGTCTAACCTAACATCATGGGAGTCCTACTACCTCTGCTAAAGGTAGTAGGAGAATCCCCCACAGTAACAGTGACATCAGAGAGTAGAATCTTCTGTGAGACAAAAAAATAAAACTGATGTGAACAAGTGGAAAATTTGAGACAGCGAGTAACTTCTAATGATAGTCAGTTACGTGACTTCCCTGATTTATCCCAGCTTAGCTGTAAAGTCAGTTTACAGTCAAACCACAATATCTTACATCAGCAGAGTAACAGTTAGTAAAACACAGATCTTTTCTAAAGTTGCCTTGAAAGACTCTGGTTGCTTAGATGTCCTTAGCAAATTAGTGACTGCTGGAAATTATTGCCTGATAGGTTGGGGTTTTTTGTTTGTTTCCCATTGTTATAATTACTGTTGCTTAAGAGAGCATGGACTCAAGCTCTGCCAGGGGAGGCTTGGGTTAGATATTAAGAAGAAATTCTTTACAGAGAAGGTAATCAGGAATTGGAATGGGCTGCCCAGGGAGGTGGTGGATTCTCCATTCCTGGAGGTTTTTAAGAAGAAGCTGGATGTGGCACTTAGTGCCATAGTCTAGTAACTGTAGTGGTAGTGGATCAAGGGTTGGACTTCTCAGAGGTCCTTTCCAACCCATCTGGTTCTATGATTCTATTTTTAATGAATAGAAATAGTCACAGAAAGAGTGGAAACAGAGAACAGGAGATAAGGAGTACAACTAGTTAGTTAGTTTTTATGGCATTTTTACGGAAAAAGGAAGTAGCTGATCAAAGCATTTTGCACCTGCAGATCACAACAAAATGACTGTGTCCAAAGTTTAAAGATTAAAAATACATGCTGTAATGAATGGCATATTCAAAGTGCACAAACAGGATTTATCAAGGATCTTCAGATGTTATGTTTATATGCTGGTAATGCTTATGTCCAGATAAGAGTGAAATAAATAATGAGAGGATGGCTGATATGAAAAATTAGAAAATTCAGATAAAAAAAGAAAAAGGAGGTAGTCAAAAAAGGAAAAGGGAGGAGTCAAAATGTGCTCTAACACTGATTCAGCATGACCTATTCTCTTAAAAGTCTGGAAAGTCCTTGCTAGTGTTCTCCATTCTTTTCATACTGTCAGAAAAACTTCAAAGAAGAATATTATATCCCAACTATTAGGAGATCAAGTTTCAGAAAATTGTGAAGTTGACTTTGAAATTATGAAATTTTAAAAATCAAAATGTAGATATTCTGAACCTTTTTTCACCTTTTAGTGGCTTTATAGAAGGCTCATGCACATGTCAAATTTCATGGGTTGATCAGTGACACAAAAAAAACTTCTTTCCTTTTCTGTAAGCTGTGATGAGCACAATCCCTTCACTCAGCAAAAAGTTCTGGTTTAGCAAGACCTGTAAGCAAGAACTGGAATGAACAAAACTATTACACGTGTTGTTCCATTATCAACAAAAGAAAAATTTTGGCCTAGAGTATATTAGCTTAAATTTTTGTGTATCTTACAGTTTCTTAATATTATCTCTAAAGTCCTCACTATTATATGAAATTAATAAATCTCTCTCTTGTTTAGCCTGCTTCTGAGGTGAGAATCTTAATCTATAAGACAAAGGTCAAAAGGCACTGAAACAACTCTTTTAAAATATGATCCATAAAACAATTATCTGTCTTCAATTACATATGTTAGTATAGTTACCTTTAATATAAATTATTATCCATTAATATTAGTAAAGAAAACTTTTCTGGAGGAAAATATAATACTTGGCTTTGTAAATCACTAACAGCATCCTATGCAATCTATTATCATAATCAGACTTTTCATGGTCCCTTAAGATTTGTTAGAATTTAATTGAAGAGTACACCTTCTGAGACTGATAACAACTGAGATACTGAAAACCTTCAGTTTTGATTGGAGAATGGAATTATAAGTGCTTCCATCACAAGTAAAAAGCTCTGTAAGAATATTTTTAGTCACAGAGTGACAAATTCCCAACAGAAATACCTTCTATACGCTTCTGGTACTTCTTCAGGGAAATAAGATGGCTTTAGTTTTTGAAAGTATTGACTATGATGTTATGCCAGACCAGATGATAATAGCAAAGTGCAACAGCAAAAAATAGGACTGAAAAGACAAACATTAGTTAGCCTTGCTCCAATACACAAATATAACACAGGACACAGGATACATAATTGGAAAATTGCTTCTCATGGTGCAAACATTTAAATGCAGCAAGTTTATGTGTAAATCAATTTCATTTTGTCCATATTTATAATTTATTTTTCAAAAATTATTTTTTAGGTCTAATGAGTTAATGTAGTGACCTGATTCAAACTGTATTTTCTTTAAAATTATTTTTAAGTTACTTGAAACAATTATTAATTGGAAACTTCATATTTTAGCTTGGTATTTATTTTACAGAACTACTTTCTAGTTTCTCTGCTTTGAGAGGCTGAAAGCCAAACATTATGAAAGGCCACTCTGGGGATAGAGACAGCTTTACACATAATTTTTTGCTTACAGTAGTTCACCAGTAAAATATTCCCTGCAGAATAAAATGTGGTGCACTAAGCAACAGGAATCTCTGAGTAAGTTCTCAAGATTTGTTGATCAGCTGAGATGTTCCTTTACTCAGAACAATCATCGGCTCTTTGATCATTCTGTATCTTCAACAAGGAATAGTGAATAGTCTTCAGTGAATAACATCCTGTTCATTATGGCCCAATATCAATCTCAGGTAATTTACATTTTAATTTGAAATTCAACAGAGGGACAGTTTAATGAACTTGTTATTCCTTAAAATTTCTTGTTCCGTTTCAAACATCTTTACCTTAGCTTCCAGTCTTACAGTTCAGTGATTACTATATACCAGTCTATTGACAAAATCTTAGAATATACTTTGTTGGAAGGGACTCATCAGCGTCATTGACTCCAACTCCTGGCCTTGCACAGGACACTCCAAGAATCACACCATGTGCCTGACAGCAGTGTCCAAATGCCTCTTGAACTCTCTCAGGTTTGCTGTTGTGACCATTCCTTCAAGGAGCCTACTCCAGTGCTCAACCACCCTCTGGGTGACAAACCTTTTCCTGACATCCAACCTAAAACTGCTTGACTCAGCCTCATGCCATTTCCTCGAGTCCTGTCACTGGTCACACGAGTGAAGAGATCTGTGCCTGCCCCTCCAGTTCCCCTCATGAGGATGCTGAAGAGCACAATGAGGTCTGCCCTCAGTCTCTGCTTCTCTAGGCTGAACAAACCATGTGACCTCAGCTGCTCCTCACAAGGCTTCCCCTCCTGACCCTGCACCATCCTCTCTAAGAATATTATCATAGGCATCAAATATATAGATATATAAAGCTGGCATAATAAGATGCTGGCAAAAACCATGGAGATCAAATTTCAGAAAGTGTTAAAAATTCCCTCACAGAAAAATTATGGGGTTTTAAAGTTCTCAAATTAAGCCAATTTTTCATTAAGTTCTCATTTAAGAGTCATAATTGTGGCTTACCTTGAGCTGTGCCTGTCACTCCTCTGATTTATCATACAAATACCAAAACCAGGGGAAGCTGGATTTTTTCCACCACTTTAGCTACCAATTGTGTCAGGTCAATAAGCCTGAGTTGTTGTTAGCCATGTTTTGAAGAACATGAAGTCTTTTTCATACAGAATCATTTTTTAGTATTAGGACACTTCCATTAATGAAAAACTCACACTATTAAGAGTCATGTCTGGGATTATATTCTTTTACCAATCAATAGTTTGTTTTAAGTTTTGATACCACAGCATCTGCACGGTGTCACTCTAATTTCCCAAGTAACATAATGGCACAGTCTGCTAGTGATACTGGTACTGCAGTACTAATCTGCAGTCTTTGCTTCACAGCATTATATAAAAAAATTCGTCCTTCAGCACAATTCCATTATATGCACGTTAGTTCATAGTTACTATGGTGTGTATGGTAGCATACTATCCAGTCTTGGGATTTGTGTCTGTCACAGAGGTCAGAAACTAATATATATTAAAAAAAAAAAAACTTTAAAAGTTCCTGTAAATTTGAATCCAAGGGATCAGTGACCTTCTACTTTATGTTTCTTCCTTGACGTATCTTCTCCTAGAAAAAGGTCTTGGATGGAGTATGGTAATATCAGTTGAAGTTATCTCCTCAAAAAAGCACAGGGGATGAAAAAAGTAAATCCTTATGTTCCTTATAAGCTAGTGGATTATAACAGACATTTTGGACTAGAAAATCAGAGATGAAATAAATGGAGTAGGTTAGACCTTGGACAACATGTTGCTATTTACATCAACCTACTTTAATCTGTTCCTGGGATTAAAGAACACTGCCTGACATAGTGACTTCCTAGAATGCCTGGAGCTTTAAACATTTTTATTTTTAAATAAGACATAATATTAAGCAGAATAAAAAAAAGAGATCTATTGCTTTGTTTCATGCACTGATTCTATACAGATTTGACAAGATTTCACTTGTAACAGTAACTATGACAAAGTGAACTTTGATCGTTGTGAAATAGTTGCTGTCCTAGAGAAAAATCTTACCCAGACCACAAATCTAATACACCTATACTCAGTGAGCACATTTTCTTTCAAAGTGGCATTACATTTACTTTATTTGCATGTAAATATTTTATTTTTCTGGCATCAAAAATATTTGTAGCATATGAATTTCCTAAGCAAAACAACAGAATGTAAATATTTATTTAATGTGTTGTCACTCTGAGCACTGAAGAAAAGCATAATGGGTTAAAGTAATAAACACACTAGACCTGAATAATGTAACTGATTCCATATTCTAAACAAATTTATACAGGTCCATGCTTCATAAATCAATTGTATCCATTCATTTTCCAACTCTGAAATCTATTCTTCATTTCAAATGGGGTTTTCTGAGTTCCGTATTTTATAACCTTTCCACAGAAATTATTCTCTCTCCATGTCCATCTCCTGTATTACTTGGCCTTTATAATTTTCTGAGATTTCTTTGCTTGTTGAATTGTTATTCACACAATAATCTCACAGACCTCTTATTTTTAAACTGTTTGGGAAGAAGTAATTGAGAATAATCAATATTGAAGTTTTGAATGTCATTGGTTGTATTTGATTGAATGCATGAGGCATGTAGTGTATTTTATTCCAGAAGTGAATCACCATGACTTTTCTGTTTTGGTTCAAATAATTTTGTTTACAAATGTCTATGAATATATTTAATTTAAATGAACTCTCTGAGGGAACAATATGCTAGTAAACCCTTGCATGATAATTCTCAGAGAAGGGAATACAGAAATTTATGATTGAAAAAGAATATAATTTTACTTACAATTTTATCATGCCTTCATGGTGGTATTTTTATTATTTGCTGTGTCTAGTTTCAGCTAATGAAAAGAGATAAGCTTGTACATCAGAATTTTTGCTGGAGCTGTAGGAACTACAAGCATGGCAATTTGTCAGGAATATGATGTTTCCCATTGTCACTTGTCAAGTCAGCTTCCAGTATTATAATAATAAATACCATTACCCAATAGTATATGCAATAATCACCAATACAAAGCTCTATTCTAATCTGTGCAAATAGATTCTGAAATATGTAATATCGCATCCCAAGGCAATTCTATATTTAGCATAATAAATGTTATAAGAATCCAAGGTCATTAAGAATGGCCATTTAAATAGCATTAATCCTCAGTTTAAAAGTCATCATAGGTATTTTGAATCTAACTTATCCTCTTTTTTTTGAGCTTTCAAGTCCTGCTATATCAAATTCTGACATGAGATGTAGGAAAGAAAAGGTAATGAGCATACATGCAGCAATAAAAATATCTGGAAATGCTTCTGCTCTTCATTGGCACAAAGAAGCTGCTGGAAAACTTACAGATGCACAAATGTCAGAAACCATGATGTGTAGAAAATTAAGTTAGACAGCTGGCATTGACCAGGGGCTTGATCCCAGTGACTACAGTGCCAGGCCGCTGAGGTAAATGAGAATTATTTGCTGTTGCCTTCTCCTCATTAAAAAAAATCTTAACAAATAAGTTTCTTTTGTCATCAGCTGACACTGCAATGAGCAGAAACTTTGAAAAAAATTATGATATACATGTCCTCAAAATTTTCAGAGCCATATGGACATGGATATAAGAAGAGCTGATGTGTTTTTTAACAGGATATGTAACATTTATCTTAATGGTTTCTGACATTGCAGCCATTATATAATAAGATCCCTTGTCAGCAAAAGGCTAACAACAAACTAAACAAAAAAAACCAGTCACATTTCTTTTAAATCCAATTCAAATGTTCTTCATTAGAAGCAGTTGAAAGACTGGTTAAAAAGTAACCTCCTTGAACTAGAGAAGGCAACATTTGTTTAGAGCACCACGTTTCAAGAAAGCTGTGGCCCAGCTGGAGGAAACCCAGAGAGGAATAAGTAAAATCATTAATCTAATCAGTAATCAAGATTATGAGGAGAGACAAGAAGAACCATTACTCTTAGGCAGAAGAAGGGTATGCAGAAGGAGAATGTAGCAACAGTTATCAAATATGCAAAATACTGCTACACACAAGAACAAGAAGGATTGAAAATCTGTTCTCTACATCTGATTTGGAGATAAAACTAGACATACTGGGATTAAATTGCAGCTAAAGTAATTTAGTTTAGACATTGCAATGAATTATGAAATATTAGGAGAAAAAAGTAATCTCTGGAAAGTTCTGGATTATACATTTTTAAAGATTCTTTTGAACAGATTTGGCCAATAGTGGTAGGGAATAACAAGTGTAGAGTCAGAGGCCAATTTATTTCAGAGAGGAATCTGCCCCTATAGCAAAAATAATTAAGATAATCTGTGAAGCAAATAGTCTCCCTCTCTCTCCTCTGTTGAAATCAGTTGCTCACTTTGCTTTAGGTATATAGTGATTTTTAACAAAATCCACCACAACTAGAGTGAGATGCAGAGGAATTTTCTATCAGTTGGAAGCTCATTTTCATTATTATTTTGTTGGATCAGAATATGTAATGAGATAGAATTGTACTCTGTATTCTGCTGAACATACTTTTTGAAATTCAGTAGGAAACTCTTCTGTGATGCAGATATTTTTAAGGACTTCCACTTTGAAGCATGGGTGGCTTTTAGGTGTCTTATAACTTCAGAGGTCTAAAACTGTTGTGTAAGCCCACAGTGATCAATTCAAGTTCCTTTCAAATCTGTTGGACAGAAATAGTCACTTGGAACACATGGAACAATCCCTCCTGCCTGAACCAAAATGTCTATAATATCTAGAACAGACCAGGTCAGTGCTCCTGCAAAAGTGACCACATATCTATTTGTCTGTTGGTAATTCCAGGATAACCACTTTGTATTTAAGCAGGAACATTTTAAGATACCCTAAATTTTCTACTACTCTCCCTCCAAGTTTCATCCTCTGCTTCTTTTAACCACCTCCCCACCTTGTCTTCACACAGGCAAATTACTCGAATCTGAAATTATGGTTATACAAGGTAAAATGAACAGAATGACACAAGTTGAATAAACAAAAATGACGTCTGTATGAAATCAAATCTAAGTTTTTTTTCTCGGAGGAATGTTTTTAACATTCACAGTTGTAACATAGTCGTCTTTGTGGGATGCTCACATGATCCACATATGGGGTGGCCTAGATAACCCCAGCTTCTAGGGCAGGACTGTAACTGCATAGATTGTGATGTGCAGAGAACTGGCAGGAGGAGATCTGCTCCAAATCTTCCATAGAATCATAGGATCATATAACCATAATATCACTTAAGTTGGAAAAGACATCCTATATCATTGAGACCAATCATTAACACTGCCGAGTGCACCACTAAGTCATGTCCCTAAGCACCACATCTACATGCCTTTTAGATACCTCCACAGATGATGACTCCACTACTTCCCTGGGCAGCCTGTTCCTGATGCTTGACAACCCTTTCAGTGAAGAATTTTTCCTAATATCCAACCTAAACCTCCAATGGTGCAACTTGAGGACATGTCCTCTTGTCCTGTCACTTGTTACTTGAGAGAAGAGACTGATCTCCATCTGGCTGCAGCTTCCTTTCAGGTAGTTGTAGAGAGTGATAAAGTCTGCCTTGAGCCTTCTTTTCTCCAGGTTAAAGAACCCCAGCTTTCTCAGCTGCTCCTCATAAGACTTGTGCTCCAGACCCTTCACCAACTTCATTGCCCCTCTTCAGACATGCTCCATGTCCTTCTGTAACCGTGTTACAGAGGAAGGCCACTGCTGGCCTAGTTATCGAGGGCTTTAACCAGGAGAAGAGAAATTCTGTTGAATAGAATGAAAGAAATAGAAATACAGAGGGAGACAGCCCAAAAAATGGCATAAAGGCAGCAGGAAGAGCTGCCAGATGGGGGAGGCTCTGTAGGGGAATCTACAGCAGTGCCACTCAGCCAGCCCCTGCTGCAGTGCCCCCATCAAGGCCACCACTCCTCGGGCACATTCCTGCAGATGCCAGCAGCAGCCTATGGCCAACAGGGAGGGGACACCTGTGGGGACCCACTCTGGGGGGGTGGGGGGACAATGTGTGCCACTGTCCAGTGCAGTGGGGGGCTACCTGGGACCTGAGGGCTGCTGGGGAAGGAGTGGGGGGGTGTGCTTCTGGGGCTGACTTACAGAGGCTGGGAGATACATCGCTGTTTATTAATGTTGTGTTAGTATCTCCCATCATGATTTATCCACTATATTACCAATATTGATCCTGAATGGTTCACTGTGGGTTAATTACATGTCATTAATAAATTAATAAAATGCTTTGATTCTGATTCTAATTCTGGCCTAAGCTATGTGAACTCACTTGTTTTTTCCTGGTGTCTGCCTTTCCTGGGAAAGGATGCTTAGCAACCAGTTACGATTAACAGTGGATTACTTGTACACAGTGCAAATAATAAAGGCAAACACTGTTTGGCAGGAATGGTGAGAACTTTGAAATGTTTCAAATTTTATATTGGAGTAACTAGAAGCCTCACATAGCAGCCTGAAAGACTTGGGGTAATCAAAGGATTTACTTCCACTTTTCTCTCACCAGTATTTGCAAGACTATTGGACCTAATTTTTTTTTTTTTTTTTAATATAGATCATTACTCCCCAACATTGATATCAACACACACTATTAATAGGAGTAGAATTGTACTTTTGTCTTAGACATGTATACTGGTGAATTTTCTGTTGTATTTCTGGCATTTTTTCATTTCCAGTTTTTAAGATAATTTGTCTCAGGAGATGACTTTTACATGATCCTGTTATTCATATTGTTCATACCATTAGAAATCTGGGGTGGGGGAAAGGGGAAGTGAAGCACAAAATATTTTCCTTCTTTCCAGAATGAAAACCAGATTTGACTGGTAGCTGAAGAAGAAACACACTTTACCACACTCCAAAGGAAAAAACACAATGCCTAACTTGCTATAATGATAATTATTTTTATTCAAAACAAAACCCCAAAAAACTGAAACCCCAAAATCCAAAGCAAAGAAATGTAGAACAACTGATGCTTTGCTAAACTCTGTTTTCTGCAGAAGTGTAAGTAAATAGTTAAAGGCAGAATTAAGTCCCTAACACATTTCCTTTCCTAGCTGTGATATATATCAGCCATCTTTGTAGAGTTTATTTATATGTGCATAATCTGCATACATATAGATATACACACACGGAGGTATACACACAGACACATTGGAAATGAAGGCAGGAGAGAAAGACTGCTTATTTCAGAGGAAGCATCTTTAACAAATAAATGAATAAATAAATACTCCTCAATATTTGTGGAAGCAAAAATGGAAATTTTCTGTATGTGCCACACTTCCCTTACCTCATATTTTTCCTAGCCCAGCTGGAGCTGTTGGTTAAGGGATGCTGTAGATCATGTGAACTGAACCTTTAGAAGAAACATAATGAAGTCATATTCTAGGGACCTGCTGCACACTAATGCATTCTTTGTTCAAGAATGGGCATCATAATGTATCTAAATAATTAGTCTGTGGAACATTGCAGTAAAAAGCTTAAAATAAAAAAAGCAGCTCCATGATCCCTCCAGCAGGCTCTCCAATTTTGCCACTGCCATGTGTTCTGCATTCATGAATCAGAACCCTGAATTATAAGAATAGATTAAAGATCTTGCTTATCTTATGCTTTTCTGTAAATTGCCATCCATTAGTAACAGCAAAAAAAAGGCTTACGGGGTTTTTATTTGCTTCCTAGTTTTCAAACAAATAACCCTAATGTTTCTATACCTAATATTGTCATGCAATTATTTAATGTTAAGTTACAAATTTCAGTCCTCAAACACTTTTTCAGGTTTTATTTCAAAAGCATAACTTACAAATAACACTGGCATGAAAACTGAAGTTCTTGGAACAGTTTTTTAACTGGACTAAAAGAGGACATATGATTTTTGTGGAAAAGCATGTGACTCATGCTTTTAATGTTCCAGAAACACACTAACAGAAGTCAGAAAGTAAGGGACTATCTGACTGCTTGTTGGATCCTAGGCCTGGGTCAGTATAGCCTACCAGGCTATCACCAGGATTTATCAATTTAGAACCATGTAAATGAGGCCACTCGATTTTTGATCAACATGAGCTCAATCTTTATGACAATGATTGCTGCACATGAGATATGTTTGTGGGTGCATTTATATGGAGCACATACCATAAACCAGATGACAAATATTTCATCTATACGAGACAAGTTACATGCATGTATAGATGTATATCTGTGTAGAGTATGCAGTACTTCTGTACACGCCCTCATGCAACTGGTTATAAATCCCAACCTTTTGATGGAATGAGGGTTACTAATTGAAACTTGTCTAACATGTGCCATGCTTGCCAAGCTTAGAACTTCTGGGACTTAATAAGTTGATTATTATACAGAACAATCCAACTTTCTAAGACAACTTCTTTGTTACTTAGAGCATATAGAAATAGCCTTTCTAATTGGGACAGTGGGATGGAGAGCACTTACAGCAAGTTTTCAGTTGGCACCAAGCTGAGTGGCACAGCTGACAGGCTTTCGGGATGGGATACTATTTAGATGGACCTGGACAAGCTCAAGAAGTGAGCCCATGGGAACTTCATGAGGTTCAACAAGGCCAAGTACAGGGTCCTGCACTCGAGTCAGGGCAACCTCTGATATCAGTAAAGGGATTGAGAACAGCCCTGACGAGAAGGACTTGGGAGTATTGGTAGGTAATAGGCTAAACACATGTCAGCAATGTTCACTTGCAGCCCAGAAATCCAGTTGTATTCTGGGTTGCATCAAAAGCAGCATGGAAAGCAGGTTGGCACTAATTCCAGGCCTGGCAGAGATGATATCTGGTTAGCATATCCTGGGCAATGCATGTGAGAGCCCGGAACGTTAGTGGTTAATAGGGAGAACATTCAGGGTGCAAACTGACAAGGTGCAAAGAAACCACCCCGGTGCGGGGGGTGTGGCCACCCATCACCAGAGGCTACAGCTGGGTGTTGCAAAAGATAAGGGAAGAAGCTGATGGGAGGCAGATCCTACGAAGTGGGATAGTACTTTTCATCATGCTGATGTCCTCCCTTATGTAATGGCTCAGCTGTGAAAACTCCCTTTAGGGGAAGCACCCGGACATTCACATGTAGGCCTGAAGGTATTCATCCCTGCTAATGGGCCATAATTGATTCATGTGCACTGACATAAATGGAAGCTGTAAGACTTAGACCACCAAAGATTCCTGAAGTATCCCCTGATTCACAGTATTATGTCATCCTGTGTAAAACCCTGTCCCACGGCAGGTACCTGGGGATTCCCATCTGAATCTGAGCATGTATAACCCATAGAACTTTGTTTCATGGGCTTCCCCGACTCCTAATGGGTCCAGAGTGCAACCATCACTTTGACTAACAGACATTAAAATTGTAACAATCAAGTCTCATCAAGAGATCCAAGGGTGATGACAATAAACTTTTCTCTCTCCTTTTCCTTTCTTTTTCTCCTTTTCTTCTCCTGATTTCTTAAAGTTTGATAAGTTAAGTTTATGTTTTAAAATTTGCCAAGTACCTTATTCTACCTTAATGTTCTAAAATTTGCAACTAATAGTTTGGTATTGAACCTCCTGTGAATTTTGTTGTTTCTCCCATGCACTGCCCAGAGTAATCAAACAGCCTTCCCCTAAACCTTGGGGAGCAGAATGAGGAATCAAGAAAAAAATTCCCACAGTGGCAAATTGGATAAAGACACAACTGCTTATATGCCTACCACTAAACAAAGATCATCCTAAATTATGAGACAAATGCCATTTGCAACCACCAAGTCCCACTGAAAAGTCTTCCTGGATATCTGGAATTTGGACTGTGGGAACTTGAGATAAGATAAAGCTGGTACTATTGTCCAGGTGTTATCTCAGGCCCAGAGGAAAGTAAACAAAGCTAGGGGATATGAATCTATCACTGATAATGGATACAAAGAATGCAGAATTTATGGTCCACAAGGAAAGCCAACTCAGCAACTGTGCCAAAATTTACCCAACTCCAGCTGGGAATAAGTAATTTCAGCAGGGGGAGATCACAGACACTGACTCACAGCCCACTAACCCAAGAAACTCATCAACTTAAAAGACTGAACTTGCGGATTAATTAGCATCAGAAGTGAGGGAATAATTTAACATATAGAATAATAGAACTGTGTAGCCCGTGAGAACGAATTCTTTTGTTTTTTAAGACGCATAGTGAAAAGTTTTGAATGACCTCAGGATTCCCAACAAGAAGCCCAGGGTGAAAAAGGACCAATGGGACACCACTGAATCTGTAGGTGGTGACTATCTTATGCTTAATATTGCTCCCTCTCTCTCTTTCTATCTTTCTCCCCTCTTTTCTATTTCTTTCTGTCTCTCTACCTCACATTATTGTAAAATAAAATCCATATTATTGACTTTGGCATATGGTCTCATTTGCACCTTAATTTGGACGGAGGCATCTCTCAATAATTGGATCTTAACAGGAGCAAAATACATAATCGCAAAAAAAAGAAAACAAGGGTTTAGAAACATTTACATTATTCTCCAGAAAATATGTTTTCACCTTGTGGTAAGAGGAAGGGATCAAAAAAAATGTCCAGTATAGGTGGGATGCAAGTCCTCATCTAAAAGTAAGCTCCAGAATCACTTGCAAAAATCTAGAAAAGTAATCCATGAAGCTCTGGAATTATTATTAATTTTGCTTCAGTAATGTATTAAACCCTCTAAGTCTTTCAATTAGCCCTTACTAACATAGTTTATTTCCCCCAAGTTATCTTAGAGGAAGAGATATAAAAATATGTTATCTACTGAATGACTCTGAAATATTTAGAAGGTATGTACAAGTCTTATTGAGTAAGGCTATATAGAAATAATGCAATATATAAAAAATTATATAAATTAGGCTTATAATCACCCAACATCCTTTAACAGTACATTCTTTGAATAATAATGTGCTCTTCAAATCAATGCTTTCTTTCTTTGTTGAGAACACATGAAATGACAGCTTTAATGAAGGCCTAGCTACAAGCAGACAGAGGCTGTTCAAACATATTTAGAACCAAGTTTTCATAGGTACTGTAGTAGACATAATTAAAAAAATAAAACTGATTTAGTAGCATAAGCTTGAAGAAATAACGGCAAGTAACAACATTTCTGTTTAATTATTGACATTTAGTTGTTTACTGTAACTGATTTCTTTTCACAATATAGGAAGGTTTTATTTGGTTGGTTGGTTTTAGGGAAAGAGTTTTTTCCTCCAAAATATAATGTTCTAAATTATCTCTTTCTTTCAACTCCTCACTTCATCAGCAAGTTTCCCTGTTCCATTAAATACTTTAGACAACTCAGACTAAACTTTACGTTAAAGGTGACCTTATCAACATAACCCTGCTTTCACTTATTTAGTTATAATCAAAACCTGTTCTGACACATGAAAGATGTTCTCATTATGCAAAAAATATCTGGACTGGCATAATAATTTGAAAGACATCCAACAGCTTTACCTCATCGCCAGCACTGAACTATCTCATCTCACTACCTTACTGCTTGATTCTGTCTTTCCTGAGGTTCAGTGGAAATATCCCCACTGAATTTTAGTTTTTCTGGTTTTATTAGTCTCTACATCATCCTATTGATAGATTTGTAGCACTTAAGTCAACAGATAGTTGCAATATGTATATCTTCTTCTAAAAAGAATAAATAAACCCACAGAAGTGAAGATGAAGAGGCCAACACTTTTTTGAGAACAAAGAGAATTTTTAAAATTCAGACTTTTTCAAGTTAAATTTCAGTTGCCGATGGTCTACAGTTATTTTCTGGGTAGGTTGGTTGAAGTTTTCTGAGTGAGATTTTACTTATTTTCCAATGAGAAATTCTTTATCTCAATATTTCAAATTTAAAGATGTTCAGACATCTGTCTACAAGGACATGATCGTAATACATTATTCTCACCTTTATAAATAAACAGTCTTTTCCAGAAGGCAAGTCAATAAACCCTTGTAATATCTTTGATTATGTTTCAGTTCTCTAAACAATACACAGATAACTGGGGGCAAATATTTAAAGACATTTAGATATCTAATTGTTACTGGATATCAAGGCTAAATGTGTATTGCCAGTAGATCAGTGATGCTACACTATGTCCAGTGAAATAAAATTTGTGTTGTCTAATTACAAGATCAATCTTTTTAAAGGATCAGAATTGACTTTTCTCTCATTTTGAGATCAAATGTTGCAAATTTGCACCCAGAGTGTATTTCTTGTTTCACAAATCAGTTATAATGTTTAATATTTTAATGTATAAATCAACATAAAGGAAAGGAAATTACAATAAGCAGTAGCCAGAACTTATATACTCAAAAGCAATGAAGACTTTGAAAGATCAGGCAGCAACAGGGAAAAACAGCAATAATATACCTCTCTCAAAATTTTGTCTGAATTTGAAGAATCACAGAATTACAGAATTTTTAGGGTTGGAAGGGACCTCTGGAGATCATGACGATCTTGTTAAAGCAAGACATACAGCATTAGCAGGAACAAGTATAACTCTTTTGTCACTTTCCATTCATCATGTTTCAGACTTCAAAAAGAATTTTTTTCATATACCAATTTCCTTTTTCAGTGAGTTGGGAAGATGAAACCTCACAGAAACTGCAATTAGAAAGAGCAAAGACAGTCATCTGAAATTTCACAGAATTTGGAGGTTTTACAATCTGTAAAGAGATATTGAAATTAACAGGCTTTCTTGTATGGTGGTATAATTAATTCAAAAGTTGCTGTGAAACACAATATTTCTGCTAATAAGAGTGAAAATGAAATAATCAGCAATGTATTCATTCTCATAGGACATGAGAAATTTCAACATCTCACACAACTATATTATATGCAAAATTGTTAAACATTATAACAGAAATATGGGATCTCTGTAACTACAAACTCTGAATTTAAATATGCACAACTTTCTTCCAGTCTAGCTTTGAAATTACTGTGTTTCTTGTTGCATTGTTTTTTTCTGTATTCTACCCCTCCCAAAACCCTGAAACTTTTTGGAAATTCAGGAATTTTTGACACGTTGGAATCAGTTCTTTGATTTCCAGTGAAGACACACAAACAATTATAAAATCGTATCTACTAATTTACTGATAAATTTAATGATATATGACCTTGCACTTCCCAGTGCTTATGTAACATGAGATGTAACTTCTGGTAATTTCACAATGATTCTCTAAGATCCCTTACAAACGTGTTCCTATGTTCTCTATAATACTAACATAATACTGACACAAAAATAAATAGGAAAACTTTCCCACTCTAATGAGCTAATGCTTTTTGGAGTCAATTATCTTTGTGAGCTCAAAAGATGGAATAAGAAACAAGAGTCCATCTAATATCTCTTTAAAACTATTTCTAGGAAATTACCGGGCAAGTTCTTGCCACCTCTTTTTTTTTTTCCCTTCTGCTTTCTATTAAGTTCTTTCAAATATGGTTCTATGAGCATATACCTATGTAGTGGGTATATGTACCTGGCTGGATGCCAGGTACCCACCAAAGGTGCTATATCACTCCCTTCTACAGCTGGAGAGAAAATACAACAAAAGATTCATGAGTTGAGATAAGGACTAAGAGAGAGATAACTCACTGATTACTGTCACAGGCAAAACACACTCACAGTATAGATATTAATTAAATTTATTACTAACAGAATCATAGCAGGATAATGAACAGTAAAATAAATCTTAAAAACACCTCCCCCTCATCCCTCCCTCCTTCCCAGAGGCACAGGAAAATGGGGAATAGGGGTTTGAGTCAGTTCATCACAAGCTGTTTCTGCCGCTGCTCAGAGAGAGGAATCGTTCCCCCATTCCACCATGTGGTCCCTGTCATGGCCAGCAGTTCTCCATGAACTGCTGCAACATCTTTTCCATAGGTTGTAGTCCTTCAGGAACAGGCTGTTCCAGCGTGGGTCCCCTGGGATAGTAAGTCCTATCAGGAAAAACCTGCTCCAACATGAACTCCTCTCTCCATAGGTCAGCAGGTCCCTGCCAGGACGCTGCTCTTATACAGGCCTTGCACTGGGTCACAGCACCCTTTGGACATCCACCTGCTCTGGCATGGGTCTCCTCCAGAGGCTGCAGATGGATCTCTGTGGACCTCCACAGGCTGTAGGGGCACAGCTGCTTCACCATGGTCTTCATCACAGGCTGCAGGGGAAACTTGCCCCTGGCACTTGGAGCACCTTCTCCTCCTCCTTCTCCAATGGCCTTGGTGTTTGCAGATTGATTACTCTCATTCAGCTCTTGTCTGGCTGCAATTTTCATCTGCACAATAACTTTTCTTCCTTCTTAAATATGTTGTCACAGAGGCGTTACATCATTCCTCACTGGTTCAGCCTTTGCCGGTGGTGGGTCCATCCTGGAGCTGGCTGGCATTAGCTCTACAGGACATGAGGGGAAGCTTCTGGCAGCTTCTTGCAGAAGCCTCCCGTGTAGCCCCCTGCTACCCAAACCTGGCCACACAAACCCAGTACAACCTACAACTACAATTTATGACC
This sequence comes from Pyrocephalus nanus, assembly GCA_038380795.1. Taxonomy (NCBI): domain Eukaryota; kingdom Metazoa; phylum Chordata; class Aves; order Passeriformes; family Tyrannidae; genus Pyrocephalus; species Pyrocephalus nanus. Next base: position 38,262,800 of record CM076260.1, read on the forward strand.
AAAAATGTGTAAAGATTCTTCATCTTGGCAATGATACTGAAAGCATATTTTATCCAGCACTAGAAGTTTCTCTGAAGTGATGCAGAACAGTTGTGTTTATCAGACACCTGGCTCCATGCAGTAAGTCCTCAGGGAGTCACTTAGCATAAGCTCACAGGAGAATATTTTTATGATAATACAGCAGACTTAAAACAAACAAACCCCAAGTAACCAACCAACTAAAACCCCAAAATCTTATCCTTGGGGTCTTTAGGAAAGAAATGTATTATCTGCTGTGTACACCAGGATTAAAATTCCTGATTGTGAGTGATATCTGGAGGGTTCATTTGGTACGTGACAAAAACCCAAAGTTATACAAAGCTTTGCTAGCAAGTTTTGTGCTTATCACCTTAGTCTGAGTTATCTGTATCAGTGAAAACTGCTGGTCAGAAAACAACAATTGAATGCACTAAAAATTAAGGGAGAAAGAAGTTAATTTTAATTTTTTTTTAATATGTTATTGAAGATTTTGAACTAAAAATTAAATAAAAGTAAAGCAGGAATTAAGATGTCTCAGGATATTGAGCAACTTAGTGGTTGGAGCATTCATAAGTAAATGGAGTGATCCATCATTTTATCTCAGCTTTTACTGGCAGTATGCTGTCTACTTTCTATTGAAATTGAAATATTTCCTCAAGCCACATTTTCACCAAAAATAAACAAATAAAAGAATATTTAAAGGAGGATAAAAAGAGGGTTTTTAATTTTTTGTTAACATGTACAATTGCCTTGAAAGACTGAAATATATTGATCAAGGTCAAAAAGGATTATTTAGAAACTGCCATGTGTTGAATTAAGGTACCTACTTGTACATGCTGTCATATAAATGTACTTACTAATCTGCCGTAAGTTTGTCATTTGAAGCAGTAAGTTTCATTGGAAGTGCTAAAGATTGGATTGCACAATATAATTATAGGTGTATGTACCATATAATGCAAGAGGCAACTCCTGGCAAGATATGCATAAGGATTTCCCAGGACTTCCCATAGTGAACTTGTTATGAGTAATGCTTTATTTGGTTAGTCATAAATATTTTGTAAATCATTTATGATATCTTCTCATGTCTCTGATATACTGTTATTACAAACTATGCTAGAATACATTGCCAGCAATAACAGCTTATAATTTATTTTTTAAAGAATTCCACAAATTTTTGATGTGAAGTGGAACCACAGACCTTGCCACAACAGTCATACATCTATCATTCTAAAGCTTGACTAAACACTTCACCCAAAAGCTAAGAAAAAGTTTATGGTCTGTGAATACAGAAGGGTGAACTCAGAAAACAAAAGAGGCCAGTTTCTTTTTGACATGTAGAACTCTTCTACATATCAGCCCAGTCAGCCTTCATTTATTTTACTTTTTGGATAAAAACTCTGTTTGTAATGTTTTCTTTTAAAATAAGACTTTAAAGGTCCCACATGAAAGGAAAATTATTTTAAAAAATAAAAGATTACTAGGCAGCATGTGTTACATTATTTGCACCAGAATTCTGGTCAGAAATAATTTATTTATGTGGTCAGAAACACTGATGGGGAAAAAAACCAACAAGGGAATAATAAAGGAAAAAATATCCAAGCCTAATAACTGAAGTGATGATAAAACTTTACTTGACAAGAGCTTTTCAGCCCTACCTTTCGTGACACAATCTGTTCTCCTTTTTCTGTCTGCTATGGGTCATACTGTTGAACACTGGTCCTTGTCTTCTCCAGAAACCTAACCACTAGGCCATGCTGTTGCGCTGCAAATGTATAGTTAGATACTCATTAAGTGCAAACCAGTGATGTTTGTCAACAACCTACCTAGTACCTAAGACTCTTAGCTCTGATTCAAATGACCCAGGCTCAATGAGCACTTCAAATGAGCATTTAGTATGTTACTACACCATGTTGAGCAATTTCAGCAGAATAAGATACTACAGTGAGAAAACATTTCATAGTCTGGTTGTCAGAGCAAATAGCTTTGAGACATGAACCAACATGTCCATTTGGTGGATATCCACTGAAATAAAACATACAGTCTACAAAAGATTTTGATATCTTTCATCTCAAATTAAGTCCTGTCTGAGATGTGTTTAAAGGAAAATAACCTACTTTATGTTCATATCTTAACATATAAGGTTGGTATTGCATAATTCATAGCTCGATCTTAAGAGGTGCTGAACATTCTGAGTTATTTCAATAAACCCCTTAATAGATGTACAGTTTTAAAATAGAATGCATATATTTCCAGGAAAAAAATACTTTTTTCACTTTTCTGACTTTCACTTATTGACATGTTGGAAGAGATATGCCATTGGTCTTAAAGACTTTATAAGACTTTCTCTGAAAGTGAAATTACTTCCATCTCAAACTTAGTTGGCAGATTTTTTGAGAAAAAATTAATTTTTTTTCCTTTTTTCAAAGTTTGGGATGATTTTGCTTTATGAAAGTCTTCTGTGTATGACAAATTGAATTCCAAAAGACAATTGCACTCTGAATATATGACTTAACCTTATGATTTTGATATGAGAATTCCATAATGTTTCCATTTCATTGGTTTGGGCAACATAACTTATCTCTTTGAAGGAAGGAACCCACAATTTTCTTAAATACTATGCTGAATAAAAACACTGTATAACTGAAGGAGGATTTTTTATCTTAGAGGTGTATGCTACTTTTCATGAGAGATATCACTGAAGGCCATTGGAAGCTGTCTTTGATAGACTGGTAAGATCAACAGCTTTTTCTGTCATATTTTTGTTAAACAGAGGGAAAAAACCAAACAAAAAAACCTCCACTTCTTTAAGGAATGACAGCTGTACAAATACATTGCAGATGCAAGAAAAGTGTTTAGTGAGGTTTTCAATACTACACATACAGATTTCTATAGGACTGTTAGTAAATGTAGGGTATTCTTCATAGAATCATAGAATTGTTTAAGTTGAACTTGTTTAATGAACTTTAGGGTCATTGACTCCAACCATTAACCCAGCACTGCCAAGCCCAACACTAAAGCATGTCCCTTAACACCACATCTACACATTTCTTAAATACCTTCAGGGATGGTGACTCAACCACTTCCCTGGACAGCCTGTTCCGTGGCTTGAAAACCCTTTTGGTGAGGAAATTTCTCTAGATATTTAGATGTATCTGAATGTCCCTAAAATATTCTCATGGCTCCTGCAGAAATTAGTCCTAAAACTAAGCTGAATTCCTCTTGGCATTGGCTGAAACCCAGACAGGCTTACCAGGCTTAATAGGCAAAAGCCTGGCATAGGAAGCAATGAAAAGAAACAGGGCTGAACTATCAGGTGGTGTGAGAAACAGGGATACCAGCAGGAAAGTTGGAACTGAGTAGGACAGACTGAGAGTGAACAAAATAGATGACATCAGTGAAAGGTAGAGAGACCAAAAGGATTAAGAGTGTGTGAGTAAAAAAAATGTAACTGGCTAAGGGAAAAGGTTAGGAAGGGACTTAAATTTCAAGCTTAAAAAGGTAATGGCTGAATAAGACAGCTGAGGTTGGTAGAATGGGGAGGAAATAAAAGTTATAGCAGAGAAATTGAACATATAGCATGTAAATCGATAAAACCCAGGAGGTAAAGTATGGAATGGCACCCCAAGTTGAAAATTTTAGAATTTTTATTCTTTCCTGTTTTCTGCTTTTCCAGCAAACTTCTATGAAATACTTGGCAAAGTGTCACAGACTCCTGCAGAGCTGGCATCTACACAGGGGACTATTTCCATCTGCTGCCATTACACGGAGTGTCAGAGGTCTGTGACATCTATCCAAAACTTCCAGCCAAACTGCTATGCATTGTTGCATGACAAGTTTTCTGCTTTTCTAGTTTGCCTTTTTTCTAAATGGAAATTGTACACAAAACCATCCTCCTCTCCCATTGCCTCAAAACGCTATGAAACTCCAAAACCAAGTCAGAATATCTGCATGTTGACTTTTCATTTTCTTTACATATGCATAAGCAATTAATTTCTCACGGGTGGTTAGTGATTACTGGTTTTCTAGTCCTCATCATGCGGATTAGTTTACAAGCACCTAGAAACTGTAGGATATTTTGAGGTGCTCCATGTATTCGGAAAGATGAATCCTAAACGCCTTATCTAATTTAGTACATTATTTGACATACTGTTCCTTCCCTTCTTCTCTTTGTCTCAATCACAAAGAGTAAAAATGTCCTCCTCGTTAAATAGTACTGTGAAAATGCATCCAGGCACTGAGAACCTTTGTCTATGTGTGAGGCAGTTTCATGGTTTGCTAAAGCTCAGGAGATGCTCTACTGGGACCCAGGAGCATGAATTGGAGGCAGTTCATGCCACATCAGCAGCGGTGATATCTGGTGAGTGTATTATCTACAAGGCTTCTGTGAACTAAATCCAGCTCCAGCAGGGCTTGTGAGGCCCATGTGCATGTGCCGTGGGTACTCTTCACTGTGTGACCTCCCACAGCTGACTGGAAAAACATGAATGAGGGGAGAAGTGGGAGAAAAGCCATAAGATCGCCTTTAATATGTCAGAGGGATGCTGAAGCTACCTCAGGGAATTAAAAGGCAGGAATTAACTAGGTGGGTGTGACAATTGATGTGGGACTGTGTGGGTCTGAATTCTCTCACATCTGTGATAAGATGGATATTGAAGTGAGGACTGCCACAGGAGGAGAAATGAACAATTCTGCCTTTGGAACAGGTTTTTTAGTAAATATGCAGTGAGCCAAATTTGGGCCTGTATATTCATTATCAAGGAAAGAAAGCAAAATATTGAACACTTTTCATTAAGTGAGCGTTATCCACATATCCTTCTGTGCCTAAGTGAAGAAGATTCTATGTAAAAATAGCATGTGATCCTGTAATTATAAACTGTGCTGAGTGCATAATGGTCTATAAGAAGTTAAGATTTGTACACACAACACTCTCAGTCTCACACACATGCACATATATATGACTGCACATTCATGCTTTATAATCTTTCTCCTGTTCATAAATTTAATCCAGGATTTAAGACTCTGGGTGAGATTTACCTGATCAGACAGATTTATCTGAATCTGTCATATAGAAATCTAAATGTAAACTTGCTGCTTAGACACTTCCTAATAAGTGGAGAGAGAAAGAGACATTTGATGCTATCCACAATCTGATCTAGATACATATTTTAACAAAAACATCCTAAAACTACTTAATTCCATTGCTCTGACTATAAAACAGTCTGAATTACTTCTCCAAACATAAGTAATGTAGACTTCTAAGATTAGATAACATGAATCCCATGGTAAATGTTTATTTCATGCTAAAATTTCTTACCAATAAAAACATACATTGTAAAATAGATCACAGGTAATGTTATAGCAAGAAAGAAATATACACTATAACAAATCTATCTAGCTTCAGCATCTAAAATTTTTACCTACTTCACTGAGAAAATACTTCAGAATAAAGTAAATAAAGTGAAAATGTGTAATTAGATCTTGAAATGTATACTGTGCTTTCATAAACTATAATATTAGAAAAATAAAAACCTACAGTGAATGAAAATAGCAATTGAAATAATTAGTCATTGGTTAGTAGGATGATGAAAAAAACCCACTCAGCAAAAAAGTACATTTCCAACATGCAATTATCTAGTTAGTCAGAACAATTCATTATTTTCCCCAAAATCAATATTACAAATGCTCTATATTTCCTTCTGTACACTGAAATTAGATATCAGTCAGATGTAAGTACCAAGCAGAAATGATTTGTTGCTCTAAAAATTATGCCTGCTCAAAATCTGATTGTAAAATTGATTGTAAGCATGGAATTTGACATTTTATCAATTATATCACATTACTGCATGTGCTAGTAAGAGTTCCTGGCATATGGTGTTATATAGGCAAACTATATGTGAAGTGACAACATGAGCAAGTTATGTCTGACTTCTTCAAATGTAGCTATAATTTTCGATTACAGACATGATGATGGAAAAATCAAAGTATTTTCCATTTTAATTTAAATTGTTGATGATGACATAATGCATGGCTTGGCTATATTTAATATCCTTGCCAGTGTTCAGAAATGTTAAAGATGAATAAGTTTTACTGTGTATATTATTGAATTCATAAATAATACAGCAAGATTTGGGGGAAAGTGATTGACATTCTAGCCCAATCCAATATGAAATGTTCTCCTATCTCTTTTCCCAGATTTAATTTAAAGATGAAATTTAGCAGTAAAATAAAGAAGCATATACAGCATTTGGCAGCAACAATAGTGGTTGCATAAGAGTGCAGTTCTGCTGGAAAATTAACTGTCTTGTGCTCTGTGTGAACACTTAAAAGTTTCACATGAGAAACAACAATTTTAGCACATTGTTATGCTCATCTTAACTATGTAGCAGAGTATCTGAGGTATTATTATGACAGACAAATACACTAAATGCATTGTGTGGTATTTAAACTTGAGTAGGCACCTATGTGTTGATTATAAGATGTTTAAAGCTGGCATGGATGTTTAAGAACATAATCAGACAGGGATATCCTCTGAAACAAAAAAGTGCAAATTACGTGGCTATGCATGCAATCCAGTAAGATTTACAGAAGTTTATACATATGGTGAAAGAAAGGAAGATAGTGGAACATTCTACAGATTTTTTGTCATCTATTAAAGCATTAAACATTTTCTATTAAGGCTGCTAGTGTTTGTTAGCTAGTTATTTGCAAGCCATTTTATGTGGCAGCCAATATAAAATTGCCATTCCACATGCTTAGAGAACAAATATATACTTAATGTACTATAGTTATGACATGCAGGAGTTGCCATCTCATCTGGAATGACACAGCTTCACAGGGAAATTGGTCATTGAGAAGATTATATTTAAGCACTAGATGCATCCTGTAGAGGAAAAGCTGTCATTGATGTCAGAGTGTTGTGTGAGGTCCCTTGGTCTTGATTATGGCAGTGACTTTATCAGGATGTACGCTGGTGCTGAATTCCATAGGATTCATCCAGCACTGTCGTGGTTACCTTTCCCACGCGCCTTTGTACTGATGACATTAATATGACTGCCTGACTATATCTCTTTGTTTCTGTTTTCTAAATATAGAGTCAATTTTACTTGTATCTAAGGAACTCATGCACATAGCAGCAGTCCTATCAAACAAGTTTGTATTGTAGTATACCTTCAAATAGGCTATCACTCAACATATCACACAAAATTATTTGAACCATCTCAACAGTATCCCTCTGAAGTTTATCTGTCTTAAGTTTGCTTTTCTCCAACTCCTGCATTATTCAGTCAATTAACACCAAGAAAATGTTTCAATCTCAAAGTCTCATTTTCCTTCCACCTCCACTTCCCTTCCCACCACACACTCCTATATACCTCTGGCTTTTTAATTGGTTCCGTTTCTGGAGGGTCTTTTCTGAAGACTGGAAAGATTTTCCTCCACTTCTCAGAAAGGTCCCTTTTACCCATTCCCTTTTCCATTTTCTCAGTGAAATACCCTAAAACAGATTATACAAGTGAAAATATCTTGAAAAAAAGAGAACACAATCCACAATTGAGATATTATCTTTTATGTATTGGTTCCAAAAAGATAGGGGAAAAAAAAGAGAAAAATAAAACTACATTTTAAATATTTCTAAAAATGATTGTGATTAATTTCCCCCACCCTTTGTCCAAACATTCCTATCTAGGTATATTTTTTTATTTATTTATTGGAACAAAGGTAAGGAAAATCAACAGTATCAGCAGTATTTGAACAATACTTGGTAGCAAAAAGACCTCTGACCATTCTGATACAATAAAGAGCAGATTTCACAATCATTTTCCCTCTTGTCTCAATATCACTTCTGATGCACTGACCCAGCTGGACATGGTACCAGAAGTTGGCACTGATGTTCAGTGAATTGACTATATAAGTATATTTACTATGAAATGTCTAAAGTTTTCAATAGCAATACCTACAGGTCTTTTAGAGCATTTTTTATCTAATTGCAGAAACTAAAAGTTGATTACAGGCTCTGTAGAAATATAGCAGTTATCAAAATAATTTGCTTTAGTCTCTGTATACAGAAATATTTGTGTACATTAAGATTCCTTTGCAAGTGCTTAATTTATTTTTTTTAAAGTAAAATATATATGAGTACTTCATTGAAGTAAAGTATGTGTCAGTCAATATAGTCCATATAGTCTTTTCAAAAAAAGCAAGGTTCCAAATAAAAAAAAATTAAAAAAAACCCAAATCAAAGCAAAAGAATCATTGTGTTAGACATATGAATACCTTCAGACTGGATAGAAAAAAAAAAATCAAAACATTCCTATGACATGAGGTTGGTTTGACAGTCAGTAGAACTGAATGTGCTAAAATAGTATTAAAACTGAATTGTGTGAACTACTCTCATCAGTCTTCAACCCACTTATAACTTGCAGTCAGCATTCTTCCAAAATAAGAATTCTAATAAATCTGTTTGACTGATAAATAATTATGGTTTCTAGAATTATTGTGAAATCAAGGTATTTGATTTATTTATTAATTCTACTTGTAATCTCCATCTCACTTGGTAATTGTAAACCTTTTGGAGTAAGACAACCTCAGATCCTTAACTTTGAATCAGAGAAGACTGACATCCACAAAACTAATTAGAAGGTAAAAATATGTCAAGAAGTGAAGGTAAAGAAGTTAAGAAGAGGTTAAAAGTTCTCAAGACTGACTAAAGCGATAAAGTAAATGCAAAAGAAAAATTGAGAGCACTGAAGACTACAAATTCTGTAAGAGACAATTTAGAGATTCACTTAATAATTCAACTGAAAAGAGGTATTTTTATTTCCCATTTTTGTAGAACTTTTCCATCTGAAACCATAAATTAAATGTTTTTAATTTATCTCTAATAATTATCCTGCTGGAATACAGCATTATTTTTGTAGTGACATGGTTATAAAACACCGAATTCTCTCCTCACTGAAAATGAAAAAAGACGGAAAAATATTGCTTTCAATCACTGGTTGAATAAGTTGCTAATCAGTAAGTTACATTTTAAAAATTCATGTCATACTTTAGGAAGAGTATTTACCAATTCAGTAATCCTACTGAGACTCACTCAAACCAGACACCACTCCCTTGCCTCCTCCACAGCTTCCTATGCACTCCCTCTCCAGGGGTGGAGTTGGGAACTGGAGGCACAAAGGTGAAAATTGTGGGTTGAGATAAAAACAATTTACTGGAAACAGCAATGAGGTAAGAAAACAAACAGTAACAGCAACAGTATTAATAACAAAAGATAAAAGATAAGACAATTTACATGTAAAGTAAAATGATACCTGACCATTTCACCCACCACATTTTCTCCCCCCCACGACCTGGAAAGAGAGAGTGAGTCCCTTACTCATCCCCAGCAAGTGAAGTGAGATGGTACTGAATAGCATGAGGGTCCAAACATGCCCCCTTCCTGGCTACTGAAAAAAATTAACCCTCACCTGGCCAAAACCTGGACAATCAATTATATTGCTAATGAATATGATAACAAATTATAAACATATGGAAGGAAAATTAATCAGAAAATGTATTCCCAGTAGAAAAGAAAGAAATTAATTTATTTTTTAACTTATCAATAGTGAATTAAAAAATATAAAATATAGTCCAGAGTTCTATCTAGATTTTTCTTTAGAGATTTGTTCACCGGTCTTTTTTTTTTTTTTTTTAATTTTTTTTTTTAACTTCTTTTTATAACTGAACTGCTACAGAAGCAATCAAAGGAAAGGACATCTGCAGAGATGCAAAACAGAAGAAGGGTCTCACAGGGGACATAACAACCAGATGTTTCCAAGGGAAAACAATTCTATCTTACAGAAATTATGACTAAAGTGACAGGCTACTTATTCCTGCTGCTCTGTGGCCTGGGAGGAAAGCTATAGAAAGAAACCCTATAGGTATTGAGTAGAGGCAGACAAAATAAGGACTCTGGGATTGTTGGAATACTTCCCAAACTGTTGGTGGGCTTTCCTACATTCATTGTTCTTAGCGTTGATCTGTTCTCTATCTCCACAGCCCCATTATTCACTAACAGCAACACTGGCTCATTTTATATTCTTTTCCCCACAGTAGTCCTCTCTACATCTCTTTCCACATCTTTTTCCACAACTCTTTCCATTTGGCTAATCCCTCCTCCACACAGAATAATCAAAACCTACATTGTTTAACTTTCACAATAGTTTTGTCTTATTTATTTAAGTTCTTTGAGAAAAGAATGGTCTACTTTTTTTTCTTTTAAATTTTCTCTTTTTTTTTTTTTGGAGGGGGGGAAGGGATTGTTTGGTTTTGTTTGTTTGGTTGTTGTTGTTTTGGGTTTTTTTGCTTGAGAACTGCTAAGGTGTCTAATTCAAAGTTCACAGAATGCAATGGATTTTATATAACCTGCTGCATTCAGATTGTAATTTGTTATGATTTATATTATATATATGAGACATCATCGGGAACCACTCAGGTGAGAGAGGGGTGGGACAGGCTCGTTTGCTGGTGCTCCAGAGGGCTATATAAACATCTCCAGGGAGGCCCAATGACCTGGAGCACGGCGAACAGGAGTGGGCAAACAGGGGCGTGGCACATCAGTTCGCACAGGCAGGGCACAGCCAACTCCTACTTTGTTTGTTTTTTTCTTTTTTTTTTTTTTTTTTTTTTTTTTGTGTGTTTTTTTGTTTTGTTTTGTTTTGTTTTGTTTTGTTTTGTTTTCCATATTTCAACTTAAGCCAGTAATGGTTTCTAAAAAAATGAAAGCCGTCCCTACTGTTAACACTAGGAGCGTGTTGACACAGACAGAACCCTCCAAGGAGGATACAGCCATTCAGGTCTCTGGCTGCACAGACCGTTTGACCCTGGCAGCGGTGCCAGAGGACATTGTGAGAGGCACCTCTGTGCCATGCGAGCAGGTCAATGATTTGCTCTGCATGGTAGCAGAGCTCAAGGAAGAGGTAGAGAGGCTGAGAAGTATTAGGGAAAGTGAAAGGGAAATAGACTGGTGGAATCGCAGCCTTTTGACCCCCAAGGAAGTCCAGCAGGAGACAGTGATGCCCTGCCCCTCCTGTTGTCAGGAGGCAAACCAAGTGGATGGGGGGGGGAATGGAAACAGGTCCCTGTTCGAAGAGGTAAAAGAACACCCTCTCAACCCCCATCACCTCCCCAGGAGCCCAGGAATGACAGATATGAGGCCCTAGACTCAGAAAGTCAAGTAGAGGTCTGACAAGAGGAAGATCTGTCTGCAGGCTGTACCCTGTCTACCAGATGGGTTACAACTACAGCTATAAGAAAAAAAAGAACGGTAGTTGTAGTAGGTGACTCGCTTTTGAGGGGAACTGAGGGTCCTATTTGTCGACCAGACCCATCCCACAGGGAGGTTTGCTGCCTTCCTGGAGCCAGGGTGAGGGACATTGGTAAGAGACTTCCTGAGCTTAATTCGAACCTCAGATTACTATCCACTGTCAGTAATCCAGGCTGGCAGTGATGATATTAGTAGAAGAAGTGCCAGGGCAATCAAAAAGGATTTCAAGGCACTGGGTAGACCAGTTCATGGGACAGGCACACAGGTATTATTTGCCTCAGTTCCTGTACTTGCTGGAATGAATGAGGAGATGAAAGAGGAAAAGAGTAAGAAAGCCTACCTTATCAATAGGTGGCTAAAGGATCGGTGCCACCGTCAAAATTTTGGATTTTTTGACCATGAGGCAAACTCCACACTACCCAGTCTTCTTAAATCAGATGGGGTTTATGTATCTAGGAGGGGCAAAAGGACTGTAGCCCGTAAATTAGCGGGGCTAATCAGGAGGGCTTTAAACTAGGTTTGAAGGGGGAAGAGGTTGAATCCAGGCTCTCCAAAGAGAAGCCCAGGGATGAAAAGCCTGAGTTAAGAGTAAAATCAGCAGCCCAAATGAAGTGCATGTACACCAATGCACACAGCATGGGCAACAGGCAGGAGGAGCTGGAAGCCATCGTGCAGCAGGAAAGCTATGATGTAGTTGCCATCACAGAAACGTGGTGGGATGACTCGCATGACTGGAGTGCTGCCGTGGATGGTTACAAGCTCTTCAGAAAGGATAGGTAGGGTAGGAGAGGTGGAGGGGTGGTTCTATATGTTAGAGAGTCCCTTGACTCTGTAGAACTTGAGGTCACCAACGATAAGGTCGAGTGCCTGTGGATCAGAATCAGGGGGAAGGCCAACAAGGCTGACATCCTAATGGGAGTCTGTTATAGACCACCCAACCAGGATGATGAAGGGGATGAATTATTCTACAAGCAGCTGGCAGATGTCTCAAAATAGCCAGCCCTTGTTCTTGTGGGTGACTTCAACCTGCCTGATATCTGCTGGGAGCTCAACATGGCAGAGAAGAGGCAGTCTAAAAGATTCCTGGAATGTATAGAGGATAATTTCCTGCTCCAGCTGGTAAATGAACCTACCAGGGGTGGGGCCCCACTAGACCTGTTGTTTACAAACAGAGAGGGGTTGGTGGGAGATGTAGTGGTCGGAGGCTGTCTGGGCCACAGTGACCATGAAATAATAGAGTTTGCAATACTCAGGGATACAAGGAAGGCCACCAATAAAACCTCCACACTGGACTTCCAGAGGGCAGATCATCTTTATGGATGATTTAGATGAGGGGATTGAGTCTATCATTAGCAAATTTGCAGACGACACCAAGTTGGGAGGGAGCATCGACCCACTGGAAGGCAGGAGGACTCTGCAGAGGGACCTGGATAGGCTGGAGAGTCGGGCCAATTCCAATGGGATGAAGTTCAACAAGGCCAAGTGCCGGGTCCTGCACTTTGGTCACAACAACCCTCTGCAGTGCTACAGGCTGGGGACAGAGTGGCTGGAGAGCAGCTAGGTGGAAAGGAATCCAGGGGTGCCAATTGACAGGAGGTTGAACATGAGTCAGCAGAGTGCCCAGGTGGCCAAGAAGGCCAGTGGCATCCTGGCCTGCATCAAGAACAGTGGCCAGCAGGAGCAGGGAAGTGATCCTTCCCCTGTACTCAGCCCTGGTGAGGCCACACCTTGAGCATTGTGTTCAGTTCTGGGCCCCTCAGTTCAAGAAAGACATTGAAGTGCTGGAGCAGGTCCAGAGAAGAGCAACCAGGCTGGTGAAGGGACTTAAGCACAAGTCCTATGAGGAGAGGCTGAGGGAACAAGGGTTGTTTAGTATGGAGAAGAGGAGGCTCAGGGGTGACCTCATCACTCTCTACAACTATCTGAAAGGAGGTTGTAGCCAGGTGGGGGTCGGTCTCTTCACCCAGGCAATCAGCAGCAGGACAAGAGGGCATGGGCTTAAGCTCTGTCAGGGGAGGTTTAGGTTGGATATTAGAAAGAAGTTCTTTACAGAGAGAGTGATCAGGCATTGGAATGGCCTGCCCAGAGAGGTGGTGGATTCACCGTCCCTGGAGGTTTTTAAGACAAGGCTTGATGTGGCACTGAGTGCCATGATCTAGTAATCACAGTGGGGTTGGATCAAGGGTTGGACTTGATGATCTCGGAGGTCTCTTCCAAACCAGTTAATTCTATGATTCTATGATCACTCAGTTTTTCTCAACTTGTGTACTAGATACAAATACAGAAATGTTACAAAACCTAAAAAACGGTTTCATGAAATCAAACAGTCAATCAAGGTAGATATATTGAATCTAATTTTAAACAGTATTGGCAACTACATTTGAGTTAATTGCTCTGGGCTTTAGCTAGGCAAGAGAAAGTGACAAGCTTTCTGGTGTGTAATTCATCTCAACCAGTAGGCATCTCATACAGGACATATCAATTGCACCTTAAACCTATTTCTCTACCTTGGCTACAATGGGAGTCTCAAATGACTAACAATTGCACCATAGATAACTGAAGTCAGATGAAGTGCTTCCCGCTCTTATCAGTTTCCATGCTGACTACAATAGTCATGTGTTTTCGGAAAGCTATCAATAATACTAGAAGTCTGTCACGTTATTTCCTGCAATTTAAGTAAACTTTAGTTCTTTAAAGTTCATGAAAGCATTCAAAAGACCTGTAGTTTTACAGTAGTTAATAGAGCAATTTTTTTCCCCTCCAATATGAGTTTCTAAACTCCAGTATCAAGAAATTGGTCACTGGGTTAATTTGGTTCTTCTCCATGATGTATAAGAACATGTAGAGATTTCTGGGTATCAACAACACTCACCCATAGAAATGTGAACTCTTCAGTATTAAACATTTGATCAATATGAGAGTTTCAGAGGAGAAAGTAGTGTTAAAAGTTTATTCATTCTGTGCACTCTTTAGAGATGATTAACTGTCTTTATTATATTAAAGCAAACCCAAAGCCATCTGCCAAAGGCGATTGTGTCCAAGCACTGAAACCATTTCATGTGAAAACTCATTTTCAGGCTCCTAATTATTTTTCATTATAGTGGCAGTGTGGAATAGATTGGAATTGGACAGTAATTGCCAGGTCTGAGCAGTGCGGACCATTGCAATGTATCAGTTTAGATGAAGTGTGACAAGGATACATCTAGCTACTATATAACTTCCATTAAGCCACTTCCCTGTCCCTGATCATGTAACACTTCATAGAATGTGGTCAGCACAAGGTCATAATAATGGCTTTCTGTCTGACTTCAAGTATTTTCTACATGCACAAGCTGTTAACCCCCTCTGTTAGCATCACTCTAACAATGTCCAGTTATTTCAGTTGTCAAGGATCTTGACAGTATTCCTTCGGGGGAATAGAAGGACTTTCAAAGGCTGAAGAACTTACATATGTATATTTTAATGCTTCATGATGCTAAAATGTTCTGGAATTGAGAAACAAATTACCCAGAAGATAGTAAAGGGGTTTTCTACAGCACTTCATGTGTTAGGTCCTAAAGCACAAACAGGAAAACAAATGATCTTAGGTTCAAGTTGTAAATCTATAGACATTTCTTGCAGCAAAACTCTTTTCTCTCATATTTCAGTCATTAATTTATTTCTTCTTAATTTCTGTCTCCTTCTTCTTCCCTTTCCAGAAAAAAGTCACTAGGACTTGATCTGTCTCCAAAGTAAATAATAATGGTCACAACTGACTTTACTGATCTTTCAGCCCTTTGCCTTAATGAAATTATCTGAGATACAACTTTGTAACCTTATAATTTCCGTGCTAATTTTGGCTTATATGACTATTTTTGTTTCAATTCATATTTAGAAAAGCGTATTTTCAGTTTTGTGTGTCTCTGTTTCTGAATACTGTCATTATTGACTAAGGGAAAACATCCCACATTTGAGTAACAGCAGTTAATGATCAGTTCAAAAAATATCCTGACTTCAGTTTTTATCCTCACTATGTAATTCAACAGAAGCATCTTTTGGCAGCAGCAGTGCTAAGAATGCTGGCTGTCCCTTTCACCTAGGATGCCAGATTCTATAACTTTGTGTCAGATATTCAATCACATAAAGTACTTTTTTTCCAAAAGGAGGGCCCAAAGTTCATCTTATCTTTTCTTACATACCTAATCTGTACTTCTCACACAATGAAAGCATGTGTCTAGATATTCTTGTAAAGTGAGGTAATTGTACTGTATTCAGAAATATGTCATAATGCTACCTTAGCTATTTCTCAGAGGCATTATATATTGTACTGATAGACACACTGTGCTCTCACAGCTTAAGTCTTTACCATTTGCCAGCTGAAGAGCTGTATAAAATGCCAGCTCAAGCTCAGGATGATTAAAAAGAATATTGATTTTCTCTTCTGAACATGGTAATAATCTTCCAAAATTCCAGGGATGGTAATATATCACCTTGTTTTTCAATGTTATTCATAGCATGGAGAATTTTAAGAAATACAAAGTAGTGGAAAAAATATAATTAATGAAGTCATCTGTCATCAATGAACCTGCAAATTAAATATGATTTAAAATGTTCTGATAGGGTAAGGAAATCTTAACAAGGCATTCTAAAATTGCATTCTAAAATCGTTTAGGGTTTTTGGCCTTGGTTTTCTTGGTTATTTTTGGTGACTTTTTTTTTGTTTGTTTGTTTGTTTTTGAGGATACATATAGTATGGCTCAATTTCAGTATTAGAGTGGTAACAATTTTCCTTTATTTTGACCCCAAGTTTAACTTTAACTAGAAGGAAAGTCAGAAACCAGAACTATAGTTAGATTAACTGACTGTAATACCTTTGAGAAAGTAAAAAAAAAAAAAAGAAAAAGAAAAATGAGATTTTGAAAGGGCAGTCTGTGTCTCAGCTTGAGATTTTCAGATTTTTTGAAAATAATTGCTAGATTGGCTATCTCATATAGAGATAGTAGAAACTATTTCCATAATATATTGGAACAATGATAGTTCTTATTTTTGTATTTCCACTTTCAAAATAATTATTATTTTACATCTGCTATGACTTTGGTTATACATGAGCCATGTTAACTACACATCAAGGCTGTATTCAGATCCTGAGTTCTCATTTAGCTTCAATTCCTACAAATCTGCATAAACATGTTCAAAACATTGGGACATAGTTACAGGCTCCACTCCTGTACTGGTATAAAATGTTTAAGGAATTGAAGCTAACTCCACTCCTATGGGCAGGAAGTTCGTTCTACTGTTGGCCCTGACTGACTGCCCGTAGACTTGCAATGATTCTGGAGTAGACCTTGATCCTTCATCCTTACAGTTTAATGCCAATCTATCACACACTGTGCTGGTGCCTCTGTTGCATTAGAAAAATGTATTGACATGAAAAAGTAAAATCCTTTTGGGGTGCCTCCTCATGTAATATAACTGGATTTAATAAAAAAACCCAAAACTTATATGAAGTGCTAAAGAATGCCATAAGCAGTCTGGGACAATATGCTTCAGAGTAAAGCCTGTTTTTTCTGGCAAAATTGCTAAGCATCAATACAAAACCATAGCCAAAGATGTGACCCATACAAGAAGTTTAATATGCAAGTCCAGACTTTTAAATGCCAGTTACACAATTACAGACTTGGGATCTAATTTGACTTTCCTGGACATTACATCCCATCCCATTTGACCATTTTACAAGTCAATGAGATCTGTGTGAGGGAAGTGTCTACCAGTTCACAGGTAAATCATGACTGATTTTGAACAGTGTAGACCTCCTCTCTACAGCAGAAGGAGTTAGAATTTCGAGAATCTATGTCTGAGGCACTTGTCAGCAACTTCTGAGTCCAAGACCATTGACAACTCAGTAAAATAAGACAATAGTTTGGCTCTGAGAACTGTTCTGCCAGATCCTAAGTCCTTCCAGTTTTCTCCCAACATGCTTTAGTCTATACTCACACAACTGTGATAATTAATCTATATAGCACATGGAATGCTTGCATGTGTCTGTTATAGGGGAAAGACCAAACCTTAGTTGGAGAATGCATGGGTTTTTTCACATTTATGTACTGAACAAGCAATTAATGAGGTAAGAACTCCATGTTTGTCAAGTACAAAGAGAAGGCCAGAAAGGGCATGACTTGTGTTTTTCTCTTCCCATATGGGATCTCACACTCTGAACTTCCCAATACACTCTCTTCTTCTCCAGGAAAGTTCACTCAAGCCATTATTTATAAGAGATGTTTAGACTTCAATAATCTATTTATATGCTTTAATAACTTGGATTTTGATGAAGAAAAAGCATGATTGAATTTGTTAGGCACAAATGCAAGATGAAAAATAGCTGTGTGAAACTGCAGAAAGAAAGATTCAGACTAAAAAGTGTTTATGAAGGTAAGATTAGTGACAGGATGAAATGGATTGTCTCAGGAAGTTGTGGAGTCACCATCATTGGATTCTTCAGAAATATCCATAAAGAGTGACAGAGGTATAATTGATCTGCCTATAGAGGTCTTTCCAGATCAACTTTTCTTTTCTCTGATTTTTACTTTGTACTATTGTGGTACAGGTCACCAAATTCACAAATGTGTTAGGTGCTGCAATAAAAATTGGCTGTGCTATTGCCAGGGCCCTTGCTGCCTGGGCAGAGCATTCTTGGTCATCTCTCTGCTGTGCTCATGGCAAAAGGAGTTCAGGCACCTGAACAGTCATTTCTCAGGAATATTGTGCTCCTAAAAAAACACCCAACAGTAAAAAATCCCTAACTCCTCTTTCCGTTTTATCTTGGTCTGAATGGAATATTTCTGGCTTTGTAAGAGCAGTATAAAATAATTTTTATTCACTAAAATAATTCTTTAGTATTCATACTGTCCCATAACAATATCTCAGGGACATTGTGATTGAAGCACATTGTGATTGTCTTCTTCCAGAACTGGCAGGACAGCATCAAAATGTTTGTGTGAATGAACAGGCAACTGTCCAGAAGGGATGTGTATGTAGGTGTATGGCAGCAAAGTCTAAATGTAGTATCAGGATGTGCACTGAACAGGATGATCTGAGCCAAACATTCCCCTCTTTAATTTTTTTTTTTTTTTTCTCAATTGTCACCACATCTCTCTGGTCATGCAGCTCAGTGCATTCATGGAGGCATACATTACAGAGGTATCTGACACTGAAATACAATTTAGACAAGCCAGTCTACACATTGGGCCAGGGCGTGGATAAGGATGACACAAACATCTGAACAGTCAAGGAATCAGTGGCCTGCTGAAATGTCACAGGGCACATAAGACACAAGCCAGCTAGAGGCAGCAGTGACACTAAGTGACACAGGCACATGTGGTGGACATGAGGCTCATATAACTACTGTGTGCCTTGGCATGGATTGGCTATTAATTTTGCCAAAAATGTAAAATAATATTTAGATGCAGCTAACACAATCTGGCTGTTGTGTGTATCCATTGGATGGATGCTTGTAGTTCAAACAAGAACACTTGACCCCTCAAATATGAATTCAGCTGTGGCTTCCAAAAGTAGAGAGGGTATAGGGAAGGATGCCTAACAAAGTCCCATCATTATATTTCACGGGATGCCTCATTTGTTTTTTTTTTTAACTTTACCTTAATGCCAAAAATTCTGTAATTTTAGTAATATTTTAAACCCACATAAATGGGTCATGTATGGTATATTTGTCTTTTTCCTCTCTTAAAAGTTGAAGAATTTAAAAAATATATTTAATTATAATGTCACAGTCTAGCAAAACATTTTAATTCCGTATTCCAAGAAAAACACAAATTAAGAATTATTTTTTTTATGCTATGAAATTTGGGTTGCCTCAACATCAGTTAATTTAATTAATAAATGTACTAACATAACTTAATAGCCAGAAATCAAATTATTTTATAAATAATTACATTAAAGAAATAATTTATTGGCTTCAATGGCATCAGTGGCCACCATGCTGAGTTAATTTAATTAGGATTTTTCACCTCAAAGTGTATTAAATGTTTAAATTTTTAACCACAGTTCAGTGTAGTAACTAATGTTTAAAAAGTCTTAAATATATACCCTTTGGAGGAAAATATAGCCTAGAATCCAACCTACTCATCTAGCCATTCACTGCTACAATATAAAGATCATTATTCTGTCATAGATCTAACTTGTCAAAGAATGTTGCTTTGAACAATGAAAACTGATTGTCCTTGAAACTTTCTTCTCAGTCATGTAATTTATATCCTTACTATTAACATCTCATCCTTCTGGAACTATGTTAAGCTATGGCATAAATGGAGGATAAACATAAAAAGTGATTACCTATTGATATAGTTGAAGAATCACAGCTATTATTGTCAAGAGATTTAAATGTGCCAGAGCAATGCCTTTGGATTGTACTGGAACTGCTACTGAAAATTAGCATAGTGAGGATTTTTTTTTTTTTTTTACTCAATGCTAGAAGGAAATGTCTAACAGTGGTTCTCTGCTCTTCTCTTTTAATGGGAATCTTTTTGCTTTTGTATAGCCACTCTTATCTATTATTTGACTAAACATGACAGAAGGAAAGGAAAAAGTGGGAAAAAAAAACAAGGGAAGGGAAAAGAGAACAGTAATCACAGAATTTTAGTAAGTCTTTATTTAGCTGGTCACTTATGGGCTATAAGTTCCAAATATGTGTTTCTTACCAGCATCAAAATATGCAAATTTCTTAAAAATATGGACTTTTACATATTCATATACCAAGAATAATAAAAGGTTTAATCATCTCCCCCATTCCTTGTCCAGAGGAATCCCATTGACATCAGTGGCAGTTCAGGACATTAAAAGCATGCAGTACCAGAACATAATGTGGGACCATTCAACCATTTAAGTGGTATAACAGCTGACTCAGGACTTGTATAGTTTTCTACAAAATATGCAAGTAGAATCTTCAGAATATTAGGATCACATATTTGATGCAGTTTACTGTGCTGTGTGTGACGTTGCCTGCTTTTTTTCACTACGTGGAGTCTCGAAATGGAATGATGAGCCCTTTGCAGTTAAAAGAGGAGCACAAACGAAAATGAGGAAGAAATAATGAAGATCAGGTTCACTAGCCTTGTATTGTATAATAGCTATCAAAATGAAATATAAGTTATCAGACTGATCATATTAGGGGGAGATAAGCTCTAACCATAGTCTTATATATCAGTGTCAATGCAATATCTGCAGTGAAAGTGCAAAAGTTAAGCAATGAGAATTTCCTAAGAATGCACTGATCCTTGCAATGTAGTAGTGTAGTACATATAATTTATATGAACTATCATCCCTGTACTCTCTTGACCTCAGAGCAACTGTATATTCAGCCATCTCTATTCAGACTCAATCATAAAACTATTAGAGGGAGTGAAAGAAGAATATACTTTTCATCAAATTTCCAGATGTACCATGGTGGTTGAACTTCATAATAGATCAAATTGTGTACTTTTTATTTATTTATATACAGATCTGAATTACTTACAGACTTCCTATTTCCACAGTCCTGACAGTTTCAAAATCTTTAATGGAAAATTCAGTGATTTGATTACTCATCTATGACAAGTTTTTATTTCATAGATGAAAATTAAATGTATGAGCAGACTGCATGACCAGATGGAAAAAAACCCTAGCCATAAGCTAAAGGTCTTTCACAGATGAAGCTCTCAAAATATCTTTCAGTCCACATTTCTTCAAACGATTTCTGTGTTTGGGCTGGAGAAAGCATCTCAAAAAGAGGAATTCTGTAAAACAAGTAATTCTAATAAAACAATTGTTTTTAACACTAAAAAAAATCCTCATGTACTTGACGAATGTTGAAGGTGGATAGGGAGGGGCAACCCCAGGCATGAGGCCTTTCCTTTTACCCCTAGCTCCGGGGGAGAGTGTACCCTCCCCCTCCCCCCCCCACGAGGTCTCCATGGCTATAGCAGGGACCACAGGAGACCAGCAGCTGGTAGGGTGAGCAGGCAGAGAGAGTTCATTGCTCTAGGTAACCGCTTGAATAGCTCTTGGGGGGATTACAGAGTGACCACTGGGAGTCCAGGAGGTATTACAAACCAACCAATGATAACAAAGGGTTAACAACCAATAGGGAGAGTTTCAAGTATCTCTCAGGAAATTCCAAATGTATCTTGGGATGAAGAAGATGAGTTTGCACAGGTTACAAAAGCCATTTTGGAAGCATGTTCACTTTAAACACCATTACAATTTCTACATCCTTTATATATTGCAAAGTTACCCCAACAAGCACCTGCAAACATCTGAAAGTTATGAGGAATTTGGTATCCTGTTCATATGTGACTCTACCACCTCAGCATATCTGCATAAAGGGCAACGGTTCAACAAACATTATCCAGGTATATCTAATGGCTCTATATGCTGTTTAAGAATATTTTCCAATTTCCTTCTGAACTCAGTGGCAGCACTCATTGGTGGTCCCTTGTAAGATTTGAGAAGTAGTGTCACATGCTGACAAGACTGTACTACCTTGGAAACTACAGCTCTGTTAAGTATTGCCATTAATATGGGGCTGTTGATGGCATCACCACTCAGGTTTTATACGAGTGGCTTGTACTTCCCATGAGAGCAAGAGACCCAGAATTATTTCTGTCCTCACCCATATGTATTGCAAACATTTTTCACTGTGTCTAGTAACTAATGTCCTAATTTTCGGGTTATGGGCTCCAGATGAGGCTACAAACTGTCTGGTAAGGTGGAGCTATATGTTATCAGTATTTCAAGCAAACAGTCAATATACATTAGGTTAGTGAGAATGAGAACAGTGGGTTGCATCCCAGGTTACTGTCATGGTGGTGGGAAGAGGAAAAGGGAAAGAGAGTGCAGATGAGGACATTAGATATAATTTCATAAACATGTATTTTCAGGGCATGATTCATTTGCTCTGTTTTACACATACTCGTTACCATGAGACACGTTGCACAGCGGAAGTGTTGATTTCTCCCCACTGAACATAAGAATATTTTGGAGTAGCTATCTTAAATAGGTTCCTTACACTGGTCATATAAATTAAATTAGAGAAATAAATGAAAGTTGTCCTTTGTTATCTAAAAGGGAGAACTCTCAGTTAGGAAAAGGTCTGGAGTCTACTCTTTCCCTAGAAGACTTTACATTAAAGAAGTCCTATTATTAAATGCATCAGTTGATGAGTATTAATTAAAAAAAAAAAGAAAATACAGTTTTCACACAGTATATCCATGGAAATGTAAAGAGGAATCTGAGGGGGAAAAAAATTTTCCTTTTTTTCTTGTTAATGGGGAAGAAACAGCAAAAACCTCTGCTAAGAGAGCTAAGAGATAATGGAAACAATGAATAACTTTACTCATGGACTGATAAAGAAATATCATGAGTCAGATTTTAATATTCACTTTGCAGAAGCAGTAAAATGTCCCCAGGGAGAGAGCAGCCATAGTGATAGAGATTTCACCTGGGTCAAAGAGATGAAAAAGCAAATATGGACTTTTAGAGTAAAAATTTTCAAATTGTTGACATTTGGGTGCAATGTAGGCCTGCATTCCTGGGGAAGAGGAAATGGATGGGTGAGAAAGCAAGGGCTTTTATTTAGAATGCTGAAAAAGAGGACTCAACAACAACAAAAGTGTTTCACTTGTTACTGGTGAATAAGCAAAGTGTTACAGGACTCATAAGGCACACAACAAATTAATTCCAGGTGATAAATAGAATGATATTACTTACAGAGCTAGTCACAAATACCTTGAATCCTCAGAATATGAATACCCAGAAGCATAAAGAATCTATTATTTTTCAACTACATGTGAGGAAAATGTTCAAGGTCATAAATAAGAAAAGGTTCCTCATTTATGTTGGTATGGCAGGAGTGGTTAGGGCCAAACCCAGAATGAGGGAAAGCAGAAAAGGATTGTTTCAGCAAGTGCTGGTGGAATGGCAATTTTTCTCAATGTTTAGCATATTAAGCCTTCTTCATATGCCTTTTGATCTTAAATTTTCTTTTTTTTTTTTTTTTTTTGAAGCTATTATGGCAGACAAGAAC
This sequence comes from Pyrocephalus nanus, assembly GCA_038380795.1. Taxonomy (NCBI): domain Eukaryota; kingdom Metazoa; phylum Chordata; class Aves; order Passeriformes; family Tyrannidae; genus Pyrocephalus; species Pyrocephalus nanus. The sequence continues at coordinate 38,286,175 of CM076260.1, forward strand.
CTAAATAAATAATGCACTTGTTTTTAAAATTATTAGCTTTAATCTATCCTTTCATACCTAACTCATGTCTAGTTTAGATGCTAGTCCTGTAATATTTTTGCACTTTTGGAAATCTATGTATGAATTCTGAATAAAAATACAGAAATTACAAAATGCTTATTTTGCACACTTCCATAACTACTTTCAAAGTCTGGCATAATATTGTTAGAAGATCAGCCTTAAGTGTTTGTCTCTCCTTTTATTAAATGCAGCTACATTATAGCTCCATTATTTTAAACATAAGAAGTAGATAGACAGAAAATTGTTTCAGTTCTTTATAAGACATAATTTTAAGGCAATGAATCCTGGTTTTTATTACCTCAATATCAGTTTGACCCTACACTTTTAAATAACCTTCCATTCCCCATTGCTTGGAATGATTTCTTTTTTTTTTTTTAACTAGGTGGCCAGTGTTTCAAAGTCCCTCATTGAACAATACCAACTGTGACTCTGATCTACTCTTCCACTCTTTTTACAAACAGATTGAATTTTCATTTTCAAATATGACATTATTAAAAGAGTTATACTAACAAGCTGAATAACTAACATCCATACTTCAAGTTTATTGCTGTCTACATAAATTTTAATTAGGAACCTGTATAAATGTTCAAGAAACTACAATATAAAGTAAGTAATAATTAAATACCTGTCAATGCAATTATAACCCAGTTCTCTCTTTTAATTAAATGAGTTTATCATTATTAGAAAAACAATAATATCTCTCAAACTGCAGGAAAGCTTCTCCCAAAAGTTCTTGTAAGGCACTTCTGTTTGTCAGTGTCTAATGGTAAATCAAAGCTATTGCCTCCTCACTTAGTTAAACCACTCAGTGAACAGTAGAATTCAGAGAATAGTAGAATGTTTTAGAACTGCAGGAGGTGAACTGCCCGTAAAGGTTCTAATTCATTAACAAGAATGTCTGATGAGAGATCAAAAAGTAATGAATTCTCAGCTCCTAACAAAACCAGGGAACAAACAGCGTATAAATAAAAAAAGGACATAGTTCATGGAGAGGCCTCATGAGAGCTCTTTGTAAGCAAAGGCAGAGATGTAAATGAGTTATTTGCAAGTTCATTTGGGATAACACATTTGAAATGTGAGTCAACATAAAAAAACAATGAACAAAATATTACTTATTGAAATAATTTCAAAATTAGGAAGGTCAGAATTATCTTCTCACAGTTGTAATCTTATAGATTATAACTTTAGCAATAGATTGTTGATAATATCTTCTTTTTTAAAACATTAGAACAGTGAAATTAGGAGACGCTTTTGATTTAAATTTTGAGCTGCAGTGTACTGTCCTTTATTTCCCATTCTACTAGAGTAACATCACAACTTTGATTATATTAGTTGGTTTATTTTAATTTTGTAATGTGTCTTGATCAACCATTTACCTATTTGTATCTTAATTTTCATGAACATGTTATTTTATGTAGCTGCCAATGCTAGAGACAGGACTGCATTTGTGTCACAATCATTGCAACATTTTTCTTAGCAAAATTATTTGTGTTTATACCTTGTATATTATTAGTATTCACCAAGAAAGAGAAGTGGCATGATCAGGGCAAACTATAAGAATATATAATAATAATAATAATTTTCCTGTATTTAATTTTCTCAAGGGAGTGCTGTGAAAAACTTTAAACTTTTGGATAATTATAATGTACTGATTATGTTAGAACAGAGAAGGAAAAATTCACACAAATTTGTAACTATCTTAAACCTTATTTGATTTGTTTTATGCCTCTCTGGTACAAGACACTTTAGATATTTTAAAAACCTGCTATTTCCAACTAATGCCTCCAGGCATAGGTGCTCTTTCAAAAGAGACTCTTGTTCTTTGAAGGGTTACACAAATTCATTCTCTACCTCTATGGTGTAAGCACCATGCACTGTAATCATGGTATTTGGCCTCTGCATAATTGGTGTGATTAATAAATACTGATGGATCAGCAAACTGTTTGTTTTGTAAAGTTGAAAATTTTGGAGATTAAGCTCAAACGCTTGTGTTGTTATTAATGCAATCAGTTCAACACAAAAAAAGGATGGAGAAGATGACAATTTGGCAAGTCTTCAAAATAAGTCATGGCACCTTATTAATCCTCTGAGCTCAAGCAGGATTTTTGAATTACTTAGCTAACCTCATTTGATATTAGCAAGAATATAAGATAAATACCACAGGAATTTCATTTTGATGTTATCTAAAAGTGGGATTAAGCCCACAAAAGGACTTTGCAGATGCATACATTGGCTGGCACGGCTTACTGTCTTCCTTCTCATAGAAACCAGAAAAGTTATTAATTTTTCCAAGTGACCAAGAGATTTTCCAGAACACTTTTCAGTGAGAAATGGAAAAAAAGGGAAGAAGGACGACCTCTAATTTTAAAAAATTCAATTTCTCTCCCAAGAGAAGGTAAAGCTAACCTTCACTAATGTTTTATCTTGATATCCTTTTGCTTCTTGTTTAGATGGTAACAGTCTTAAGAGTTATTAAATATGGAAAATTACTGAACTTAAAGTATTAATTTTCTTTCTCTTTCTTTCTTTCTTTCTTTCTTTCTTTCTTTCTTTCTTTCTTTCTTTCTTTCTTTCTGTTTTCTTTCTTTTTTCTTTCTTTTTTTCTTTCTTTCTTCCTTCCTTCCTTCCTTCCTTCCTTCCTTCTTTCCTTCCTTCCTTCCTTTCTTCCTTTCTTCCTTTCTTCCTTTCTTTTCTTTCCTGCAATGTTGCTGACATAAAAAATATATTCTATTCCATATGGAACTATATGGATTCTAAATAAGATTTAACTCTCCCATTTCTCAAATTTAGAAAATCCCACAAGTATATTTGCATTTACAAATATAATTCCTATGAACAGCTTTATACGGTAATTTAGGTTCCAAATTGTTAATGAAGCAATGTTAAGGGATCATTTATGTCAGAACACGGGTTAATAAAGCTCTAATAAAACAATACACTACAATTTCCTAATTGTTTAACCATTAAAAAAATAGAAATTTTGTAAGGATTTTAGGCTTTTCTAGATTTTTAACTAGGAGACATTTTACCGCTCTTAATGGAAATATGTCTTTAGAACAACAATGTATGTTGAGACGACTGTCATAAACATACATCGTTATTCCTAGCTGCTCAAAACAGTATGGATTCAGTCTTATCAACAGATACATAAATGTCATACAGAGATTCAAGATTTGTGAGAAAAATACATCACTATTATGTCTGCATAAACAAACTCAAGTCAGAAAATGGAAATTTTTTTATTTGTTTACCTTTGTGCTTTTTGTATGTTCTTTTTCAGCTGTGGCTGAAATTCTCCAATTTTGACTTAATTCCAGGAACCATTTCCTCAAGAGTATATTTTCTACCACATAGCCAAGCTTTCTTCTCAGACTGTTATTGTTTAGGACAATCAGTAAGTAACTTTCACTTTTAACCATATTCTTTCTTGAGATTAACTACTGTTTCTCTAATAATCCATTGCTAATTTTAAAATGGAAGCACAGTGACTTTGTAAGGTGCCTTTCCCACCAAGTTTGAAAAAATTTGAAAATTTTCATTTTTATTGCCTTTTCAGCCATTAATGCAAATTACTCATGCTCAGATTATGAACCTGGGTCTTTTAAGATATTGTAAATTCTCCCAGGACACCTTTTCCTTGCTGTCCTCGGGGGGATACAGATGTCAACCTGTGTTTTACTGCAGTCTCCCTGCCAGTGGCTCAGTACATCAATGGTGCACCTATAAAGCAAAATTCTTCCACTAATGTGGTAATTCTGAATCCAGATTAAGTTTATTGTACTCCCAACATTTGCAGTACAATGCCTGAGTGCCCTGACTACACTGGGGTGAAACAAAATCAAGTTTTGCAGCCAGCAATAACCACATTTAGTGCCAAAAGTTCCTTCCGTTGCCAGATACACTAATTTTTGGAAAGGCTACTAATCTGTTTTAGTTTGATTTCTGTTCCTCTTAATTGTAGTCATGATTGTTGCTTATGGTTGCAAACTTTCAGATAGCCTGATCAGTTATGGGAATTAGTTTTAGGGTAATTTTTTTTTTAAGTTCCCAGATAAGACCAACCAGTATTCTCTTTCTTTCCATGATATCTACCAGGAGGACACTTGTATTTAGCTGTGAGGAATTCATCTTCCTGGCTGACTGTATTCAGGTTCCTGTTTCCCTGGTCAAATAAACTGTTCTGCACACTGAACAGAGATTCCAGCACAGGTTTCATGATGCTCAGTTCTGAAATGTAAATTCACTAGTTGGAAAAAGAGGAACTAAAAAGAAATGGTTTGCAAAAGCAGTACACCTAACACAAAATTTTGATGCCTACTGACAGCAAAATAGTGAATTGCAAAGTAAAAATGCTGAAATTTTTTGAAACTTGGGGGAAAAACCCTCTAATTAATCAGCAGCACAGTTGCACCACCCACTGAGTCTTGAGGCAGATGGCAAGTGCAGTTTATACCTCTTGAAGATATTGTTTCAGCCTCTCTGCAGACTCAGGCCAAGATCAAACTACTTTAAATTCACAAATGTGAAGTCACCAATGCTGCCAGGAAACCAAGTAACTTATCCTTACTGTGAAGCAGTGGAATGACTTGAAGTGAATGCTGAGATTGCACATGAAAGATTGCATTTGCAGGTGGTTTTGATGATTACCAAATTAGAGAACCTAGGAACAAACCTCTGCTACTTTGTCAACCTTTTTTGCCTTTTTGGCTGGTTGATTTGTTTAGTTTATTTTTTTTGTTTTGTTTTGTTTCTTTCTCTTTCTTTGTTTGTTTCTAATTTGTTTCTTTCCTTGTGGAAGTGGGAATTAGTTCTGAGTTGAAGGTTAGAAAGACCTGAAAGATAAGTTAATAAAATAAAGTTTAAACTAAGTTCATAAATATCCCCTATTACATTCAGGGGATATTCTGGATGTAATCGAGAAATTGATGCTCCTGAGTAAGAGACACCATGTTTGAAAAACCTGTGTTTTTACAGAACTGAAAGAATTCATGTATTCTTGTTTCTCACTTAATCAATCCTTTTCACCTTCTTTTACTTTTCACTTGCATACTCTGTTTGTAACTGGGTGAGGGGGAAGGTTTGTCATCCTACGCACAGTTTTTCGTCTTTCCCTTTCCTAATGTGGAAAAGACAGCACAACAACCTTTTGAACCAAGATGATATATCCCTTTATTTTCTTATCTTTAATTTTTTTGCCAAACAGTTCCATTAGGAACAGATTTGTTTCAGAGTCCATATGGTCATATACCATCACTGGGAGCACACAAATGACATTGAATTAAGTCTTGGCTCCAGTGTATGTGGAACCACTGATTTTATGCAAGCCAAGACTTCACCCATTACCCTTAGGAATGGTTTATATTTAGAAATTCCCAGAGAACTTGATGACTTGTGTTCTCAAAACTCTGGTTGGATTGTGCTGAGCTATTTTTTAATTTTGATCTCCTCACACTCAGACATTTTGTTTCAGCTTCTTCAACAGACCTTCAAACGAGAATTTTTTAGGAGACTGAATAAAATCTAAACAAAATAGTTTCAAGCTGCTAACACCATTCCTATAATCAAACTAAACAGACCCTCCTCTACCATATTTTAGACTTACAGATATACTATGAACTGTATGAGTAGGACATTGAATGCGAAAAATTTCTCCATTTCCCAAAAAATGGGATTTTGAACACAAGTGCCTTATTGGCACTTATTGACATAGTGTTGTCAGGGAGAATAAACAGTAAAAAAAGGCAATGTCAAGGCCTCTTGTGTAATGAAGTTTCATAACTTAACTAGGTCTGATAGATAGGTAACAATTATATTCTTAAGTGAAAGGACAGATTAGCTAAGATTTCTTTCATATAGATCACCAATTTAACATATATAATATGTAGCTATGCACTCTGAGTAAATATATAAACATTTAATCCGCTCAATATTCTGTTGCTGCTTAATATGTCTGCATATCTTAAGACTTTTTGCTCTAAAGAGTTTGGGCTGGATTTCACTGAGAGTGAAAAGGCAGTAAGGAGTTCCACACCATCAAAGACTCTCAAAATTTCTTTAGCAGCATTATAAATCTGACATGAAAAATTTATCAATTTAGCTATGACTTCAGAGGAAAATTTGTTATAATGCATTCCCCTGGGTGCTTTCTAACTAGTAAATAATCCTCCAGGTCTCTGCAATACGTAACCCACCTTACTTGTCTTAGATTACACAGCAGATACTGAAATCATCTTCAACCTGTTAATTGAGAGGGAATTGTCTAAATTATTTCTTATCATTACAAACAGACAGCTGAAACATGAGAAAAAGAAACTATTTTTTTTTTTTTTTGTAGATGAAAGTTCTTTCTGCTTAGGTTTCAAAAAGCAACCACTGCACCTTGGAAGCTCCCTCTTCTGCCCTTTCTTCTTTTTCTCTTTTCCTTTTCAGAGCAGAACAAATGTCAGCTCCAAACTTCTTCTCAGGGAACTCAGATCACCACTTAATAAAGTTTTTTCTGAGAGGCTTAAAGATGCATTTCCCAGACAGAGCTTGGGAATTAGACGACTAATAATGGCATGATGTTGAATACTCAAATTCCACAGAAAGACTTTAAAGTATTTCTGGTAATATTCCTTTGAAAATTCAGCCAGCTTGATTTTGAGAGACCTTTGAGACGTTTCCATGCAGATCCAAAGTGTGGTACTTTAAAAGGTGGTCTGATCTTGCATCTTTTCCATAAGAAACTTTGAGATGAAGTTTAAGTTTTTATAGAAGGTTGATCCAGTTTCTTGCTACAATTTTGTTGAAGACCAAGCAGTACAAAAGGGATAGACAAATCTTTATGTTTGTGAACTACGAGCTTTGTTAGCTACAGTCTCTACTTTAAAGATATAAACAAAGTCCTTACATTTTGGGAAAATATTGAGGTGCATTCTCTTATGATTTTGCTGAAAACTAGTACATCTGATTTACGCACACTGGTTGTTCAGAAAGACTTGGATCACACCAAATCCAATATTTTAATAGATTTGAATTTTTTGTATTTTAAAAATAATATGCAATTTAGACAAACAAAAATGGTCATACAAATAGCAGATCTATGCATATGTAGGCTTCCACTATGCTGCACAAATATTCTTTATGGAAGAATGTACAAAGTCTAAAGAAATCAGTAGGATTCCTTCATATATTGGTGGGTTTTAAGAAAGAGTCAGAGAGATGACCATCTAGCACAGGCAGTTTTGAATGCCCAATCTTTCTTTTCCAATCCAGACAAGAAATACAGAGTCCTTTCAGATTACTAATTAGGTCTACCTAAGTCATCATTGAGTAGTCTGCAATATAAACTCTAGCAAGTCTTTCTCCCTGTTCCTTGCTGTACCTTCACAACTTTTACACTGATATTTTTCCACCTGCTACAACCTTTGTAACAAATTCTTCCCTGTCTATCTCTGATCTTGAGTATTACAAACAAATCCAATTTCATAAAGGAAGGAAAAAGTTAAATGATAAATTACAATTTCTATGATGACAAGCAGTCAATATGCAGACATCTAAGAGTAGGACTACATAGATTTAGAGATGTATGAGAAGAATTATGTTACAAGAAAGCTTGGGTCTCAATTCCTGTCTTTTTGAAATAATTGGGAAAAAAAAGTCTGTCTGATTACACTGGAAGAAGGATCATGCCCTTAAATATGTTGCCATAACTCTTTTTAAGACTTCCAAAGCCCATGATACATTCTCAGATCTTGTCTGTCTACCTCAGGAATGATAAGTGTATATTTTCATAGTGGTTTAATGTATATTTCACTGATTAAAAATGTGTTTTGCAAAGCTATCCCTTCTAGACTGATATATTTATATGCACTTTCCCCTTCAAAGTTCTGTTTAGATAGCTGTAAGGAAAAAAAAATCTGTCTGCATTACTACAGCACATTGTGTATCTAGACATAAATTTACTATTGTCACAACCTCAAGACTGTTTACTGAGAGGGTTATGATACAATAACTTTAGTTTGAAGACTCAGACCTTGACATTAATTTAGGAAATGATTGAAAATACCTAGGACAGGGAAGACACCACCACAGGAAGAAAAAAAAAAACAAAAAAACCCACAAACTACCCCACACTTTAAAAAAAATCTGGCATCTTCTTCTTGCACATTCTTTTTTTCTTTTATTATTCAAGGGAATCAATATTAATCTATTATCCTTTCAAGATGTGTTTTAAACTTCCTTAAGAAGACCTACTGATCTTAATACCTCTTTGATAATGCAAAGTAAATAAATTTAAAAAAACATAGTTCAGTCAGTAACAATAAACTATTGTTAATTCAAATCTGCTGTCTTTGTTAATGTATTGTTGATGATACAAAACAAATTACAGAAGAAGAAGAACCAAAAGCAATTACTTGATTATTGTGTATTTTCTTGGTATTATAGTGTAACAGAATTAACTTAGTAGTGATTTAATTGCTTGAAAAGAAATGTGATGTTTTCCCAATTTTGCTGGTGAACATGACATACTTTTCCATAGGTAACTCATGGAAACTGAAAAAAACCCTGCACTTCACTTGGAAGCTTGACATAGGTACTATGAACAATTCCAGCTACTCCACAAACCTAGGACCTGGTATGTTCTAGGCTGTATTTCTCTTCCTATAATTCCTTTTAAGTGCCTGTAAAACTCAGCACTAGGAGATTACACGAGATATTTTTCTTTCTTCATTTATTAATTCAAAAAATGTAGATCTAGATAGTAAGAATTCATGAGAAGGTTGTATTGCATTACTAAACAGATGAGTTTCTGTTGAGCAGTACAAGATTGTTTCAAGGAAAATGAAAATCGTCCAGGTAAAAAAGCTAATGACATGTTTTTACAAGGTCCCTTTTTTTTTTTTTTTTTTTAATAATTCCACAGATGGAGGATTTACTGTAACAGAAAAAAAAATAGAAAGTTTCTAACTATGTCCTGGTCTAATACCATTCAAACCAGGGCCCTTTTCCATCTCTAATATGTACTGTCCCACCTTTTTCCATTATACCTCAGTTCCCTTTTGTTGTTTTGATAACAGTGGAAAAGTGCCATTTGAAATTGTGAGATATAATCAGCAATTAAAAAAATATCCTTCTCTCTGCCATTAAGCTAAAGGGCAGAGGAACATGGGCTCAGCACCTTGGTCCACAGTTCAGTCACTACTGTGAGTTTGAGCTTGTGCAAAATGCTTCATTATTATGATTCTCTCCAAACAGTGATTGAAAGTTTTCAAAAGCTTTAGAGAGATTTTGGTGGAGGGGACAAGATACACTAGAATGAGAACATATCTTACCTACCTTAGAGACTACCTCATTATCAAGGATTCCTAAGGGGATAAAATCTGGTACCTCACTTTCTACCTCCTCCAAAGTCCATCAAACCAAACTGGACATTTATATCCAATAGACTGAGTTTTCTTTTCTTTTCCTCTCTACATAGCTCTCTCTCTCTCTTTTTTTTTTTTTTTTAAATAAACAAAAGGGAAAGCTACCCAACAAATTTTGAACATAACAATACAGGTATTCTCAATGTTTAATCTTCCTTTGGGCACATATGCAGTCAAGTCAGAGGTGAATTTTGCCACTACTAATGAAAGCAAACTGAAGCCTATATCTTTTTTCTAAGCTAATTTTCAACCTGTCCAAAATGGTTTTGCAGTTATTTGTTCAACTGTCAATACATTTTTTTCTCTAGCTAAACTATAGCTTATCTGGACTAGACAAGTATAAAAAAGTCTGGGACAAAAAATTTTTCATTCCTCTTTCACTATTTTGAATTTTAATAAGTGGTGTAAGATTAAAAAAATAATAAATTTAAAAATACTTCTCCAAAAAGCAATGCTTGGGCAATATTGTGCCATTCAACCACAACACGTAAAAAGCTTAGAATATTTTCTGCTGCGGAGAAATATGAAATTCATTCTTGCAACTGTCAAACAAATACACCATCTGAGAACACCCCTCATTGCTCTTCCAAGTCCTCAGTATTACTCCTACTGGTCTAGGAGGCAATCACAATTTTGAAACATGAGTTTAATTCTACTTCCCCTGCTATTATATTGATAGAAGAACAATAAAAACTGTAGTTGGAACCTGAAGTTAACCCCTCTGGTAGATTGAAAATGTTACAGCTCAAAGGTCCCCCAGAGAGAAATAAAATACAACTGAGGAAATGTTAAAAGTAACATACTTATATTTCTTCACATGTGCAAGAGTTACTCTGACTTTCTGGAGAAAGCAATTAGTTATGCACTGGACTGTTTGTTGGCTTGCACTCACTGATAAATACAACCTTTTACTACATGCATTGTCACCTAAAACAGCCTACCATGAAATATGACCGGGCAGGTCATATACAGCAGGCCAAAGAAAGCTGCTTCTTCTGGCTTTTTTTGGTTGTTGTTTTGGTTTGTTTTGTATTGGGTTTTGTACCTGGTCCATACCCTATAACTCATCTAATATTGCTTACCAGCTTGGATGTTTTGGTTGTGTCAGACCTAATATTTAAGTTTTGGCAGACCATCCCATCACCCATCATTGGGGAGTCTAGTTTTGTCCCTTTCCCTCTTCCAACCAAGTTTAAAGCCCTGTCAAAGAGCCACACTAGCTCCTGTGCTAGAACTCTTTTTCCCCTATGAGATTTTTGCATCCTGTCATATGTCAATAGACCAGGTGTTAAGTAGATCATACCATGGTTGAAAACCCTAAAGTGTGAAAGCAAAGCCACTGATACTGAATGTTTACAAGGAAGAAAGGAACTTCAGTCCTTTACGGTGACTTTCTGATGTAGTTCTGATGAACTGAGGAGTTCGTACAAGACACTAAGGGAATGAACCTCATTCACATTGCTGAATAGGCTTCATATAAAAGCATATAAAATTTAGCAAATCATAATTTAAGCCTAGGAATCACATTTAACCAATTACTCAGTCTGTCTTTAATTATTGATCTATTTAATGTTTAATATTTACTATTCATTTGATATTTTAATGTTATTTATTATTCAATATTATTTATTAATAGCTAATACTGACAAATTCATTCTAAGAGAAAAGAATCAAACTGCAGAGTAAATTTTGTCAAGCCCTTTGTTATGTGAAATGGAAACCAAATACACACACACCGTTTTATGCTGGGATCCATAATGAGGGGTTGATGATATTAAATTTTTGACTGCATTGGGCAGTAACTATTTTCTCTCTAGTAAGTTGTATAATTTTTCCAACAACCTTACATGAGCTCTTGACCTTACCAAGATATTTTCCATACTTCCATTAAAAATATTCATTTTCACCTTACAACATTTCTTTTAGGTTCAGCATAGTTTTACTATTCTCCTTTAACAGCAAAGGTAATTTTGTCATGTGTACAAGATTTTGAAGCAATTTTAGCATTAAACGCTAAAATTGAAACCTGTGGCCGAATGTTTATCTTGTTTTATGCAACATCAGTTTTACATAAAGCATGTTTTCATTGAGCTGTTAATCTTGTGAGACAATACTCATTTTACAATTTTTTTTTTACTCCAGTATTTTGGGAGTGGGAAACCAGTTTAACATGAATCTACATAACGACTGGCAACCACTGTTACTTTGCAGCTTAGCAAATCATTAGGCTGACATTTTAGGATCAATCCAGGACAAGAACTTGTCCTTCTGGGTTGTTATTAATGGTGAGATGTCTGTTGAAAACAAGAGTTATGTTCCCAGCCCAAGTCAAACATATATAAGCTGTGAAGCAGAGCTGACTGGAATCTTGCTTCCTCTGCCATCAGTGAATGAGACAAGGTCACAACCTGTCTATTACAATTCTTTCCCAGCAACTTGAATAATTCCCTGTAATTATAAAACAAAAAATATAAAGATCTGGTCACATGTTTATTTTTTGTAGCTGAATTGCATTTATGTTTGTATTTCATTTTGTACTTTAAGTAGAAAAGTTTATTAGACTAAATCCTTAATTTTCTAGTCATTGTTAGTCAGTGCTGCAATGGCAAAACTTTTAAAGCATGGACAGAAAAAAAAAATGGTAATAGCAGGACACTTCCTTATTCAAATTAACACTAAGACAATCATACAGGTGGTTTTATTCTTGGTGTTGAATTATTTAACTGTCAGTAGTATTCTATATGAAAAGATCCAATTTTGGAGACTCCTTAAAAAGGCAGTGTTACAAACTTAAGCTACCAATTAATATACCACTTGTACCATCTTGCCACTAAATTTATAAAAAAATTTTAAACTTTAAGATTTTATAATTATAAAGTCAGCTTTTATTTGAAATTCATTTTAGTGTATACTGAAATCAGAATTCTATTTTAAAAGGTCAAAATCATAACCACAGCATCTTTGGTAATATGTATATAGAGAGAGCAGCTATCCCCTTTCCTACTAACCTATATTTAGTTAAATAACTATACATTTAGTTGAGCTGCTCTTTTAAAAGCAGTGGGGATATTAATCAAAAGATAAAACTAACCAGGGTAATTTTTTGTTGGTTGGACTGTGTTTTTAAAAAGCTGTAGTCATCTAAAGAAAAAATATTTCTTTTCATTCTCTGTTCTTTCTCAAATTTCAAATACCACTAGATTAATATTTGAAATAGTTCTTTCTCTTTTTCTCATATCTGCATACTGTACAAATGCCAGAGACAGTTTTGCTGTTTAAATGTGGTCAGTGTTTATTACTCCATACATATATTGATAGTAATAATTAATCATAATATTGAGTATCTTTGGGAGATTCCAAAGGAATTTAAAAAGCCTAATGAATAATATTCTCATCTTCTGTATATGGGAATTGGAGGCATGGAGGGGAAAAGAATTTTTCCAAAATCTCACAGTAAATCAGCAACAGAGTGATAACTAAAACACAGGTTTCTTGACTCATATCTCTTTTTTAACCAGAGGATTACCATGTGAGAAAGGACTTTGAAACACACATATTTGAAATAAATATTTTCTGCAAGCATAATGCTTTGTTTAAAATTATGGAACTTAAACAAGTAACAAACAGAATGTTTTCTTTTAGTGGATAGATTTACTGTAAAAAATGGAAGTAAAGATAGGGAAAGAGATGTGCTCATTTTTTACAGATTTTCTTCTCAGTAATGATCATTTTAGAGGTGTAAAACAAAAGAGATCTCCTATCTTTACCCTTTAAATAATAGCTATGTTAGACTACATGACAAGTGGAGTCAGGTGGATGACTGCATAAATGGCAAGATAAATTTATTCAGAGGTAAGATAAGAATTTCTTCAAGAATATATTTGAAAATACAATTATACTGTTTTTAAAAATACTGCATTCATTCATTGGCTCAGACCCCAAGCAGCAATGAATTTATTTTCCCCTTCTCTAGAGACCTATTTGTAAGAAATATGGTGGCAGAAACGTCTCTCAATTTTTCTTCAGAATTAGTCCTTTGGGATACAGAATTAAGTACATGAAATTTTATTGTTGATTTACTTCTAGAATTTCCCATGTAGTTTTTCCCTAGAGACCAGACACTGACCCAAATGAAAAACTCCATAGATCTATGATTAAATTTCCCTTTTGAAAAATATTTTCTCAGATAAATATTTGACAATTTTTTTTGGACCCAAATCTAGGTGAAAATTTTTCTAAAGAACATTTATTTTCTTGGAAGAGTATGGAACAATTAAGTAAGGCATTTAGCAGCTTGGAAAAAACATTGTAAAAACACACTGATACAGTGGGAAAGTTTCTACTGATTTACTGGGCTTTTAAAAGCATATGGCTAATTTGGTTCTGCTTTCACCTCTTCTTGTTCCATTGTAGTGCTTTGAATTCTCCTATTACATCTTTTTTGATGTTTATTTCAAAAGGGTAGCTGTAATCTTTTCACTTTTTATTGATCCAGGAAAAATGGATTCCCATCTTCCTTGACCTCCTAAGACCTTATTAAGAAAAAAAAAAAAGTCTGAAAATAAAACTTAAGAAGTGGAAATAAGTCTGCATGTTTTGTCATTTTTAAGTAAGCAAGAAATACTCTGTCATTCTTGGTTTTGAATGTTGCTTCGTATCTCAGTACTGTTGATTTACCCTGCGCTTGGCTTTTTGCAATACCGGGAAACATACGAAGTCATTTCATGGAACGAAATGCTAAGAGAAAAGAAGGAACAGATTGTTTTTGTACATGCACAGCAGCATTGAACTTATGACACCATATCTAAGTTAGCCCATGGCTACACTTGAACCATAATTAATAGTAAATGAAACCACTGGCATGAGGAAATGTAATTGCAGTATCTTCTAATTTATGTAGGAGACATTTTAGCTACTGGGCTAAATTTTCAAGAGTTCAAAATATAATAGAAGACTATAGGTAGAGTTGGGCGTGTTGTTCCAGCTGGTGCTGATCTAGATTAGGAGATGACCACAGCCTACTCACAGCTCCTCATTACCACCCCACTCACATAGTGCCTGCTGCAGATTGATATTTGCACCATCTGAAAGTATAACCACAGAGTTAGCTGCTTCCCACATCCAGTTTACCTTTAATAGTGTCGGTTTTTTTGCTTTTCACTAAGTTTTAACAAAACCAAGGGTGGTGATGAACATACCAGGATTTGTCTTAAGACCTGATCTGAATGAGTGCTTTTTAATAGTTTATTTAAATGTCTGCTTAGTTAATTTAGTGCAGAATACTGTACAGACTTGTTTATTTCAATTTGCACCTTCGAAGTATGGACTGAATGGCTTTATATCAAGGTATAAGTAAGGGGACTTATGCCAGTGTAAGGGTACCATATGGGCTGTTGGATCAACTGATTACACGTTTGGCTAAAAATACTGATCCAGCATTATTGTAAAACAGACAAATAAGCATCTCTTGAAGACAATTGATCCTGTATCAAGAAATAAAACATTATTATGACTTGGAGGTGTTTTCTTGAATCCCGTGCATTCCACTGTTAGGGTGCTGAAGCTGAATAAATCACCAGTCTTTCTGTGGAGGCTTTCAACAGGATTAAACTTAAAAGTTTTCTGTGTTCGCAGGACGAGAATTCAAGAGGATGTTTATATTACAAACCTAAATTTGAAGTACATTCAAGGCATTTAAATTCAGTGAGCTGGATCTCACTCCTAAAATTCACTACTATATGCTCATTTAAATAATTAGTTGAATACGTGTTGACTTTAGGCAATATTGAAAGTGTATCCCTCAGAACGTCACATAAAAATCCTGAATGTTCACTATCCAACAATGCAGAAGAAGCTAATATGAAGTGCTAAGCATACTTAGTGTTAATACTCCTGCCCCTTAGGCTAATCAGGATCTAAAAACAGGAATCTTTTCCTGTACGACATCACCAAACTCTCAGTTTCTTTAATGAACACAAGAAGGATTCTAACAGTTTAAACTAGACTTTGACACTGTGGTGTTTCTCATAATTTTTTTAGTACTGAGTAGAGAATTCACCTATAAGGATACATTTATCCTCCTCGCTTCAAGGAAACAGGCCAATAAGTCTCTTTACAAGGCAGCAACTTTTCTTAGTAGTGAAAACTCGTTATTAGTTGCTTGATGGTTCAGATGTTCCCAAAGAGTGCAAATGCAGTACTTACGAAAAGACACATGCAAAAAATTAAAAGTATACAAAGTAGTAGGGTGATAGAAGGTTAAACACAAGAGAGGGAAAACAGAACAGAAATTACAGATTGAGCCAGGTCAAAAATCTGCTGAGTAGAGAGCCTCCTTTGAAGCAGAGGTTTAGCAAGTCAAAGGACATCAGCTGTCAGTAGTCAGAACTTAAATATTTTCCTGAAGTTACAGCTGGACCTCCATACTTAAATATATGTCTGCACGTGACTAGAAGTAAGTTAACACCACACAGCACCTATGAGAGATACTGCATCAGAGTCATATACTTTCCTGGGAAACTCTGTAAGTTTAATACAGATGAAGTCGACCTGAGCCCCATTTTTACCCTAAGGGGATATATATTCATCATAAAAAAGTTGAGTATCTTGCTAACCTTGATCCTAGGCTTCTCAGTTTGGGCCAACAGCTTGAAGAAGTTGTTTAGGGAGGAAGTCCAGAAAATTGTTCCTTCCCAGTAGGAGGAAAAGATGGAGAATCAGTCATGCCATTGCAGTGACATGATTATGCAGGCCTTGATTACTCAGATAATATGTTGTGAGATGATAGCCTGACAGCCTAATATTGATGATGTAGTGAAAGCATTGTGTTCTTATCAAAATATTTATAAAAGAGATTTTATTTTTCAAATGAAAATTATAGTAAACCACAAAAATATTATCTTTTCCAGTAGTGAGACATTCTCTTGCCAAGCTAAAAGGCCAAAATGGAAATTATGTGGCAATCCAACACTTTCTCATTGTGAAATGTAGCATCACTGTAGAATACCCTAATGACCTTTGAAATATTAGATATTTTTGCACTAATTTGACTGGTACACTTTTTTCTACATACAGTGCAGCTTCATTTCACTCCACCACTCATGTCTAGTGGAAATAGACTACAACTCTATCAACAAATTTCAGAAGTTTAGGGAAAGCCATGCTACATTCTTTATACATTTCTTTACAGTATGTAAATCATGATTATCATTCTACTTAGTTGACCTTTGTATCTGTAGGGTCATTCTAAAATGACCCTCTTCTTACCTGTCCTCTAGAGCCTGATGGAATCTCTTTTTGCTTTTTCTTTTTTTCATGCCTGGGGCACTTGCTGCTGCTTAACATTAACATTGCTTACCTGCTGTGACAATTTTAAGCAAAAATGTTTGAAAAGTAAGATTCTCATTTTCAGTGTTATGCAAATGATATCAAAGTCAAACCTTGGATAACCTCAGCTTAAGTGACAAGTCTCCACTTTTCTGAGTGATTCATTAGTGGAATCACAGAGGACATAAGCTCTCCCTCTTCCCCAGGCTACAACCCACCTTTGTCCATATGGAGAAATCAGATTTGTTTTATAGCTAGAGCAATACAAACTTGACACTGTCTTTAATCATACTGAAAAAGATGAGCTGATATTGAGTAACTACAATTTTTGACTAATCAGGAAGATGAATTCATATTATGAAGCATGTCTCAGACAACCCTCTGACTGTAAAAATGTCTTAAATAATGTAATTTTTTAAAAACCTTTTCTCCAGGGACAAGATTGCAGTGTTTTGTCAGGATGCTCGGTTTATCCAGCTAGAATGACAGTTACCTCAGAAAATCCATTAGAAGTGCAAAGAGGAGTCAAAGAGGAACTGGGGCTGCCAAGGTGGAGTGCAACCAGGAGCTGAATTGTTTTGTAAATAATTAAAGTCTACAATTGGGACAGAATGGATTAAAATCTTTTTTGATGTGACTCCTTCAATATCATTTGAGTTACATCTGTAATAACATTATATGAAGAAAGTAGTTTGTCTTGTGTTTACAGAAGTTGTATCCATTTCCTCAACTGCATCCGAATTAAAATCAGTGGAATAACGAAGTAGGAGATTTTCAGTCAATGTCATCTTGTTCCATAGCCACTTAGGATTTGTGAGGCCTTTTTTACATTGTTAAACTTACTGAAAAACAACATTAATCATTTCTTTATTTTTGCATAGCTATTCCTGTATAGGTGAAAGGTGTTACTACCTATATAATTTTTCAAGGATCCTTTCACAGAAGTGATTTGCAGTCACAGTATCCTCTAAGGTCATGTTTTATGACAAAAACCCTACTAGAACGAAGTATTACATTATTTTCCCCAAACAAGTAGTCTAAAAGAAGTTCAGTTGCTTGCTGAGAAGAATGGTAACCGTGCCACAGTTATTGAAAAACTTGTCTTCACTCTGTTGCCCAGTAAATCAAGCAGTGGTAAGCAATCTAAAGAGGAAAACAAACAGTTTGTCCATGCACACTGAAAGTGCAGTGTAAGCAGCAAGCTGGTAAATTCTAGTGTCATTAATCTTTTTCTACAGGACTCCCTGTCACCATCTCTGTGTTGGTGACACATACTCAAGTCTGCACTGAGAATGAAGAACCACTTTGCATTGTTTTGAAATCTGTCTAGTTTTGTGGTTGTAGAATTTCTCTCTTCTCTACTGGAAAAATCAAAACAACTGGATGATAATAGATCATTTTTTTAACTAGTAAAATGTTTTTCATCCCTCCACCGACTAAAGTATTGTAGCTCCCTTTTTTGTCTACCTCAAAAAATAGGACTTCACACAAACTTACATTAAAGTTTAGCAAGTCTTCAAGTAAGGCTTTATGAAAACAAAGATATATTTTTTATATATGTTTTATTTCCATTTACCAAATTTAGGACCCTTTGGGTACTAAGCATTTGTTTCTTTTTGCTGCTACCTTAAAGTAGCAGCAACTAGAAACAAAATACAAATTGAACTAAATTCAATTTGTGCTTAATATCTAATATTTTATTAGCTAAATGGAAAATGATGTGATTATACCTTAGTTACAAAATGTAGCCTTTTCCTCAACTCTCCATCAGCCTGTTCCTTTCTCTCTGAGCATGGCCCATTTTGCTCTCCCCAGTGGAAGGGTAATGTAAATACCACAGCAAAAAAACACCAGCTCAAAATCTGTTAAAAGCCTAAATTATACCAACTGATGGATTATCTGTGAAGACTACTAAATTTCTTCCTTTGTAATGTGCTGTCACAGCTCACATCATTGAAAAATAATTAATTGCAGATAATTATTGAATCATATAAACTGTGGGGTAGAAATTATATTTTGCTTATTGTTGGATAGGTAACATGAGCACCACTAAGTCTTGAAGAAGAAACCCATATTATTGTTCCTACATACTAAAAAATGTATATTGAAAAAATTAAAACAAAGTAGCCAGACTTTAGAAAAATTAAAACTAAGCCCATTCAATCATTGAAGAAGGTAGAGCGGTTTTTCCTTTCTCAAGAGTTCTATTCCAGCTTCATTGTGAAAAAGAACTAATTACAAGAATAGCACCAAGTCTGTCCATTACTGCAAAAACAAATTGTCCTGGAAACAAAAGTATGTGTTGGCAATGGGTAAGTCCAAAAATTCTGAGGTTATGGAGAGACAACACACCTATCCTCAACCTATCACCAGAGACACCACTGCATCACCAGTACAATCAATGAGTGAAATTAAGTTAATGAAAGACATTCTGACGGTAAAACAATGTTCCAGACAACATTAACAGGATTTAAAAAGAAAACCAAAAATATGGCCTCTCTTTTTTTGGGTGATTCTTCTCTGTACTTGAATTTATATTACAAAAAGTTTCTTTAGAAATATATATGAATTATTGGTTTCTTCTTGACTGTGTAACAAAAAAACCCATAGCCTTTGAACCTTAAAAACATAATCAGTAATCCTGATGGAGGCTATGCTGTCTTTTTTATCTTTAATTAGTGTGCTTTAAATTAGGTATACAAGAAAGACGATATGGTTGGAATACAATATAGCAGTTAACCAAGTAACAAAGAGAAGATTGTCAAGAAATATTAAGTTAAAACCTCAGTTTGCCTGCATTACCAGCTTCTCTAAATATTATCCACCAAAATAGTCATAACATATTCTCTTTTTTAAACTTTTAATTTGTTTAAAAATAAAGAAATATTAATGCAGTAACAATGGAGGTAAACATCAAAAAATTCAATCATCTTCATATAATTCAAATCAGATATGTCAATTTCCTGAATTTTTATTTTCATTAAAAGTAATGTAAATATTAACTATATGAAAATACTTTATGCAGACACATCCCAGCAAAATTCTTCTGACACATCTTCAGAGCAGTACAAAACAAGAAGCAGGTCTTCATTAAAAATATCGAGAATTCATAGAGTTAAATAATGACAGCTCTCTTTTTTAATTCTCATGAAAACTTAAAAAAAACACAGTTAGTGGTAACAGGCTACACTTACTCTGAAGTAAAACTCCCAACATATGGGATAGTTCAGAACACTGAATCACAAAGAGGCCACCACAGAAGCCAAAGATGATTTTTTTTTCTTAACCATCACTGTAGTTAACATTGAAATTTAAAATTAAAATATATTCCTTTTATTGAACTGTATTTAAAAAGTGATTGTTGTGCACTGTAATCTTCATTGCCTTAATAAGGCAGAATAAAAAGAAGGGAGAATAAAAAGAACTGCGTAGACCACATGGCATAAAATATATTGTTAGGGAATTATGGCATATATCTTTAGTTAGATGCAAGATAATATTTCAAAATGTCATTCTTTAACAAAAAAAATGTTGAAATAGCTGCAGTTAGGGAAATTCTTCAATGAAGGTAAGTTATAGCAGTTCATTGTGCTTTGCAACATCTTTTTGTAGAACATAATTCCAAAGAATGAAGAAAATTTTTCTTTATTATTGCATTACATTTTTCCCTCCAAAGCAATCTTATGGTATGAAGGAATGTTAAATTAATGTCTTGGATCGTAGGCTGCATCACACTATTGATGGAGCTCGGTACCAAAACCAAAGTGCATGATGAAAAACAGTGCAGTCAAGGAGCTATGTGTGTTTTGACTACGTGCTTGTCTTGTAGCCAGATGTACAGTCTGCTCACATATTCTTGTATTTTTTGGTCCTATTCTAATGTATGCAAACTGCTTTATTTAGTGTCTGGGTGTGGAGGAAAAGTTGGTTTCCTGCTAAACCCCTGTACAATTGCAATATGTCCTCTACCATAACACATACTCAGAAATTTCTATTCCCTTGGAACCTGAAAGAGATGACACATTTGTTGTCCTGACACCTTTATCCTTCACATGTAAATCCATAGATAATTTTTGTTTTGCTTTGTGTTCAGACTCTCCATAATGAGGCTGAATCACTGCATTTTGTGGATAGTTCAAGTCTATGGTCTGAACTCTTAGCTGTACTAGTGATGGAGTCTGCATCTAAATTAACAAGAATTATGGACCAACATCTGAAAAGGAAACGGTGTTAGCTGAAGGCCTAGTGTGAGTGCAGTCTGAACCCACAAACTAGACCAGGACTTATAGTTTAGTTCTCTAAAAAGAGAATCCAATTTATATACTCCATAAAGTGAATCAAAGTATGGATAGTGGAAATTTGTTCCAAAAGTGCACTTCTGATCTGAAATGTTGCATTAAATGTTCATATTTCAACATATCTGTATGTGAAATTGGACTAAAAATTGGAAAATGGAAAACTATGTAATTTAAAATCAGATAAAATATTCCAGTTAAAACATGTATTTGAGTTCAGCCAGGGAATTTAACAACTCATAGGTATTACCACTGTGACTCCACACTACTTCACCCCATATATTCAGCTATGGATTATATATATTGACAGTATATGGACTTTATTTTCTGAGTAGCCTGTATTTTTCATAAGACAGATACTACATTGATAAAATTAGCTCATTCAATATGGCAGCTTCCACAGCTGATAAAGCAGTCAGCAATAAATCAAGTCTAACAGTGTGTGTCATGCCTACAAATCAAACAAGAATTTTAAATTCTGGCTGATCCAATATAAAATATTCCTTCTTGGCTTTTTTTTTTTATATTCTTAAAAAGTCAGCTTTTTTACCTGGAAAACATAAGCTTTCATAAAATGAATTTTAAAATGTTCATAAGAGCAAACTGCTATGTCTATATTTTGAATTGGACTCGATTTTTTCCTTATTGATCATGAACATGATTTTGTCATTTTAAGGTGATAAACAGGGAAAACCGCTTACATCTTCTTTCTTGAATAGGCAATAAGTGCAGTCAATATGACTGGTAAAGTAGCATAAATAGTTGCTAGTTATGATCAGCCTACAGAGCCTTTATAGAAACCAAATTTCCAGAGGCAATGAATGCTGTAAGGTCAGTCTTCCAGAGTGAATGATAGTGTAGTTTGGAAAGATGTTAAGTTTAAAATGGAGTTAGGAATACTGGAAGATGGAAAGCTCAAGGCACATCTCTCAGTGTAATGTGGCAATGAAAATAGTAAATGCTGTTCCTAGACTGCATTACACAAGAAAGCTAACCCAAAATCAGCCAGAAAACAGATTAGAAAATAGGACTCCCACATCTTAAATGAGTTTTCTGACTACATGTTATTCGAAAACAAGTCTCCTTGAATCTTTGTTATTGGAATTAAATTCTGAGACAGAGTACCAATGATTGAAGCCTCCAAGGCTGTTGGACACTGAACATAAAGGGAGTTTATCTGTATTTCCACACTACTGCAACAAATATTTAAGTATTCATAAACTGTAGAATAGTGTCAACAGAGAAAACATAGAACATCTCTTACATGCTCAGACTGTGTACCTCATAACTTCTGATAAGTGGGAGCTGTGGTTTCATGTTTCCTCAGGCAGAAGTGACACTACTGCTAGCTGATAACTTTTTCCTGGCGCAACTAAAAATAGGATGTAAAATCGTGTACTGTCAATTTAATGCCTAATAAAGATGACTATTATTTTGCTTAAAATCTTTGGCACGTTCAAATTGTGCAGGTAAATTGTTCTCAGACAATCAAATTATTTTTTCCCAGTAAATTCAAAATATTTTTTATTACCTCTACTCAGAAGGCATTGTTGTCATTAAGCATAAGTGAGACCACCACAGGAAATTCTCTCAAGATATTATATGACAGCTCCAAGAGTGATCGCTGTCCTTGGAAGATACATCTCGTGAGAAACTAAGAGAAGCTCTATATACTTACATCAGCAAAGATTATGACCTAGATTAGTGATTTTTACATAATACATAGACAGTGATGTGATAGAGTGTTGTCTTTGTTAACAGAATTCAATGACTGAAAGAGAAGTAAGAAAAATAAAAATGGAAATTACTGGAAATGTAAAAAAATCAGTGTATTTTTGTCATTCAGTGTTGTAATAACTTTTGAAAGGAATATGATACATACTCTATCACCTGAAGACATTGATTCAAAATTTTTCTATTTAAGTGACAATTTAGTGAACTTGCATCAGCATTGTAGGGTGAAACTTCAAGCCCAGTACTACACAGGAAGTCAGTTTGATAAAAATAGGTCTTCCAGGCCTGAAAACCTGAAATCTAAACCTACTTCAAATTAGCAAGGCAGTTATATTCAGGAAAGGCAGGATAATTTGATTCTTATTTAGTTGAAAGCTTTTCAGTCTTATGATTTTTCTTTTTCTGTTTTGGTAAATCGGGATAATGTATCCTCCCTGCCCTGTATGTAATGATCATGATTGCTAGTAGTATTTGGGACCTATACCAGAAATGGCTATGTTACTGATAATGTGAAAAATAATGAAAGACATTCCCTGCCCTAGAAGACCGAGCATCAGTGAGGTTCATAGTTTTGAATGAGTTGCAGTTTGTTCTACTTCCAGTCACCTTAATAAATTAAATTTAAGGAAGCATTTATCTATCCACCTGTGTGATTAAACAGTGAAACAAAGCAGTTTTTGCATGCCTTTAATCCTCGATCCCTCAGAGACAACATCTAATTATATGTTTTTTGGTAAATCTAAATAGATACAAACCGAAGGTTATTTAGGTATCATTTGTGGGGTTCATATTGATAAATGTCCTTTGTTGAAATTGAAGTTGATTTATCACCTGCTGAACACTGAAGAATGTATTATTTGTTGAAAAAAAAAAGAAGAACAAGTCTTCATTTAAGTATTAAGATGAGATATATCCCATCTATTTTACTTGCTGGAATAAATCTATGCAATGTATGCAACCTATTTTGTTAACAGAAAGATTTTTAACCCACAAGGTAACTGCTGCTGAAAAATACTAAGCTTATGAGTGAAAAAAAGTATAATTTTTACATTGTTTGATCACAGTTGAGAAGGCTGAAGGTCTACATGTCTGGCCATAATTTTGAGGTGTGAATATATGATGCAGACTACTCTTTCATTTTAAAACACATGAACTTGTGGGATTTTTGTTCATTTTTCAGCCCAAACTGTGTGTTCTCAAGAAACCCTAAGTTTCTTCTTCTTTTTCTAAGAAGATATCTATCCTCTGGGAACAATTTCAATTGCTGATTTATTTCCATCAGTCATGAATATTTTTTGATAACTGTAAATGTTGACTCACAGCTGATGGAATCTCCAGCTCAGCTAAATTGTATCCTATGCTATTTACTTATTAATCTTTCTCTTTCAATTATTAATGATCTTACAATTGCACTAAGCAAAACAATTTAAAAAGTGATGGAAGCTCTACTATCAAGAGTATGACAAATAGTTGGAACAGTGAAAGAAAACATCTCAGCAGAACAGTGTGATGACAGATGAACATTAATTTTTGTCAATTGAAATCAAATCAAGTTGGAGCTGTGCCAGTAACTACCACCAGTATACTGGGGCAGAAGAAAAGAAGCAAATACTGCAGAACTCAGAAAACTTTTATTTGATGTGAACATATCTAATAGACTATTAGAATCTTTTTAAGAAATTACAACCTGGTTTTGACCTTCTGAGACCACACTTCTCAATGCTTCAGATCCAGTGCAGTTAATTAATTAACTGTAGTCAGTCAGTTGCATAGTAAATGAATACAGATTAGACATTTAAAAGCTATTCTTTAAGAATTCATTGTACAATGCAAAGTACATCGAAAGTTAGTGGAATGTCCTACAGAATTTAAATTGAGATAAAATGAAGAGGTTTTTACATAGAAAAATTACTTTTACAATATTCTTTCTCTGAGACAATTTTTAAACCTCCCTTCAGACTTTTAATTGCAACTTTTTGAATTATAATTATAAAGAGGATATTTATGTCTATAAAAACATATAGGGCATTTTCATAAGATTTTTACTATTATATACTATAATCAAATGATGTTAAATAAATATCCAACAATTCACAACATAACATTGCCCCATTTATATGAGACAATAATCTCATTTCTGTTTGACAAGCCAAACTACAGGAAACAATTGAATCTTGAAGACTTTTTCAAGACCTACAAGTCAAAGTCATCAAAGTATCCAACTATTCTCAGGCAAATTTTACTTTTACACATGTTCTTTTTCAAGGTGTTTGCCCATGCAAAGAAATCTTTGGGTTTGTATGGACTGGTTGGGCCATGGCTTAGATGAGATGACCATGCAAAGAATGTCAGGAATAATAAAAGAAATCTCAGATCAGTCCCATAACAGTTTCCAGAAGCAGCCTTTTAGATACTGGGTGCTTTGTCTGATTGACTTACTAATATTTGCATTAAAAAAAGTGAACAAAAATCATCAATATTTTTTAAACGTTGAAACATCTGTAGATGTATAACATTTTGTCTCATCCTACATCATGAACTGCCAATTTTTCAATTTTTTAAATAAAAAATATTTTTATATGTGCATTAAACCAACAGTGGCTAAGTAGTTTTAATATTTTGATAGAAGATGTAAAACACATTCCTTCCATTTCCTCCTTTACAAAATCTTTTAAAGCAAACTTGAACTACTTCAAAAAATTAGTTTAATGTTGCAGTCATGCTTTTTCAGATCTAGAAACACAGTCCACCAAAAAATGTACATTTGCAGAGGAAAGAACAAGCCCCGGGGCACTCTAAACAGGGAGCTTTTCAATATATTTACACAAGTTACCTCTTTTTGACATATTTTAAAAGAAACTGGATCTGAAAGCTAACAGAAGAGTGCTTTGAGGAGAGGCTGAGGGAGCTGGGGTTATTTAGCCTGGAGAACAGGAGACATGCGGGAGACCTCATCACTCTCTACAACTACCTGAAAGGAGTCTCTTCTCCTAGGCAACTATCAGTAGGGCAAGAGGGCACAGGCTTAAGCTGTGCTGGGGGAGGTTTAGGTTGAATATTAGGAAAAAAAAATTTACAGAGAGGGTAATCAGGCATGGGAATGGGATGCCCAGGGAGGTGGTGGATTCTCCATCCCTGGACGTTTTTAAGATGAGACTGTATGTGGCACTTAGTGCCATGGTCTGGTAATCATGGCAATGTTGCATCAAGGGTTGGACTTCATGATCTCGGAGATCTTTTCCAAACTGATTGATTCTATGATTTGGTGATTCTGTGGTTTACTAAGTGAGAGTAGGGGACATCCTCAAGACTGAGTTCTTCTGCAGGAAAGTCACTGCAAGACTTTCTACCATATGATGATGACAGGGTTTAAATGTATTCTAATCACAGAGCTAGTGAGACTTATCAAATGCAGAAGACTAGGCACATGGGAATCTTTGACTTCAGCAAATCAGAAAGTTTAATTTCCAGAGAGACTAGTGGTTGATTGATTTCTTAACAGAATTTAACTTCATTGAGAATCATATTTCCCAGTCTATTCTCACTGCAATTCTTCCACCTCCTCCAATATCTATTGTTAATATTTACAGTATTCCTAGTTTCCATCTACATAAACTACCTTTCTAGTGAATAAAGAGACAACCTTAGTTTTGGCTGGTGCTATGTTGTTTTTAATGGACATTGTACCCTTACTGCTGATGAGCTGAATGAGTCCGTGGGTTCTGGGACTCTGCAGATCTAGCTATGTTAGGCTGAATTTGTGTACCCTGTGCAGGCTTGTCACAGATATCAATTATTTAAACAAAATATTATTAGGGAAAACTGATAGACAAAAGTAGGATGCATGACTATAAAGTATAAAGTCATATATGTATAAAGTACAATTGCACTTTAATATATATTTGTACTTTAAAGTACATTTGCACTTTAAAGTACAAAATGTATAAAGTACATTTTACATAAAAAAAAAAAAATCTGATATTTGAGACACTTAAAGAATTCTGATACTTCTGAAGATAGCTAAGAGGCACAATGTCCTCAAGTGTCATATCCACACATAACTAGGAAGAGGCAGGTAGGTGTCTAAGTATCTTTATTTTACAGTGAGTTACTAATATAAGAATTTTTCAACCAAACAGGTGCCTACAGCATACATTCACAGGAAACAACTGTGCACCACACTGTTATTTAGATGATTACACAAGTATGTTTGTTGTGCACAAATGAGCACTATTGTGTTAAATTTAGTGCAAAAGAGTCTGGAATAATTTTTTCATCCTCAGCAGTAACAAGAAAATCACAGACAGAAAGTATTTCCTCTACTGAATGAAAAGCAATTATTCCTACCTTTAGGAGACTATTCATGAATCTGTCTATACCTATACAGTTTCTTGGCAACATTTTAAAATAAAGAAACAAACCACCTAAAGTATATATGTTTCCTGAAATTTACAAGTTTATTCTTTAATGTGAGATTTTAAAGCCCTATGAAAAAACATAGTTCAGAGAAAAATTTATTAGAATGGAAAAAAATGGAAGAGGTAATCACAAGTGGACTGCTGAAGCAGAAGCAGTCTGGTGAAGTTGATCACCCTTCCAGGATTTCATTATTAGCAGAGCAATTCTTATAGTGGCTGTTGTGGCTATAAGGAATCCAGATTATATCCCTGCCCTTTATGTTTCCACCATGAAAGACAACCTTAAAACCCATGACAGGATACACATGAATAGAAGTGCAGGGACTTAATACAATCTTTCCGGTGTTGTCTTTCATATATCTGTTACAAAATGGCTTATCTTATATTTTTATTGCATGGTAGCTCTTGCCAGTGAAAAATACTACATCTCTTTACCTTGAAACATATATAGTGGCCAGTACAAAAGAACAAAATCTGTACTAATGTACTATATGAGATTTATTCCCTAACCCTGGATCAAATAGTCGTCTAGCTACCTCTATAATATTAAACTTTCTGAATGTTAAATACCAGTTGTCACCAAATATGTGGCTTACTTGCAAAGATTCCTAGTCTATGATCTGTCTGAACCATGATTAAACAGAGCTTGAAAACTGTTTGAGAATGTTACTTAGGTTGACACCCCTAAAATCCTTGTTCAGGCAAGAAAGAAAAGTGGCAGACCTGCCCTAAAATTGATTTTTGAAGGTCTGTTTAACACTGGTTTATTTATACAGATACAGGCAAAGCAGATTGTTTCCGAAATTTTTTTTACTTATGGCAGCCAGAAAGAGAAAATGGAGGATAAGTGTTCTGGGTGTGAATTAACGTTGTAAACACTGACTGTCAAGGTCTACTTGTGAGATCAAGCATTTCAAAGGAAGAAGCTCAATTCTCAGATTAGGAATCAGACCTTCTTTGTTTATTTTTCAGTTTTGTCATTGACTTTGAAGAAGTCACTTCAAGACTCTACACTTCAGTGTCCCCACAGGTAAAATGCAGTTATTACTCCTGCTCTTTAATTTCAGGTCCTATGCAACTCTCACAACACTGAGTGATAAAACCCTCCAAGACACCAACAGGGACACAAAAGATGTTGTACACTAAAAATTTGCATGGTGCTAACAGCCAGTGACAGAAATTATTTTTTCCTTCAACAGCTTTATTTTTGTAATTACATAAATAAACAACAATGATAACATTACAATAACATTTGCAATTACTATGAGTGATTTCTCAACAGGATTTTTTAGTATGATAACTTCACAGTCCCAAAGGAACAGATAAAGCCCAGCTTTAGAAAGACAAAATATGTGTGCCATTCAAGGACAAGATCAGAAGAAACTTAAATCCTTCTCAGGAGAGGAGAGTAACAATAGAAATCTTACAAGCGTCTAAGAAAAAAAGACAAAATATTCCTTTCAAACATATAGGAGTTGAGCGAGTGGGAAAAAGATTCTTTCATTGCACTGACAAGTATCTTACCAAAGAATTTCAAGAAGTCAGAGCCTGAAAACTATCCTCAGTGGGTCTCTTTCCTTCCTTTCTTACTGATATGTAGCACCAAAAGAAAACCAAACCAGGCTATTCCTTATCAATTGCATGAAATGTGCATGCAGGGGAAGATGATTGCTAAAAAGTTCTCTTATTTTAGTGGCTTTTCTGACTAGCTCCAAAACTGTGTGTTTAGATCTAGAGATCTGTCCAGGATACATTTTTTTCTGAGGATCACTTATGGGACACTTTCAGTTTCTGAGGATGAACTTGAGTAATGAACATTAGCCAAACAATTTATATCTTGAAGAACAAGACATCTGATCCTGCACCTGAACTTTACATTGGATTTTGCAGCTTGCATTTTGTGTAATGTTCATTTTGCTGGTAGCTAAGTATAATTCCTCCCTCCCCAAAGTCTATAGTAAATCCAAGTATTATTATTCAGGGCTGGTAGGGCCCTGCCAAAGGCAGGGCATTATTAGAAAACAGTCATTTCTGAAGATCATAAAAGACATAAAAACAATGTACATGTTAAGGAAATTAAACCCAGGAAATTTAAAATAAATAGCTGTGTGGATAAAATAATTTAAAATGTGAATATTAAGATATGAAGAAAATAATCTCATGAATTAAAACATGCTGGAGAGCAGAGACTAAAAGCAAACCAAGAACAAACAATATTATTGAAGAAAAAGAAGGCTAATGTAATAGAATTAGGTGATAAAACTAAAGAAATCCTAAAAAACAGAAAATTGAAAGGTAATAAAATAGTCTAAAATTTTACTTTAAAGGTAAGAAATATTCTATGCTCTGACAAAATGACATTGTCAAGACTATTTGTTTCATTTACTGAGCAGAAACAAATGTAAAAAACAGACAATGTCAGAAACTAAATAGAAAAAGCTATAACAGTTTTGTAACTGGTAATATTAAACTAGAAGGAATTATTGGAGGTGCTATCATACAGCTGGTAAGTGTGAAGGACAAAGTAGATCTTGCAGTCAAGTCTTGCATTTTTAAAGGGATAACGGGCAAACCAAATGAACACATGATTTTGCCTATAAAGCAGAGGATGAACATGAAAGCAAACATACTTTCTATGTTGTCAACATGGACATTGAAATCATATAAGATTAATAGTTTGGGAGATTCCAGAACTAACTGAGAAAGAAAATCCATAAATTCATTAAAGAGCCTGTGTTAGCTCTTGGAAGTCTATAAATTCATTGTGAAGCTTACAAAAGTAATATGTGGGGGGGAAAAAAAAAGTGAAAGACACACAAAACTGGCAGTGTGTTCATTCTTGAGGAAGAATGGAAGTACCACATCAACTTGAAAATCTTTTACAATTTGGGTGCACTGTGTGTCCAAGTCCAATGCAGCTAAACTTGATGTTGGCTTATGAGGCAGGCTTTAGATTCTGCCAGGTATTAAAGCATAGTAGTATAATGAACCTAGTCTGAATTTTTTTAAAAAAAGCAGTTAGGATAGTGTAATTCTAATGTCTGCTTAAACATGCTATAGTATACAGGTGCAAATTTCTTGGGGGCCTGATAGTATTTTAACTCCCTTATTAATTACAGACCTTCTAGTTCTGTTACTGCCATTTATGTCATTCTAATCTATGGAATAATCCCTCTTCTGAGGTTGGAAATATTTCTTTTTAGTGATTCTGCCTGGAACTGGAATGTTGAGTGTCATTCAGATAGGCACTAGGACAGTTATTCAGAGATTTGTTTTTTCATGTGCACAGAAAAGGAAAGCTACTTCTGCTCTTGACCAAGCACTGAATCATGTCACAGCAGCATCATTTGTGTTTGGCAAAACAGGTTAAGCACCTCATTTTGAATACTTATTTACCAAAAGAAATTGTAACATAAGCCATTCAGGTGAAAACTCAATGTCTAGAGCATCAAGATAGCATCATAGGCAGATTGAATGTGTTAATAAGGTTGTCTGATATTGGTGTCAATAGAGTTAGTGTTAACCTGATTTCCTGCTTATATGTGATATAGTCTTCAAAACATACTATGTTTGAAAAAAAATATCCAATTTTGGATTACTCGTTTACAACACGTTATCAAGTAATGAAGTGTGACATCAGCTAATAAGTAACATCCAAACCTCATAATACAACTTTTTTATCTGGCAACCACTCAAACAAATAGAAATATCAGGTGAATAAAAGCACAGTTTACCCAGGTTGAGGCTTTTTTCTTGTCAGTAGCTAGAGGGCTGTTACTGCAAGCCTTTAAATGGCAAACCCTTTGCATAGGTGCGTGAGATGAGTAGGGATGTAAATGTTGTGTAGGTAGATAGATGGGAATACATCCTACATACCCAAACATCTCCAGTGTGTAACTATTTCCAAAAATAAATACTTCAAAAATATACAAACAAATAGATTTAATTGTTGTAATTCACTCTTAATGGAGGCAGTTTATTCTTTTAATTAGATATAAAGCTATGCTGAATTTTGTTTCTGTCTGAAAGAAACACCAAAAAAACCACAAGACAAAACAGTAAAAACTTAGGACACTGATCTTAAGGAAAAAACTGGTATGATGTTGGCATTATGCAAACATATTACCCAGCCCTCCTTTTAGCATAGGTTGTTTTTTTTTGTAGAGTATTAGGAATGTTTTGTGTTACATCTGCTTTAATATTTTAATTAGCTAGTGACATCAAGGCAGGCAATATTTAAGAAACAAATTGTGCTTTCTAACTACATCAATTCATGGAGTCACTTGTTTTTTTTCTTCTAAGAGTGCATGCTAAGAAATCAACACAATTAACAAAAGAAGAAAAAAGTGTCTTTATGCAGTGAAATGCTACTAATAGGGTAAACTGTGTCGTACTGGGGACCATCGAACTTCAGCAATACCAGCACTTGAGGATGAAAAATCAATTAGTTTGAGTAGTTTCAGATTTCAGGCTTTTAAAGAGCTTTGTGCTTGCATGTCTAGTAATTTAAAGACATTGCCATTAGCACTCTGAAAGGCAGTGCTCACTCTGTATTCACAATTTCAGTCAGGAAAACAAAACAACAACAACAACAAAAAACCCCACTGTGCAAATAAGCTGGAAAGGAAAGGAAAAAAAAGATAAAAGAGAATTCTGTGGAAAACATTATTAGCCAGGAACTTTCATATTACAGATCATTACATGAAGTTTCCGGGGAAATATCAACCCTGGATATTTTTACAACATCTTTACAGATTCTTCAAATTTTTTTTCTTTTTTTTTTTTTCTTTTTTTTTGTGAAAAAGATAATTCAACCACATTACTGGAAACAAGTATTTAACTTCTAGCACCCTAGAGGTTGGAAAATCTGGAGTGATAGAAAGAGCAGACTGTTTTCATTCTGTTTTCTTTTAATTTGACTAGGTGTCTTACAGCAAAAAAAAAAAAAAAAAAAAAGGAAAATCCTCCCATTTCTTCTTCTTCACTATCTTTTTCATCAAATTTGAAGGTTCTGTGGATCCAGATTTTATGGGATTTTTTTGCCCCTCATGCAAAATTTTATCGTTATCTACTCTAGTTTTAATTGTTGTTGGTAAGCACAAATTAGATACTGCCTTCATCATACTTCTAATATTTTACATGATTTTTGGTGAGAAAATACTGTCGTGAGAAAATATTGTCACAAGAAAATATTATCACAAGAGAACTGCTTGTAGAGCTGGTAAGTGTCTGAAAGAGTGATGATTTTCCCTTTAGTTCATGAGTCCAAAACTGTGGCCTAAAGTCTCAAGCTGACTTTACAGTAGATTCAGGTATGGTGACGTCTTTCACAGTCTCTTAGTCACAGGGAAAGAGACACTTGGAGAGAAAAAGAGTGAAGCAAAAAGTTTCAACCTGGTGTTCCCAAATCCAGTGGCCATGTAGTCATAATTTAAATATTTATATGACAGTGCAAGACCTCCAACAGGTGTGATCAGAAGAGCAAATAAATAGTTTGGTTATTTCCTTCATGGACACTATGCTCCCATAAAATGCTTTGTTTTTCAAAATTCCACATCTGCTAATGAAAATCTGTGGGTTTGAAGAATTTTTTTTTTTTTTTTTTTTGGGTAGGTCTAATATTATTGTGTCATGCTATAGCTAGTGCTGTTGAAATTGTTGTGTTGCAAACCCGGGAGCATAGGCTATATTAGACACAGAAGTACCATCAAGGTTTGCATGAGAGTGATCTGGCATGCTTGAGGCAATGAAGCATAAGTGGGAACAGAAACTTCAATTGCCTGTATCATATCCCTGGGGTGTTGTGAGGCAAAGAACAGCTAAGCCGTGCCTCCAACACCTCAGATCTCAGGAGTATGCTATCCAATTATCTCATGGCAACCACCCCTCTAGGGCTCTCTCTCTGCTATTAGGAAACACTTCGTTGGTGTGTGGAAAAAGATATTTTTGGAAGTGGAGGAAGAAGTTGTTTAGAAGACAGAATTACTGTAATCAGTGCATTGTGTTGCTAAGTTGCAAAAGAGAGACAAAATGTTGTTCCAACTTTTGTTGGCTTCCGTAGATATTAAGAAAAAATATTTCAGCACCAACCTGTCTGCATTTCAGCAAACTTCGCGTTAAAGTTTCTTGTAGAAGACTAAAAATGATTAGGTGTCACAAGAAGCTGAACAAGCTGCTGTAGGGTAAGTTCATAAAGTAAGATGTGTAACTGATTTAGAGCTCACCAACTTTTCCTACACTCTCACCCTGTCACAACTATGATGCAACTTGGTCCTCTCTCCACAATACAGTAGTTTCTGTACTATGCAAGATTTACTGCTGTAAGATGACATATTTTACCATAGTAACAGTGCTTTTTACCCTCATCTTAACATCAACAGTTATGGTCCTGGTGTGGCAGTGGGATAAAAATATGAAAGCCCACACACATTTCTGGCAAAGCACATGTACAGAAACACTGATGCAGGAGCAGAACAGGTTGGGACTAAAAGACATTATTATTGGAGTTCAATCTCCCCTTAAATGTGAGGAGAAGCAGATGGTGCCTCTGCAAGGCTTCTGAGCCATGCCACGCTGAAACACCCAGGCTGCAGACTGCACCTAGACACCCATAACGACATAAGCTCAGTTTGAAGGCAATGTCCCAGCCACTTTACAGTGCTAGTGGTAGTCCCTATGTGCTTGCTCTGTCAACCAGTGAAAAGCGGTGTTTCTTTCCCCACCATATGCAGCAGTTACTTGCAGAGAAAGCATGACCCAGCTCAGATGCTTCAGCACAAAGTCCAACATCCTGGCCTAAAGACTATTCTATTGACATTTGATAAGATGAACATGTTCAACTGAGGTAAAGCTGAAGTAGAGACATTGTCTCTCTCAGATCAACTCTGTTTTAGGGTGGCAGAGAGGGGGAGCTGACAATAACTTTAAATCACCTATAAAGATGATTCTCCATATCTCATTAGCTATTGTTCTCAGTTGCATAACTAGGATAACCATGAAAGATTATTGGAATATTGCAAATTTTAACATTATCCATCTTCCCTCTCCCTCCTTTCCATTAATAGTAATAAAACTCATGTCTAGAAAGTCCAGATTGAAATCCAAATTTTGCTCTGTGTTTTCATATTCAGTTTCCTTCTTTGCTGATATTTGGTAACACTGAATCTTCTTAATGAAATTTAGATTATTGCTTTGAGGCTGAAATCATTAAATACTCTGCCTATCTCTCCATTCAGTGATGGCTGGGTACCCTATTATTGGCCCCTTGTAAAACAAGCACAAATCTCAGAGATACCGAGCTTTGGAAAAGTTTTAGTCAGCAGATTCAAACAGACCTTTTCCTGTTTCGCTTGAGTATTTCTCTCTTCTTTTAAAGCCAATTGATCCTGTGGGATCCAGGTGACTACCTGCAAATTACACACTGATGTAACACCCAGGAGTTTCTGAGTCTGAAGAGAAATCTAAACTTTCTTTCTGCGCAGCTACCAAATATACAGCCTCAATTTCCTTCTCAGATTCAAATCGCCGTTAGAGCACGGGACAGCCATGAGGAAGAATGCAGGAGGCCCCTTGTTATCATGGAGCTAACTATGATATATGCTATGTAGAAGCTCTTGACATTCCTTTTTGTCATTTCCATGCTCAATAATAATGCATGACAAGATTTAGACTGGCACAAGTATATTGTCTGTCAAAGGTGCTTCAAGATTTTATTTTGACTGTTAGTCAGCTCACATTACTCCAGGCTGTTTGATACACAGAGCACAAAGCAGCTTAACACTGTTGCTATTAACGTTCAAACTGCACTGAAAACACTTCATTAAACAGCCTACTGCAGTGTAATTGTTTAATAATATTTTGATTAGGTTCTTCAGTAGACAATCCTTGCTGTAAAACATTTTCTTTCTGTCAAGTGACTCATTGGGAAAAGGTGCTCAAAATGCTCAGGGTAGTCTTATTTTTTTAAAGGTAGAATCAAAAAAGTTCAATAATTCTTTTTTTTATTTTTGGTTACCTTTTATGTTGTTGGGTTGTTTTTCTCAACAGTATTTATGAAATCCATTAAACTTTAGTTGTTATTAGAGAAGATCTATTCCAAGTCATTAAGGAAAAGGTGCAAGCAAAGACTTCTTCAAACACAGACAGCAAATCATCCAGCTGAACTATTTAGGAATCTTGATCCAAACTCATTGTTCTTCTGATAATAATTTGTAGAGCATTTTCCAATCTCTTCAGGCCTGATAGATTCTCATAGAAGTTATGGCATCCTTCATGTTCTTAAAATAGGATAAGTTTCTGAGGTTTTCTTTCCGTAGATATTTGGATATATATTGCCATAACATTAACAAAAGTACCTGACAAGAGTTACCATTGTTTGCAATTTCTCAGAAGTTACAAGAAAGATTACTGAAACCTTGATCAGAATGAAGTATAAGATAATCAGTAAAAACTTGCTTTACAAGAAAGAATTGAAAATCTTGATATGGTTAGTACAGTAAAGGATTTAAGGGGATGTGACTGCCTCATGTATCTCATAAAAGATAAAACATAGGCAAGCCAGGCTGGTATAGGAATGAATGGATATACACTGGGCAACCGTGGGCTGAGAATGAGAATATTCTTGAGCTTCAGTAAAATTTAGATTTGGGGTAGATGTCCACCAATCCAGTACAGACAAACCAACCTGCCTTCCAAGAGTTAAAATTTAAGGAGACAGTTGTACAACACAGTGACTGTGACAACAAGACCATGAACTTAAAGCCCTAAAATATTCTCTTCTGTCCTCTATTTCAAAAGAAAGTGAGACCAAAGCACGTTTAGACAGTAGTAACTGCAGAGCTGCCAAGACTTTGCACATAAAGCATTGAAACCAATTATCAGGAATCTGTATGTTCCTTACAGACCTAGAAATATTTTATGTAGATCACAGATGGAATACATTGTGGATTAGAGGTAGGAAGCTCACACTGCTATTGTGATAGGTCTGTTCAAGAGTTAGAGATCTTTGATTTCTATGAGTGACATTTGTTTCCTTTTAAGAAACACCAGCTTCATAAAATGTGATTTAAAAATGAGTAAAACTTTACTCTGTGGTGTGGATATGGATAATAAAAAAAATCCTTTTTATTAAAGAAATACTCTCTAAATTTTACTGCATTAGCTTACTTCCTGCAGAATTTGGGGTAATATTGAAATTAGTGGATAGTGAAATGCCAAGAGAATTCCGGCTGTTGGCGCTAGCAGGGTTTCAGCTGCAGGCTAGCCAGTTCAGACACTGCACTGGCAATAGGTAACTAGTCATTGTGTTGGCTTTGATGTTTTATCTGTCCAGGCATCTGATGTTGAATCTTCAGGAGCTGTGTGTTGGCACAGTCTAATGGAAAAGTCCCTAATATGATATGACAGGATTACTGGTGTTAAAGGAGACATCCTATTGCACTGCTAAAGCTGTAAAATCAACAAGCTGTAAAATCAGCTGTACATCAACAGTGACTGCCATTTATATTTGCAGATGTGAAACCACATACCAAGCTCATGGAAAAATTAAGCACTGGATTTTAGTCCATTGAAAAATTTCACTGCAATATTTTACTTGTCAGCTACATATAATCATGGCAAGACCTGGTTTTAATTGTTTCTCCCTAAAGATACCAGCAAAGAGAATATTGGGCCTGGCTGAGATGGAGTTCATTTCCCCATAGTAGCCCTTACAGTGCTGTAGCTAGAAGGGTGTTGATAACACACTGGTGTTTTGGCTACTGCTGAGCACAGCAGCAGCACTGTAACATTCCTTCCTAAGCTGAGGGCAAGATTCTGGGAGGGGACCCAAGTAGGCCAGCTGACCCAAACTGACCAAGGGGATATTCCATACCATATGACATCAGCTCAGATATAAAAGCTGAGGCAAGGAGCAGGAAGGTGTGCATTCATTGCCTTCAATGTCTGCCTGCTGAGGAACTGTTACACATGCTGAAGACCTGCTTCTCGGAGATGGTTGACCATCGCTGCTGATGGGAAATAGAAAATACATCTTGTTATCTTTTGCTTTGCTTTTGTGCATGCAAACATCTGCTTTGGTTTTGCTTTAATAAACTGCGTTATCACAACCCACAAGTTGTTTTCTATCTGACTCTCTCCCCTGTCTAGCTGGGAAGGAGAGTGATAGAGTGGCTGGACTGGCACCTGGCACCCAGCCAAGGTCAACCCACCACAACTCCTATACATTCTTGTTCCCACTTGTGCCAGTTTTGTCCAGGAGATATGGAAAATAAATTCTTTTCATGTTGCAGCTTTCCCTCCTCTCCAGGACTGATCATCAGAAGAGGACTGAAAAGGCCAAATATGCTACATCTCTATAAAAAAAAACAAGTGAGATTGCTGATAGTTTACAAACTACCTAAACCAACAAGTAATATAAACATTATGCCATATTGTATCAATAGAAATTTTTAATTATCTCAAGTGGTAGCTCTTTATGAGTTCTCAGATGCCACAGAAACAATTAATGTAGTAAAAATATCTAGTCACAGTTAGTGGGGAGGACAATATCCTCATCTTTACTTGACAAAGGGTCAGCTAGGGTGGAGGAAGTCTGTAACCTAAGAGGTTGAAGCCTCTCAGGCCTATGTTGGGATATTTAAAGGTAACTGCATTTTACCACGTGAAAACTTAGTAATGTAATGACATTCAGCTTTGACCACTCTTCTGCGCCATATCTATTTTACTTTTAATTGTGGTATTGTTTTTTCTTTTCTGGGCTGGCTTAACTGTGAGACCTTTCTCAGAAATTTTAATAAATATGAGAATTAATTTCACTTAATGCTGCTATATTTTACGACATTTTTCGTCTGCATCATAAGCATATTCCTTCAAGTAATACAACACAAAACATTTCAGTTTAGTGTAATACATGTATCAAATGTTCTAAAAATGCTTAGATTTTCCTAGTGGGAAATTGAAAAACTAGGAAATATATTTGACTGAAATATAAATACATGTTTTTATATGTAAACATATATATAAATATATATACTATTTTTTATATCTGAAATGTATGTTTTCATAATTTTTTACATGTGCGTGTAATAAAGCTATATTATAAATAAACATAGGGGAAAATATTCAATCAAATACATAACTAAATTATCTTCTTTAGCTCTCCAAATTTATGGAAACTGGTATAATTTTAGTAAATAATAGATGGTAATTACTTAACTGATCTTTGTTAAAGTGATTTGGATTTATAAATGGCCATAATTTAATATATTTAATAAAAGGAATTTAAAAAACCCCTTCATTTTGGATACAGAATTTGGAGTAGGAGTATGAGGACTTATTTCCTTCACTGTTCATGGATACTGTGTAAGATATAGGAAGTAAATTTTCACTCAGAGTTCCCAAAAGCATCATCAAATTTCCAGGTTTAGACTCACACCAAAATACATGTGTGCTGGTCCAAAAAGGTTAAAAAGAAATGAGCAGGAAATGTACAATTTATGGTTTTTTTGTCATCTGGAAGACGGGAGTAAAAAAAAAATCAATGGCTTTCTGCAAGTATGAAAAATGGTACTGAAAATGGTACTGAAAAGTGTACCATACATTGATAAGGAGTAATTTGGTCAGATACTAGAAAAATTACTTCTGACTATGAAGATATTTAATCCTTGAAAAATGATTGCCAAGTAATGTTGCAGGATTTCTGTTCCTGGATGATTTTTAAGGAACAGGTTGCTCAAACATTTGTTAGCAATTACTTTTGCAATGAGATGAAAAAATTGATCTCTTGTAGTTCCTTCCTGTTGAATATTGTATAAATTTCTTCACCCTTATCTCCTATAGTTCTTTGCTTCTTTGCATGACTGATTTCTTCTTGGCTTAACTGGATTGTCCTTTAAAACCAGGACAGTTTTTAAAGACAAAAAAAATATATATAACCATGTATAAAAATGTATACCACACTGGAAAAACTGTTAATGAACTTCGATCACAATTAATATTTGTAGTAGAAGCTATATTGTAGAACCCATTCCTTCACTATCTTATTCTGTCTCTGTGTTGTTAGTCTAAAACATAATCTTTTGACAAGCAGAGTAAAGTGTGCTCAGCTCAGCCTAGTGCATGTGCAACCCTCTCAAACTATACACAGGAATTAATTACAACAAAAAGTAACAGAGAAATGACATAAATGAGCGATGTCTATTCAAACTCTGCTTTGGAGAGGGGGGTACTTTTTTTTTTTTTTTAATTATTATTTATGGTCAATTCCTAATAAAAAGGTAAAAGTATTATAGAAAAAACCCTCCATGATTTTGCATGTATGTTTATATGTTAAATTACACTTTTAAGACATTGCTCATTAATTAAGACATTGCTCTCATATACAGAAATAAAAATTCACTAATAGATAAATTCCTATTTATATTCAATATTAAATAAAATAAAATTCCATCCTGGTTATCTTATTAGCCTTATAAGTAGACACCTTTTTAGACACCTGATATCTGTTGAAAAAATTTATAGGTGATATATTCTTGCCACTAAGCTTGCTCATAGTAACCCCGGACTGCTCCACTCAATTCTAGAATTATTTCTGAAAAAGATGAAAGAAAAGATTATTGATTGGTTCTCCAATGAAGATTTCTGGCACATAGAGATGAAACAGACTTGCCTGTTACTCACCTAGTCGAACAGTATATCCCATTGGTTTGAATAACTCATATGGAATACAGGAATTCTCCATCCAATTTAGTAAAGGTATTTGACTGTAAATATACCCTATATTACTATTACTATTCTTTAAGGGATTCTACTTTTTGCATAAAATGCTGATTTTTTAACTGGAATAGTACTGACAACTTCCCTACCTGCAATGAAAATAGAGAACTTAAAAAGTCTGAGGAGAACTAGAATGTTTTTGTGCTCACTTGCATGCCAATAATATTAAAGTACCCTTCTACCTAAGTCCATTTATCTAGTTCCACTTCACGTCTATGTCCTTGGAACAACCGGGATGGTACCCGGACTGCATTAGGATGAACTGAGCCTCTTGGCATTCTATATAAGCCTTGATCATGAATGTTTTTCAGATACTGAGCTTTCATATACTATAAATTTTATCAGTAAATTTTATGATGACAGTGTAGCTGGCATTATGCTAACAAAGTATTGTATAGACAGTGTAGTTTGCATTTCTGTACAAAGTGTTTTTGACTGCAATGTCAGTGCATAAATAAGAATGTATGTTTGTATGAATATCTGTCCATCTCCTGGGACCAAATAAACGTTGTGTTTCTCTAAGCTGGGTATTATGAATGATCTTAAAAATTGAGGAAAAAGATTAGTAGTCACCAGTGAGTTATTAGACAATGAGATTTAATCTTCCTCAGTCACACATTCCTAAGCACATATATAATGTCTATTTTCAGTTAGTAACCTCAGAAATTACAGCCCCAGTGTCTCTGAAATCAGTGAAAAAACTGCCACTACTTTTTATAAAGTTGTAATATTAATGCTCTACCTACAACTTTTGGGTTTCTTTTTGGAAAATAATAATAATAATACAAAAATTAAGCATAAATTTTTATATCTTGGACAAGGTAGTCCTTAAACCAAAACCTTCAGAAATGCATAGGTAACAAAGTACTACATCTACTAGATATCTCTAAAAAAGTTATTCAGTACCTGAAAGCTAATGCAGTCAGGACATAGATCATCCTGGGGGATTCTCTCAGAGGTGAAGGTCAAAATTTTAGTCTTGATCACTGTTTGGGAAAGGGGGAGCATCTTAAAAGTTATGAGACATGAAAACATAAAATGTATGAAAAGGCAGTAAATAGTGACAAGACAAAAGAAATAGTGAAAAATGGCTAGCCTAATGAGTCATCTTTTTCAGAAGATTATACAGAAAAAAAAAAAAGTCATAAATACTTTCCAGTACTTAAAAAAATAAATTATTTCCCAGCATAATGTTTTTTATCTCCTTCCTTTTAAATTTTATGTAATTCAGGTACTGGCCCTTTTGTCTGCTGTTGTGCTATTTCAAGTACTTCTGGCAGCTATGTACAGGGGTTGTACAGAATTTGCTATTACATATCTTTGCTATTTCCCTCTCATTTCAATTTCCTTTTAAATCTCACTGTCTCAGTTAATCCCACTACTCTTTTTGTTCTCTTTTATGGACCTTTCCTCTACTTTGAATTGGCTTATATAAGTGTTACATTTCCTAAAGTGTGAAAAGATTACACTAGTTTCCAATATCTAGCTTTTCTATTACATCTTTCCCTTCTTAATGCCTCAATAATTGTTAATGTTTTATTTTTAACATGAACATAAGAGTATTTGTCTCAGTATAGCAAAACAGGACTCCAACAAGACTATCAGATATAGGCAATTACAGAGTAATATTGATATCAAACTTTGATCTGTTGATCTACAAAAGAAGTAGCCTGGCTCATAAAACAGGGTTTCTCACCTCATGAAAGCTGATCTATTTTGAGCATTTCATTTAGTGAAATTAGCTTTTGTGCAATTGTACATTTTGCCTTTTACTCACCAAAAAAACGGTGAGGGTATGGTAGAATGTACTTTCTCATTTTCTTCTGTAATTCTTTTTGACTCTACATTTTTTTGACTTGCTTTTTTTCACTTTCTCACAGTCTGTCATGATATTTATCCTAATACGGTCATACATAAAACATATATTTCATGTTGTCATTTATTAAGAACATTCACCTATTTTTCATTTTAAAGGGCATCACTGAATGCACACAAGGACATGCATAAACAACAACCCCCCTCCTCTGGTTTATAACCTTATTTTTTTATTTTTAAGAGTGGATATATCCCTCTTTAGAATTTTCAGATGGATTTGCAAGTTGAGAGACTTTCAGAAACTTTCAGCCACTTGAGGTAAATTCTGACAGTAGTGCTAGTGAACTGAGATGAGGACTATATTATGAAAAAAGTCTCTTTAGTTTCCTTGTATTGGAGAATGATAGCAATAAAGTATAAATCCTGGCATCTAGATTCTACTGGATCTCATTTCTCAATGCTTTCAGAGTTCCTCTACCTTTCTGCAACAGCATCCATCATGCAGGGCATTTCCCCTTGCATTCATGAAACAGCACGGTACTGCTGTCAAATTTCCCAGTGTCTAACTGGATCACCTCAAAATCACAGGAATATGAGTTTGAGGGGATTTCTCAGTCACACATACTGACTGTTCTCTGGTTTGCGTTCTGGAGAGGTATCAAAGAGCATGAGCTGGTTTACTTTTAGGAAGGTACGTGTCTCTGATGTCATCAGTGGGTATTTGGTTAAAAAAGCCCCAGCAAATTCCAGCCTTGAAATGCAGCTACTGTGGATATGAAAAATTAACATTAACTCTTTTGTTTAGCCAATCTGTTCTGTACATCATGAATTACCCACATTCTTAACTTCAGTGTATCTTCAATGTTCACTCAATTCCCTGTGCTGTCAGATGAAAGTGAAGTTTATGGTTCTCCAAGATTTTGTTTTTTGAAGGTATTTTCTCAGCTTAATGGGGAGTAATTATGGGACTATCAAGTAGTGAAACAACAAAACATAAAGATGCTACAGATCCTAAAGAAAGAATTTCTGGTAGATTTTGATTGTATTGGGCATTACCTTGTTCTAAAGGACAGCACACACTAAAGAAAAGCAGAACTGAACATAGACTGTTTACTTTTCAGATCTACTTCTCTTCTAAATTCTTTCTTTTCAAGTCATATTACTCTTTAAGAAGCTCAAGTCACAGAGATGAAATGATTGCTCCTGCAGGGGAAAAAATACAGGTGTTAAATAAAGGATAAACATTGCATGATCTTAGAAAAAGGTGGAAAAAGCCCCACATCTGCCTAAAGAGAGACAGGCTGTCCCGAAACTCCAGACTTAAAAGAGTGATCCTGTAAAGAATGTGTGGAAAAATTAACAATTAAAGCAGAAAATATGCCAAAGCAAGACTTGTAACTCCCTTAAGCACTCTTTGAAGATCAAAAGTGTTGAGGAAAATGCCTCATTTTTTCACCAAGACGGGGTTAATACAAACAAGCAAGACACACCTACCTGTATACAGCCTGTATTGTATATTACAGGTGGTAGCAGCAGAACACATTCAGCATGACATAAGCATTTAAGTTCACATATTTATGTGCAATTTACAATCATTCGTGACAGAACTCAAGCAATACTGCTCAAAGAAAATTCTGCACTCAGGCTTTCCTTCATCACCTTTGCTACTGAGGATTACAAATCCAGTAGGGATCTTCTAGAGAGATTTTCAAGTTGAAGCCTGAGTATTATCAAAGTTATTGGGTCCTCTGCTTTATGGGTCTCATGTTTTTGCTTTATGATTTGCCCTGTCACTTTTTGTCATAGTGCCAAGAAGCCAGGTGCAGCAATGTCTTGGAATCTACCAAACATTGTGACTTGATCCTACATTCTCAGACACTAGAATAAAATACAGAAGTATAATTCAAATATTGAAAAGCATACCTCATTTATGTCAGACAAATGGTTAACATTCCTTTCTCTCTTTTTTTCCACTTGATTTTGATATAATTAACTTAGTGATAAGAGAAGAGTACTAGATGCTCAGATTTCTCTACTACTGTTTCAGTGAACCATTTTTCATGATGCCTTGACAGTTAAGCAGCAATGGAGGTTTTCACTGAGAAAGAACTGCAGAATTCAATCTTAATAAAATAGGTAGGCAAGGAATCTTAAGTGAAAGATTTTGGAAAGAAGCCTAAACCAGACAACGGATCGATTGCATCTGGACATCAATTTCTCTTGGATTTGGGTCCTTAATTCCCCTAAATTGTTTCTGAAAAACCTAGCCTGGTACATTCCCATGAACAGATCTGTAGAAAAAGTTTGTTACATTGCTTTGCCTACATTATAATTTAGATAACAAAAAGACAAACTTCAAGAGAGTTGAAAGAATTCTTCACTTGGATTTCTTACACATATGAGGGATTTCAAATCTTCTTAGCTGCAGGAGCTAAGTTGTCCTTTCATCTAACCTAGAAGTATGAGATTAATCCAAGCCCCAATGAAACAAGCAAAAAGAATCCCAGATGATTTTTGTATGTTTTATGATGGTCATACTGTATTAAAGTGAAGAAACTGATTACAGAAACAAAAACATATGAACAAACAAAGCTCTCCACAAAGAAATAAATAAAAAATAGTACAAATATTTTTTTCTTACCATTCTGTTTCTTGCT
The DNA here is from genome assembly GCA_038380795.1 of Pyrocephalus nanus. NCBI lineage: Eukaryota > Metazoa > Chordata > Aves > Passeriformes > Tyrannidae > Pyrocephalus > Pyrocephalus nanus. The sequence goes on from CM076260.1 coordinate 38,330,661, forward strand.
CTCACTTACCCATGGAACTTTTTGGAGGTCTCTGCAGCCTATCATATGCTCTTGGAGCTGAGCTCCAGAAAGTAGGACATCCAGCAGATGTCTTAATAAGAAAGTGTTGATATCTTACCAACTGGAAGAGTTATGGTATCTTATATATATATTACACCAGCCAGCTTTTATCAGTTGCATATTCGAAAATAAAACATTTGTTGTGTTACATTTCCGTGGTTCACCTTATTTTGCTTAATGTTTGGATTTTCCATTTTGATTTTTTTTTCTGTTGTTATATTTTTGCTTTCTTTTGATGATATCTCTTTATTTAAAGTATTTTTCTTTCTTATGAAACTTTTCGTTCAAAAATTTTGCTTTCTATCATCCCCTCTTCTTCAGATCCAAGAAGCTTAAACAGTTTCTAAGTTAAAGAAGAAATAATCTCCACATAAATTAATCAAGTATTAAAATACAACAAGGGCAAAACTTCTTTATGGGATTTCTTTTACTCATTGTTGGCCCTGAGTCATTGCAGAATTTACTTTAGACTGTATTTCACCAGAATTTTATATTTCACAAAAGAAGTGAAAAAAAGAACTAAGAAACAAAAAAAAAAAGAAGAATTAGAAAATGTAATTCTAGATTAATAATTATGACCTCTGCAAGTGAGAAAAATTTCAGGATTAATATAGATAATGTATTGTATATTGACAGTGGAAATGTACAATCACTGAGAATCAATCATCAGGATGGAAATGGAGAGTATGTTCCCAGGAAGGTTAACATATAGGATGCAGTATTCCTCAAGAACTGAATGAGTCACTGAACAATACTTGTCCATTAAGACAACTAACAACATCTACAAGAATATTCAGTGTTGAAAAAGAAGGAATTCAGAATTAATAGAAAAAAAAATAAAATAAAGAGGACATTAAAAGGGAATACTTTGCAAAAAACGCAAAGTGTAAACAACAAGTGGTTCAGATTGCTTTAGATTTTTTACATTAATTTACAGTTTTTTCTAACAGAGAATGCAAAAAAAATAAAAGGGCAAAAATAATTCACATCTACTGTCTGTTATTCATGTTGTAAACTATCAAAAGAACATAGAAAGTGCAATTATTTTAATATTCCTTGATATTTCTGACAGATCAGAGTTATTTTACCTTTTTCTAGGTTGAACTCACAGATTGTACATGAAAGCAAATAATCTGAAAAGCTTTGTTTAGAAGTGTGTGAATAAACAAGTGGTCTAGAAAGTCCCTGGAACTAAAACATACATATGTCCTTTTTTAGAAGTGTAGATCCTGAAAAAAATGTGAAGGTAAAGAAATCTTTTACTATAGCCCTGTTAGTCAAGTACATAGTAAGGTTTATGTTGGAGTATCAAACCTGTTTGTTGAGTCTATATATCACTTATGTAGACTATGTACAAGTCACACAGGTGATGCGTAACATTATACCTGAAAGGCAGAGGTGTGAAACGGAAATCTAGCTGTGGTCAGGTTTCACCAGAACTCCACTAACCCTAATTTTTCTGTGAAGTAATTCTAAGCATGTTCTAGACTGTAGCTAAATAAAGGACAAGCTAAGAACCAAGAAAAGGGACATGACACAGGACCTTCATTCCAGACTCTGGATTCTAATTTCAAAAATGTCAAAGTAAAGGGAATTTTATTTAAATAGAACCATGGCCCTGGCGAAAGATTTCATGAAGCAAAGGCAGGAATGCCAAATAAGCAGGCAAGAAAGACAATATGGAAAAAAAAAAAAAAAGGCCAACAGTTCTTATTACCAGTTCATATTTCAATTTGCTGCATATTTTTTTGAACATTAGGTTATGATTTTGTCAAGAGTATTTATTGAGCTTTCTAGGAGACAATTTGTAGATGTGTCAGGCCACACTAAATGACCAAAGCGATCCCTTATGACATGAAGATCTGTATTTAATAACCCTGTGGGGTTGTTAGGCATCCTCAAAGACTTGGTTTGAAACACTGTACACTACAGCACAACACGAGCAAGAAAAATCAGACCACAAAGGTAATTTGGAATGGCTGACCACCTACAGAGAGTCTCAAGAGGGCAGATATATTAAGTGCCTAGTTATTTTGTCCTCACTCAAAGATCCTGGCACTCATTCACAGCAAGACATATCATGAGCACCTTCGCCCTGCTGTAAAATTAACAGGGGGACTACAGGGGGACAATGCACAGCTTAGCTCAGGGTTTGAAAATTTAGGTCAGTAAGAATCTTCAGCTGAGACTCAAAAGGTGTGATCTAAAATAATAGCAGAAGAGAAATTAGAAGAAATAGAAGCCATAGTAGGATGCCAAAACTGAAACAGAATAGCTTTTTTTTCAGCAATCTTGCTTGTTTCAATAAGAATCTTTTTAAAAGAAACATTTGACTGTCATCAAATGATGATAGAGATGTATCTGAAAAGCATGATCTATGGAATATCTCAATATATACATATAGTATATCCATAGAATATAGATATATTTAAAATATCTTGACACTGGTGAGTTTGTAATGAAACAACAAAAGAAAAATACAAGTGGGTGAAGGGAGACAAAAGAAGATTTTGGGATACAATTTACTAAAAAGTTATCAAGAGTGTAAAAAAACGTGCTTCCAACTCCATTATTTGGTCTGCACAAATATCAGCTAAAGGGTGGATGGTTGAGTATAAGGAAAACATACATAGTTAGGAATTGTGAGATTAACTTATTGAAATTAAAATCTTCTGAACAATGAGATCCTTATACTACTGTATTAATTTCCTCCAGACATATGGAAACTTCTCACTGCTTGATATATTTATTTTTATAGTGGACTTCAGTAATTCCAACAGGAGAACAAATGAAAAAGAACTAACAAGCGTTTTTTCTCTCGTATGTCAGCTGATGTCAGTTTTGAATAACACAGTTAAGTAATGTGTACTGATAAATCAAATAAATTTTCTATTTAGTGATTTATAGTTGTATAAAGAAGCTGACAAGGGATGTTAAACTAAAAAAAGTTAAGTGTCATGGATCAAGTGGATCAATCATAAGCACTTAAATTTTCAGACAATTTCTGACTAAGCAATCATCAGATCTGTGATATGATTAGTCACACTGAAAAGTGGTGATTTCTGAATGAAATTTAATATCAACTCTTAAATGAGACAGGTTCTTGTGACTGAAATCAGTGCTAAGTAGATCTCTGGAAAGAAACTGATTAAATTAAATAACTTCTGAAAAAAAAGGTCAGGTATACTGATATTGTTTGAAAATTATTTTTTTAAAATTAGGAAGAACTTTGAAAATAAGATTTTAAAATTATGTTGCAGGTTAATTCATTTGGTAACATTCTCTCAAGGTAATCAAGATAAATACTTATGGATTTTACTTAAAACCCATAACAGACAATACTTTTAAACTTAACCAAATATATTGAACATAGAAGCCTCTCACTACTTCTCTTCAGTTCCATAATACATTTTTTTTTCCTTAAATTATTAGGGGTATTTTTCAGAAGAGATAAAGTAAGAGAAAGTGGCCAGTGATCAAATGACAAGTTTTGTGCCTTCACAAAAGATTGAAGTTCTCTGGGACAAGAATTGCCAAATATCTATGTTTATACAATTACAAGAACATTTGGATATGTTCGGCTGCTACAATGGAAATATCAGTTTCTTGATAAAAGCTTTTCTTACTACAGATCACTCTCTGTCAGCTCAACACTTGAAAGTCTATTGCTAGAGCAAACGCAGTGTTTCAGCATTTGTTCTCAAAAGCTATTCTGGAATTGATTTTGTCCTTATTAAACAACACAGGGAGGACTTAATTGGTTGTTTCAGACAGTCAGACCCTCCCAAGTCAGTTTGTCATCACTGACAGAACTAGGCAGAGATATACAGAACCACTGGAAAACAATAAAAACACTGCTGCAATTTATTTCTTTTTAATGTAGAAGTTTTTTATTAATTGGTAAGTAAGAGGAGAATAATGCAAGATGATAATGTAACCCTTTCATCTTGGGTTACTAGAAATATGAGTAGTGGATGTAGGTACTGGTGGCATTTAGGCCATTTTCCACTGTGAGCAAAATAAAAATTTTTTCTAACATCAGGACTTTAATGGAATTTTCAGGGTATGTTAGAAATTTAGAATTAAGATCACCAGGTAATTAGATTTCCACTGAAAGCAAAATAAGGACAGCTGACATTGTTCAGTCAGATGTAACTAACTGCAAGATTTTGAAGTCTGAGCAAGTGTCCCAGTTTATATATCTGACATATGGATTCAGTTGGAAACTCCCAATCACACAAGAAAACGGTATTTCTTCCCCTTTGTGCTGCTGGCATCCCAGTGTGCCAGCAGCTGGATTATGAATAAGATTTAAAGTCTTAGTTCTACATTAAAAGAATAATACAGTGAGAGCAGTAATAGACACAGACTGATTTACCACTGCAGGACAAATCATTCTGTTTCTGCTGACCACTGAAAGCACAAAATAAGTAGAAAAGAAACCGATGAAAGGATAAACTGAAACCCTGGGTATCTGGAGGGGGGGGGGGGTTTGTTTGTTTGTTTTTTGGGTTTTTTTTGTGTTTGTTTTTTTGGGGGGGGGATATTTTGTTTTTGTGGGGTTTTTTGTTTTGGTTTGGTTTGGGTTTTTTTGGAGTTTGGGGGTTTTTTACTTCTTAGAAACCCTATTTCCGTAGAACAAACAAACAAGTTTTCATTTTGTATAACGCATAAGACAAAACTTTGAATAATTTGATTAAATTAATGTTCGGAAACTTGTTGAACTTTACAAATGTGGATCTGCTTAAGAAGCACAAGGGACTAAGTAAACACCTGCAAAAATGAATTATTAAGCTATGAGTATTTGTAGATAGTTATTTGACACCTTGCCTCATTGAGATATAAATAAGACAGATAACCCAATTAGATTTTTTTTTCACACATAATAATAAAAGCTGTGCTTTTTCCTTTGCACCTGGCTTTGAGGTGTTGCAACTGCACTCAAAACATGTTTTCAACTTTTGCCTCATAACCATAAAGACTAAAATTTTAACTTTTGCATAAAAGCTTGGATTAACAGCTAATTTATTGACTCTAAAGTATATATTTAAAAAAAGGAGGAAAAAAAAGAATAAAAAAGAACAAAAATAAACCTGAAAACCTACATTAGACCTGTGAAATAAATAAAAGACAAAGTGCAACCTTTTTATACTATTAGAATGCATGAGTCACTTCATGACTCTAAGTCCACCAGGAACAGAGGCAGGAGGCAGACAGGTTGCGTAGCCTCAACAAGATTTCCACTGTTTGATCTTAGTAAATTAATGCTAAAATAATTGCTATTGACATTGGTTACTATTTTAATAGTTGAGTTCTTTAAATCACTGTATCTATGAAGTGACCAAACTATACTAAACAAGTTAGTTTGCTGAAACAATCTCCTTTTGGGCGAATTCGACCCTCAGTAGCAAGCTGGGATGATTGAGACAAACTGGTATTGTCATGCAGATTTGAGTGATTCTCAGGGTTTGTACATAATGAAGGGATGTCTAATGGGGCAGCTGAACAACATTCATCTCAATGTCTTTGCGGGTGTGTCTTCATAAATTCTTTAGTCTGAATTAAGACTTCTGAAGTGAATCTCACAATTGTTTCCAGTTGGTTCAAATTGCTTTAAAAATTTTAAATAATTATAGCCTTTGTTACTTATTCATATCATTTTCTATGTCCTGTTATATTTTCCTTTATAACTCTACTGCATTTTTGCCACATCATAGTAAAAGAATGTTTCACAATCATTGTTGCAGATTAAACTTAGAATTTTATTTAATTTTTGTCAGTAGTCTGAGAAAAACTTTTCTCTGAGTTCTGTTCAACAAGGCTAGTTTGTCTTTCTGTTGCTGTAAGCCACTGGTAGTTAGTGCCAATCTTTTGGTGGGTCACCAAAATTCCACTGTGCAGACATTGAGATTCCTGACTGAAAACATTTTCATTTGGTGAATATTTCCCTAGCTAATAACTGTGGTAAGAATAGATTAGGAGTAGTAGTGACATATTTTAAAAATATATTTTAAAATGTAATTTGGAGTTTTCAGAACATTTTACATTCTGGATTCTCAGATTCAGTCTCTGGTTTCTACTTCTTCACAAATCAGGCAAAAATATTTAGATTAAACATCATGTATTGCTGAACCTTCAACTGGAAGGGGTTTAATTTACTTTACTTGGGAAAAAATGTAGAAAACAAACAAGGCTTTGTTTTTGCCTTTTGTTGTTATTAGTGTTCCCTTATTCATCTGAAAAGAAAAACAAAAGATAAAATAATTTATTTATTTATAATTTATTCCTAACCTCTATTCTGAGCTCTCTTCTCTGAGCTCTACTGCCCTTTGCTTAGGTCTTATCTTTGCACTGTTCCCTGCTGGGGGAGTATAACACAAGCCGCCTCTGACATTTTCACCATTTTTCTGTAACACATCAGCATTTGTAATATTCATAACAGAATATTTTATTGCCCATGGCACACTGTGAGTCTAGGGGTTATTTTGTGCTGTTAATTGCTCTTTATTCCTTAACTCCATGATGTGCAGGAGATCCCCAGAAACTATTGCTTTTCTAAAACTATGTCAGTGTAAAAGCACTTACAGCAAACTGAACAACAAAATGCTATATTAGCTCCAAGTATGCACACCAGGGTTCCTTGAGGAATCAAACCTGCTGAAATTAAAGGTCAAGAGATCAGGACTGTAACTTTAAGCAACCCTGGGTGTTGCACGGCGACCTGGTTCGGGAAGGGCACGGTGACTACCCCTTAGTCACTCGGGCCACTAACTCACAGACACCAATGTGGTGGACGGTAGAATGGCGTTTATTAGGTGGTGTCATGACCTTTTATAGTGCTTAATTACCCCGTCATTTCCGTCTGCTTACGGTATCACCTAAACTACTGTTGGCTGTCAGGCGTCGGAGGGGGGGGTGGTGGGTGGTTCCTGTCTTTCCGTACATCCCGAAGTCTTCCGAACGCCGGACCCTATCTACTCACATTTCCCCCCTCCCCATGCTACATAAAGCAGGCTGTAATGTAAAAAGTGCAAAATTCAGTCGTAGAGGTTGAAAGGTTTTAAGGCTCGATGAGCGGCTCAGAAAGAAACTCTAGAGAGGTAGAGAGATGTGCTCTAACGCCGAGGTATAAAGTTGTAAGTTAGTGCAAACTACGTGGAATTGCATTTAAGGCACTATTTACAGCATTTGCCGCCGTTGGATCACCATGATGTTGAATCTGTCAAGTGCCCAACATAGGTCTTGAGGGACTAATGCACACAGGGTGACGATAAAGCTTGGTGCACTTGATGTTACCTGAGAGGCGATAACCTGCTGGCTCTCAGGCCTAAGGAGAGACCATTTGAATGGCTGGTGATGCAAACGGCCTGCATGTACTGGCTCCACCTTGGAAAGTGCCAGGAGCAGTACCACACAAAGCCATTTCTCACGGTGGTTGCCCCGACGCTGTCCGGCCTTTGTCTGCGCCGAGCCTGCAGGGTTGGACGGGATGCTGATCGGCGTGTCGTCCTCCTCTGGCACTGTGCTGTACGAGTCACGAGGGCGTCCGATGATCCAATCCTGTAAGTAAAGGCTCGCAGTTTTCATTAGTTTTATTCTGAAGGTCTGGCCTAACAGATTTAAGTGGACACCATTTAACCTCGCCGTCTTTCTTAACTGCAGCGTATCCCCGTCCTGTTTAAAAACAATCATGCCTGCTCCATCAAAAATCATTCTGCAAGTTTGCTTAATGTCAAATGGAAGCAGGTCGTCTCCCCCGAAAATACCGTCTATAAGGGTAGAAACCATGGCAGAATTGAGCCCTTTCTCTGTTATGGCCTTAATAACTGATTGTATGTCTCTTGGATTTACTGGTGTATAAACTCTCCTGTCTCCTTCTGTGACTTGAACTGGGAATGCTAATGAAGCTGACTGTGCCCAGTCAGCACATGCAGTTTTAATCTCCTTCCAGTCCGTGAGAGGGGTTAGTTCTTTCTGTGGCTTAGGTTTATTTTTATTTTCATCTATAATTACATCTACATCCTTTTTCTCTTTCTCCGTACTCGAATCCGTCGCATGCCGCCCGCCTTGCTCTCTCCGCTCGCCTTGTGACTTCCCCCGGCTGGTGTCTGACTCAGTGTCCGAGCTCGACTGACCAGCTATTTCCGGTCTCCGGTGCTTCTTGGACAGGCTGCGGCCCCTCCCCGCCCCCTTGTGGGCGTACGACTGTCCGCTCCGCCTCTCTCCCGTGCAAACCGACCGCTCCCTCCTCCTTCGCTCGCCCCGCCCTCTGCTCGGGGCATTGGCTCTGCGCGAACCTTTTTTCACTCGACCACCGTAACCGACACCGCCCCCCTCGCTCGCATCCCCCTCACTCGCACCCCCCTCCTCCTCGCTCGAGCTTCTCGTTTCACTCACACTCCGTTCCCCGCTCGTACCTTCGTTATCACTTGCACTGTCCTCCCCACACTTGCTTTGGCTTTCGTCCCGCCGGCATCCTCCACTCCTTCTCCCCCTGGCCTCTCTCCTCCCCCCATCGTCCTTGTCCACAAACTTTTTCGCTGCCCTACTCCTCCGGCCAGCGTTATCTCTACCCCGCCCTTCTTCTTGCCACCGGGGGCCATCTTGAGACCCATAGGGCGGCGGCTTGTCTTTAAACTTTTCAGACTCTGCATTTTCCATAACTTTTCTAGCCTCCTCAGCCAATTCCCCCCACACGGTTTTAGGCGGCTCCTGCCCTGCCGTAGATGAATCAGTGTTAGAAAGTTGAGGGGAATCATCGCCCTCTTGTGTGCACTTAGGCACGGCAGAATCGTTACAGGTTGGGAGGGGTGGGGTCTGTGTAGCCGCCCCAATTCCCAATTTGGGAGCCTCCCGCAGGGATGTTTCAGCCGCTTTCCAGGTCTCCTGTTCAGATCTCGCCTTTCGCAAGGCTTGTATTACTTTTCCCCACGCCTTAAGGTGGGTTCCATGGCCTGAGGACATTGTTTCCTCAGCCAATGCTTTAGTACATTTATCCCATACATCAGGGTGGAGAATATCCACCGGTTGGTCAATGACCCCGATTTGCAAAAGCCTTGCAACAGCAAGAGTAAAATCCTTAGATTTACAATTGATACCCCACTGTTTATAAACCTCTGATACGACCTTCACAAGGGACTCCATCCTCCTTGTTGGTCCGGGAGCGTCCTCCCCGCCAGACTGGACCCGCCGTCCGGCCGCCCTTCACCCGAGCTCAGGCGAAATCCCGTCCCGGAGCTTGGCCAGTCCTCTGGGCTACACGGAGAACTTGGGCATCTCCCGGGTTTCGGCGCCACTTGTTGCACGGCGACCTGGTTCGGGAAGGGCACGGTGACTACCCCTTAGTCACTCGGGCCACTAACTCACAGACACCAATGTGGTGGACGGTAGAATGGCGTTTATTAGGTGGTGTCATGACCTTTTATAGTGCTTAATTACCCCGTCATTTCCGTCTGCTTACGGTATCACCTAAACTACTGTTGGCTGTCAGGCGTCGGAGGGGGGGGTGGTGGGTGGTTCCTGTCTTTCCGTACATCCCGAAGTCTTCCGAACGCCGGACCCTATCTACTCACACCTGGGGAAGGCAATAATCTTCCACCTTTGTTGTATTATGCAAGCTGACCATGATCACAGAAAAAACAGCTATCGGATCACAGGATCTTTTCAGAGATAGAGTCACCTGCAGTTAAGAACAAAAGAATTCACAAAGCTCTCCTTTCATAAGGGAGTCTAGCTGATAGTTCAGTGTGCTACTCTTTGGTATATATGTGCACGGTAATCTCAGCAGAAGACAATATAATGGACACTTAAATTTTTATTGAGTTATTTTCCTGCATTCAGGTTGTCGGAGGAGAAAGTAACAAATTAAGTTATTGAAAAAAATAAAATCCAGAACATTGAAAGAATTTTGCTTTTCTTAAAACCAGCATTTAATAGGTAACAGTCACTGGACTAAAAGTAATGACAGAGAAAAGTAAAAGGCAAAAAGTTGTGTTAGCTATCATTTTGTAATCAGGAAAGAAAAAGTGAAAATATGTCCAAAATATGTGCTGTGACTTTCTTAATGCTGTCTGATTATAGAGTACTCACACTGGCTTCTAATGAGGAATAGTGAGACATAGATATGCACAGATATCCACAGTCTACCTAACACCACTCAGAATAATCAACATCAGTTGCTTAGACCTTTAGGCTAAATCTGTATGTAATGCAATTAATTCTCAAAGCAGTACATACTCTTTCACAGTGTTATATTGTTGTATATATTAGCATTTTAATTTTAATCAGAACTGCAGTTTTCATTCAGTTCTTATGATAATCCTACTTACTGCTTGTTATTGCACATGTAAATTAGCTTGGGCTCAGAGGTCACAGCCCAGGTTCCTTTCTAATGAAATTAAACCAGAAGATGTGTTCCATGAGTGCACCTAAATGCTTTCTGTCTGCTAATAGACATCAATCCCTGGAAACGGACTAGAGTAAAACGAAATTAAATCCACCTAAGTGTGTACAGTATACCTATCAATTCTCCAGCATTAACTGCTTTGTTCAACACTGCTTTGTCCTGTTGCACTACTAGTGTAGACACAATGTTTGCATTCACTGTTCCTCTATGCAATCTGCAGTGTCCAATGTTTCTCCTTACAAACTAGTGGCAGGTGAAGCTCAGACCACTCACAGATCTCATCAGCTGCGCTGCATGATGAAATCAGGGCTTATTTATTTATCCACCTCTCTGAGACATTGAAATGTTAATGACTCAAATAATCAGCCAGCAACTGAGTGCTTTGCTGAGGCCAAGTTTGCATCCCCCAGTTGAAGATGAGGAAGATATTTGTGTGTGTAGTGGTGAAATCTGTTCTGCACAAGATGGAGGGGGTTTACACCTATCATCAGAAGATGATTGTGACAAACCGACCTTGTTTAGGAACAAGCTGGTTTTTGAGCCAGATGGGGGAGATGCTGATAGGAAACAGATCCTGTCAAGGTGGGATAATGCATTTTATCCTGCAAACGTCCTCCCTTACACAGCAATCTCAAGTGTAAAACTCCCATCTGGAGGACATATCAGGACACTCACATGCACCTGTAGGCCTGAAGGTATTCACCCTTCTGAGAATGCATAACTGGCTTAGCTATGCCGGCATGAGAAACAATGGTCATGTCTTAGAAGGGGTCATAAATCACCAAAGAGCTCCCTAAGTGCCCCCAGACTCATTTCTGGGGCCTTCCACCACAAGACTGCACATGATCCACTGTGTTCCACCCTACAGTGTAAAACCTCTCCCCAAGGGGAGGTACCTGGGCTTTTGCTCCTGAACCTGAACGTATATTAACCCCTTGAACTTTGTGTTTTGTGGGCTTAATTCACACCTGATGGATCAAGACTGTGATCATCACTTTGGCCAACAGATTTAAAAATTGCAACAACCAGGTCTCATTTCTGGATCCACAGGTGGTGGTATCTTTCCTCTCCCTCATCTACTGTTATAATTTCTTTCTTTTACTTTTATATTTTCTTAAGTGATATGTTTATACTTTTATAGTGTTGCCTTTATATAGATAATAACCAAAATGACTATATACCTTCTCTCCATTGTAATGAAGTTGCTCTAAAGTAAACCTGACATACATACACACACACACACACACATATATATGTACGCACATATACACACTGGTCATTCAGCATTGTTTTACTCTAACCTGCACCAAGGGATCTATTAATATGAACCTCAGTTATCCTCAACTTCAGGGGTGGGTCACAGCAACCCAACATCAGGCATATCAGAGCACTCAGTGTAAATGGAAAAGACAGTGGTGCAGCTGGCTGAACATCACAAATAGCACAAGCTGAAGCACATACCCCAAAAGCTTTGAAGATCCAGGATTTCTCCCCTCATATTCTCCAAAGTACTGAAAAAATTTTCTTAAGTTTAGGCTTATCTACACTATTGAAAGTATGTCTGGCAATGGGTCATATCTGTGCTTGAAATATAATGTAGAGGATCTCTAGTTTGCAGTGAAGCATTTCAATTTTATATGGTATGCTATGAAGAATATACAGTACACAGGGCCTCCATGATATTATTATATTGTTTTGCAAAGAGTATTGTGATCTAACTGAATATCCAAACCTACCAGGGAAAGATTGTATTAGAGACTCAGTTTTGGAGGAGGTGACTCAATCGTAATTTTGCAGGAATAATTGATACAAGTACTGGAGCACATAGTATAGTGAGATATATATATATACAATTATATATATATATATATAACTGTATTAAGAAGGTTCTTTAGAGATGTATGTGGCACGTGGTAATTGAAGAATTATGCAATTCTGTTAAGGTCAAAGGTGTGAACTGCAGGTTGATTCCACATGGCAGGCTTTCCCAGCACTGAAACAATGCAAGCCCTGTTTATGTGTCCTGCAAACATATATAAAGGCAGTTTTTGTGAAGTGACACCCGAGCAGTTCTAGTATTAAGTGACATTTAGTACAAAGGTGTTCAGTGACAAATTATTCCCATGTGTCCACTGGCCCAACAGATATGATTTTCATCTTTTCACCTATCTATCCCACTGTCTGCCCATGCAAGACCATAGACTAAGTCAGTGTGTAGTCATCAAAAAAAAAAAGGCTGGTAAATGGAGCTTACCAGTGTAAGAAATAGAACTTATTCTTGCTTTCAGTGACTGGACTGAAAGAAACCCAGGCATTTTTTGCTCTTTTTTTTTTATTTACGACCACAGGACTGCTATATTCAGCTTGACTTAATACTCTCATTTCTCCTTCCAGCCCTTCTCTCCCTGAAAAGGCAAGGATATTATCTCACACCCTCTGGGAGTCACTACTAATGTTCTTTTCATTTCTTAAAGTTCATTTTACAAACAGTAGTGTAATTTTTAAGACTTTTCCAGGATGTTATTTGAGGTATTAAAGTTCTTCATGTGGACTTGTGCTTTTGAAATTTATGCTGCTCCTAGGAGAACAAGGAAGGGAAAAGATTAACTAATTCTCCTGTAAATGCCCCTTTCTTCTGAGGAGAAACCAGGTTCGATATCTTCACCTGAGAATAACCATCAGTCCTGTCCTTATCTTTGTTTCCCACTCTCAGTCTGTTACAGCAGCTCTGTTAGTATTCCCAGCACCTCACTGATACTTCTCTGCAGAAGTAGAGAAAAGGACATGACAAAATGGTGAGAATGGAGATAGTAACATGATCAAAATCCAATAGAGGAAAACAAAGTAAAATAGAAGCTAATGAAGGCAAAAAGCCAAATTAGTACTACATCCACTAAACCTACACCCTATCGCTGTCATACAGAAAAAACTGCACAAAAGAGCTGAAATTAGTTGAAATGGCATTTGCCAAAAGTTGTTATTTTAGCCAACAAATACGCAGATTAACTCATGATGCTACACTGCTCCTTTTGGGAAGTTGGATAGATTTTTCAAACATGCAAGATTAGAAGGTGCTTTTAATTTGTATGGGGAAAGGAACAGTGTGCCTATATTTGCGGTTTAGTTTGGGTGAGGGATGCATCATTGAGGGAAGCCTTATTGCCACCACTTTCCATGTTTTAGTTTTCATCACAGTGCTTCACAGTCCAGACACATTTCAGCAGATATTACCTTGGACTAGAAATGTGTCTGCTGTGGACGATAGTCGATGCTGATGTTTCATTATTTGTTAATGTAGACATCAGCAATAAAACTCCCATATTACATCTGAGAAAATAGGTCTTACTGACTGGCAGCTTTATGTACATCAAAAAATGGCTGAGTCAGTTTTTTGAGCTCTTTTTCCTTTCTTATCTTCAAGGAAAAAAAAAATCCGCCAGTAAGTACCAAAGATGGCAAAATCAGTTTAAGAGAATATTTTGTTAGAAAATTTAATATAAAGACTTATAATGGAAATTGTTTTTTCATCTCAGTTGCAGCTGTTACCATTCTGACACAGTCTAGTAGCTAATGAATGAATGATGTGTAGCATTTGCAAAGTGTTTGCTCATTCAAGAAAAAAGAGGAAATTCAGAAAATGTCCAGAAAGGTGTACAAATGAATGCGGAGAATGTAAGTTATTTTCTGGCATGTGCCAAGAATTTATGGTGGAAATAAGCCAATCAGAGAAAGACCTGTCGTGTATGCATACCATATAGAAAATGCAACTGAACTTGAGAGCATTAAAACCAATTACAAAACTTCATAGATCCCCTGAGAAACCAATTTTTATTCTATCAGTCTAAGGGCTTGTGAAAAAGTTGCCTAAACATCACATAACGAAATTGTAACTAAGTTATTTTCTGCAAGCTGCACACATATAAAGGCCAATTCATAACAAATGTCCATATCTCAAACTCACAAATTCTCTAATTCATTCTTGCTTTTACTACCCTCCACTCTAAAAAACATACAAGTGTACTACAAGTGTATTTATACTAGTCAATCATGTAACCTATAAAGTTAATATAATTATCAACCTTTTTTTTTTTTTTTTTTAAAAATGCAGGATAGACTTGAAACCAAAAAGAAAAGACAGTTCTGATTACACTAATAGAAAAATTAACCTCCAGATTGTCACTAAGGCTTCAGAATATGGAACATGTGAGCAGAAAGGACCTGTGTTGACTGCACTGCTTGATCCATAGTTCACAGCCATAATTAACACCATACTTTATTGTCACCCCCCACAGTTTTCTGTGGCTAAGGAAATGGTCTCATAAATCATTTAGTGTTTGTGTCAATCTATTTAGGTTTTAGACCAAAACGATAATGAAGTCTTATTTCACAATTTTTATTTTTTTTTTTTTTAAAAAGAGGATGGCTAGTGACATTTTGCAAGTAAATGTGCAGAGCCACAGGCCTTGTCCATTGTAAATATATGTTTTCCTTTGGTACCTCTTGATAATATGGACAAAAAGGTCCCTTTATGTGCCAATAATGATGATATTGTCTGAGTCTATAAAATAATTGGAAAATATTAAAAAAGATAACAGGACAACTAAGGACAAAATTTCAGGTAATATTTCCAAGACCAGAATAACTCACTATAGAATAAATGCATATGTTTATTTTATTTGTTCAGATAATAGTACTTTGTATATATGTTAGTAGAAGGTTACAGGAATATGGTTAAAAGAAAATAAACTGAGATTTCTGGACAATAAACAGGACTGTGAAGAGATCTGCTTTCCATACCTACCTTTCACGTACACTTCTGCCATAACCTTGGGTAAAACACATTCTGTCTACACTTGTCTCAGTTTTTCTAGCTATAAAATAGGAATGATATTTCCTCACCTCAATGGAATGAGGTCATGGCCATCTTGGTACCGTTTGTTGCACAAATTTCAGAACTCAAGTAGCTATATAACTCAAGTAGTATTTCATGAAGGTAACATGATATAACTTTCCTGTGTGCATCTGACTGTGCAAATGAGAAAAATCACTGTATTCTCCACACCTCTACTGGACCATTTCTCTTGTTCTATTGCTGTTTGAATGAAGCCTCTGCTATTTTTTTCTGTTAATCACACTAGCAGATGAAAAGTTCAGGATACATTAACCTCAAATAGCATACTTCAATATATAATAGAAGTATTATGACTCTTTAAATTATTTGTTTCTGTAAGAAACTTCTCTATGAAATTTTCTTTATTATTTTTTCCTAAAACTCTCAGTTGCCAACATAATTACCTAAAGAGAAAATATTTTAAACTTGGCATAAGAAAATGTGATTCAAATACTCAAACCTTGCATAATTAACCTGTCAATTGCTTTTGCATGCTGTATGATTGGCTGTCTCACAGAAACAGTGGATTTAATAGAATTAAAATATTTTTCATTATGCAAAAGATGAACTCTTGCATGTCTACCCATCAAGAATTTTCCAAGAACGCATACTAGGATAAGCAATGTGCTACAGAATTCCACCCCACATTTATTCACAGATTTGTAGCAATTTCTTCAATATATTATGACTTTTTCAGCTCTGTAAATAAAGGATAAGATATTCACTGAAGTTTTTGTTATCAACTTCCTTCTCAAGCTTAAGTAAGCGTCAGTCAAAGACATCAGCTGTGCCAACATGTATGTAAGCAGAGCTCTCTGTTATGACATTTTGAACCTCAGTACAAATATCCAAAAGCACATTTAAGGTCTCTCTATTCACAAAGTACTTCTCTCACAGAAGTAGAGGGGTAGAGCAAGAAAACCATGAGAGGGTTTAAAAGTTCTGTGGTTTTTGAGATCCATTTTTAAGAGCTTGAATTTTCTCATGTAAGCTGGGTAGAACCTGGCCTCCATTTCAACTACATGAATGATGTAGGTAGCTGGAAGAGGTATATACTGGACAATATAATGCTAATCACCACAATACACAAAAATCTTCATGAATCTTATAAAATACTTAGTGCCATGTTCTCATCTATTCTGAAAAAAAAACAAAACAGATGAAAATGAGGGAAGCACTTAAGAAATTATTTTAATAAAGCAAATAATTGAAAACCTATTTTAAACAAATGCTGAAAAAATTTTATAATATTTATGATATTACAAGTCTTTTAATATAAGGTAAAGTGCTGTTAAAGTAAGACCTTTTGAGCTGCTGTGCAGACTGAAGTAAGGAAATTGATATAACACAAGTTAATGAGGGATCTGGAAAATTTCTTCATAGGAAGGTAGGATTACCAAATTTAACCTTTTCAAGCAGCATACTCTTGGGTAAAACAGGGATCAGACACAACACCTTAAGCTTTGTATATTTACACAGGAATATCAGCCAGCAACTAAAGAATTCTATATCTGGATAGCATGTGTTTACCTGGAAGAGAGAATAAAACCAACTATGACATACCAAGACATGACACCATGAAATGGACCTGCCCTTGCTTAGTCTGTGTTCAGGTAACAAAGATGGGATTTTGTAGACACACAATTGGACCTTCCTTCTGTTTTAATCTCACGATAAGAGCACATCACTGATACAGCTTGTCTTTAAAATTCCACCATCCTCAGGGAATCCCCAAAATAGGCCTCTTTTTAGAAAAAGCCTGAGGTTGGCAGGTCCTCTTGTAATAACACAATGCCATAAAATAATGTCAGCAATAATAAGACTGGTCAAAACAATTTCTATTTACTTTTTCTCAACATCTGCATTCTCATGTGTGAAAACAGCATTAAGTCATGAATTCAAAATACAACTACCTTCTTCAGATGTAAATATGATCACATTCCAGAGTTAGAGCTGTAAATTTTTTGCCTCTTGTTTTAGAGCAATAGGCCAAAAGATCTGGCTTCTAAACATACCTAATTTGTCAATATTTTTGTCACAAATGGCCGACTAACAAGGAAAGTAAGAGCACAGTAGTATTTTGGGATATTTTACTGCCTCAGGCAAAAGAATTGAGTATACTATTGTAATCCAAACCTGAAAACGTTATTCAGAGACTTTTCTTTGTGATTTGAGCCAAGTTAGCATAAAAATCACCATCATAATGGTCTATTACATATTGGACGAAATACTATGGGAACTGGAGACTCTTACTTCAATGATAATAGTCAAAGAATTGTACTTTATTTTGGTATTCTTGCATACACAATTACTCTAGTATCACATCAAATGTGATTTGAATAGATATTACAATAGGTTGAAATTCACCTACTCTTTTGCCTGAAACATAGTAAATAGAACTTGTGCTGTGAATACAGGTGAAGGAGAAAGTGTATGACCAGCAATTTCAGTTGAACAGTAGATGTGATTCAGAAGCATTGTGTGTGAAAAGCATTCATAGTATAGAGAATTGGTAAATGTCTTCTATATACAAAATAGGAAACCTATAATGCTACACTTGGGGCTCCACAGTCATTCCTATGTGTGTAAACTAAAGGCTTGTGAAAGAAAGGAAATCTAAGCAGATGTAAAACAGTGTTTATATTTGGAAAGAGCAGACTTCCAGAATGTTTTTGTTTTTATTTTGTAGGTGTCAAACACTCTCTATGATTTGTCATTAATTTCAAAAAATCTGGGAATTTGAAAGCTCAAATAGTGTAATGGGAGAAATATGTAAAAGTATTTATGCTGAGAAAGCTAAATAACATATGAAGTGACAGAGATGGTAGTCAAGAATGGCTATGTTGTATTATTTAGAGATATGTTAATTTCCATAAAAGAATAAATGGTTTTCAGCATGTGAGTATTTAATAATAATTTGTGGTCTTATTAAATATCTTTGGAGGGAGTGGGGAGGAGGATTTCTGAAAATACATACTATCATATTTTTATACTTTGGAGTAGTTACTTAAAGATGATTAAAAACGAAGTACAAAGTACATATCTAAGAAAAAAAGGACCTTCTTGACTGCTATTTAACTTACTTAAGGCATTTCTCAGATTTATTGTATAAAATAACAGCTATTTAAAGGGCAGAAGAAAAATATGTTGCATATGAATCACAGATTTCTTTCATTTCGCGCTATCCTTTCAATTTTTCTGCCAGGATTGTTTGATTGTTTGCATTTACCCCTCAGATTTGGCATACAACAGACCTCTGTGATCTTTGCTCAGCTAAAGGTGGAAAAGGAACTGACAAAAGAGGTGAGGACAGAATTGTTTGTGGGCCATTCACCACAGCTGTTGTAAATATTATACATTTGCATTATGCTGTGCCCTTTTACATAAAAGACAATTGTATTTTCCACCATTTCAAGCAGTTCTGCTGTGTTATTCATAAGCAAATTATTTTTATCTTGTTAGCTTTATTCACTTGGTTTTGGGTGGCTTTGTTTCTTGTCAACAGTTCCTTAAGGACTTCAAATTTTTTCTCAGCTAAAACATATTTTCTAACATTTATCTGGCTGTAAAAAGAAATGTGCTTTCTCAGTTTAATGAAAAACATGAATACCAAATTTCCTCTGTATCATTATGATCTGATTACCAGAGACTGACCTTAAGATGTCAGATTTCACTCTGCAGGTCAATATATTAAGTCAAATTTTTTGACTTCTTAAATAAAAATTCTTCTTCCCTTACTTAGAATGGATCCTGCTTTGTAATGTGTATTAATATAAAATTGTATGATTTAATATAATACCACTTAGCCATGAGGGATAATCATTTGGAAATTACCTTAGTGCCTCATTGTGACTAATGAGTTAATGTTACTCTTAGATAGACACCCTTAGGGTAGACAAAGTAAACTATGTAAGAATAAGGAGTTTATATTATCTTAGTTTAAGCAGTGAGGGAATTAATATTTTGTCCACTCTGAGATTCAAAATTGAAAGAAATACTGAAGAGCCATGGGGAAACAGAAATTTGATAATACAGAGCTCTCTAGACTAGTAAACAAGACTGGAAATTGAACAGAATCTAAATAAAATTGATATTAGAAGTATACCAAGACTTGCTAGTTATTTTTATGGATGAAAATATTAAATCAAAGCTGTTTTGATTTGATCCTTTTTCTAGTTAAAAGAACAATTTTCATAGGAATTAGTTATCAAAATTCTTTCTAAATGTCTATCCAACTTATACTAGATGACTTTAACTGTCCATTTTCTTGACCCATAAATTAATACCTTTTTAAAGGTCAAATATGTGTAGGAAATTGGACTCATATTCCTTCTATCTAACAGACTCTTCAAGTGTGCAGAGTACCTCTTTTTCACATACACAATGAAAAGTCTGTCTAAAATTTGATTAAGCAATTGTACTCGGGTGGTGAAGGTGATTTGCATGGTCACAACTTCAATATGCTTTAAATACATGGGCAAAGGAATGCTCAACTTTTAAGATTTTCAGAACTCATGCCAGACTCATGCTGGTGCCCACCAACTCAAATTCCTAGACATTAAACAACCCAGAACATAAGAAAATGAGAAATACAGCCATTTAGTGTTAAAACCACTAGTACACCATAGAAGGACATAATTTTCAGGTATAATTAGGATCCCAATTGTTTTGCATTTCCTCTGTAACGATTGGAGGCATGAACAGCCATAATTCATCCTTCCAATTCTTCTGAATTCTAGACTACTTCACTGAAGTAGCTAAAGTGATATTAAATATGAGTCTTCCTCTATAAATATGTCTGTTGGTTTAAGTGATAACTGGTATGAAGCAAGAAGCTGTGTATCTCCCTTCCTTCCTTCCTTCCTTCCTTCCTTCCTTCCTTCCTGTTCTATGAAAATATTAGGTCATATTTGAGTAGGAACATATAGACTATAAGGGACATATTTTGTCTTGACAGAGTACAAAGAGTAAACTGATTGGTATTGGAATTACTCAGTGTCTCAAGTTCCATTCAATAAATATAGTAGACCTAGCTGTCAACTTTTTTTCATATTTCTACTTTTGACAGGGTTCTTTTTCTTTAAATTGGTATTTATTTCATTCACAAATGTGTAAATTTCAACATAGTTCTGACAGTTTTGCATTTGTAAGTTTAGTTTATATTGTACATACCAAAGTTTTCCGAAGGAAAATTATTCAAAGAAATAAACAGTGGATTTTATTTATTATTGTTTATTTACTTATTTATTTATTATTGGTGATGTTAATAGAATTTTCTACTCTTCTGACATCATATGGACACAAAAAAAATCATACTGGACTTTCTTATGAGACTTCCAACAGCAGAGGTTTTTTTAATAGTTAGTTTGTGCTTAGGAATTTTTTTAAGCTTCTAGAATATATGACATTACTGTTGTCTTCTCAATAACATTTTTATATGTTTTGCATACAAGTAGGAAATAAATCCTGTGTTTGGATCACAGAAACTAATTCTGTAATGGGTGAAAAAAATACATTTGAGAAAACCTAGTTAGTTTCCAACTTTGTTTTCATCACCTTTTCTATCTTTCCCCCATATCAATCACATGAGAAATCTCAGAGCACATTTACCTAAAAGAAACATTATTTAATCTCAAACATTTTTGGAATGACCTTTAAATATTATGTGGAGTGTCATGCAATATCTATGTAGAGTTTTAGTTTAAACATAATGAACAGTGGTAGAACATGAAACACTGCTAATGTTTTTACAACCTATCTGTCATACCTCAATTGACATTTTCAATCAAATCCCTTGAGGGTGCTTACTTCTAGAAACAGCAGCCAAAGCGTGCACGTTTTTAATCAAAAGGTTTCTGTAATGGGTAACCAATAATTCCTACTGTCATTTAGCACAGATATTTCTTTTGAGGAATACACCATATGTGCACTCTCTAACCATGCCAAAAATACTGTACAAGATGATGTGAAACTACAAGGAGATAAAAATGTAAAGTGTATAAGGTGTAAAATATAAGTGTAAAAGCAGAGAACTGGTTCTTTGAAATCAAAGTAGGCTCTTCATTTGCAGCCAGCTTTCAACGTTCCTCTGCACTTCCTCTGTTTTCTACTAAGAATTTTTCATCAATTATGTCTACTAGAAGATGTGGGAATTGATTTCAGTATGATTCATATTATTCATTTATTTTGATCCAAAATACTCATAATGGAGAAAAAGCAAATCCATGACAAAGCCTTGAGACCATACATTTGTTTCAAATTTATACCATTAAGAAGTTACTATAAATTTTCATTTTGAAAGAATACAGACTTAAGAATTGCTCTAAAAGATCAACAAAATTGGTAACAAACAGAGAACAAAAACACAGATTAAAACAAAAATGTTAGTGACAAAAGTCCAGCTGTCTAGTAGTTCTTGTTTTGCCAAGATTATCCTGACAAGGAACAAAGACTAATGGGGTAATTTCTTTTGCCAAGAAGCAAGCCTTTGAAAAGGTATGTGCCTAGCAGTAATAGCAAAAAAAACAGTGCCCAAGGAAATATCATTGCATTAAAGTTCAGAAAAAATATGGTCATAGTGTGTAACAATGTCCACTGCAAAGTGACTTACTGTTGTCACTAAAGAATGTATGTAAAATGGACTTACACATGTGTAAGACTTGTCAGATCAACAAATAATAAATTTACAGGGTGTTTGGAAAACATTCAGAGCTGGCTCTTCAAACATTGCAACTCCATTATGCTGGCTGTAAGTCATCTCTGTGTCTGAGGATCTGAGCCAGTCTCTCCTGAATTCCTCTTTTATTCCCCCCTAATTTATTTGGCTTATGTGCTAGAGATAAGTATGATTTTGTTTTACAAAGTGCTGTGATGATATTTTTCCTGGCTTTTAATATGTGTTTCCTTTCAGATAATTCCTAATTTTCATTGCATTTTTTTACTTCTCCTGGTCACTTAATTACCAGTTTTAAAGAATCATCCATGAATTAAAAATCCATTTTCTGAATAAATTAGTATGTATAATTTACAATGTATACATGCACTCTTTGCTTAATAAAGAGAGAGTTTTATATTGCTCATGTGCATGACTTAGCATTTATTTGCACTGAATCTTGTCTAGCATTTCACTGCCCAGACTACTTGTATGGGTTTCCTCTAACAGCTGGGAAAAAGTAAATTAGCAGGCCCAAGATCATTATCTAAGATTTCCCTATAAACAGCAAAGTATGTGATTCATCGTTCTGTAAGCTTAAATGGATGGATCAGCTTCCTAAAGTATATATGTCTTTCCAAACCCTGTATTGGAATCTTAAATGTCAAGTTCAGTCTGGATATCAAACTTGTAGGTGGCTAAACTTAGATTAGATTCATGCCATTCTTAGTATCACAAGATATTTCAACTATTCATTCTATGGACATTTATCTTACCCTTAAAGATAATTTAATAATAATATAATCAGAAACCTCTGGGACCTCAGTGTCCCATCACCTTTATGAGACTTCTTGCAAATGTACTGCAAAGCACAAGGTGTTGGTGGGACCTCCCTGGTAGCCTATTTTTATGGTGAAAAGTTGAAATAAATCTTATTTCATTTTTCCTAGACTGAGGAAAGATGAAGTGAGCCTGAAAAATTTTTAACCAAACTGAAGCTGATAAAAATAAAGTAAACCAATTTGCCAGGTACAGACAGTATTCACCCAAGAGTTCTAGAGGAATTTGATTATGACATCGTGCAATTACTAATTTCAGTTTATAACCTAGCCTTCAAACAGCTGGAGGAATGGGAAGTGAAAAAGCTTCATTAATTTCAAATAGAGTATTCTGTATATAACAAATCAACAAAAGTCATATTAAAGAATGGAACTGATACATGCATAAACAAGAAATATAGAAGGAGAAATGTTTCCTTCAGGAGGAATAATATATCATAAACTTATTAAGATTATTTATGATAATCAGAGATGACACTAATAAATTGTAACCGAGTGATGTGATTAGAGTTCAAAAATGTACTAATTGGAAAAATTTACAAACGGTTCTTAATGAAATGGGTGGGATAGAAGGGAAAATCTCGTTGGTCTTGATAAAAGCTATTAAAGTCTAGGAAAAATGAAATTGTTATAGCTTTAATATTGTTGGATGCTCCTTTCTCCCCCTTACAATTTTGTGTTCCACCATGTCTAACAATCTAACAGTCATCTGACTTCTAAAGCACTTAGAAAGAATTTTATTGCAATGATTTTTGTGTATTGTTTCATATAAACTTTTTTTTTCCTGGCCTATACTATTTCTACATTTGATTATTAAGATTATTTTCCCTTTTATACAACTGGAGATTTCCACTTTAGGAAAAAAGCTTTTCTACCACTTACCAATTCCTTTACTCTTATGGTTAGCCATACTCAACATATGATAGTGTTTGAGTACCTTCATTTCTACTTTTTTTACATTTCTTTTGTCCTAAAGTCTTAATAATTTTATTTTTTTTTTAGATATTCCTCATGCCTGCTGAAAACATTTTATCCTTTTAGCTGCTTTTGAAGTAATCTTGTATCTGTTTTCCTCAATTTTATGGCATTTTTCTTGTGAATGAAAAATAAAGCATTATTCTGTTGAATTATGAACTTTTTTTTACTCTTCTAAGGTAGGAAATCATCAGTAATAAATGGAAAGAGTCCCTTTTCTGTGATTTGTTAGGGACAAATTTTCCCAAAAAGCATTTGAGTTTAAAAAAAAGTAATGCTTGACAACACAATGTTCACCTAGTCTATGTGTGAACAATCAAAATCTCCCATTATGATAATGTTTATTATTATGACTATGCCCTTTTTTTTTTTTTTTTTTTTTTTTTTTTTTTTTACAATTTTTTCAGTAATTTTCAACATTCTGTCTGGATTATTGATTATGTGTAGTCTTAATTTTAAAAACTTCACATATGGTATTTCAATCTACTGAAATTGTATGCTAAAAATGATGTGGGTAAATATACAATTGGTTGAGTTGCCTATTTGTAAGAGGCCTGCTGACTCTATACATTGATTGTCTTCTTCCACTGATCTCACTATTTCCTGCCTTAATTATATCCAAATAATTTTGCTATGCTTTATTGCTAACTTTAAATCGTCTTTCTTACATGCATTTTCTCAGACACCTGCTTGGCATTGCAAATGGAGAACACCAGGCAACACAATAAAGTTCTTCTCTCTGGCTGGAGTTCATAGCTGGCCTTTCTTTCCAGAACTGATCCACATGTCATTAGCTATTAATCCATGTGTCATTAGCTATTACATGCTCTTGAATTGCTAGATCTGTCCTAGTTTGCTCTAGAAATTTAGACTATACTGGAGTAGACTAGACTAGACTAGAACAGAATAGAATATTTCAGTTGGGAGGGACCTATAATGATCATCTAGTCATGTACCTGGCCAATTCAAGGCTGACAAAAAGTTGAAGCATATTATTGAGAGTATCATCCAAATGCCTCTTAAATGCTGACATGTATTGACCACTTGGGGTATTGACCACCTCTCTGGGAAGCCTGTTGCAGTGTTTGACCACCCTCTCAGTAAAGAAATGTTTCCTAATGTTCAGTCTAAACCTCTTGTGGCACTGTTTTGAACCGTTTCTACGTGCCCTATCACTGAGCAGCAGGGAGCAGAGATCAGCACCTCCCTCTGGACTTCCCCTCCTCTGGAAGCTGTAGAAAGCAATGAGACACTCCTCCCAGCACTTTCACCAGTTTCGTTGCCCTCCTCTGGACTTATTTGAGGACCTTAAGATCTTTCTTAAGTAGTAGGTCCCAGAACTGCACACAGTCCTCAAGGTGAGGCCGAACTAATGCTGAATACAGTGGGTTAATCATTCTTTGACTGTGTTGGCTCTGTCTGATGCTTTCACTGTTGTTTAAATGCCTTTCAATATGCGTCAGTATAATCTTTCATTGCCTCGGTATAATCTTCTCCATACTTTTCCCAGGCTAACAGGTCCATAGTTCCCTGCGTCTCCCCTTACCATTTTTGTAGATTGGAATAACATTGGCCAGCTTCCAGTCAGCAGGGGACTGCTTATTAGATAATAGAGAGGGGTCCTGCCATAACATCTGCTACCTCCTTCAGTATTCTGGGCTGAATTCCCCCAGGCTCTATGGTCTTGTGACCCATTCAGCTGATGCAGCTGGTCCCTTACCATTTCAGTAATCGCAAATGAAAGTTACTGATCCCACACTTGCGGTCCTCCCTGTCAAGGGACAGGGCATCCCAAGGTTTATCACTGTTAATAAAAACAGAGGCTAAAAATTCACTGAATATTTCAGCTTTTTCTTAATTCATGTTAGTCAGATGATCGTCTTCAACAAGTATGGGCCCAATGTTTTCTTTACATCTCCTCTTGCTATTAATTACTTTAAAATGCTATTAAGTACTTTAAAAAGCTCTTCTTGTGTTCTGAAACAACACTGGCTAACTTCAACTCTAACTGACATGTGGCTTTTTGTGTCTTCTCTCTGCAGAAATGAATTATGGCTCTATACTCTTCCTGCAAAGAATCAGTTCCTAAAATCATAGAATTTATTTTTTCCTTTTGAGCTCCATGAGTTCTCTGTTCAGCCACACTGGTCTATGTTTGGCTTACATCAAATTAGCATTTCTAAAAGGTAGTTCTTATACATTACTTATCAATAGGGAAAACAAGTATTTCGTTAGAAAAAAAAAAAAAAAGAAGAAAAACTTCCCCTAATTCATGTTCCTACTTTACACAGATTCCATTTCTTCCTAATGAATCAAGAAAATCCCTTATTCCACTTCATGAATTCTTCTGAACATACAAAAATGTCTTTACTATCTTAAAAGTATGTCCTATCTATTGAGGATTAATTATATTTGAGGAACCTGCAAGTATTTTGTGCTTTTGAAAAAAGAGACCCTGAAAGTACTGATTACAAGCTACTTTCAAAATTCAATTTTTTTTTCTTTTTAAATTAGAGAAAACACTAGAAATGTTAACATATGTGATATAGCTTAATAAATTTGATAGCTTACACTTATGGATGATTTGATCATTCAAAAAGTTTTTATTCTACATTTTCTGCTAATTGCTACTACAACCAAGAGCTTGGAATCTGAAAAATCTATGTTAAGCTGAACTTTGCTGTTTCACCTAAGTGTTTTACTAAATATGATTACCTCAGTTTTAAAATTAAGTGGTAATTTCTATGGAGTTTTAAAATATCAAAAATAAACAATCACAGTGCTTGATTTTATTTCATTAGTGATAAATCCATTCTTCTCATTTTTTGTAACTACTTCTTCTTTAGGAGAAAAGTCTGATGCTACCTGTCACTTAGGAGGACACTTCTGTGCAATAGGAAAGAGACAAGCCCATTTTACCTGCATACGTCTGTGAGAATCACAGTGCCATGACCACATAAACAGTGGTGGTAACTATTTTTTGGAAATTATAAAAAAGGAACACCTATGAGAAGACAATCTGATATTGTTTTTTTAAAGAACAAAGACAGATAGCATCTGTTAAACTCAGTTTCTATTCCATATAGTTACGGAACCCACATAAAAAAAATACCTGTCTTGAAAATGTCAGGATAGCAAGAAGAATGGATTTATAAAGAATATGAGTGAGGGAATCAAAGGAGGGGAAGCTTTAATTTTTGTTTGTTGATTACTCAATAAAATAATAAAATTGCTGTGATAAAATGTGTTAAACTTGAAAACAGTCCTGAGAAGAATTTCAGAACAGGTGAAAACTTTTTGTGATACTTTAAGCTAAACTAGCCAATGCATTTACTGTAGGGAAATAACCCTAAATTAGTGTGAGAATAGATTAAATGACCCAATTGCAGATGCTCTTCTATGAGAGAAAATGTTGCGTATTAAGGGCTTAATTGAACTTCCATTGCAATCAACAGAAAGACTCCAGATGGAACAGACGCAAATAATCATTTCTCAGTCTTCTGGTAAAATATTTTTTAAGTGATACCTACTCCAAATTAAAACAGATTTGAAAGTTTGAGAATTTTGGTTTACTTCTCAGTTAAAAAAAAAAAAAAAGTCTGTTGGTGTGCGTTGTGTTTTGCATATGTAGAACAACTTACAACTCCTAGGAACATGTGGATAAGCATGTATGCGTGGTTTCCCAGGTTTTCAAAGCCATGGCATTCCTAGGTCTATTTTGCCATAGGGCCATCTCAGGAACAGCTTATAGTTCTAATAAAAAGTGCAAGAAAAAAGAGAATTGTCAAGAGCAACATAAAGCCCTCAGTATAAGAGTAAGAAGTTAAGCTGAATAATACCTGAGAAGTGGATGCTCCAAATAAATAATTGAATAAGTGGAACACTTCGTTGAAACTAAGGTTTAAAAAGGCATACTCCTG
The DNA here is from genome assembly GCA_038380795.1 of Pyrocephalus nanus. Lineage (NCBI taxonomy): Eukaryota > Metazoa > Chordata > Aves > Passeriformes > Tyrannidae > Pyrocephalus > Pyrocephalus nanus. The sequence goes on from CM076260.1 coordinate 38,358,403, forward strand.
TGAAAGCTTGAGTTCTTTTCTTGTCTTTAAATTTTTAGAAAATACTTTGATTTTTGAACTTCAGGACAGGTTTGTAAAAAATGCTTGACAGTTTCTTTGGTTACAGAATATGTTACCAGAAAATTCTGATATGAGGAACTGTTTCCATAGAATCGTAGAATCATATGGGTTGGAAAGGACCTCTGAGATCATCAGCTCCAACCCTTGATCCACTACCACCACAGTTACTAGATCATGGCACTCAGTGCCACATCCAGTCTCTTCTTAAATACCTCCAGGGACGGAGAACCCACCACTTCCCTGGGCAGCCCATTCCAGTGCCTGATTACCCTCTCTGTGAAGAATTTCTTCATAAGATCTAACCTAAACCTCCCCTGGTAGATCTTGAGACCATGCCCTCTTTCAAACTAATGACAGAAGGAAAAAAAGGAGAATGACCCAAAAAACCAAAGACTTATTTGTTTTTTGGTGTAAAGAATACAAGACTACTTTCAAGTAGCATTTATGCTCAAAAAGCCAAATTCAAAGTCAAGTTTGTTAATCAAATTTAGCTTTTCATATAAGGAAACCTGACTCAAAAGCATCCCTGCTGGTTTTAAGCTGCCACAACATGCAGCATTCAGATGAGACAGAAACAGGAGTGTCCACCTTTGAAAATCATCTACCCACAGTCAATCCATGGTTCATATACAGCTTGTGTGAATGATGAATGCTGTGGTTTCCTCTTCCATTTAACTCTCTGCTGGCAACAAATTTGTCAGAGGCAGTTGGTCTACTTTTAAGTTTTACCTTCTCTTCAGAAAATAAATTAGAAGTATTAAAACTTCAGAAGATAAGATGTCACTGAGCACTGTTGAACTCTGCTGCTACGCAGGAGGTAGAGGAGAGACATTTTGTATTCAAAGCTGACATTTCTGCTAAAGTCTGAAGTAGGTCTTGAGCAAGTCATTAAAGTAGATGGTCCTAGAAAATAGACTTTATGAGGTTTTAAATACATTTATTCTATTCTCATTTTATTCTTAGTGAATTAAAGCTACATCATATAGTCCTTTTTCTTAAAAAAATGCAGTGATGAAATGTTCTCATTATTATACCCACTGATACTGATGGTAAACTATGAATTGATTTCGGTGGTGTGTCATCAGATCCTAGATTGTGTTTTTTTTTTCAAGGGGGGAAAAAAGAATAGTCATTATAATTACTTAGAATTATTTCTTTAGAAACACTTTCACATTTTTTTTCTTTTTTTTTTTTTTAGTTTGGACTACTGTTAAACAAAACCATTTCTAACCCTGTTAGAATGTGTGATCTACATTTCCCAAATTCACTGTTAGCAGTCTAATTATATGTGAACACCTTAACAGCACACAAAATATGAATAACAGCAGCATAAATCACATTCTATCAGGTATTAGGGCTTCACTGTCCCTTTCCCAGTTGCATCTGTTAGCACTTCCACACAAGGAAGCACTATGGAAAGTATGAAAAATATAGAAACAACACTAAAAGTGCATGAAGAAACATCAAAAAAGACCACAAACACAACCAGAACAATTTTCTATTTCATGTACAGTGAATATTAAAAAAAAAGTGTAGTCACCTAGGTGTTGAGGGCAAAGTGCGAACTATTCTTCAGAAAAATATACAGTTAAGAGAGTGTCTGTTCTCACTGAAAAATTAGTACTAATGGCTTTTGCCCTTAGGAGACACTTCTAAATCGAAAATAAATTATGAGTAACATGTCATTTTCCAAAATCTAGCCATACTCTCTTCATTATAAATCCTAAGAAATTGTGTCTTTGAAAAAAAAACCTTAATAAAAAATAGAGGTGACTCTATTCTAAAATTTAATTTAAAAATTAGGAATATACAAAAAGTTGAGTACCAGAAAACTAAATAAATATGTCAGTATTTAGAAACTTTGACTGCCAAAAATAGAAAAGTCATATTACATTCTGTTAAAATCATAAGGAAAAAACAATCACAAGAAAACCCAACCAGCCAATTAAGTAACTAAATAAACCAGTAAGTGGAAATAACTCGAATTGAAGCTTCTGAGTTTACAATGTTGAAAGCAGTGTTCTAACTGTTTCTGATCTCAGAAATTGCAGATATATTTTTAAAATGCTACCTCTAGGAACATGGAAACAGTTGAAAATATAACACCGTCCAGAAATATTTCTTTGCACAAATAATAACTAAAACTCTCATTTCTCTTAAAACTGATTCTTACAAATACTTACAAATATGACAAATGACTCTGTAATGCATGCTTTGATGTGTAAATTGTTCATGTGGACAAGTGTCAAAAGGTCTGAAAGAGTCATGATTTTACCATGGCAATCCCTTGGACAGAAGTCTGCACAACAGCAAACACAGATATTTGGAATGGCACTTTCTGTGCAGACTTAGTGGAAATTACTTTTACTCAGTGACGGGGAATATATAAGGAAAAAGGTATTTGAAAGATTCTAGTAAAAGTTTAGTGTTTAAAAAGAATGGAGCAATTATATATTTTTTTTGTCGATAAGGAAATAATTAAGAAGCTGGTTGTAAAACTGCAGTGGTATCGTACAGGTAAGGAAATGTTCATGTGTGATAAAAATATGCTTAGTTATTCATAAGATGAAGACTGCTTTGTACTAACTAAAAAGATCAATGAAAGAGTAAAGATAAAATGTGTGTTCTGCAGGTGATAATTGTGGTCCTGTACACTGAGCTATTTGATACCGTGTCCAAATACTGGAAATGAGATTTCAAGGACAGCTGAAAGAGGAACTTCCAAAACTGCCTTCAAATAATGTGCTAATATGCAAATAAGAGCAAATTGAAGAAGCTAACATGTTTTTCTCTCCAGTTCATACCCAAAATTTATTCCTTCAATAAGTAGTTAGTTCATCCTGCTTTTGTCATAAAAACAGAAATCAATATTCTTCCAGAGATGGTGGAACACACCACATGAGCTAGAGCATAACCATATTTGGCACAATTTATACTTCATTGAAGTCACTAGAAGATTTTCCAATAATGTAACTGGATTCTGTACCTACAATAAAAAAAGCTGTAAAAAACCCCTGTACCTACAATAAAAGTAATAGAAGAGCAGGGCCTAACTAGAACTTAATCTGATTAGTATTGTAAAAGACAATAAAGAAACTTTCTAGAAATATTATCAATGAAGGGAGGTCTAGTTTTACATCCTCTCTTTACTGGACACAGGGGGTGAGAAATGGTTTATGGCTTAAACATTGTTAAAATCACTGAAGGACTTTTGTCCACTGCAGCAAACTGTGCAAAGAAACAACTGCTCACAAAAGCCCACCCCACCCTGAATATGCCTACTAATTTGGAGCATGATTGGACTTTGAGATAAGATAAAGGTGGTAGTATTGTCCAGTTATCCCGGGAGAAGAATGTATCCACGAGTGTGAAAGACTGAAATGCTAATGACTCAGACAATCAAGTGCAAGCTGAGGATGTTCCAAGTAACCACCCAGGTGCTGAGGGCGTGCACAGCCGACACCTCTGGCTACAGGGTGGATACTGAACAAGGAGAGAGGCAAATCCTCCGAGAAAGGGTAATGTTTCCTTGTCCTTACACAAATGACTCAGCTGTGATAACTGCCCATCAGGGGACTTGGGGCAGTTCACACATAGCCTAAAGATATTAATTTCTGCTGGTAGGCAACTGAGTCAACTGCACTGACCTATTACAGGCAGCTGTAACATCTTAGAAGGTGTCAGAGACTCCTGAAGTGTCCCATGATCCAGTATTACATTGTAAAACTCCCTGCCATAGGGGAGGTACCAGGAGTGTTCCCACCTAACCTAAACCCAATAAAAGATGGCATGGATTTCACTCATCACAGTCTTCTGTCACCACCTTAGGCTTCGGTCACCAATGCACTTCTCTCACCACATGGGACTTCCCTTACCACCACAGACTTCTTCTTACACCACTTAGGAGTTCCTTCACCACCAAGGGCCTTTTCCCCCACTGCCTTGGGCTTCCCTAAACAAATCCAGACTGCAATCACCACTTTGACAAGACTGGAACTCTCACCGCTGAGGACATAGTTTAATGTTGGATGTGGTTGTGCTAACGGTTGGACTCAAGGGTCATAAAGGTCTTTTCCAAACTGAATGGTTCTATTATTCTACAATAAAACCTCCAGTTCAAATTTTCATATCATACGTGTAAGAGATCATTTAAATGGTGTCTTGCAGTTGGACACACAAGTATATTCTCACAGTTCTGAGATTTACCTGCAAATTTCCGACTTTTGTCCCTTCTCAGTTACAGGGTTGAGTTTTATGCATCCATAAAAGTCTGTTCACCTATTTGCAATCCTTATAACATGTTATAATAACATACCTGACATATCATTTAACTCACTTTCAGGATTTCAGCAAGGTAATCTCTATGTTCATACTGTTTCCTGAGAAGCTAATAGACTTGTTCTTGTCAAGGGGATCAGAGCTTGCAAATAGTTAGTTGCAAAGTTTATGGAGTCTGCAATTTTCTTATTCTTATCTGTCTGTACGACCCAGGCCTAGGTGGGAATTGATCCTGAATGGGATTCCTAGGTCTTTAGTACATCATAAATAATAAATAGGTAACAGTAATAAATTCACTTTACCAGACTGCAAGAGTTCATTTTATAGCCAAGATGTTTTCTGTGAAACTACCTGCACTGAACTTGAGTTCCACATAAATAAACACAACAATCTTCAACAGACTTTCTGAACTGCTTCTCCATGAAATCACCCTGACAACTGGAATTCTATGTGACAGTCAGATACTACAGCATGTCTATAAAAAAAAAAAAAAATTCAGGATTAGCATATCACTCCCAAAAGTAGCTCATTTATGCTATGAGTGACACAAAATTTAAGAGCTGCTTATTAGTGCTGACCCTCAGGTGTTTTTCATCAATGTTTGCTACTTGTGTATAAATGTAACTGTTTATCTGAGAAAAAATATAGCCAGCTATGAGTTTTTTGTAGGTTTCCATTGCAGGGGTGTTATTTCCTCACTCTGTGGACTGTTTATTTTAGGCAAAGAAATCTCTAATCTCTAAATTCCACTAAACAAGGAATTTAGAAAAAGGAGTATGCTTTTCTGGTATTTTCATATTGCAACAATACAAGGTCTGAATGGATAAACTCGGCAAGCTCTGTACAGAGTAAGATTCAATGTGTTTTCAACTGTATATCATAGATAAGTTAACAAACAAAAGACCAAGAGATCTGTGATCTCTTACATAAAGTATAAAAGTAATCAAAAATTACTTTTTGTGGTTTTCCACTCCTTTTTCTACACAAGTGGAGAAAAAGTTTGCTTCTCCTTCTGTTTTGAAATGTGCCTCCTAATGTTAAATGAATATGAGAATGGCACATAGGTATTTCTAATTATACAATTCATCTTGAGTGCCACTACGTATAATTTCCTGTTTCAATCTTCACTTCTTTTCAGTTATATAGAAACTGCTAGGATTTTAAGGAAGTGTTTTTCTCAGCAATAGCTTGAAGATATAAAGAAAATGAAATGCAGTGAGTACTTAAGATCTGCTAAATTGCTAATTTAAGTTTTCCAACATGTCTAATATTCAGCTCTGCACGTACAAAGTTCAGGTGGGAACAATGAAACTGAACTGGGTACAGCAAAGAAAATCTGCAATGACAGAGACACACATTACACAGAATTACAAAAAAATTAGTCCCACAAATGAGAAACATTAAAAGTCCTGAACCACCTACGTACTATAATTTCTGAAAATTAATTTTAATTTATTTAATTTTATTTTAGGTAACTGCCACTGATAAAAACATATCTTAAGCTAAAAGTCCAAGAACTTTAAATAATGCAATTTGGTATTAACCACTAAAAGTAAAATCATGCAACACTGACAAGTGTTTTTCATAGTTTGGAATGTCACAAGTTATTTGATTTCATTTTATTATTTAGTTTGAAGTGCTTCATTTGTTTAACAATGATATATTTAATATTTAATTTTATTTTATTTCATTTTATTTTATATTTATTTCTACTTTAGTGAATTTTGAGTTGTAAGGAAGTATGCTGTAGAGGATCTAATGATGTCCTGGAAAATATATTCTGGTATAGCAGTATTACTTCTTTTGCTGCTCTTAGTTTAATTCTCAAAACATCTGTGCTCTAGCTTTGGCTGTATATTTTTTCATCTCTTAAAGTAAGCCTTTCCTCTCAGATTTTTTGTCACAGAGATATTTAACTGGTGTGGACAGAAGGACCAAACCTTACCCCTCAGTGACACACAGCTTAAAACTTAATGAACAGGACACATCACACACTCTTACCAAGCAAGCCCCCTGCCCAAGTGCTGACTAGTAGCATCCAAGGTCCCTCTAGGAAGGGGAACCCTTGCTCCTAGCCTTCAGGAAGATGGTGACCCAGCTCCCTCATCTAACAATGACACCTGCACTACATCATCACATATCTCCCGATGTTCTGCTCCACCTCTGAGGGGATATATTCCAACTGCACATTCTTTTCTGTATAGATTGTCAAAATAAACCATTACTGTCCCTGTTAATCATAAAGCTGGGGACAATCCCTTTGGCTTCATATATGAGGCCAGTTAATAGCTGGCATCAGCCTCTGCTTTCCCAGTTTATCTGTGTTACGTGATAGGTGAAGTCAGTGTAGCGGGGGTCACACAACAAAGGTCCTCTATCACTTTGTTTTCCAGATCTGAGCAGTTCAATCAGTCAGAACTGGGCAAACGTAGTGGAGGTCATGGCTTTCTGAGTGGTGCTTTCAGATAGGCTTCATCTATGCCTTTAATATATGTATATGACTGAGAAACATCAAGCCTAAAAGGAATATTAACAAGCTGAGAGAGGAGATGAGATGAGATGAGATGAGAAGTGCATCCTAATATAGATCTAATTAAAAAGCAGGTTTACATACACATCCCCTCTACCTCCAGAAGCTCCAGAAAGACTGCACTGATAGCTTTACTGAGCAAAGAGCTTGATGTTGTGGACACTATAATAATTGCCTATCAGCCTGCTGCAAAGTATCAGTCATTGTCAGTTTGAGATAGTCAGTAATTATGTTAGAAGTTGATACTGTCACGGATTCCTGCCAACAAACAATGTACAAATTAAAATAGAGTTTTCATTCAGCATATTGCACAGTATAAATTTTCCAGTGTAATTCATTCGCTTGAAGTGGCAGCTGGTACAGCCTTCTAAGTACGCAAAAAAAAAATTACAGCTGTTTGGAGATGGATAGACCTGCACCCTCTTGAAGACCTTCTCTGCACAATAGCTGAAACACCTGACAATTCATTACAAGACCATATGAATTCTAAGAGATTTTCCCCTTTCATATTCATAGAATCATAGAATTATTTAGGCTAGGAAAGATCGAATCCAACCATTAACTAACAGTGACAGGTTCACTACTAAAACATGTCCCTAAGTGTCATATCTACACATCTTTTAAATACAGGCAGGGATGGTGACACAACTACCCTGGCAGCCCATTCCAATATTTGATAACCCATTCAGTGAAGAAATTTTTTCTTTTTATCCAATCTAGTCAGTCTTAGAGTTTTGACTCTTAAAACAGATAGGTACATGAAAAACTTTTCTATGCGTAAGAAAATAATATTTTAACACCATTTGCATAATCATTCATGAAGAGCTCATCTTTTCAGAAATGAAGACAGAAATAGCAGGGGTCATTGTAGCATTCCCTGTACTGATATTGCAATTGAAAATACACTTAAACAAAGGAAAAAGTTAAAAACTCACAAGCTAACTACACTAAAAAAGTATTGCACTCACACAAGAAACTCAAGAGCATTGGTAACTAAATGCACACTAAGATATTTTACACTTGAGATTCATAGAAAAGATAAATGGAAACCCCTTAGAGGTTGTTCACTCTTTTGCCTATAACTGGGTTAATAGACTTGAGTTAGTTAAACTTTACATATTTCCATTTGTACTTGTTTATAAGAGGGACCCACTGGCCTCAAAGCAGTGTGTGAGAACTGATATGGAAGACCTTGGACCATATCAGATCAAAAGTTGTGTTTAAATAAAAGTGTGATCCTCCACTCTCCCTTACCTTGGTGTTACAGTGATGCTATACCTTCAGCTTCCTCAAAAGAAAATCAAGTTATTGTGCTGGGTGGGTTTTTTTGTTTTGTATTTGGGTTTTGTTTTGTTTTGTTTTTTTTTTTTTTTTAAATTATCTCTATGACTTCATCAGAGATAACAGCTTTTCTTCTTGTTCCCCATGCACCCTAAATTTCTTAGTTAGATTACTCCTCAGCATTAATTTGCCTAATTGTAGACAAAGTAAAAACTCTTCTTATTGGACTTTTGATTGTAGGTTCCTCATATATGTGTATGTGCTCATCCCCAGAACAATGTGAAGTGAGTGATTCTTGCTCTGTGTGTGTGTGTGTCTGTGTGTGTGAGTGTTATATTTGTGACCTGTCTGGATGTTTTCTCACAGTGGTATCATTATCACAGAAAGTGAAATAATGTTAAAAGTCAAGATACAGAATTAGAAACCAAGTGCACAATCTTAGATTACCTCAGACAGTCCATTTGTTATCTACTGTTTGCTCATATGGGTTCATTCAGCAAATTTATAGCCCTTAAAAAGGGGAAACAAGTACATGGTGTGACCTTGAAAATATATTAAAAAAAGGTTGATTCCTTAGTTTTGGCTTCACTTGGCAAAGCAAATAAATGGAGATATATGTGTATAATGTGATAGTTTAATTTTGCTATTGCTCATTGTCCAGATAAAGAGTTTCTTGGGATTTACTGTGGCAGTCCCAGTGTGATTCTAAACAGATCTGTCTGGACCCTTTGCTCTGTAAAGTGCCCTGGGGCACTACAGTAGTATACCTGGCCTTGCAATAAACACATAACATTAAAGGAAACTGCCTACTTAGCATTGACTTTTAGTATATTCTGGTTAAACTATGTTAGTGAGGCTGGATTAGAATTTGATCCCACTTATCACATCTGAAAAAGTGTAATTCTTCTAAGCAAAGGCAGTTACAGATGTATTTACTCACCACTGAAACAGAGCTGCATTTTTCAAATTTGCTCCATGCTTTGTGCAGTAATTTGACAAACTGTTACTTGACATGAACATAAACACAATTCATTTGAGATTCTGACACTTACTAATTTCAAAGTAGTGTTCTGAAATAAATTTTCATGATCAATATTAAATTAATCAAAATCCCGTCAATGATCCGTGACTTCTCTTTCAGTATATGTAAATATACATCCATGTAAGGACCTGCCTTATACTGCAATGAATGAGACAAAGCTGTATTTCTATATAGGTATGCATGAAAATATATATATATTATATAAATGTCACTGGAGTGATAGATCCATGTTGCTGGTCCATTAATGTAGCCACTGGCATAAATGACCTAATCTGATTTTCTCATCAACCATCTCCACGTGCAATTGTACTATAGATGAATTACAAGAAATGTTACAGATTAGGCATAGTTAAAATATGAAGTGTTGCATGCTTTGTAATTAGTGCTAATAGTTCAATAATTGTGTGCAATAAATCAGCCAGTGATAAAATAAAACCATACAAATCTACTTAACCCATGTGCCATACTTGCTCTTTCTACATGGATATATATATGTGCACACCCTAATACACAAATGGCTACCACTGAATAGCGTTTTATGGCATACAGTAAGTTCACACAAAGTTTCACTGAGACTCATAAACACCTCTTAGAAGACACTAAAAAAAAAACCCCAAACAAACAACAAAAAACCCACCGCTAAACAAAATGAAAGGGAATTGATTCTGTGCTTTGAATTCCTATCACAGAACCGCTGGTTGTACTTTAACCTTGGAATAGGTATTGATTGACATTTACCACAGGGGACTCCATTACATTACACTAGTATATCTGAATGTAAAATGATGCTTTCCGAATACAGGCAGACACTATCTTCTATATTGCAATGCACTCACACGTTTACCTATGGCATACTGGGGCACTCATATCGACCTGATCCCCAGGTTGCCCAGAGTGGGAAGCTCTAGAGCACGTACTGGCTTTTTTTTAGGAATATTCTTCATGATTTGTCTTTCATGGAAACTAGGATGTAGATAAAAGAGGCGGAGTCGATGAGGTCACTTTAAGAGTCATCCCAGCATGTAACTCAGATGATGCATAGGCTGTGAATGCAAAACTGCTTTTAGGTTTTCTGGCCTGGGCTTGGTGTTGAAATCCATCTTCCTTTCTGACCTCTTCACTAAGGTCAGGTGAGCTACTCAATCTATTCAATATATTCTTCAGTCAATGAACAAGCTTAAGGAACTTCAGTGTTTGAATCAATCTCCTTTCCATTAAAAAGGACATTGGTTTCATTACGAAGATATTTATTAACCTGTGAATAGTTCTTCCCTGCCAAATGAAGGAGGTGATTGTGGGAATAAAGCTTTTGGCTTTGAAATATTATAAGACACATAGTTGCAAGATTTTTTTCTTAATATCTATTTGTAAATATTTGAAGTACCTTTGTTCTGAAAAAAGTCACTATCTTCAACTGAGAGATAAGAATGCAATTGATATTAAAGTAAACAGGAGAGAAGCAAAAAATTTGCCTCAGGATTTCTTATGAAGGCATGTTATTTCCAGATATTACTTCAGTGTATTTGAAGGACTCATTTCTTAGCAGAACTTGTATGTGACTCACTGCATGTAAAAAAAATAAATTACAATCGAGTCTTTAAGGCTACTTATATAAATAGAATAAGCCAGGACAAAATACTTAAAAGATTATGATCATGGAGTACAGTTATTAAATTTATCAATGAAGCAACCATGGCAAAATTCTGCAGTAACATAATTCAAACTTTTTTTCAACCCAAGGTTACTGAAACAAACCAGATAAATGTCTCAATGATCTACAGATCCTTTCTGTAGCAAGCCAGACTGTAGAACGCTGACACACAGAAACTGCTATCTGTTAATCCTTCACATTTAAACTCACTTTTAAATTCCACTTCATCCTCTTCCACTTCCACTACTGTAATGATGCCTCTCTCCAAAACTACCTAGAGCTGCAACCCCATATGGAGACCTGTGCAATCTTGTCCTAAAAGGATAAATTTTTCACTGAAAAAGAGTCAAACAAAAAGAAAAGCTTGCCAAATATTTTTTTTAATGAATAAATAAGAGAAAATTCTCATTCATTTCAGTTGTAGTTGTTTCATGCATTAATTAAGAAACAAAATGGGATTTAACAGACTAAGTCTGTGAACCCCATAGCAGGTGGATTCCATCTGGTGAGTTGAATAATCTGGTCCAGTGTTTTCAACCACTTTATCTGTCAGCTGGGAACTTCTGGGGATACCATGAAAATTCTCTGTAGTAATTTCCTACATCCAGGTGAGTTTTCCTCTTGTTTTGGAAGAGATGATTGTACTTCAATAAATAGTAAGGACATTTTTCCACAAAAAGAGTTTTGCATGTGACAATATATTCTTGACATTCACATATAAATGCAATCTAAAAAGGTGACCTGTAAGTCCCAAGGATAATTTCTCAGTAATTGAGTGTCTTATGTTTTGCCTAGTGTTCCAGTATGTCATGTATTTAATACATGGTCTATGAGTGCTGCAGTACTCCTTGAGGAGGGACTGGCCAGGACATAAGTAAGGACACTTACATCTGATATTAATATATTTTGTGCTAAATTCAGATTCCTTAACTACATAATCAAGGAAACATTCACAGGAGGTACTGTATATATACCTAAGAATACCCAAAGATCTATTGCCCTAGTGTTTAGCCATGTCAATTTATTCTGCCTTTCTATGGAACTTTCTGATTCAAACATAGAAACATAGAATAGTTTTGGTTGAAAGGGACCTTAAAGATCATGTTGTTCCAACCCACCTTTCACTAGACTAGGTTGTTCAGAGCCCCATTCAAGCTGGTCTTGAACATTTCAGGGGATGGGGCATCCACAGATTCTCTAGTCAACTTGTTCCTGTGCCTCATCACCCTCACGGTAAAGAATTTATTCCTAATATCATCTTCCGTTCCTGATTTGCCTGCTTCTGTGATTCTATGATATCAGAACCATAGTTATATTAGCTGCCCAATTTAGGCACTTAGAAGTTTAGGTTTGGATCCTGGGAATACTTGTGTATATTATCAGGTTAAACATTTTTGATTCAGTCTATACAACATAGCAGCATTTGTTGTAGTATATTAGCAGGATTCTTTGGTGCAAATCTGTGTTGTCAAAAAGCTACTGATCAAATGAAGGTCTATGAAGGTGACGTAGTCTTTTCAATGACATGTGCAGGGGACTTTTTGCAGAGAGGGTCACAGCATTTAGCTGTTGTTATATATAACACAGCTTATAGCACTAATACAGTTTAAAAAGTATACATTACTCTTCACTATCGCTTAGGGGGTTGGGGTGACCCCCTGGCGATAGACCCAGGGCCACATTTTGCATTGGGAGACGAGGCACACACACGAGATATGTGACTCACAAAATGGCCGTTTATTAAAACAAGAAGTTAGCTTTTATACAGTGGGATACAGAGAATTCGGGAACAGGGGAGGGTCTTTGCTTGGAGCATCAAATCCAGAGTTTTACAGATAAGGGGGTTTGAAAGGATAGGCCAGGGGGGTATATTTGGCCATATATGGTAAAGGGAATGCAAGGGAAGAAGTGGTGAGGGGCACAGACAGGGGGGTCTGTGGGGGTCTTGCAGGCTGCTTCTTATCGCTGGACTCAGGCATATCCTGTAGCTGCATCTGTCAAGGTCCTCCTAGATGGATTCCTTCCTCTGAGGCCTCTTTGCAGCCTTCCTGCATTCTTCTCCATTGTCTGTACACCACTGTAGGTCCACTTCCCACACTTCACTTTGCTAAAAAAAATTACCTTCTGAACAAAATGCCATGAAGTCTCTCTCTCTGTCACATACACACTTGTGCATGCACACACACACACGTATGCACACACGAGTGTGTGTCTATCTTGCTTTGACTAGCCTTCTCACTGAGAAAAAAAAGATATATTTAAAAGATAAATGTGTTAATCTGAATCATGATTGTGCACATTAGGATTACTAAAGGGTTCAGAGCTGATTGATTTTTCTATGTGTTGAATTACATTCAGAAATTACCATAGTCTACCTATTTATTTATTTGTTTAAGCAAACTGATAGAAATTAGTGTGAATATACACTTATTTCTAACTCTCGCCTGCATTGTTACTTAGCTGTCAAATGTTACCTAAATATGCAATGTTGTATGAATGAAAATTCTTTTTCTGTAAGTATTTGTCTCTCTTTGTAGTTATTTGCTGGAATACTTAATAGCCAATTAGAAATCTATTTCTCTGACAGAGGAAATCTATAATTCATCAGATATAATATGATAATTGCCCATTTATAATCTCAAACATTGCACATCATTGCATTGAGGAAATGATTCAGAATTGTTTTCCAATTATAAATAAACTTTATTGCTTGGAAAACGTACTGTCTCTTACAATCTCATAGAGGCTGGAACTGGGAGCTAAGATGACACTACTTAAAGTTTTGCAGCTCATAATTTAGCAGTTTAAATGCACAGTTAAAACTTTATAGATATATATCAAGGCCAATGATGCTATTCATGCCCTGCAGATGCAGCATTTGAAGCTTAAATCAGGGATATGGTGATCATCAAATAGAGACAGTGATTTGCCTTGGGTAAATTCAATCCACTGTCAGCCATGGAGTTTCTTTCTCTAGAATCTTCAGCAGACTAAAGGGATAGTAAGAAGCAGCTGATACATTTGTCTTTTCTTTGGTTGTGCTCTTTACACTATTAGCCATCATAAAAGTATTTGATTGCACTCACTCTCTGAAAACTGAGGTCTTATATCACAGAATCAGGCTGAAAGACCTCTGAGATCATCAAGTTCAACCTATAACCCAACACCACCATGTCAACTAGACCATGGCACTAAGTGCCATGTCCAATCTTTCCTTAAACACCCCCAGGGAGAATGACTCCACCACCTCCCTGGGCAACCCAATTCCAATGTCTAATCACCCTTTCTGTGAAGAAATTCTTCCTAATGTCCAACCTAAACCTTCTCTGGTGCAGCTTAAGACTATGTTCTCTTGTTCTATCATTGGTGTGCTGGGGGAAGAGGCCAACCCCTCCTGGCTCAGGTAGTTGTAGAGAGTGATAAGGTCATTCCTGAGCCTCCTCTTTCCCAGGCTAAATAAGCACAGGTCCCTCAGCTGTTCCTCACTGAACATGCACTCCAGACCCTTCACCAGCTTTGTTGCACTTCTGCGGACCCACTCCAGCACTTCAATGTCCTTCCTGAATTTAGAGTGCCAGAACTGGACACAGTACTTGAGGTGTGGCCTCACCAGTGTAGAATACAGGGGAAGAATCCCTTCCTTAGTCCTGCTGGCCACATTGTGCCTGAGACAGGCCAGGATGCCATTTGCCCTGGCCTCACTGATGGCTCATGTTCAGCTGCTGTTGACCAATACTCTCAAGTCTTCTTTTGCTGAGCTGCTGTCAAGCCATTCTTCTCCAAGCCTGTAGTGCTGCATGGGGTTTTTTTGGCTCAAGTGTAGGATCCAGCAATTGGTCTTGTTGGACCTTATGCTGTTGGTCTTGGCCCATCAATCCAGCCTGTCCAGGTTTCCCTACAGAGCCTTCCTACCCTTACCCAAATCAACTTGGTATCATCTGCAAATTTGCTAATGATAGACCCAATGCCCCCATTCAGGTCATCAATAAAGATATTAAACAGGACTGGGCCCAACACTGAACCCTAGGGGACATCACTAGTGACCAGACACCAACTGGATGCAGCACTGTTCACCACCGCTCTCTGGGCCTGGCCATCCATCCAGTTCTTAATCCAGTCAAGAGTGCACCTGTCTAAGCCATGGGCTTCCAGTTTCAAAGGCTTTGCTGAAGTGCTGGTAGACTACATCCACAGCCTTCCCCCCACTC
Source organism: Pyrocephalus nanus (assembly GCA_038380795.1). NCBI lineage: Eukaryota > Metazoa > Chordata > Aves > Passeriformes > Tyrannidae > Pyrocephalus > Pyrocephalus nanus. Next base: position 38,373,453 of record CM076260.1, read on the forward strand.
ATTAGGTGGGTCACCTGGTCATGAAAGCAGACCACGTTATTCAGGCAGGATCTGCCCTTCCTAAACCCATGCTGGTTCTGATTCCTTGGTTGTCCTGTAGGTGCTGTGTGATTGTGCTCAAGATGATCTGCTCCATAACCTTACCAGGCACAGAGGTTAGGCTGATCAGACTGTAGTTTCCCCAATCTTCTTCCTGGCCCTTCTTGTGCACGGGCATCACAATCATCTAGGACCTCTCCAGTGATCCAGGACTGATGATAAATGATAGAAAGGGGCTCGGTAAGGTCCTCCACCAGCTCCCTCATCACCCTCGGATGAATCCCATCTGGTCCCATAGACTTGTGAGCATCTAAGTGGCTCAGCAGGTCACTACTTCCTCCTGGATTACAGGGGATCCATTCTACTCCCAGTCCCTGTCTACCAGCTTAAGAGGACAGTTGGCCTGAGAATAAACAGTCTTACTGTTCAGATATCAATCTCTCTCAAAAAGAGTGTATAAAGAAGCTCTGGAAAATGAGATCTCTATTAATATCTTCCTTGCTAATGTGAAAACGTGGGTACAGGAACTATGGAGTCATACAAACTGTTACCTATAAAAAAGGTGAGGGGTAAGATTAAAAATGTTATGTTTCACTCTGCATTTTCTATAATGTTTTGAAGTTTATATCATGACCTCTTGATATCCCAGGTGAGGTGGTCAATTTGCTAAGTCCTAATATTTATATGATGAATATGTATTAAGGTTGTTTATTGTAAAGGCAGAAGCCCTGACAACGCTGAAATATGTCACAGACATCTCCTTCTTTCATCTCCTTTTGAAGAATGAAAGGCAGATTGCTCTGACTGATTAAGATGTCATCAAAATCTGATTCTGTTTCAAGTGCCTGAAATCTGGAAGGGTCAAAAGACCACATGGCAAATCAGCTAAAATCTCTTAATTCAAACTATTTGCAACTGCAATCACAGACAAATCCCAAACAAAATAATCTTCCAGTCCGAAAAACTTTTGGTTCCCCAGAGGTATAGCTGAAATGAGAAACAATGATGTACAGGCACAATGAGAGTCTTGCAAATGATTGCCTATCCTGTTCTTAAAACTGTCCAATGGCAGTAGTTGCATGGTGAGTCATTCCTTAACTAAATCTGACCTCATACCCCACAGATGAGATCATAAACCATTCAAAATAAGGTATACATGAAGCATGTATATGAGAAACTCCATAAAAATGAGGGAGTTTTATACACATTCTAAATTTATAAATTAATGCTCTTTCTTTAAAGAGAAATTTTCTGTTTTACATTAAATATTTCAGTGACCGCACCCTCACTCCACATTTTATGTGTAAATAAAAACATAGAATCACAGAATCACTCAGGTTGGAAAAGACCTCTAGAATCACTGAGTCCAACCGTTAACAAAGCCAAGTCCACCGCTAAACCATGTCCCTATCTGCCATTTCTGCACATCTTTTAAATACCTCCAGGGATGGTGACAACCACTTTCATGGGCAGCCTGTTCCAATGCTTGACAACTCTTTTTCTCCTAATATCCGGTCTAAACCTTCACTGGTGCAGCTTTGAGGCCATTTCCTCTTGTTCTTTCACTTGTTATTTGGGAGACTAACCTCAACATGGCTACAGTCTCCTTTCAGGTAGTTGTAGGTAGCAATAAGGTCTTCCCTGAGCCTCCTTTTCTTCAGGCTTAAACAACCTCAGCTCCCTCAGCTGCTCCTCATAAGACTTTTATTTCAGGCAGTCTACTTTAGCTCCATCCAAAGAGGGAGAAACTAGTTATTAACTTCTGAGAAGTAACAGCCCTTTTACCTCAAATAACCCTGAGGGATCAGAAAAGGAGATATAAGTACAGTTATCTTGTAAAATGTAGTAACATCTCACAGTACATTGCCAGATTTGTCACTTTTTGTGTAATCACTCTGCTGTTTCAATATAAAATGCTTGTTTGCAAGATTTTTTACTTTTAATCTTCACTAAAAGAAATTCTGTAAGTCATCCCTGATGGTGTGACTGTGCAAATTCACTTACAGCTTCAGAGCAGAAAGGTCACAATGATATCACTACTCAAAAGCATGTCGTACAGGTGAGACAGATAAGAATAGATACCCTTTGTTATAAAACCTGCATATTGAACATGGATAGTATGTTCTGACATTTAACAAAATGTTTCTTCTCTACCATGCATATTTAATATAGCTCCACCTCATGAATATATAATTTACTATTTTCCAGTGATAATAGCAGAATGGAGAACTGAAAGTATTCTAAAGAGAAGAAATGTGAAAGGTAAGGTTGCAATCTCTGATACATGTCTCTGGCAGCAAATATTAATATGATTTTACTCAGAAAATCAGAATTCACAGAAGTAACGTACATTAAAAAAAGGCCCCAAAGTCTATACAAGTTATCACATGACTCAAAACACAGATTAATAACAAAATACACTGTAGTCAGGTTGAAGTACAAACCTCTTACATATTCTGGGTATGTACTTAATTAAAATGACAGCTTATTTCTTCTGAATTAGCTAAAGAAATGTTTACAGAAGTAGTTGTTGCTTCTTCTTTCATACCTTTCCTCTCAAAAGTTTTCTGAAATTGTCATTTAATATGCCAGAATGAATGATTTCTGCTCTCAAAGTTAATAACAATATAAGTCACAATAACATTTTCTGAAAAACCTGTAAGGTCTTCTATTATTTTCATGAGCAATGATAAAGCATAGAATGGTGTGGTTTAGAAGATAATCTAGTTCCAGCCTCTCTGCTATGGGCAACAACACCTTCCACTAGACTAGGTTGCTCAAAGCAATATCTAACCTGGCCTTGAACACATCTGGGAATGGGGCATCTACAACTTTGGGTAACCTGTTCCAGTGCCTCACCATCCTCACAGTAAAGAATTTCTTCCTAATATCTAAATTTAAACCTACCCTCTTTCAGTTTAAAGTCATTCCCTCCTGTCCTGCCACTTCATATCTTTGTAAAACATCCCTCTTCAGCTTTGTTGTATGCCCCCTTCGGGTACTGGAAGGTCTCCCTGAAGTCTTCTCTTCTCCAGGCTGAACATCACTGACTTTCTCAACCTGTCTTCACTGGAGATGTGCTCCTCCTTCTGATTATCTCTGTGGCTCTCCTTAGAACTCACTCCAGTGGGTCCATGTCAGTTTTTTGTTTGGGGCCCCAGAGCTGGATGCACTAGTCAGGATGGGGTCTCATGAAAGTGGAGTAGAGGAGAAGAATCATCTCCCTTGACCTGCTGGTCATGTTCCTTTTGATGCAGCCTAAGATATGGTTGGCTTTCTGGGCTGGGAGCACACATTGCTGGGCCATATTGAGCTTCTTGTCAAAAAATTTCTCCAATTCTTTCTCCTCAGGGCTTCTGTTAATACATTCTCTGCTAACCCTTTATTTGCACTTGGAATTGTCCCAATACAGGTGCAGAAACTTGCACCTGGCTTGGCTGAACTTCATAATATTCCCATGGGCCCACTTCTCAAGCCTGTCTGGATTCCTCTGAATGGCATCCCTTCTCTCCAGTGTGTCAACCACACCACACAGCTTGATGTCATTTGCAAACATGCTGAGGTTGCACTCAATCCCACCATCCAGGCCACTGACAAAGGTGGTAAACATTGCCAGACACAATACTGACCCCGAGTAACACCACTTGTCACTGGTCTCCACTTGGACATTGAGCCATTGACCACAACTCTTTGAGTGCCTTGCTTTCTTAGCTCCCCTGCATCTGTGCTTTATTTATGCTAGCTGTTTTTTCATGTACAATCAGTGCCATATTTAATTCTAGAATAGAATAAAATGGAACAGACTATTTCAGTTGGAAGAGTCCTATAATGACATCATCTAGTCCAACTGCCCGTTCAATTCAAGGCTAACAAAAAGTTAAAGTGTGTTGCTAAAGACATTGTCCAAATGCCTCTTAAACACTGACAGGCTTGGAGTTTTGATCACCTCTCTAGGAAGCCTACTGCAGTGTTTGACCACCCTCTCAGTAAAGAATTCTTCCTGATGTCCAGTCTAAACCTCTTGTGGCACAGCTTTGAACGATTCCCATCTATCTTATTGTGAGTAGCAGGGAGTAGAGATCAACACCTCCCCCTCCACTTTCTTGGGATCTTATTCCTCTTGCTGCTTTTACACATGACAGAATGCTAAATTTTCTTCATTACTTTTCTCCCCCTCCAAAACAAACAAACAAAAAACAAAACCACAGCAGATTTTTAGATTTAAAATAGCAGAAACTTCCTAAGGTATGCTACATTCAATTCTATGCCAGGAGAAACCACAAGAGCTGTGCACAATTTCAGTTTCCTTAAACAGTGCCAGAAAAGGCTGAGCTAGGATTTCATAGAGCAAATTGACCTTGTGCTGTCCTCTGCATCAGGGTGAACTTCACTCTATGGTAATAATGGCAGTAGTAACAACAGCAATTGCAAACAGAGCTATTGGACTGCAACCAGCCAGGACAATTTCAGGACAGCTACTATACAGCTCAAATCACTGAGCAAGCAGATCCTTAGCAAGCTAGTATTATATGTTTCAGTTATTGACAAAGAAACTCTCCTGAGTACCCCTAGAGCACCCTATCACTGCAGTAAAGCTGCTTAAAACCAAAGCTATCATGAAAAATTACTCAAAGAAAAAAATAGGGGAAAAAAAACACAAAGAAAAAAAACAACTACCCTAAACCAAACCCAAACCCTCAAAACCAAAACTGCAGGGAACAGGCTATTATGGTGCAACTCATATCAGCCAGTATTACATAGTTCTTCAGAGTATGTAGTGGCAACAGGAAGGTCCAAAAAGGGATGGAAATACTACTCAGAAAAGCTGTTTGATTTATTCTTGCTGAGGATTTGTAAAGAGTTTGAATGCCTAAACACTGACCTGGCCTGTACCAGGGAAAGACTGAGATGTCTTTTTAATCAGCTTTTGGTTTGCTGTGCAAACATTTAAGAATATATAGGGAATCGGTGAAATGATAGATCAATATGCAGATACATAATTATTTACAAAGCAAATAATATTCTTTCTTTAAAGGAAAATAAAGAAATCTTGTGAAGGAAAATCCTCTGACTTGCTCAAGGATATGCAGGAAAACACATCTTCCAGAATGAGTACCTTTGTATGAGCAATTTTTGTGTCTGCCTCTGCATATATGTGTACATATGTGTATGTGTGTGTGTGTGTGTGTATGAATGTAAATTCAAAACACATAAAGTGCTGCCTGTTTATATTTTAGTATTTCATGGGGAGGTGCTCTAAGTCTATAACTGTAGACAATAGGAAGGTATACAGAGCAAAGTGGAATAAAATAAAATGCTCAGAGATCAGTCACTAACCATGTAAGCAGGAAAATAAAGATGCTGACTTACAAAAGTGTTATTTACTGGAAGGATTAGGATATATTGAGGTTGTGAAGTCATTCTCTGCAAAAAAAGCCTCCTGTTTGGTAACGTTAGGAATAAAGTAGTTTATATGGACATTTGGTTTTGGTCTTAATTTCAGTAAATTTTTATTGATCAAAATTATTTCTAACCCACATTTGAGCACAGAATTTTTGTTCTGACGTTGTTGTAGTGATAGGCACTTGTAATATTTTAAATGGACTATATGCAAAAAAGCACCCTGGCCTTAACAGATTTACAACAAAAAAAATCATATTTATATTACATAGAAATATGTGAAAGTGCGGTGCTTAGTGATTACTGTCATACTGATGATCAGAATGCGAAAATTGCATTTAAAATTATGAAAATTGCTATTCATTGTTAAAATGATGCACCTCATAAATTTCATGTTATTTTTAGGTGAATTAATTTTCATATAATTAATATGGGGTATTCTTAGAGCAAAGAAAAATCAAACTTTAAAAAAAAAAGAAAATTTTCCTTTTGTAATGAAATATTAATATATTGTTTACATTTTTATTAATTGAAATCAAATGTGAAATGAAATTAAGAGTTTGTTGCCAACATGTTCAAATGGAACTTCAGCAGCAACTGTCAGAAGGGTTTTTCTGTCTGTATAAGTGCGACATGTCCTCCCATGATATGAACTGAGTTCTGTCAGGAGAGTTGAGTCTACAGTCAGTTTTTCTGGCATGAGTGTTAGCTGGAAGAGAGATTTTTTCCTTCCATTCCTAGATGATGTAGCTATGTTCACATAACATTATTAATGACATATAAAGCTAAAAGCGTGCATAAATCTTTTTGAGGTTGATGTCTTTGATTTTAAGACTTTTAAGACCATATCTCTGTTTTCAGTAGGATTTTGTTTATAGACACTTTGTTAGCTTTGGTCCCTGAGTTCGTCTCTAAAGGACTGCAGAAATAAAAATTATAATTGAAAGCCATAGGTATTCACAAAGTATGTGGTGCAACTTGCAGGAATTTATGAAGCTGAGAAAAGAGTCTTATAATAATCAGGAGAAGAAGAGGATTTTATGATCTACAGAATCCAATAGCTACAACCATGCAAGACGCCCACACAATTTGTACCAGCGTAAATAAAATAGTTTTCTCCTTTAATAAATGCTTTGGGGAATATGCTGCAAAAAGGTTCTTGTTCAATTTTAAAGTAGTCTACCCCTCTTAATTACTGTATTTAGGCAGTCACGTGCTACATATAACAGTTGTAGCCAATGAAGTCATGGAATGCTTTAACTCACACCAGGCAAGAAGGATTTAAAAGGAGAATATTTTATTTATTAGAGTGTTCTTTATATCATTGTAAAAGAAAAAAAAAGTGGGAGAAATTAAGGAAGTCTGAGAATCCACCTATTTAATGAAAACAATATAAATATGTTATTTGGAATTTTTTTTTTGGATTAAATATGTTTATTTAGTAACTTAAAATGCAAGAAATATTCAAAGCATGTTTTCATTTCCAGTGCCTCTTCTCAAACAAAGAATTAAGTCAAATAATTTGACAATAATCAAAGTAATTTAAAAATTAGTCAGAAAATTTTGACGTCTTTCCACTGGGGTCTGGATATTTTCACTTGTTGTGAAATATTGTATATGTGTCATTTAATTATGTTTTATACATTTCAAAGAAGGTTTTTGCTAAACTATGATCCTTGGAATACATCCAAATCAGTATCTGCACTTCTTCTGACATTAAAATAATGTCTGATGAGGAATACATAAGGGTTTTTTTTTACAAAACAAACAAACAAACAGACACAAACCCCTGTGAAACTTAAGGATATCAGTTTTGCCAGAACTCCATTAGTATTTAAGGATACAGGAATATAGGGTATAATTCAAGTCAAACGCCAACAATAATTTTATCATGTGTGCTGGCACAATATATGGAAGGTACTGCAAACTTTAACCAAAATGTGAAACAGAAATAACCAAGGAATACATAGAAAAGGAGATATAAAAACTGTTTTCAATTATGGCTTTATGCAGAATGAAATGAAATAGCCTGTCATTCTTCTAAGGCATAGAATAAAAAGGCTAAGTTGTGATACACATTCTGTATAACAATTAAACTTTGTAGGAACTTGATGGCATGTACTCAAGGTGTTGCTTAGTAGGTTTAACATGGGTCACAGTCTTGGCTTGTTTTAGACAAGCTGCTTATGATTTAATGTGCTGTAAATAAAATCGAAGTGAGATCTACGTTTATTGAGACTTACAATGCAACCTAGTGCTAGCCACAATTTTTCATGGGTGAAATTCTTCATAAGAAATATCTTTTCAGAATATTCTAGATTAATCAGATATGATGGAGCACACCAGTTTCTCTAACTGATATTACTGAAAATTTTGTCATTTATATACAAAATTGTAATTTTGTATATAAAAATTTTATATACAATGCTTATTATACATATTGTATATAAAAAATGTGTAGCTACATTATTTCCAGTGGCACATAGAGTTGAGGATGGTCAACTTCCCTGGTCACTTCCAGTGAAGTAGTTCTATTGATAACACTTTGGGATCTCAGATTGCCACCTTTCTCACAAATTGCGGCACATTATGCTGATCGTGGCCTGGGATGGATGTCTGGAGGACTACTTGGTCTTGTGGGCCACAGGCAGCATTCATTAATACCCTGTTGCTCCAGAGTGTATGAGAAATAGCCAGACATTTCTGTAGGAATTCTTCTCAAAAGAGCACCAAAGACACACATATTCATTGAATCCAGCTTGGTCAGCCCGCTCCAGCACAGATGTGATTGCCAAGTTCAGTTTCTGGCAAGTTGTGAGCTCAGAGGTTCAGATGAGGGACTGTGTTTTGATTAGGCTAATTCATAGCTGTCAGCCTGGATAATGAACTATTGTGGAGATCACTGGCAGAAGAAGCAAAAATAAAAATTAATTTTCACCAAAATATAGGAGCTGGACAAAACAAGGAGACAGTCTTGGTCTGAATATTTTACAGTCAAAGCAGATTATTAACTTTTAGATAAACAAGAGTATGAATCCCCTCTGAATAATGATAAAAGCTTCTGCTTAATTTTTTCTAATTTTTTACTAATACATTCAAGGTGATGTATTAGTTAAGGCAACATAACAAATGTCTGAATATGGAAGCAACTCCATCATCCCAAGCCATAGTTAAAGAAATAAATGGCTGTCTGTTTCCCTTAAACTTCATACCTATATGTTTCATTTTCTTCTGTGTAGGTTTCTGGTGGATTTATAACTTGGCAGAATGTGAGCAGCAAAGATTTCATGATCCATCATCAAAATATGTAAATAATGCTGGTCTTAATATAACGTAACATAAAATTTAATAACTTATTAATACCTCTGGTTTAAAGAAGGTTATTACCTTGATCCTTGCTCACCTCTGGAGAGTCAAGAAATTCCATATAGTGAAAGTCTTATATGCCCCATATTAATAAACTGAAATTTCTTAGCATTCCCAGGAGCTTTTCGGATAAATATTATACCCAGTCAGAGTGCCAGTAAAGCAACATTATAGGAGGTATGTATTTTTCTTAAGAACAGTTTATAGGTATTTCTTTTAGTATCTGCTATGAATAATTCCATAGATCATGAGGAAACATTAAAACTACTACTTTTACATTCAGTTGTGGAGTTTCTATTTTTTTTTTTTTTTTTTATTAAATGCACCCTCTCTAGTTCAATTGCCAAGACAGAAGGGAAGTTGATATGTCACCAATGATTTGATAATTCAACCATTCTGCGTTGAATGAAATGACTATTTGCCCTAGTGTATATTCATGCTGCAATGGGAAGCATCCCATTCCAAGTTGAGGCTCCTACTGCGTTCAAAAATGTTAGTGCTGTAGCAACTCGTGTTGTGGTAATAAGTGATGACAAATGGAAAAAAAATATAGTCCTATTGTATTTAACCAGAAAATTGTTGTTTATTAAAAACTAATAAAAGCACATAGACTAAATAAACAAAAAACAAACAAACAAGTAAACATTTAGGAAACTGTAATTTTTGTTCTCTTGTATTTATTTCTATTTCCTGAAGTTGCAGAGGTTTATGTTTGTGTTTTTGGTTTTGTTTTGTTGATTTGTTTGTTTGTTTGTTTTTAATGGCCAGGATATAAAATGGGACTGCAGCAGAGCCAAGGGTACAGATCCCACTGTAAAGTGGTGAGATGGGTCAGAGGAACAATTTATGAAAAAAAAATGGCAATACTACAACTTAAACATATTTAAATTAATATCAAAATTCAGTGGGAAAACACTGAAAAACAAGGGCTTAGATAAATTCATTATAATCACTGCTATGCCAATTAAATATCTACAAAGTAATGGGACACTTCTGTGGTCACCTGAATAATATGGTCTATCCGGGTGACCAGTGCTGTCATGATGAAACAGAAATGCTAGAAGACATAGTGTTTGCTGCTAAGAGTCTGTTTAAAACCTGAGAAGTATCATCATATACAGTTTGCTGTAACTGTAAAATTACATTTTCCTGTCCCTGATGGCAAAAGGTGCTGGTGAATACAGAACAGATTTTCTGAGAGCTGTTCAGGTCCTCGTAAGGCACACCAGAAGGTTCAGGTGACCACAGCTTGCACAAGTTAATTTCCAAACATTTTTTGAAGTGTTTGAACATAGCTTTTGATACAATATTCAGGCAATCCAGTGAACTTACTGATAATGTGTTGTGAAACTGAAATGGTCAAGGTAGTTTCTTATCTTCTGCTTACAAAAGAAAAAAATTGCCAAATTAAAGAAAGATATAGTCTTTCCAGTAAGAATATAACTGAGAAGAATTAGAGTCATAAATCTAGTTTTAATTATCAATCAATAATAAAGCCATTTTTATGCAATGCTCTGATATTTTCATTCACATTCATTTTTAATTTCTAAATGAAAAAAGAAAAGAAAGAAAAGGCTTCTTGAAAGACTGAGAAAACATCAGCAGGAAAAAAAAAAAAACCTAGAAGAGTTCCTTTAGTTTCAAACATCAAATAGATAGTCAGCTAGTTCAAGCACTCTTCCACAGCAGTCCCCTAGCAGCTGGTGCTCCCCAGGACCTCTCTGTGTCTTGCCTTCTTTTTCAGTGTACAGCACAAATGTTTCTGCACTTACAGGGTGAATTAGACCTGGCTGAAAAAACAATCCAAATCCAAAGAGATTATTTTTCAGGGTAATCATTTACCCTATAATTTCCACTGTGGGTAAGCAAGACTGTGAAAAACAAGGCTAGTATAAATAAATAAATAAATAAATAAACAACAACAACAACAAAACCACCACATACACACAAAAAAAAACCCCACCAAAAAAAACCCACAAAAACAGTCAGTGCAAGAAATTCTTCACATTTGGAAGAAAATTAGCTTTTAACAATGATCTAATACCAATTTGTTTCAGGTATCAAGGCAGCTCCTTTGCACAGGAATTTGTTCATATTTCTCTCAAAAAAGTGTAAAGTCTTCCTTATTTTCTGGTGCCTTTAGACTACAGACACCAAAGAAACACAAATAGCAAATCTGATGTTCTTTGTTCACATGAAAGAGACCCCTTCTATGTCATAAACTTGAAATTTGACTCCCATCATGTCATTGTAGTGAATAGTATTTGAACGTGGGCCAGTTCTATCAAAACTGAAGGCTTTTCAGGAAAAAGTTTAGAAGAAGGGTTGGATGTTTCATTTTGGTTTTGTTTTCTGCTCTGAGCAGGGTCTGACACATTTTGATTTAATCTTCTGCATTCAAACAGACTATGGGTGATGGAGAAATGAACAGGGGAGCAGCCTTCTAATCTTTTATGCAGATTTTATTTTTGCAGGTTTTAAATATCAAAAAGGCATTGCTGACAACTTTCAGCTTTTTGCCACTTTGGCTTTCTTCAAGATGTATATTGGCTTTGTTTTCTTTGTTGAATCAAGGTTTACAAGGAAAAATCTGTACAATTTATTTTTAGATCAGCTAGTGTAGTGAGAAAAGACTGAGCTTTGAGGCCCTTGCTATCTGAAAGAGGTAGAAAACTTCAGTCTAAACAAAGGCTGACAACATTTGTTCTGAGTTTAACTTAATTATGTGAGTTTGGGTTTTCTTAGTGCATGACTAAGCTTTTGACAATTTGTGAAGTGGTATGTGAGTACTGCTGAGACAAGATGTTGTTTTATAAATATACTTGGCAGAGAAAAAGAGGAGTTCATAGTGAAAATTAGCTTGTAAAGACTCAAGAACAGGGATATGTGAAGTAAACTGGGTTTTCGCAAACCCGTTCAAGTAAATTTACCTAGCATATAAGCCTGAGGGAAAACTAAATTTTTACATTCACCTGTCACTCATTCTCCTGCTCCCATATTAGCTTCCAATCCCCATTCTCCCCAAAGGGAAAGCCCTACTTACTGACATTTAGCTGGGAAAAAATGGCAACAGATCCTATACAAATCGAAAAATGCAATATCACATCACTCTTAAGGTCTCTGATTCACCATAAGCTTAGCCAGCTCCTGGGTATAGGGATGCTTCTCTGTTAAAACAGAAGGGTAATAAAGGAGATAAGTGAGCTTTGCTTCTGGCCCTAGGGCACACAACAAAGAACTGAAAGCTCCTTAATTGGTCAAGTATGACTGCAAGATCTTGGAGACAAGTTCTTCAAGGAAGTTCCCATAGTCACACAACAAAGCAAGGAGAGTCTGTATGTTCTGGCAAGGCAAATTACCATAGATATATATTAAAAAAAAAAAAAAATCACAATAACACTTGTAAGACACTGTAGCAGTTTTCACAGAACGACAGGGAAGCAGACCCAAGCAACTTGAGCTTTAACTTCAGAATTACCTTTGCTTAGAGCACATGTGCCAGCAACCAGCAAGATCAGACACTCTCTGGAGCCTGGAGCTGAAATATGCAGAAATCTACACCATAGATGCACAGGTGCAGATGTCTTACCCCTTAAGCTGAGATGACTTAGAAAATATACTTTGGTCCTTTGAGATGTCATAATTGTACCTGTTCTTTTCCAATTTTAATGTAATGATTACATTAATGTAATGTAATGATATCTCAAGTTTCCCGGAAATAGGCTCGGGCACAGGAATTGTTTCCTTTAAGCTAATCTTAAATCCCAGGTCCGAGGAGTGATGTAAAATAGAGAATAGTCCATGAAAGTCCTGAAGACCTGTAACAGCTTCTTTTCAGTACTCTGTCTCCCATTTGCACCATTTTTATTTTTTAATTTAAGCCCATAATCTTGGGCAGAAACAGATATTTTTTTCTTTTAAAATGAGGGGGTTTTTTTGTTTTGTTTGTTTGTTTTTTTTAACATTGATGTCAATTTGAAATGCTTCATGCTTAAGTTGCTTAATGTGTAATGGAAAAAAATTTCAGGGACTTTCCTGCTTTGTGAGTTTTACAACCTTTCCTTTTTGGCACAAAATTTTTACAGAGAAGAACTTTTTCTAACAATCCTTATTTTGAGATTCTTTACTGCTGTTTCATGGATTGTCAAAATGAAAGCAACTATTAGAAAGTTCTAAACCCTGAAACAATAAGCATAGAAGGACATTATCCCAATATGATTTAACATTTTTAAATCTACTCATTTTCTAATTTCTCTGAAATGAAAGGAGCCAAACTTCATGAAAATTGTGAAACAACTCTGTTCTGTGGTGGATTTTATAAGAATCATTATAAAAGTTTTGAAATTCTATCCATTTTAGAAGCTTCCTTATGAATTGCTGAGACTACGTATCTAATTAGCTATGTACAGTTAATCCTTCTTATCTTATATATAAATAAAAGATTAGTATTTTTTAACTATATTGCATTGTGTTTTAATAATAAATAAACATACTGCAAAATATACTAATCTGAACTAGTTACAGAGGAATAAAGAGTTGTCATCTAGATTAACTCTCTACTCCCAGGGAAGATCAAGAAACACAGCTATAATAAGTTTAAAGTTTTCGTAATGCTTCAAATAAACCATGGTTCCTGAAAATAAAACTTCTCATTCTGGTGATCAGAATATTGAAGACACAGAAAAATGTGTGCAGGTTGAGTGGTGAACATTTTCTGCCTGGATTTCTCAAAGGCATTTGGTATGCTTTTTCACAGCGTTCTCCCAGAGAAATAGATGTGTGATGGTCTAGACAAGGTGTCTATGCAGTGGGTGGGGGACTGGCTGCCTGGCTGCACCTGAGAGGTGGTGGTAAACAGCTCCTTTTGAAACTGGCAACCTGTCACGAGTGGTTGTCCCCCAGGGATCAGTATTGGGCTCAATACTATTTGATATCTTCAGGAGTGATATGGAAGGTGGGCTCAAGGCTACCCTGCCTCCAGTTATTAGAAACTGAGTGGAGAAATGGACACTTCTGGAAGGCAAAGCCACTCTGTAGGAAAGAGCTGGAAAGGCTGGAGGAGTGGGCTAACCAGAACTTTATGAAGTTCATCAAGTACAAGTGTTGCACACGGCAAAATATAACGCAGGAATGCAGTACAGGCTGGGATCTGCACATCTGTGAAGGACCTCTGTGGAAAAGGACCTGTGGGAAGTGGCGAACAACAAGCTCAGTAAGAGTGAACAGCATGCTGCTGCAGCAAACAAAGCCAATGGGATGCTACTTGAATCACCAAGGACATCATCAGCAGAGATAAAGAAGTCATTAACCCACTCTAGTCAGTGTTTGTCAGGCCACATCTGCAGTAGTGTTCAGTTTCAGTCCCCACTACACAAAATAAGATGTGGACAGGCTGAAGAGGGTCCAAAGAAGGGTCACAAAGATGATCACCACCGGCATTTAAAGGGTGACTGAAAGATGGAGACTTCCTCCTTACAAGGAGGCATGTGGAAAAGGTGAGGGGTAATAGTTACAAATTAGCTTGGGGAGATCTTATTAGATGAAAGAGGAAATTTTTTTACGAGAACAATCAGAATAATCACACCAGCAAAATGTTGGATTCCCTTGCACTGGACACTTTTAAGATTCAACAGCACATGGTCCTGGGCTTTCTTGTCTAGACCATGCTTTTGCCATGAAAGGATGGACCGGATGGTCCTTGAGGACCCTTTCCAACTGTGGTATTCTATGACTCTGTGATTCTATGACTGAAAAATCACTATCCTTCTTACAAGAAATACTTTCACCCTGGGAGACTGTTATAAAATCTCTGGGATATATTTCTCCTTTCTCTCCAGGCACACAATCTTCTATTTTTAAAATAAATTAAACCCAGTCATCCAGATTTTCCATTCTGACTTCAGTGATCGCACATGCTTTATTGAAACTTTACTTTCCTCTGCCTGATTTTAGTTTTCTCTGGCTTTCTAACAGCATATGAACCTGGAAGTAGTTCTATAGCATCACTATTTGGAGAGAAATAATTATATTTTGCCTCATTTTCTGCTTGCAACAAACTTCTTAGCATGTCAGAAAATACCATTTGTGCAACAGTAGTTGCTTATTTGGATATACTTCAGGCCTTCGTATCTCAGATTTGCATTTCTCCCAAACGTTGCTATTGTCACTATATGTTTTGATTTATTTTTCTTTATGTGTATGGTTTTTCTACTTTACCGTATTAATCTTAAAGACTTCTGACCATTTCATTGATTTATCAGGATGAATTTGAATTCACAGCTTGTCCTCCAGAGGGTTTGTAGAACTTACTGTTGGGTGTCAAGGCTGATAAGTCATCTCAGTTGTTAATGAAATGATTAAAAACACAGGACGTAAGACAGATCTTTGCAGGGCCACCCACATCAAGTATCTTCCTAATTTCTTGACAGCAAGTTGATAGGTGCTATTTAAACTTGATGATTTCAACCTGATCTGAATCTGCCTGTTGATATTTTAATCTATAGCATATGACACTGTCTGAAAACTAGGAAATATAGAACTCCATTAAAAAATATTTATAAATCGCAAATAGACCACTTGCCTGTCCTGTAGACTTCTTATGTGCTGGCTGGAAAGAAAAAGACGCTGAGCAACGTATGAGAATGCAAATTCTATTGTAACAGGATGTTTTCACCCATACTGTCTTCCATCTTTGTATTCTGTGCAGATATTTGCATAGCAATATGCTTACTCTTCACATTCCACCCAGACAGCTCTCATATTATCATCCTCATCACTCATGAAACCTTCAGAAAGTGTTAACAGCTATAAGCCACCTCCTTCTATTTCGACACCTGAGGCAAACATATATTAAACCCTTCTGCCATTATTAATTCAGTTTGTATGAAATATAGATAATTTTAAATGGAAATAGGAATAATCTCTACAGTATTCAATTTACAATTTTATGTTTCCTGTTATTATGAGAAACTGAAATGTGGGGCATATAGAAAAGAAATCAAATAATTTGGGGCTTCTTCTATATCAAAATAATCTTAAAAACCTTCTTTGATGACTAGAATTTTTTCTTTCCACCGATCTTTGGTCTGTTTTTGCTATGAAAATTCATCCAAAATATCTTTAAAAACTCCAGAAAAATTTTTATTTCCTACTATCATCATAACTATTCTTTTTTAAAAGCAAAGAAACAAACCCTATTATTTCATAAAGCTGAAGATGCCAACAACACTGGAACATTTTGTTTTGCTACCTTACACAACTTTGGTCCTGACCTTGAAGAAGATGATGATAGAGACCTTGAATTGAGCATGACGTTTCATGAATATATTGAACAGGTAACAGATTCTTTGGGAAACCGCTATTTCCTAGGTGGCACACGGCAGTATTCTGCAAGTGCTGAGGTGGTGAAGCACTGGAACAGGTTGCCCAAAAGGGTTGCAGATGTCCCATCCCCAGAAGTATTCAAGGCTAGTCTGAATAGGGCTCTGAGCAACGTGGCCTAGTGAAAGGTGTCCCTGCTCATGGCAGGGCCATTGGAATCAAGTGATCTTCAAACTCCCTTCCAACCCAAACCATTCCATGATCCGGTGATTCATGGCACTGTACTGCATTGGTGTTGCTCAGACCAGAGATGATCCAATTGGGAATAACAGAAGAGAGTTCACGATCCATCAGAGAGAAAAAATGTTTTAACCTTATCAAAAATGAAATGGTAGAAATCACACTGATATTGTTGCACTGACATCTTGTTGGTATTTCTTTGAATGTTTCTACTGGAGGGGCCTCACAGGAATTCACACCACCCAAGGAAATCTGATGACAGTAAGAGGTGTATGTATACAATAATGGTCTAGAGGTGAGTAAGCTTTTAATGAAAAAGCAAGTGCTTCCTCAAAATTATAATCAATATTCTGTGGGGAAAGTGAGCAACTAAAAACCTCCACCAAACCAACCCTAATTGAATGATGGAGGTTTATTTTAGCCTCCAGACTTTGGGGGTGGAGGTGGGTGTGGGGAAATTGGTGATCACTTTTAATATATTCCTGTGTCACTAGTATGATAATTTTATCATCCTAATGACAGTTTCACTAGTCACACTGTAATATGTTTCTGAAAGGCAAAAGGCACATTTCAATATGTGCTATTGAATTGCCAAAGTTTATCTCACATTGTTAAAACCAAAATTGATAATAAAATTTGACAGCCTCATTGAAGAAGTAATTTTGTGTTTAAATTTTGAAAATTATTTCATGATATATTAAGAGTTTGTTTGTCCCACATGTTTAGTGGGACAAACTCATTATTCTGATACGACATTCAGTAACTTGAAAGGAATGTGATATTGTGCTATATTGATCTGATACCTCATTAGCGATTTCATAATTTCTTAGGAATGCCTATTTGACCTAATAGCATCTGGATTTTTTCCCTTTTTTTTTTTTTTTTTAAGAAGAGGGATGATAACTTTTGTTCTTGTTTTGTACAGAAATAATAATTTATTATGCTTTCAAGGGAAGAAAAGATTCATGAAAAAAACTGTAGAATATTTTAAAAACAGAATGATTCAACAAAAATAAAAATGTATCTTCTCTCCCAGAAAATACCCCCAAATTATTTTTAAAATATAAAATCTAAGCAGAAATTAAGATATAAAACCTCTGGACTAGATGGACATTTGAAAAAATTTGCAGTGATGAGTTCTATGATTTTGCGGTTTCAGGAGAGTTATACAGGAAACTGTTGACTGGATACAGGAATATTTCATGTATACAAGATGTATACTGAATACAGGATGTTTCCTGTATATAGGAAACTGTTGAAGTATAAGATTTCTTCCATTCTATTTTATTTTATTTTTAATGGTGCTTAGATGATTGTGATTATCTTTGGGATACACAATGAGATGATCATCACTTCAAGTACTGACAGTCTGATTACTTTCACCTTCAAGCTGCAACTTCTTCTGTGACTGCCTGAAGCCATATTTATTTAAATTTCCCTATCACAATGATGTGGTTGCCTCCACAGAGTGATTTTGCACTTGCCAGTGTTTAACTAGAAACAAGATAGAAGTTAACGCTTTAGAGTTAAGAACTGGATGATTGATTTTGGTTGACTTCTGAATATCTAACCGTACATATGAAATTGCCAAATCAGTGTTCAGCACAGCAAAAGAAATGGCTGCAAAGAGTGGCTCACTGGATACCAGTGAGTAAAGAGGAAAGAGGAGTAAGTAAGCTAGAAGAAATAACAAGGTTATTTTCCTCCAATGTGTAAAAGCCAATACTTCAAAATAAAGATTTTAAATACCTCTCTTTGAGAATTTGTACCAGACTGCTGCAGTTCTAAAGGCTGTAATCACTATCCTATTTTTTGCAATACCTAATGAGTAAAATGCAAAGCAGTTGTTGTGATGTTGTGATATCATCCATCCAGAAAGCCTCATCAAATTTCAGCAAGCTTCAATGGCCTCTATTGTCGCAGTTTTCTGAGAAGAAGAGTAAAGATGTAAATACGTAAAGTTGCAGAAGTCTATATAGTACCTTAATCCATATTATAGGGGTAATGACACTAACATTAACACAGGAAATGTTTTATAAACTGTTAGGGAGATTCCAAGGTGACACATCTTAGCTCTTGAAAACATGTAAAATTTTATAATAATTTTTTTACAAAAGGTTTGTTATTTGTTCATCTTATGTGGACAGTGTATTTTTATTTCTGTAGAGAATTTATAGGTAAACAATTTCTTTTTGATTTTACTATGGAAAAAACATTACAAAAATGTCAAGAAGTTTAATTAGGACTTTAAATCAAAAGCAGAGTGCTATCAAACCCAGATGGCAGAGTGATCAGAAAACATACTTAAACCAAAATGTATTTATAATATTTCCCAGTAATAAGGAGATACAAATTTTATAATACATGACAATTGAAGATGCATTAGAATTCCCTGCTGTGATTCTGGGCGACTTTTTGTTGAAGGTAAGTTAGTATCTGAAATTAATGTGATATGAAATTATGTTAAGGTCATGCTTCATCTTGTTTTTTTGGGGGGTTGGGTTGTTTGGTTGGTTTTGCTTGTTTGTTTGTTGTTTTTGTTGGTTTTTTTTACAAGAGGTAATATACAGATAAATAAAGTAACTATGAATCTTAATATGAATTACATAACCTTTTTGAGAGTTGTACATTCATCCTACCTATGTCATGTTAGTGAATTAAAAACATTTTAATTCTTATCATATTTCCTAGATTTGCTACCAAAAGATTAGTGCCTGCAAGCAGATCCTTACTTCTCTGGAGTCTTGGTTATTTTCTGAAACAATCCAATAATTCAAGCTTTGTCTATAGCACTAAAAAGGGATAGGTAAGTCCTAAGAGAATTTTTTTCCATTTAAAATGCCCATTCAACAGAAATGAGATGCTTTAGTCTCTGAAGATATACACCTCTTTCTATTAACTACAGAAGTGGCATAGATTACCACCCTAGACTAAAATTTTAGGTAGTTATGGTTAGGTGAAATCAATCTCTTATCCTTCCCTAGTGCCAGAATATCAAGAGCATTAAGAAATGTGCTAACAGCCCATCTGTTAATCACTAAATATTCTACTGATTCAGCATCAGCAAACATCATAATGCATGATCAAGCAGGAGGTTTTAAGTGAGCTATATTCCACACTCAAACACTTAATCTCTTGCAGTTTAGAATTTTCTGGATTTACCCTTA
The DNA here is from genome assembly GCA_038380795.1 of Pyrocephalus nanus. Classification (NCBI taxonomy): domain Eukaryota; kingdom Metazoa; phylum Chordata; class Aves; order Passeriformes; family Tyrannidae; genus Pyrocephalus; species Pyrocephalus nanus. The sequence continues at coordinate 38,392,985 of CM076260.1, forward strand.
CCATGTGTCAGGAAAGAGGGAGATAGAAAATCTGGACCTGGAAGAAAGAAGAAGAAGGAAAGAAAAGAAACAACAACAAACACATGAAGAATAGAAATTGCTGTAAAGCTAGATTCTGGAGACGCTCTTTAGGAATGACATCTTACACGAGTGGCTTCTATGGTTTCATTTGCACTACTTTCTTGTTTCTATGTATGCTTTGTTCAAGATGACTTTCTGTTTTCCTTCATCCAAGATTAAATACCAGTAGATATCTCCCTGTTTGAATTCCTAAATGTAGAATTTTTCTAGCTGACATCTTGGGGACAGAATGGTTGAATCTGGGGAAAAAAAAAAGAGATATTATATTCTACAATTAATTTAATAGGGAACCATGAATAAACCTAACTCATTCACATAAATATAGCAGTTCCTATGTTCAAACTGTGGATTCTGAGTACCTCAATTTACCTGATAACCTTCTCCTGCCAAAAAATAACATGTGCTTCCTTCATTTTTCTCTGCCTACCTCTGCTGCTGCTTCTAGTAGCATGGCTCCAGTTTCGTGTCAGCCCTGGTATGCATAGCATCTTCCAGATCACCAGCTCAAAGTAGCAAATCATTTGTAATTATCTTCATTATGGTTCATTTTCTGCCAGAAAGTATTTGCATTAGTTCATGGCTGGTGTAGGAAAATAGCTGGGGGCACAAGGTTTACAGTGAAAATATGCATCTGGGAGTGATAGTGACTAGGGCTTCCCTCTTTCAGTGGAGGTGAATGCTTAGATTACTTAAACAAGTTGACGAGAAATGCGACTGCAAGTTGTGGTTTCATGATTAGTTTAGTACAATCCAAGAACATGCTGCTGTATATTCATGCCACCTCCCTTGTGTCAGTATTTATGGTTATGAAGACTAAAGCTATGACAGCAAATAGTAAATGACTAGTTTTCTATTTCAGTATCTGTACAGTTCTCCAGAGAGTATAAAACATGAATAAGATAACATAGAATTTATGGCTTATACTTGTAAATGTGGCTTATTTGATTCACAAAGCTCCTAAAACTGGGGCAGAAATACTGGAAGCATACTTGTAAGATCTGAACAGTGTTTACAGGACATGTATCAGTGTGATGACAACATAAAAGGTCCCTGTGGCACTGTAAACATTCAGTGATGCCAACAATATTAGGACACTAGACAGCTTTGCAATTTACAGTTCTGGTTTAGCAGTGTATGTGATCAAAGACTGAAGAACATGGAGGATCTTAACACTAGTGGCATACATAGCTGGGACGTACACATTTTCTGAAAAACGTTAAGTTGCTATTCCTCCCAATGTACCTTTCTTCTCAACAGTTTTCTTTCCTAAGAATTTCTCAACAAAACCACTAACATATAAGTGACATGCAATAACAATAATTCACGCTGCTTATATACATATTTTTCTGCTGATGTTCTTCTGCAAAATATTTGCAGAAGAATAATGAAACCTAATTTCTGTGTGTAGGTAACTGAAATATAGCAGCTTGTGCTGCATGAAGAAGATGTATAAAAATGTGTGGTGTATAAGAATGGTTGACCTGAAATCATGGGTGATTTTCAGCTTATCTATGTGCGTGCCAGCATGTCTGAGACTTTATTGCTTTGCTGAAACAGAAACGAAACACCAATTTAATCATACTATCATGTTGGGATTTGTCTGACCTAAGTATTGTTAGACAGCAGATTTATGGCTTCATCTCAGCTCCCTCCCATTGCTATAGGTGCTAAAGACAAGTGGGATGAATCATCTTCAATTGTGTCTCAACTAAAAAAGTTAGACTAGCTTTGAGATCATGCCTTATTTACCTATCAAAAGCAGAGTAAGGTTAATCCTTTGTCTCTAATGAAGTCTTTTCATGTGAATGGCATACTATTAGTTTTATGTTACCTGGTTAGTTTTTGGGTGTTCTGGGAAATACTAATTCTCATTGCATCTGGACAGTTAGTAAATATTTTCTACTGACTTAAGCCAGAAGATGTGTTTCACTGGGTGAAACCTTCATTTTTCTTGTACAGGAAAAGGAAACTATTTCTGAAGTAATCTAGGAGTAGAGTGATGCAGGGGTATCTTGCCTTTCCCTCTTAATATTTCTCCAGTTTTTGCTATGCTGGATAGTATACTATGCAGGACATGCAAACTCACTGCCTGCACTTTACCCTACCAAAACATGGAGAACAAAATGTTTCATACTTGGTGATATTTAATATTTCACAACTATCTACTTGAATTTGTTGAAATGTCACTTTCAGCTGATAGCTCAGTAATACGTGAGAACTTCTCAAAGGTTAAAACTTTAGATTGCAGTTACCTCTGGCTTTTTCAGGAGAGAGGTTTGTTCTTAAACTTCTGAAAACCTGAAAAACAAGATATATTCTGTCTGTTTTGCAAATGTACTCAACTTTTAGATCAGTGGGGCATTGTAGTAACTGCATAATGGGATTTTTGGAATGCTGCCTCTGCAGTTTATGAGCAGAGGCTTATAAAAGGTGTGTAATAATGAGTGGTTTCAATTACATATATTAAAAAATCAATGTCAACACTTTTAAAAGAAACTAAAACATTGCTCAAGTCACACATATAGTATTCAGATTGAGTATGATTGCTTCATACTTAAACACCTGTGGGGAGATTCTTTTTACAAACAAAGTGAAGTGCATAAAAAAAGATCATAGATAATCACTGCCTATTTGAAATAGTAATTATAAAAAAATATCAGCGATTTCTCTGCATTCAAACAATTCACTTTGAACCCACTCCACCTAATTCTTTTAACATAAAGGAAGAGAAAACACCCAATATTCTGCATCAACACCTGGGAAACCCTCTGACTCCCCAGTGCTTTCTTAAGGCCAATACTTTAAATACTCTATCAGGATTTCTGTTCCAGAGCTGTTTTCTGACTCGCTGATATCAGAGTTGGAGTTCCATGAAGCACGTTGTCATCGACAGCCAGCACACCTTATCGTACTCACAAGTCAGAGGGGACACACTGCAGTGTGACTACAGCGCTGTCACCCTCTGGCTAATCACAATTTCTCTTTAGATGCTTGTGCCACAAATCACTCAGGAATGGCAGCTCTTTTGTGAGCGGAAATGTAGCCATGCACACACAGAGCAGCACTCCCCTCAGCTCTCTCTCTGCAGCCTCAGGGGACCAGGAGGACTGATTGGCTACGGAGTCTTCACATCTCAATTATAAAGACTGAAAGAAACAGACCCCGCCTGAGCTCCCACATGCTGAAGTGGGGCCTTCTTTCCTTGTTGCAAAATGTAAATGCAAATGATGTGTTTAAAGAAGCAGGAAACAGATTCATAAAAAGAAAAGAATAATGATATATTTCCCTCAGCTATTTTTTACATATCTCTTATTTTTAAGTCATTTTCAAGACTCTATTCAATATGCAAAACCTAAAGGTTGATGAAATGTACCTCTAAATGTTATTTTTTTAACAGGATATGCTCAACTGCAGATTAAAATTCCTACTCTGTAAACAGTGTTTTAATATTAAAAGCTTTGGTTTAGTTTACTTTGTTCCCCATTACAATAAAAAGATAAATTTAACCACAAATTATCCTATTTCTTTTTTAGATTATATAATTACTACAGAATGTGTTGGGGGAAAAAAAAAAAAGTATGGTAAATTTCGAAGCTATTTTTGAATTATTTAACCCTACATACTCTCTTTCCTATCCAGAAATTAATATACTAAAAATATTGTTGTCTTATATATACTAGAATTTTTCCTCTACCAGAGAATCCCTTTAACAGAAATAATGACATGGACAATGTCTGCCTTTTCAAAAGGAGGGGAGGGAAGGAAGGGAAAATAAGGATTTAAAAAATCCTTTGAATACTTGTGAGCTGTTGAGTTTAATTGAACCAGAGTCTGGTAATTCTGTATGAAATAAGTAAAATTTCAGTGACTGACTGATTGCCCGTAAATTGTATTTCACAGTCTTTTTCGCTTTCCAAATAAAGATGAAAAACTACGTATTTGCAGAATTATTAATCTCAAATTAAAAATCTAACTTTTAGTCTATATATAATAGCATATTTGTTGGACAGCTGACATTAAGCCAAACAAATGTCTTGTGTTAGAGAACAATTTTGAAATGTCTTGAGAAGTCACTGTGTTTTCTTTTTTCTTTTTAGAACTTTTATATGTACACAGATTTTGTTTACCTGTAGCAAAAAGTTCCAAAATCTATATTACCTATATCTAACTGGGTTCAATTAAAAAAAATCTTTAGACCATATTAATTAGTGTTATTAAAAGTTTATAGCATGGTCTTTAAGTGTCTCTTCTTTAACTTAAAAAATTTAGGAGTATTTAGAAATTTCCAAGAAGAGCACTATGCTAAACTGAAATTAAGACTGAGGACGGAATAATAAGACCAAACCTGATTGTAATTCTCAACAATGCAACAACTGTAGGTCCTGTAATAATTATACTCTTTAGAAAGTTTTTTCTTTTTTCATGTAAACTTTCCTTGTGACAGGGAGTTCCCTACAAATCTCTCTCAAAGAAGCCTCTTCTATTATCTGTTCCTCATGCAAGCATTCAAACTGTGATACAAATCTTTTTCTGATAAGGCTGAAGTCTTGAGCCTTTCAACAAAATGCATGTTTGCAGAAGATCAGTGTGCTAATTGTTCTTTTCTGAATGCTTTTCTGTACATTCATGAACTAAACAAGTTAAGGCAATACCCAGCTGGTGCTAGTGTGCTGATAACAAGGGCAGTACCTTTCTTGATACTATTGATACTATTTCTTGATACTTCTCTGCTCCCAGAGCTATAGATCTATATGTGGGTCTATTTATAGATCTACAGCTTCTCTGTTGTGTTGCATATCTGTATTCAGTGGATAAATCAATACAAACTTTTCCAACTTCCTTCCGGTGCCCAGGTTGAGTTCCTCACATGGGTCACGTTTTCTACATTCGCTTCTGTAGTTGCATTTGGCTGTATGTGTATACTGTGCATTTAAGCCCAACTTTACCAAGTGGTCCAGTCTGCATTGTATCAGTATGTGATCCTTTATACAGCTCATTATTCCTCCAAACACTCCATTATATTCCTCCTTCTTGATAACTGATAAAACTGTCAGGCAGTTTCAGGTCAGAAATCAATTCTCAAAGGATTTCACTGGAACATGTTTTCCCATTCTGATTTCATATTTTGCAGCTAGATTTGGAAGCCTGTCAGTTTTTCAGATTTCAGTCCATTTCATGTGTCTTGTGAATTTTGTGTCACTCTTCTATGGGACTTGTCATGCTTCTTATTCATGTGGAAATATTGTAATTTTTATTGCACCTCCCTAGAGCATAAATAAAACTTGAGTTCTACATTTTCAGAGTTTTCAAGGCTCCCTTTTACAATTTTTGTAGTTTACTAATTCTTTTAAAAATATTGGAGATGTAGGTGAAAGTGAATGCTGTACAATATTTTACTGAGAGCTTTTACTGCATTTTCACCTAACCATTAAAAAAAAAAAAAAAAGGTGTACTTTTCTGACTCTTTTCCGGGCTTCACTATCAAACAAGTATAGCCTATGGATGGAATGAACATAACCGTTTTGCTTGTTTTGAGTTTTCCCAGTGCTCAGTTAAGGATATCCAGGAGAGCTGCCTTAACTTGTTTTCTATGAATATTCATGGCACAAAAGCTCCGGGATGATTCTTTGACTTACATCAAAACACAGTCATTTCTTCACCTTAAATAATTACTTACTTTGGTTATTCTGGGACATCACTGCTCAGACAGCAGAGAGTTGTCTGTGTGCTCCCTTGTGTCAGGAAGACTTGGAAGAACATTGTTCGGATAGTGAAAGCCTGATTTTTTTTTTCCTTCCTCAATTTCATGTCAATATTTCTTGACTACTCTCATATTGTATCCTGTTAGCCAATTCTCATCTTTTTACAGATATATAAGCACAAGACTGCCATGGAGGAGGTCAGCAAATATATTGCCATTCAACTTATTCCATAAATACATGTGCTGAAGTCTTGCTGTCATCACTGGGACTCAAGTATACTCTTGTGCTAAGTGCGTGCTTAAAGGTTTGCAGAACTGAGGCTTTATTTAGGAACATACAGTTCTTCATCTTCCAGCTCTCATTACTCTATCAAAATGCTTAGCTGTTTGACAAATTGTGATTATTCATGACTGAAAATCATGTGACAGAAAAAACCTCAATATAGTATAATAATTTCATAAAGTATACTAAAAAATTGAGATGATAAGAAGAAAATGTATCTCCGAGGGTTTGGAAATTCATAAATGATTTAGATAGCCATTTTAGCACTTAGCTGTTTATATTGACTATGCTGAATCTTTAAACTTTCAAAAGTTTATTTTTCTGGTATTATATTGCCAGAGAAAAATAGAGAAAAAAAATTGATGGGACATAGAATCTTGTACTGTCAGTCACTTGTTTTCATCTAATGTGTTTTTTTATGGATCTATAACTCTGCAGGCCAGAGGAATCATTATTTTCCTTAGAACCTCCTACATGACACAAACTGCAGAATTTCAGTGTTTTCGAAATCAAACACTTATTAGCTACCAGAATTAAAGAATAGTGTAGAAAGAAAATTTTGTTGCTGTGCTATGACTACTGCATGGAATCATCTGCATTTAGAGTGATATCGAATAATCCAGAATTTGTGCAAATGTTCCCCTCTTCTCTCCACCTTCTGCCACCATTGTTAACCAGAATGGGTACTACTAGTCACAGTGCCAGGAGCACGTGGAAGATAAATGAATGCTACAACACGGAGGTGATTCTCTCTGTTCTATATTGAATTATGGTGGAATCTATTAGTTATGTTAGATTTCATTCCCCGTGTTGCACTGGTTTTATCGTTTGCATAAATCAGAAGACTCTCCGTCTTCAACAGTCTTCAACCCTGTTCTAAATTGTTCTGAGCACTTCTGGTGGAATGTCTTTCATTTAGGAAATGCAAGTGTCTTTAGAATGAAAGCCTTCAGGGAGAGACTCAGACATATCTTTCAGGCCATCTTTCAGAGCCAGTGGTTGCAACATGAGTTTAAGGGAGGGATTCCTCTTTAGCTTAGCTAAAAAAATGCTCACTTATTTTTCCAAAATGAAATTGTAAAATTTAATTTTTCTGAGAATAAAAAAAGTAAAAATTGGATTTGTCCCTTTCACAGAAAGAATCAATTCTGTAGCCAGTTTTCCAGTAAACTTACATGAAATTAAATTAATCTGCATATCTTATTTTTCATGGACAAAAGCTAGTTTTAGTTGTATTTTATTGTATGCAGATTGTGGGAAAACCAAGATTAAGCAATATGTCAGCTCAGGGCAAATAAAAAATAATTCCAAACACAAAAGAAATGGTTACTTGCTCTTTGCTCCCAGTCAAGTCAATAGTAGAGAATAATGTTTCAAATGTGGGTAGAAGGAAATATTTTGTCTTCTGTAGATAAGCTATTATCATATTTGTTTTTCTGATATTGCCAGTATAGGCTATAAACTTACATACTGTTTGTATATTTATTTTAATTTAAAAACCAATTTCACATGCAATTTAGCATTGTGATATAACATAATTGCATTTTGTTCTTATATCTGCAAAATGAATGCCCACGTGCTGACTGTTATCTATTGGTATAGAGCAGTATAGGAAATTTTTGCCTCTAGTCTTTAATTTAAGGCTGTGGTGAAAAATCTTCCTGCTTCCGATGTAACTGAAAGGGGGATAAAACACTCATTACTTTCCATTGGCTCTGTTATTTTGAAAAGCATCTAATTCAAAATTGGCCCACAACTAGCCTGGTTACCGTAAAGGGATGAACAGGGATTGCAGTGGTTAAATGCCTTCTTGGAATCAAGGGAATTTCGATATTGTCAATTTATTTTTAAATGTGAGGATGTAATTTTAGTAAAAAATATGGTCACTTTAAAAATAAATACTGTAGTCTCATGTGGGGAAAAGCCTCATTTTTTTGTTGCTTTGGGAGTTAGCAATGTCCTGCAGTTCTTATCAACTGAAGACTTTTTTCCCAATATAATTTGTTCAGTTCCACTGCAGGAGTCAGACTACAAATAACTCAACTGGAGTCTGCTCTTCCTGGTATTCCTGAAGGGCCAAAAGAAAAACAAGTTTCAAAAATTTTTTTCTGGCTAACTGAGGTTGTCTGGTCACCTAGGAAACTATTATAGTACCAGTTTATTATATTTTATGTATGTATGTATGTATGTATTGATTAATTATTTTATATTTTATAATATATTGCATATATAAAATATTTTATAAAATATTGCACAAGCCCTATTTGCAGAATTGAGAAGGCTTATTCCTTGACTATTTTAATTTTGTACTTGCTACTATTTCTATTTAAACCGTTACCTAATGTCCCTTTTTAAATATATTGGAAACTCAAAGCAACACTTGATGATAATTATATAAATGGAAGTCAAAGTAAAGGATATTTTCATAGAGGAGAAACATGTAAAAAAGCGTTTTATGGATGATTTAATGAAAATAGTTTATTAAACAAGATCTCACCCTGTATAAAACTCAGACTCGGGAGCCTAAGGAGACTTTTTTTTTTTTAAACCTCACATGAATCCAAATACCCAATTCTCAGAGAGATTGAGTGGAGTTAGACATCTACTACAAGTTTTGACGTTTACCCTTTTGTGCGGATTTAAGGGGTAAAGAGAGCCTTACATTTAAGGATTTCAGTTTGAACACAGTCTAAACATTCATTAATGTATTGCTGGAAACTGAAAAAATTAACTGAAAAACAGTTAACTTGATTGCATGTGAAAAAAAGTGAAACAAATACTTCACAGACATATCCAGTATTAAGAAAACCAAAACATTGTCTTTGTGTTTTGTACCTTGCTTAAAGCAAGAAAAAAAGTTTTTCATGCTTTTGCTTTCTCTGTCAGCTTTATGACATCCTGCTTTTTGCTTTTAGTGCAGTTAATACAACAGTTGTTTGGACATATATTTTATGCTCTAATATTGTAAATGTTTGTAAATGTTGTATAAATTTCAGCCCTGGAGGCTATCAGGTCTTATAATTTTCAAAGCAATGGTATCCAGACAGGAGTTTAGTTATCAAGCTTTTCTTGATTATGGTATTTTCAGAAAGGGCAATAAATCCCTGGAGGCTCTTGAAACACATGGGAGGTGATAGGTTTTCCTGTTATGCTGTAGTTTTCTCGATGTGGTCTGTGGTTAATAATCAGGAAACAAAGTTACATAGATCAGTTCCTTATAATGTCAATGTATTTTCTGCTTTTCAGAAAAACCAGTGAAGCTGCCTGAACAAATTGAAAGTCTCTTTCATTAAAAAATACAAAATGTCACTTTTTTTTTTGTTGTTTTGTGAATTCTATACTTGAATAGGAATTTCTTAACTAACATCTTCAGAATTTACTTTACAAGGATTGTGTTTGGAACTCTCCACTTTCCAACCTGTCTTTAATATTAATAAATGTATCACAAAGGTTGTTTTGTAATTTTGTCAACTTTTTCTCAAGGAAAGATTATGCTGAAAAAAAACCCATACATTTTTAAAGAAATATTAAATATCTTATTTGTGATAAAAAAACATTTACTGTCAACCAGAAGCTTTAAATGAAAATGTCCAATTGTACTCACTTCTGATTATGTGCTTTCATTTTGATAGAAAAAAGAAATGCATTGGTAATGTTTAGAGGAAGTTTTTCAAAGACTTAAGCTTTATCTTCTTTTTTACCTACAAAGCTCCAATTTTTTCATAAACAATCTCCATGTGAGACTGTTTTCAGATACTACTTCTAACTAAGTTCCATTAATAAATTATATAAACCTCAGAGTAGTATGAGTAACCTGTAGAGAGTTCTGTTTCTCTCTTAGAGGCAGCAGTTCCAGTCTGTCCTAAAACTTTGTAACAGGTGAGCACTCTGGACAGGTAGACTATAGAACACTATTATCCACTTTTGCACTGTGCTACCCATTGGATTTTTGTCATGCAAGTTTCCATAGGGATAAAGTTGTGTAAAAACAAGGCTGCTGCCCTAATTCATGATTTCCAATAATTTGGTAGGTTTTTGGAATATTTTGATGAGATGAAAAGTTTTAATGTGCTGCTAAATAGTACCATATAGTATCTATCACGAGCTATCATCCCACTTCAATTGTTACTTTTAACAGCATTTGAAACAGGATTTATTGGTTTCCAGTGCAAGTTTTTCTCTTTGCAGAGGGCCAATTGGTCTTCAAATTAATATTGATTTGTGTAACCTGTAAAAATAACTCTATGTGTCTGCTTTTATTCCTCCTCCATGGAAAAGGGAAAGAAACTGAACAGCACCTCCTGAGGCATATTTTTATTTCATATTCACATATGAAATTCTACTAAGTCAGACACCTTGCATATGTATAACCAGGAGATCCTTTTGTGATCGCTGCCCTCTGCCTATAATGGGTGCAGACGAGCCCACATGAGTAAATTTTATGCTTGACTTCTTTTAAAAGTGAATATAAAAAGTAGCAGCAAATTGAAGCCCACAGGGTACTTTGTACATTGTACTATAAGGATGTTTCATTGCATACTACTCATGAAAATTGAACTTGATGTGAGCTATAATTATGACAAAGGTAAGTGAGAGTGTGATTTTCACTTTGAGTACTCTTTCCCTTTGTCCTTTTTCTGTGCTTTTAGTCACCTTTAATATCTAGGTAGATGTTTCATGCCAAAGGTTTTCACATATGGTAGAAACTAATTAATTAGTTAATAATATATGAATCTTGCCCTACATTAAGAATGCAATCACCCAATGGGAAACCAGAAATATAGAGGATGCTAAAGGTTTAATTGAGACTTTCATCCTAGAAATGTTCAGTGACTCTGATATTTTCATGTATTTAACGAGAGTCATATCACAGATATACATTACCTTGATGGTCTAATCATCTATGTACAAGTTGTTGCTTTGGTTAGTGAGATCCACATGAAAATAGCAAGTTCTATTTCAACATAACTATCTTTTCAATCCTAGTTCAGTCAGATTTAATAATTTTATCCCTCAAAGTAGGAGAAAGAGCCTAAACATTATAATTTTGAAGCATTATGAAAAAACACAATATTTTGGTGGTACTTGAAGACTCCTACTTTGGAAAATCTAGGCAGACAGTTTCAATTACTAGAACAAAGTCATTTCAAGTGTCTACTAAGATAGTAAGTGATAATACTGAGTAGTATAATCTCAGGCAACTTCATATTTTTACACAGTTTCAAATAGAGCTTTGTAACCTTTTGTGATCAAGTTGAAGCATTTGCAGGATATGATGTGGTATGGAACCAGTGCTTTTCTTTGCTGGTTGTGGAACCTGGGAGAAGATCTCTAACATTTTAATATAAGAATAAAAATTTTCTAAGTTACAGGCCTCTGATTTTTTTTTTTTTAGAAAGCAAATAAATTTATATCTGTTATGGCTGTGAAGAAAGCCTGAAATTATAACTGAGGCAACAAGGCTCTCTCCTACTTTACTAAGAAAGTGAAATGACAACTCATGTGAGACAAGTATACTCACTTCAAAACCTACAATGCTTTAGAGAGCAGTCCAGGTTCAAACAGAGACATTTTGCACTCCATAAGCTGTCTAATGGAAGCAGTACTGAAATCTGGTTCGGACAACATATTCACTGCTGTCTCTGAGGTAAATTAACTTGGAACTCTGTGTATCTTTATCTCATCCATTCCTGGAACTCCAGCTTGTGTATTTAAACATAAGGTGTCTTTACTCCGTATATTCATGGGTGACATAGGGTACATGTTAACAATGCTGATCACTGCAAATACTGTAAATATTTTCACTCCACTTCGATGTGTATAAAGTAGAAAGAGTCAGTATTAAAAAATCCCACATTTCACACTGAACAACCTTTTATTTTGTATTTTTTGTACGATTATGTGCCATTTGTATTATTTTCGTGATACCATGAAGTTGCACATATCTAAAGCACACTGCATTGGCTTAAAGATGTAGCTTAAAAAATTATTATTCTTTTAGGCATTTTTAGTGTATCAACATAATTCTAGGTACTTATCCTTCAAAAGAAGTAACTAGGCTACCCAAATACACCCTCTATTTTTTTCATACTCGAGAGAGGTCAGAAGTCACATAAGTCCTTAGGAGATGATGCTGTTCTACCTAATGTCTTCTCTTGATAAGTGTTGGGAAATCAAGCAACATCAGAAGCAAGGCTAGGTGTCTATCCTCAACTGAGAGAATAAAGAGAAGTCACCACACACCTCCACCCCCTAGGTGAAAACATGTTCATGTAATAGAAGAAAATATTTATGGGCTCACAAAACTTTCAAGCCAGAACAGGACTGTATAAAAGCATCTGAGGAGTACAAGGAATAGATTACTGTCTGGGACTTAGTTTCCAGTTAAATGTGATTTAGACTGAGTACAGTTCTTTATGCACACAGAGAAGTCTTAACTGTTTTCTAGTATATGATATAGCTGAGAGTCTTGCATATAACACAAGACATAAATTGAAGCAGATTTCACTTGTGATGATCTGCAGCTGGGCAGAAATATTCTATAGCAAGTTCTGTAGCTACACTGTGGCATAGAAGCTGTCTCCTACTTCTTGAATCCATCAGGTTCTCCACTATGCAGTGTTTGCTATCTGGTGGCAAAGAAAGAAGCTTTCATAATATAGTGAATAAACCTGTGAAATATAGCACTATCTATGAGACAATATCAAGCAAGAATAAGCTGCATGAATCATATTTAATATGAGACCTGAAAGGTTTTATATTAGGACAGTGAAATACACAAGTGCATTAGAATAAAATTGAGGAAGTTAAGACAGCAGAAACTGTACGCAAATCTTGGCTGAGAAGGAGCTATAAGCATGGCATGCTTATAGTTACAGGCATGCAAATGAGAAACTGGGACAGAAGAAGATTGTAACTGCATTTCAGTCACCTGATGTTGGTTTCACTTTGGAGTTAGAAAGTTAAAAATAAATTAGTGAATGGGTGAAACAATCCACATATGTTTCAGTGGTCCTGGGTGTCCTGCAGCTAGCCAGCATATTCACAATCTTGGTAGAATTTCATATTTTAATTTAATCCAATCTATCTAGCAGTATCTATAACTTCCATCATCAACCTACTTGAAAGTTGATGGTTTAATTTCTGTATGACATTCTCCAAAAAATCTTGCATAACTGACCAAATGCAATTTTACACATTCGATACTGTGATAACTAACAAGACACTCCCAATGCTTCCACTGTCTTTTTGTGAAGGAGTTGTGCTGGGCAAATGTCACATGCTTTCCTATGTAGAGATCAGCTTCTGTTCAATTTCTTTATCCATATAATTATTTGGAACTGAAACAAGACCTTCAGCATCCATTAAATTAATAAAAGAATAGAACTGTTTAAAATTAACATAGGCCCAGAACCTCGAAGATTTTGAGGTGCCTTCTGGATATAGTCTGTACATTTCTGCATTGTGAGTGTAGAAGTGACACAAAATGCTTAGTTCTGTTTGTCATTCTCTCTTTCCATCATATTGAAGAACAAAAAATTGACCATTATTGTATTTTCTAGACCTGGTAGAGATAACCTGTTCTTCAAGAGAAACAGTGTTTCCCCAGGGAACATATATTACAAACTGATAAAAGAAAAACAGCAGTAGAAGTAATTTGTGTTTATTCAGCACTTGGCATCAGTGACATTTTCATGGAAGATTTAGATTCAGTTTAACACTAGTTTCTTTCTTCAAAGAAAAGTATTTGCAACCACAGCTACAGCTTCAAAAGTCTACCACCACCTAGAAAATCTCGAAGTTGTAAAAGCTTTGTTATGGACTTTTAGTTTAGCTCAATGAATCAAGTAAATTTTACCTATATTTAAGGCACCATTCATATTCTATGTTGCTATCTACTGTAACTTTCATAAAAAGAACAAATTATGACAGTCCATTACAATATATTTAAGAAAATTAGAAGTGTAAATATGATAATTCAGATGTATTTCTTAGCCAGGAAATATGATATATATAATGACATATAATTTTTTTTTCACTAAAAAACTGATAGGGATCATTTTTGAAAAAAAAAAAAAAAGTTAAGTCTTTTGTCTGCTCTAGTACAAAAAGATGTCATAGACACATACATTTTTACATATACATCCATATACATGAGCAAAGTGAATTAACTTTTGAAATTTAACTATTAACAATAGTTTCCAGCAAAATTCTTCAAGTGGACATAGTTCCTTAGTATCTAATATGAATGTTTTGTTTTGTTCAGGACTAGTCTAATAAAAAGATTGAATCAAATAGATGCTTGTGGAAATATTAAATACAAATTAATGCAAAATAGAACAAAACAAACAAAAAAAGGCTTTATTTCACCATACATTTAGATTAATCCCATCCTGACTGAGAAGACATGTAGGTGTTTAATTACTCTGTCATTACTTTGACTTAGTGATGTACAGTACATGGCCCTGTAAATTGTAGTTGTGAAGTATGCCAAAACTTAGCGTGTTGGCACTTCAGCAAACTGACCCATGAACTGAACTCAGTTCTCTAAAATGAATAAAAAATGCCACAACTGTATTTGCCAAATAGGAGCTCTTTCAATGTAAGACATGCAGTAAACAAAATCTTAGACAAGTTGCTTAAGCTGCTTCATATAATTACAGAGAATACTACAGAAAAATCTTCAGAGAAGAGATTTTTAAAATTATTTTTTTTCTTAGATTTATTAAATTAATTTTTTTCTCAGAATCTTCAGATTTGAATTACAAAAAATGATGTAAACCTTGGCAAACCTGGAGGCATAATATTTAAAATCCGCACTCTATGTTAAAAGAAGATGAAGAGACTGTAAGATATCCAAGCACAATCTACAGTCCTTAATCATATGGAATATATTCTGAAATTAATAAAATCACGCAAGACATATTTCACTGAAGTTACTTGTCATTAGTATCAGATGATACTGATAAAGAATCTTATATTAATTGGCCTTGTGCCCATGTAAAGATTTGACTCTCTGAATATTTTCATACATAATTAAGCACACAGATGTTTACAAAGAACCAAACTGAAAATCAAAAATTAAACCATAAGTTCACTGAAGTCAGCTGTAAAATTCCTGTAGCTTCAGCTGCACTGAGATTCCACCCCTGGATCTACAGTCTATTTTATTTTGTAAACAAAATCAAACATTTCTTTGAAACTCAGAAAATAAGAGAGAGTTCTTTTCTCTTAAGAAACTGAAAATATAGATCCTACTAAACAAAGCAATTTTGTACCAGGTTAGGTATTGTCTATTTAATAATTTATAAAGAAGTATTATATTCACACATACTATTTTTTTGCAATAAAATATCATCAGAGAGCATTGGTGACAAAAGCTAGTTGGAAAAAGATGATAAGGAAAGCAATGAAATAATAAAATCATTAAATATGTCACTTTTTTATTTGTCTGAAATGACTTGCAAATGCAGGTGAAATTTGTTTATTATCAGATGAGACTGCTGGATACAGTGAAGAGATGATTTCTTCTGCCTAATATCTCAGGTGTGCTCGTGCTGTCAAAATAGAAGTCTACAGAATCCATTTCAGATTTTAATCTCCCTGATAATCGAGAAGCCAGGCCGCCCACTGCTCTGAATTAGAGCTACTGCAGAACCCTTGTTTAGGGCTATTCTGCTTTACATTTAAATATTTGTGTATTCACTGAGAGAGAGCCTACAAGCAAACAGGATAAAGTGCCTAAATTGACAATTCTCTTTTTAAAGGGAAGGAACAACTGATTACCAGGCTTATTTATGTATATGTTTTGTT
The DNA here is from genome assembly GCA_038380795.1 of Pyrocephalus nanus. Classification (NCBI taxonomy): domain Eukaryota; kingdom Metazoa; phylum Chordata; class Aves; order Passeriformes; family Tyrannidae; genus Pyrocephalus; species Pyrocephalus nanus. The sequence continues at coordinate 38,408,863 of CM076260.1, forward strand.
TTGAAAAAGAATATAAACATCAAAAAAGGAGAAGGCAGAGATCTCAGATACTTTCTTACTCAGGGTTCCTTGTGGAAGGTTCCAGTTTAAACCTGTTTGGTGTATATGAACATTGAATTTTTAACTTCCCCATGATGGTGAGTGCTTTATTTTCTGGACAATATTTAAAAAAAAAAAAGAATATGTAAGTTAATGATTTTTTTTTTTGCTCCACAGAAATAGGAAACACAGTTGTTTGCACTGTCCTACTCATAATCGCTTAGAGTGTTTCAGTTTCTGAACAAAAAACCACAGCCCTATGCTTTTATTATACTTTTTCTACTTTTTATTTATTTATTTATTTATTTTATTTGGAGATGGATAGTGGATGACAAGATACTAAGCCGTCATAACACAGACTTGTGAGATTTATTGATTCAGCTCAAAGCTGCTGGAGTTTCCATATATCAGAGCTTTCAAGCAGTAGTGCACTCACCCTATATTATATCCATTAAGGATTTTTTTATCATTAAAAATCCAATAAAGTATTTATAACCCTGTTACAAACCCCTGATGGTTAGATTAATGCAATTCTAAGCACTTTGATTATATTATTTTATTTCTTTATTTTATCTTCTTTTATTTCTTTCTTTTGTTTTTGTCAATCCAGTGAGTTTTGATTTCAGAGTTATCAGAATTTTCAGGCTACCTGCAATAAGAAGCTGTCTCAAATGTCCATCTTTCTCTAGCAAAGTCTGAAATTTAAGTCCCTCTGAGGGTTATTTGAATATCCTTTTATGAATTCAGAAATAATTAGATGATCTCTTATAATGAAGCAATTTATATTAATAAAAGAAAAGTCACAACCTCTCTAATGAAGGTTGAAGGTGGACTTCCTGCTCCCTTGTTACCACATCCTAATGCAGCATCTTTGTGCTTCTGGGAAAGCAATTGGAAAGTATTCTCAGGAGATGTCTGTACTAAAAGGAACATGAGAAAGCACAAATTCAGGACTAATGCATGTAATTTCAAAAGAGTTATGATATTTTAGTGTACAGTCAGGAGTCTTCTTTCACAGAGATGCATTTTTTATTAAAGCATAGTTTTTGAACTATTTAAACACTGCATCTTCCCACAACAAAGAGATTTAGCTACTGATAAAAGTAGGAATATTTCCAATAAATTTCATCTGCAAATGCCTAAACTGTCATGGTTGTCATATTTACTGATGCCAGCAGAGACGTCTTTTACATACAGCTTTTCAAGGCATCCACAGGATCATTAAAAAAACCTCAGCATTCTGGAGATATTTTAATACCAGCCTTCATTTCATCTTCAGCATATTGTATAAAATTAGAATATGAATTTATACCATTTTTGTAAAGCTTATAAATTATTATTATTACAGCTACTATTGTTGCGATTATTCATTGCATAGATAGGATAAATTTGAGGAAATTCATTCACTGAAAATCATGTGTATTTAAGTAAGTATTGGTGCAGTAGACAAAAAACCTTTTATATAGTACCTGTGTATTTTTTCTCAGAGCATCGGTACACATGAAAGTCATAGCAATTTAAATGCATCATTTTCTAAACCCATTTGTGTAAACTTACCTAAAGAAAGATAGTAGATGCTTTTCAGCTCATAAACTTGGTTACAGTGCATGTTTGACATGTTAGGGCTACAGGCAAATGATGAGACCTTCCACCGGGCCTGAGGTTATGAGAACTGAGCAGAACATGGAAAACTACTGAACATAGCACAAGAAATTGTGTGAGAAACTGACAAAAGTTGTAAATCCTGTCATGAAGCACAACCAGACTAACAGATGATTAAGGTGGAAGTTGACTAAGAAGCAATCAAACTTCTCAGAAAACTTGAGGGAAATTGGGCACCTCTTGGGGAATACAATCTTCAAAGGCCAGTAACACCTGACTAATCATAGCAGCACTGGCATATATGGCACAGTCTGTCTAGGTAACATTATCAGAAATAATAAATTCAGGTTTAGTGAATTACAGCTGGCACAAGGAGAGACGAATTAATTATGGAAGACTGTTTATTTGGGCACAGACTGAGCAGAGAAAGGGGAGAACAAGTGGGTTGAAAAGAAGGCCAAGGAACAGGAAAGGCATTAACAGGTGTCTGATGCTGCTTAGTACCAGTCAGGCAGCCATGTGCAGTTCCCTGTAGCAGAAACAAGACAAGAAAATTGACTTGGTTTTAGATCATCATTGTCGGGTCTGCATCCATGGTCATGAAAATTAGTGGAGAGTGAGGTGGTTGTTCTCCTTGGAAGTGAGGGAATGCTTTACTGGGCAGAGAGAACAGTCTGGCATCACTGTGCTCATGCCTGGTCCAGAACTGGTGGCATCAGCCATGCTGCGACTTTACAAAAAATTAATTCATCTCTTAATAAAAATTCTTTTTAAAGTGATGAATTTTCATAAACCTAAAGTGTGGAGCCTTGGTAGGTACGTTAGTTTGAAGGTTACATGTGTAAAACACCAAGATGAAGTGAAAGTTTGAGGTGCTATGGCAATGTGGATTTGTCCCTTCTTCTCTCAATTTTTTTTTGTGCCCAAATATAATGAAGGCATTGGGTGGAGTTATTTTTTTGTGTGTGGGTTGTTGATTGATTGGTTTCTTGGCAGGAGGAAGAAACTGATAGCCAGGAAAAGATGTAGTGTGATGTTCAGGTAGCTGAGGAGCAGGTCATAGAGTTACTGGAGTTATATAGCCCTGAGCAGGCAGGTTGGTTCCTTCTAGCCCTAACCATTCTGTGATTCTGTGATAGAGTGTGCCCAGCTTGCTGTGTAGTTCTAAGCTGAAGTTTTAATTTGGTCCAGGATCCTACTTCATCTTCGAAACATGAATTTGACATGACTGCAGTTTTGAGTTCTAGTGTAATTTATAAAATTGTCACAGCCAAGTAACATAAACTAATTAGAAGTACCATGTAGTGGTTAAAGTTTACTTTAGTTCTGATTATGGTTTGTATAGAAGTCTTCTTGTCCTTAAGGACAGCAGTTGTCCTTAAGGAAAGCAGTTAATGAGGAAAAAATGTTTTGCATTAAGTTTCAATTACATTACTGTAAATTAAATTTAAACTGTTGCAGAAGATCTAAAATTTTAAATGATTTTCTAGGTTTGGAATGGATCTTGACTGTCTTTTGGTTTTTTCTCCTTGAGCTGCATTTCTGAGTTTGACCTATAGTTCAGATACCAAAAATAAAGTATGACAGATCTGCTATACAAATCTTGACTTCTCGTAAGCCAGTAAGAGAAAAAAAAAAAAAAAACATGATAAGAAGTTTTAACTTCCACTCTGTGGTATATGTATTTGCTAATTAGAATTATTTTTAAAACATCTCTGCTTTGCAGAAATATTTTTTCATCGTTTAAAATATAATATTTATTTTAAATTCACATTAAAAAGAAAATTAATATTCTATATCTAACCTGAAATACGAAATGGCAGGCACTAGCACACCAGAAAAAGGAATTTCTCAACATTAGCAAGGGAATAATGACATAAAGCAAAGTATCTTGTTAAGCTGCAGAGAATAATCCGTTTTTACAATAATTCACTCTATAGTTAAGTTGAACCCATAAATTAAGGAATCCCTTAAACTGTAGGATAGCCACTAAGATAGAGTCGTATATCTGATAAAAACACTTTAAGAACAGGAGGTCAGGTTTAAAAAAGGTGAGTGCAATTAATTTTATTAAATTTTACATCTGTTAAATATATGCAATAATTTTCTAAACATTAAAGATTATTACTAGCAAATATATGTTCTGTCATATAACTGAGGAAAATACCAAGATGGTTGTAACATTTAGTAATCACTTCCCTGACATAACTCACAAGAACTGTCATATATGTCTTTTATTCACATTCTCTTTTATTGATCACCATGTAGAAACACAGATCATCCTCTTATCCTGGACCTTCACTAACAGAGAAACTGTGGCCTCACAGAGAAAAAACTATATATTGGAAGTACAAAACTCTCAGATTTGCTAATTGTGGAGTTGTTTTAACTGCAAATAGAAGGAAACATCTTGAAAAACTTAATTATAAATGTTTTAACAGCTCTGTTAAAGATCTTGGATATCTGATGTATGTCTCATTATACTATTATTAAGTTACTGATCAGTTTTGCAACATAATACTATGTAAGGTCAGGCAAGGATTCTTTTCTCCATGGAAAATTGAGCTATCAGAATCTCTGAGGCTGAGCCACAAAGAATCAATAGTGGGACATGGTTGCCTAAATATAATTAAATTTCTAACTTCCCCTGTTGATTGAGAGACTTATCCAAGCTTGCAAGAACATGTTTTGAGGATGTATTGCTTAAAATCCCATACCCCAACTAAATTAAGCTGTTGCACGTAAGGTGTTGGGCTCTATATAGTAGGGACTCCTTAAGAAATTGCAAACTATCTTCATAATTCTTTGTACTGAACATCATATAAGCACTGTCTGAAAGTACTAGCTGGTTTACTGGGGTCTGATTTATTAATTTTCACTAGTGTAGTCTTCCTCATATGCTTTCTAAAAATCTTCCAGAAATAACACTTCAAGCCTTTTAAATACCAATTCATTTACATTCAAAGGTCATTGTTCTCTGAACTTATGGTGTCACTACTGTATAGGACATTTCAATGTGAAGAGTCGTTTTTACCTAAAGAGAAAAAAACAGGGATTAGCTGAAGTTTAGGGGAAGGAAATGGTGAATGAAATCTTTCACCATTATAGCACTGGTGAAGACTGTGACCCTACTCATCATGACATGGATATTTGCCAGTGTTTGGAGGTGTAATTGTCCTAAGCTGTGCCCCTGTACCTGTTTGTGACTGTTTTGGTTCCAAAAGTGATTAAGCCCCCAACAGAGCCATAGTGTCAGACCAAGCGCCATTGCAATGTTGACTAGAGCAGACTAGCAGACTAGTTTAAGTCAAACTGAAGATTACCACTGATTGAAAACAACCCATTTTATTCAACATCTTAATGGAAAAAGAGTGTTCACCAACAGAAACCTAAGAGCTCACTGAGTATAAACTGGGTGTTAAGCCCCACTGATCTCTTGATCAATTCTAGGGCACAGTGCAAGAGCAGAGTGGGAAAGCCTAAGTCCAAGACTGTACCAGTCAAAGAGATGGGTTTCTCTAGTCACCTGAGTATTCCAGATACTGGATAAGTTTTCAGCCTCTACACCATTTGTTCACAACAGGAGTTGCTTGCAGCTTTCCTGTTGTACTCAGCCTGTGCTGTGTTAGTGCTTCATAGAGAGACTGAGTCCTGCTCAATCCAAAACCGAACAAAGGAAACTTTGGTCAGAGACTGGGGCACTTGGACTGTGTGCACACATTATGTTTTTACGTAACTTGTTTGTAGTTTGGATTTTTGGGGGAGATTGTTTACCTGTTTGTTTGTTTGGGGGTTTTTTGTAATACTGTAACATTGTGCTTCTAGAATTCTTGGTAAATATGGCACTTAATATCTTGCTTAATCAAGCCTACAAAGGCTTTCATAAAGTTACATATTGATTCCTAAAGAATAACGTAGAACAAAGACTTAATCCATAGTGCTGACAAAGAAGAAAAAAAAATCAACAATGACCAAGAAACTAGACGCAGAATGTTGCTGAAATAATGATACTGTGAAGTAAACCATAAGCTAATGTTAATAGTTACCCTAAAGCAGCAAAGAGTAAATGCAACCTTATGCTGACATACTTATTCCCCATTCCCTTTGTTATCACCACCAATAATACTCAAAAATGTCCCAAAAAAATTGAAGATAGAAAGAAAAATATTCTTTTTAACTGAAACCATTCTGTGATTCTATGATGATTTTGTGCACTAAGATGTTATTTTTATATCTCATGCATCAAAATGCACCAGCTTTAAGAGTGCAGAGACAAGTATTTGTTGAATGATGGACACAACTTTAAAGAATTAGTTTATTTCAATTCTGGAGCTCTTTTACAGGTACTTTCTATTTATATTTATATATTTCATATATGATAGTATGAATGTTAGAAATTACTATTCATATGCCAGTATTTCCAATGAAGAGATTTTTCAATCTGTATTCATCTGTAATATTTCTTATAGTAATCTACATTTCATACATATATAAAGTACATAACTAACCAGCGTAATGAAAGCTATTAAAGTTACAGTCAGACTGCTATTTGAAATTCAAAGTATACCAGTTACTTTCAAAAAGAAATTACATATTTATGATTATATGAAATACAAATAATAATGCATAATTTATTTACCTAATACCATTACACAAGAATTCTCCATTGTGAATTCAAAAGTAATTTTCTTGATTAAAATGACTTCCAACCCAAAAAATTCTCCCTGGAAAAAAGTGAATTTTGAGTAACAAAACCTGGTGAATATTATGAAAGGATTAAATAGCAAAAAGTTTTCATAAGTATTGCTATAAAATTATGCACCTGGTACAAATGACCATTGAAATGGACAGTCAAATTATGTAAATTTACTGTGTATTTTCCCTTCTGACATCTTTTACATTAAGAATTTTATTCAGTGAAAAGCCTTTAGTCTTTTGTAAATATATATATATTTTCAAATATGAAGCAACCACAAGAACTTAAAGGACAAAAAATCTAGTGTTTATGTAGTAAACTTTCAAAAGCTTTCTCTCAGTAGTTTTCACTGGTCACATACTCTCAAGATTCTCAAGAACATACAGTATAGCACTTGCATATGATAAAAATTAACCCTAGAATGCCTTTGATTTTTAAACAATTCAAATTAATTTTTAAAATCTTCCCTAAATAAACCTAAAGATGTAAGCTGCATCATCTTGCTCAGACTGAGACTGGGTGCATAGTAAAATATTAAACAGAATTCTTGCTTTTCATACCCTTTTTTTTTTTTTCAAAAATTGTCCTTAAAATGAGTACCTGTAGTCATCAAAATCTACACAGAAGTATAAATGCATGACAAGTTACAGAAAATGCCTATTTCTCATTAGAATTTGAAATGTTAAACAAAATGTTACTAATCTTGTGAATTAAAATATATGAAGCCCTTCTGGCTTGCTCTTGCCTTTCACAAGTAAAAATTAAACATAAATCAATCCTCACCATAAAGAATGAGGCAAAGAATAATTCAATATTCTCCTCAAAAGATGATCCTCCTTTTTACTTCTCTGGTCTGGAATTGCACACAGGACTAGTACCATCACAGATAAAAGTGTAAGAACTTTTCAGACAAAGATCCAAAATAATGAAATATTGATCGAAAGCAGTTCATGAATTATGTATCTGAAAAAAAATGAGAACAATGTATGTCAAAATGTCTAGAGTACCCTCCTAAAAAAGCACCAAAAGATAAGTAATGCTACTATAACTCAAGAAACTGATTTTGTGTGATGAGGAAATGACCCCTACTATCTGGAAGCAAAACCTCAATAATAAAAATGATCTGTGGTAGGAACACTGGCAAAAAAGAACACAGATCCATAAAGGTTCAGCAGCAGACTTTATGTAAATGCATATCTTATTGCCATGGATTCAACCCATTTTTATTTTGTCATCTGATAAGTGGCCATACATTAAAAAAATTTTCTGCATCTGGAACTTGAATTGCTGTAGTGTACATAGAGGCAGTGTAGGTTGGTTTGTTTGGGTTTTTTTATCCTTCAACCTTAGCAAAAAGACAGTTCTTTTTTGACATTCTGGTGTCAGGGAAAAAGTAGGGAGAAGTTTGGAACGAACTATCTGGCAAATAAAATCAGAACATTTATATGTGCCTAGTAGAAATTGTGTAGGTTTTTTGGGTTTTTTTACTTTGTGGGGTTTTTTTTGCATAGCTAAGAAAAAATTTGCTGACCATAGCATTATAGGACAGCCAGCCTCAACTGCTGTTTTTTCAGCAATAGTAAAGATACCTTTTGTACTGTTGCTTATATCTCCTTTGTCCCAGTTCATATATCTTTCTGTGCTAAAGCTCCGCACTCTCCTGATAAGCCAGGCAGTTAGGATGGGCAGCCGTGTGGCTGAACTATCTCCTTCCCTTCGTTTTGTGGTCCATTTTAGTGGAATAATCTGAAGCAAAAAAAAAGTGAAAAGCTCTCACTGTTTTCTAACCGTTCCTAAGAGATGACCTTTCCATTAGATATGGTATAGTGACCTACACTGTTGGAAGCCTTTTAAAGACAGTTGGTTTGCCATTTCCCAAATGGATGCTTGTCTGGAAACCAAATCATTGGCTGCTGCAAGTCAGTTTTTTGCTGCTGCTATGAAAAGCATTGAGACTCTTTACATGTTGGAAGTTAGCCAGCAATATTTTATGCTATCTACAAGTCCCATTTCAGAGCTCAGACCTGAATTCTTTACAGTGAAATTACTGATATCTCAACTACTCAGTCTCCATGGGAGTGAGAGTCTAGTCCATTCTAGGAAGAGAAAGGAAGGGTGATCTTAAGTTAGATTAACCATCTCAGTTCAGGAGAAATGTGACTTTTATGAAATCACCGTTGCTGCTTAAAGAGGTCCATTTTAACTGTTGAAGGCCAAATTCTTTATATTATCTTTCTTTCAAATTATTTGCTTTTACAGGAGTCTAGAAATATGTAAGTATTTTTAAAGTTTTCTGATTTGTTGTTTTGTCTTCTTTTTATCTTGTTTTGTTAAACTCTGTTTTACAGGAGTTGTCAAGTATTAGAACAGACTCCCTAGGACAGTGGTGAAATCATTATCCCTGGAGGTACTTAAGATGTGTAAATGTGACACTTGGGGAGGTGGTTTAGTTGTGAACTTGGCAGTGCTGGGTTAACAGTTGGACTCAATGATCTTAAAGGTCCTTTCCAACCTAAATGATTCTCAGTTTCTATTTTCTTTTCTCTCTTTTGTTGAAGAAAAATTGTATTTAATATTCTTATTCCTTATACTGTATTCTTACATTCTTAATGGCAGAAAACATATATATTATTGTTTGTTTGTAGAAAGCTGAAAAAAACCCTTGACAATTGAGCTGCAAAAAATACTAAATGAGCTCACATAGGCCAAACTAAAATAAAACAAGTCTTCAATAAACATAAGGTACTAATCTTAACAACTCATGACACCGGGTAGTAAGGGACAGCCCCATTATCCAGGGAAAAAAAAAAAAAAATTATTTTAGTTCTGTTTTATTTCATGGCCTCCAGACAGAAAACATGTCTCCTACATGCCTCCTACCCTCTAGAGTTCTGTGGTCAGTGACTGGCAAAGAGTATCTGCATCAGGTTAAAGCCAGTAAAGAGCTTACTTCTGCAATGAAATCCTCTGATGACCATTGCCTTTTACATTTCCTATAGGCTACAAAATGTCTGGAAGAGAAAAGACAACTTGCCAAGATGTGGTCTAGTCTCTGCAAAAGATTGCTATTTACATTTCTAAAGCAACTACATGTGTATTGTTTATGTTCAGAAATATATATATATATATATATGCTTATCAGTGTAAGTCATTGTACATATACATGAAACTGCTAAGTTTGTAGCCTTAAAACAAACAAAAGAGTGGCCCAGAGAGCATCTATAGTGATACAGAGCTTTGAAGAGGGATTGTTTGCACACTGTTTCATGAACTGGCATCAGGTAAAGTAGCAGGTAACAAGTTCAGATAGAAGAAAAGCAAGTATTTCTTGACAGTCTGTAGTTAAATTGTTGAGCTCCTTGTCTTGAGATGTGGGAGTGCTGAAAGCCTGCAGGAACTCAAGGGGCAACTGGAGAAATGGCATGGAAAGAAGAAAGGACCGTGTAATTAAAAAATATGACCATTGTTTCAGGATATAATGGAGACGTCAGTTCTTAGAGATGGGGAGAATATTGTGAAAAGCTATCACTGTTTTCTGCAAGAGTGCCAAGTATGTTTACATATGCACACTTAATTTGTTCCTGGACTCTCTGTTTCACCACTGGCAGGCACAATGTTCAGATAAAAGTTTCTTTTGTCTTATCCATTATGGACAGTTATAAATTTTTATAAAATTTAGTTTATCCTTAAAAAAAAATAGTTTATTTTGTGCAAAGGCAATGGCTGACATTCCACATATTGCCTCATAATAACTGTTTGTGGCCCATAGTGTGTCTCCAGGGTGTAAATCAATTAGTTAAATCCATGTTTTTCTTGTTCTAAGTTATTTTCCCTTTTAGAAAAAACAGAATTAGTTGGCCTTGTTTATTCTCCATGTGACAGTGCTCGGAGCTTCAACTTTTTGTTTCAGTGAAGTGCAGTAATGCCTTCATTGTGAGCTGGAGCCATTCCCAGCTTTGTATATTCTTAAACAGCAAAACTATGTAAATAGAAAATCATAAAATGAAAGTCTAGAAGTAAAAAAAAAAAAAAAAGAACACAAACCAATTTATTATTTAATTTCTTCATTAAAGAAAAAGTTCTAAGAGAAATTTTGATGGTTTGTCTGAATAAGACCAGCAAAGATACTCATGGGGAAAAAAAAGAACAAAACAACAAACATGGAAAAATTTTGAAATCAGAGCAGATGTCAATCAGAAAAATTCTTTTCTTCTTTCCTCACAACAATGTGATCAACTATTTTGCAATGTACCACAGTGTGATGACTCTAAGTTCTGACTATATGTCACAACTGCTTTTGCTGTGATCCACCTTGACTGGAAGATGAATATTAGTGTTTTGGGATTTTTTTTTTTTTTAATTTGCATAGATATCTGCATGACAGAGAGGCAGATGAAAATTTTAGATAACAAGATTTTTTTGTTTTATTGATTTGGGCTCAAATCTCACTTCCCTAACTGAAATAATTATGCCCACAGAGTTTTGTCTGTATTAAGTTTCACTCATTTTAGCATAATCCTCTGCTCTAGACAGATTTGGCACGCCACTAACTATGATGTTCCTAAGCCATCAACAGTAGCATGAATCATAAGATATACTATTTTCAACATTAATTTACATTTGTGAAGTTATATGATTAAGGATCACCAAAGTCTTCTGTCTTGTTATCCCAGCCATTAGGAAATTTAAAAAAACTAGTGCAAGAACATCTATCTCATGAACTTGAGTTTACAGAAAGTTCTATACAGTGAGTTAGAGAATTCCTTAGCATGCTCCTTCATATATTGGTTTGTGCCTCACCACCATATTAGAAAAAGTTTGACACACCTACCCATGTATGAAATTTGTTAACTGCTTTCTGAATATATATAATATATATTTATATATAAAAATATATAATATATATTTTATATATAAATATATACTTTATATATAAACATATATATTTTATATATATATATATATATATAAAATAACCAATCCAGGTAGGAACTTCAGATCACACAAAAATGCAAAAGCACAATATTCACTAGCTCTGTGGGATGCCTTCAAGTAGTGTAAAAGGTTTACAGTAGTAAAGTTCATAGTAGATTATACTCAAGAACAGGTCCAAAACTGATTGTCTGACTGTTGATATACCATTTTTATGGTATATATGCCAAGTATTTGAGCATTCTTGCATACAGCATATGGTTTAAAAAAATCAGGTATTTTATCCATGGAAACTTATAGTATCATATATTTTTGACTGAGCTTATCTTTGGAAAGTTTTTTATAATATTCAACCTATTTTTTCCTCTCAGTTCCTGTTGATTTTTTTTTTATAATAATATCCAAGGTCTACTCAAATGAATTATTCTCCAGGCTTGATTTCTGCCTGTTCCATTTTCAGAGATTTGTTTTCTCTATATATTTCTCTCCTACCTGCACTGTTACACAGGTAAAAATTTTCTGTTCCTTTCCTTATACATAATATATTCTATATTTATTTTAGCTATTTTCAATCTATCAATATATAGCCCTAGCTCTGAATATAAATGCTATCATTCATTAAATTCCAATAATTAGATAAGTGTAATTATCTCTGATTACAATAATGAAGAAAGAAATTATAAAATATTTTTTAAAAATAAATTATTTAATATATCTAACTTTTCTACCAGCTTCCCAGATATCTTATTTCAATGCTTTAACTCAAAATCAAGTCTTAGGAGTATGATTTCTTTCTTGCTCAGAAATCTGTTGGATTTTTTAAACACTGACTCTAAAAGTAGCAAATTGTCCTTCTGTTATACTTTGGGTATGCTCTAACACAAATAATAAATAATCATAATGGACTGTAATATATTCTGAGGGCCAATTCAGACTCATCCCTGGGAACTAACTCCAACTACTAAAATTTTGTTTGTTTTAATGATAAAGATACTGGCAAATGAAGAAGTGGACTTAAATCACAAAATTGTTCCTGCTGGTCACTGAATAGCTAAAAGCTCAAAAATTCTAGTACTTATTCAAGTGGGCTCTGAGTTGACATAATATTTTTAAACTGTAGAGCATTAGGGAAACTGGAATACAGTCTTTCAAATAACAGCGTCACTGGTAATGAAAAGCCTTTTGAAAAAGGCAAACAAATATATGGTGTTTCTGCTATTTTTCTTGTTATCTCTTTTTTTGGCATACAAAGTTTTTTAATCTAGAAAGCATTTACAATTAAAAAGAATGGAAAGAGGCTGCAACACAAACACCAAGTTTCTGATTATTATGACAGTTCAAGAATGAGTATTGTATTCACTTTAATGACCTACAAAGAATATAAAATGTCCGTAGCAATCAGCTTTGTAAACAGCTGAAGATTATAACTGTATTAAGTAAGAAAGAAAGAAAGAAAGACACCACCTTGACTCTTATCTTATTACCTATCTCAATATCATATCTGGAGTCCAAATTTTTATTTTCCATTCCAGACTCATCTCTGTATAAATATATAATCTCAAATTAATTTGAAATTTTATTAGATTTTTTTACAAAATTCTTTATCTTCTAAAGGATGGAAAACTATGTGGAGAAAACTACAGCAAACTTTATGATATATATGTGTTCAGATTTGTTTCAACTGCAGTCTTTGGACTTGCTGTTAGTATAAGTAATTAGGGTGCTTGTCAAACAATGTATTTCATGACACCCACATCCCATGAATCAGGTTAATTGTGGTGTTCATAGCAGGCAGGGCAGGATATAACTTATGCTTTTTAAATTGTCTGTTTCACAAAAGAAAGGAGATATATAGAATCACATCCAAAATATCAGAGACAAGACAGAGTGAATCTGGTCTATTCCAGAACATTTTAAATAAATCCATTCACTTAATTTGCTCAGTCTAAATTCAGATCTGACCTTCTGTATTAGCCAGCCATGGCAAACATGAATAGCTAAAAATCCTAAATGTACTGGGAAGTATCTGACATCAACATGTGTATTCTGTGATGGAAAAAGACATCACAGTTGCAAGGTTTTAAATAAAGCAAATAGAATTTTCATCAGGAAAAAAAAAATGTCCCGAGGGAAACAATGGAATTTGGGAAGGAATGAACATTGGCCTTACCCTTATCCAAACACACTGAGCCATGAAAGATCTTTAAGAAAATACCTTTAACTTCTCTATGTAGATGGTGGAGAGCCAGTGAGGGGCTTGGTTCATAAAAATAGTAAAAGTACCCTCCCAGTCTCCAAATGAAATAGAAATTACTGTCTGTTTGGTTATATTCACAAACAGAATTTGATGCCATCTGTGTTTTAGTCTTAGATGAGTTAATGAGCAAGAACATTATATATAGCATTCTTTCATTTCAGAGCGTAAGAGCAACACCAGTGTTTACTTTGGGTACCCCTGTATCAGAAGGATTTACACAAGCAGACTCGAATAAATGTACCTCTAAAAGTGTAACACAATTTCAGTTAGATGGGAAATTTATAAGTCACCTAGTCAATCTCCTGACGAAAGTAGTAATAACTTCAAGGTCAGATCAGGTTGCTCAGACTTGTGTCTAGACAAGTTTCAAGTATCTCCAAAGGTTAGGACTCTGTAACCCTGCCACAGGGTTTAGCTACTCTATTTGCATTTTTTTTTAATAGGCAGTGGGAATTTCTATTGCTGAAACTTTGTGTTCCATTGTTATGCCTGAAAGGAACCTTTCCTCTGCATAGTCTTTCCTTTATATAGTAGATAAATTCAGTGTTATTCTCCTAGAGTGTTTTCTTTTCTAGACTGAACAGAAACCACTCTCTTCACCTCTCCACACATACTTTGTACTAGCCCCTCATTTATCTTGGTGGCCCTCCTCTGGACTCCCTCCAGTTTGTCTATCATGTCCTTTGCTTTGGAAGGCCCCAGACTAGATGTAGTACTCCAGATGTGGCCCCAAATGTGAAAAAGATGAACTAAGTCACTCTACCTCTCCTGAAGAATAGACATTTGCTAACTCAGATCGAAGAAACATAGAATCAGAGAATGATTTGGGTTGGAAGGATACTTTAAACATCATCGTCCTGCCCATAGGGCAGGACATCTTCAACTAGACAAGGTTACTCAGAGCCCCATCCAACCTGGCCTTGAACACTTCCAGGGATGGGGCATTCACAGTTTCTCTGAGCAACCTTTACCAGTGCCTCACCACCCTCACAGTAATGAATTTCTTCCTAATATCTAAGGTAAACCTACCCTCTTTCAAATTAAATCCATTACCACTTGTCCTGTCACTACATGCCTTCATAAATAATCTCGCCCCATCTTTTCTGTAAGTTTCCTTCAGATACTGAAGGGCCACAATTAGGTCACCCCAAAACCTTCTCTTTTCGAGGATGAAAAATCCTAATTCTTGCAGCTTTTCATCATAGAAGTGGTGCTCGCTCTCTCTGATCAACTTGGTGGCCTCCTCTGGACTCACTCCAAGAGGCCAATGTCCTTCCTGTGTTGAGGACCCCAGAGCTGGATGCAGTACTTCAGGTGGGGTCTCACCAGAATGCAGTAGAAGGGCAGAATCACCTCCCTAGACCTGCTGTTCATGCTGCTTTTGATGCAGCCCAGGGTGCAGCTGGCTTTCTATGCTGCAAGTACACCTTGCTGGGTCATGTTCAGCCTTTCATCCATCAGTACCTCGAAGGGCTTCTCAGCAGGGCTGCTCTTGATCTGTTCATCCTCCAGCTTGTATTAATACCATGAGATTTCCATACATGCCCACTTATCGAGCCTGTCTTAGTCCCTCTGGCTGGCATCCCATCCTCTAGATGTGTTAACAGCACCACTCAGCTCAGTGTCATCTGCGAATGTCCTAAAGGTGCACTTGATCCCTCTATCTATGTCATTAATGAAGATACTAAATATCTTCCAGGGGTCCAATATGGACCCCTGAGAGACACTCATCACTGATGCCCACTGGGACTCTGAGCCATTGACCACTACACTCTGGATGAAACCATTCAACCAATTCCTAATCAACCTAACAGTCCACAACTCAAATCCATCACTTTACAATTTGGAGAGAAGGATGTTGGGTTACCCCAACAGCAGTCAAAGGCTTTACAGAAGTCCAGCGAAATGAAATCTGTAGTCCTTCCCTTATCCACTGATGTAGTTACTCCGATATAGAAAGCCCTAGGTTGGTCAGACAGGATTTTCCCTTGGTGAAGCCTTGCTGACTGTCTCAAATCACTTCCCCATCCTCCATATGTCTTAGCATAGCTTCTAGGAAGATTTGTTAAATAACCATCCCAGACCCAAAGCTGATGCTGACAGATTGGTAGTTTCCAGGATCATCCTTTTTTCCCTTCTGAAAGATGGGTATTATGTATCCCTTTTGCAAGTCATCTGGGACTTCCTCTGATTGACATGACTTTTCGAATATCATGAAGAGTGGTTTGGCATCTACTTCAGCCAATTCCTCCAGGACTCTGGGGTGCATTTTATCAGGTTCCGTAGACTTATGCACATACAGGTTCCTCAGATGGTTATAACCTGATCTTCGCTCGCAGTGGGAGGGACTTGCTCTCCGAGGCCTCATCTTGTCCATCTGCTCAAGAGGTGCGGGAAGAGAGGTTGTCATTGAAGACTGAGGCAAAAGAGTTGTTAAGTATTTATGCCTGTAGAAGCTCTGACTGTAATTCTGTGTGTCCCGTGTCATGTTTAGCTCCAGTGTCTTGGCCTTCCTCACGCACTCCCTACAGAGTCATACTTTTTCTCTATACTCTTCCCAGGTTACTTTTCCTAGTTTCCATAGTAGAAGTGTCCTACTTTCCACTAGGACAAGTGGAATTCATTTGCCTCTTGCCCTTTAGTTTGCCCAGCAGCTTCCTACTCAGCCATGCCAGTCTCTTGCCTGTCTTCCTAGATTTCTTGCTCCTGGGAATCACTAGCTCTTGCTCTCTACGGAAGACATCTGAAAAGATCTGCCAGCTCAGTTTCACTCTCTTGTCCCTGAGGGAAGTCTCCCAGGGGATCCCACTGAGAATCTCCCTAAGGTAGAAGTCTCCCTTCCTAAAGTTTGAGAGCCTGACTTTACTTCTTATGTGACCTCTACTCAGATCAGGATGAGTTTTGCTGCTTGTATCACTATACATCAGTACATGCATCATTCCTTCACAGGAAAGTGAATGTTTATTAAATATTTGCTTTGAAAACACTGAAAAAATACCATGTAATGGGACATGGTGAAAACCTTGTTTTATGTACTATGATCCCTTAATATTTACTTGGTATAATTTATTATTCAAGTGGTTTTGGTTTGTTGTGACATGTTTTTTCATTTGGGTTTTTTTTTTTCACTTTTTTAAAATAATAAACAGTGAAAATATTTTAAAATTTAGTAACAACATTTATATTGATCAAACAGGCCTGGAATATTCCATGAAGATTTAATTTTAACTTCAAGAAAATCAAATTTCTTGCTGTGTATGACCAACTTTTATGAAAGTCATTTATTGTAGAACATCAATAACTGAAAATTTCTGCTTTTAGCAGAGCAGTTGTACCTTGGAAGGAACAAGTTTGATCAGTATGATCATGAAACACAGGGATGAGGCAGTTGCAGCCCCATGAGATTTTGTTAAAGCGAAGGAGATAAAATAAAATAGTAGTAAGCAATTTAAAATATAAAGACAATGTAGGTGTAGGAGGCAAAATTCAACCTGGTGGCATAAGGAATTTTATTAAAAAATCAGAGACAAGTAATTTTAATAGTTATGAATACATTTTGGGAAAAGAGATTTAGTTATTGAATATTGTCCTGTGCATTTTCCACTTGGTCTTATTTTGTCAGATTTCTAGGTAGGGGCTTAAGACACCAGTGTATTAATGATTCCTAAATTTTGAACACAGACATTGCTGCAAAAGACCCTCTAGAAATTCCGAAGAACTTATCTTTCTTTGGCTACAAGACACACGAAATTACGACTTTGGGATCTTCCAGGCTCTTTTCATTTGCTTTTGTAAAATCTTTTTCTTTTTTTCTTATTTCAATCACAGCAAAGAAAGATTTCTCTGCCCCGAATATGTCTTTGCATGTCCACGGCTATGAATAGAGAGTAGAGCTCTCTGAAAACAGAAACCACTGGTGTGGTGCGGATGTGGAGAACTGAGCCTTTTGCTTTTGTATTATGTTTAACTTGACCCAAGGCAGTCATTCTATTTTCTTAACCTTCTGTACTAAAAAGTCTATGGAGCAGTAAAACACCAAAATGCAGCACAAACGACGCACACACTGACTTTACCCAGGGACCCATATGTTAGTTCAATACACGCAAGCTAAAGAATTCTGCTAACAGATTTCACCTACTTTGTTGTTACATATGTTGCAAAAAAAAAAAAAAAATAATCACATCCCATTCCCACCCTCTCTAGAGTCATTCAACACCATTTAACATCATTTAACTGACTGGAAAGAATGACATTAGTACGAGTCTATTTGATCTGACTCAGTGTTGCTCTGATTAGACAAACTTACAGTGATGGAAACAGAAGATTTGCCTTATTCATTGAAGTCATTATAGCTATAGTGCTAGTTTCAGACATAACAGTCCTGGCATTCATCAACTCAAGTCCAAGTTTAGAAACAGGCAGTTTACAAAACCAATGGACATTTATTCAAGTAAAAGTGACTCTTCCAATGAGTTATGTTTAGTAATACCCAAACATATTAGACAGATGATTACAAATGTTTTAAGCAGGCTATAAACTTACAGACTTTATGGGTAAAACAGTCTCTGAGTGGCATATCTCATGCTATCAGATGCATGAAACAATTTACAGGAGAAACATTTTACCTTTAATTAACTCTTTAATCTAATTGTTAATTAGTTTAAAAAATATAGCATAGATTAACACCACAATATTCATTCATTATCTTGAAACTATTTTCTCTTTCAATATTTTCTGAGGAAATAATTTCTATGTTACTTGTTCTTTTTAGTGTCACATAAGCACTATAAAGCCAACTCTTTCACTGTAGATGATCATCATTATGCCCATGGAAGTATATTACAGGGAGAGGCAGTTATGACCTGTTTCATGATCTAAATTTGGCTATTTCAAGCCCACCAATGCTGAGTTGTACAAGGACTCACTTAATGTAATACACCACCTACAGAGTAACCTCCTGTTCTCAGTGCCTTAGCTGACTGCCTGTTGAAGTCTGTCTGATACCTAAGTCATGAAGGCATTAGTATTGTCAGCTGCTACTTGTAGACTTGATAACTAAGCAGCTAAATTTTAGATGCTCAGTGAGGCCTTATTTGAACCTGATGAGTGAAGCAAAGGTACTGGTTATTTCTAATCCTTGTGGAATAAGCAGCACAGTAGTACAAAAAGTCTGTGAAACCTCTGCTGTAGGGGAGTCTAAAAATCATGTTTTACAGTGATTGAGCCAACTCTTTGGTTCTTGCTTAGACACTTGCAGAAAACCAGGGATCTTATCACATCATACGTAAATTCTGTGGTATTCAAACTTTGCTGTGTTTTTATGAGAATCACAAAATTACACCGTATGTAGCTCAGCTTATTTCTTCTAATGTAGCTTAAAACTCCTGTAAATAATATTTGAATTTTGTATCAGATATATATAACCTCTTTCAGTGGTGTTAAAACTATGTTAATATTACATCTTTTCTGGAAAATTATGGAATATATGACATGCCAATTTTAATTGTCTAGATGCTTTATCCTTAAATAGTCATTAGTTTCTTCTGCCTTCATGTAAATCATTAAGCAAAGATCTAAAAGATTAAAAAATCTATTTAATATGATTTCTTGGAGTAACTTTATGTGAGCCACATTACATAAAGTTGGCCTTGCAATGATAATCTATGTCACATGTAAGCTCTGTCCAGCTTTCTTTAATGATAAAATCATCTGTAGTTGATATTTTCTTAATCTTTCTCTCAGGACTAGATCTGTAGGGATAAGCAGTACTAGAGAACCTTTTCAACTTTGCCAGTAATTGGAAGAGAGATGAATTCCAGGAATCCCATTTCTATGTGAAGCTCTTCTGTGCCTATGTATTTGGAAAAATATTAAGGAAACAATGAGTCTTTGTTAAAACTCAGAAAGTAAACAAAAAATAAACAAATAGAAAGAAATACTCTCAAAACATTTCTTACAGGAGCATTGCTGCTGGAAAGTTCTAGATATTTCCTGCCCAGTTAAGATGTAAATGTCGAAAAAGGGAGTAAATATTTGAGCCTTAGCATTTAATATGGAGACTATAGAAGTCATTTTCACTTCTTCTTTAAATGAGTTCCAGGTACCAATAGAAAATTCTGAATTCAGTTTCTACTCTGTCTAGACTCATCCTTGCACTTTAAAATTCTATATTTCTTAAATCACTGCCTGGAAAAGTCGTATTGTTCTGTGGCAGGCAATCACTGCAGTAGCCTAAGGCCATACTGACAGAGCTTTGAAGATTAAAAGTGTAACATTGAACTGGATATGAATGGAAGAGGGGAGGCAGTTTAGCATACAGAGCACTGTCACACTGAACCTTTGAAAAAATTTGTGATGCATATGCTAGAAGTGTGGATAATTCACTAAGAAAAGCCTATGTGTTGCTGTTCCAGGAGCACAGCAAGAATTGCCCAATATGAGCTTTCAAATATCTACATCTAAATCCACACAGGAAAGCTCTGTCTCCTTGTTTCTGCATGAAGCACAGTTATAAATCTTGGTTGGGCTATATCATACCAAACTTATACATTGTGCCATTCACTTAAGAGCTGGACTCGATGAACTTTGTAGTTTCCTTCCAACTCAGAATATTCTGTGTTGTCATTAAAAAGGATATTATTGCCACTTTGATAATTTCATCAACAAATGCATTTAATGCATGTGTTGATGCCTCATCCTGTGATACAGAAATGTACCTTGTGTAATATAAAATTATAGAATTTAGTAAAGAAAACTAAAACAAAGCAAAGAAGCAAAAAAAAAAAAACCAAAACAAACCAACCCATGACAGAACATTAGTAGTTGGTAACCTGTTTTAGATATATTTGGGTTTTTTTTCAGTCTTGCTCAAAATATGTTAGATACTGAAAGTCACAGGATCCCTTTGGCTGGCCACACTAAGCAGACTATCACATGCTGTACTGACAAGGAGAAAGAGCTGTTAACTGTGGATCCAGACACCTGCAGACACATTTTGCACACAATAGCAGGGACAGATCCAGATTTAGTCTGGCTATTCAGATTTCTTCAGTCCTTAAAAATTAATTTTCTGTGAATGACCCATAATCTGTGAAGGGATTTTTGTTATCAACAGTCAAATAAACTTTCTGAGAAGTGATCAGAGAATACATTACAGGTAATGCTGCTGGGAGAGAAAGAATTTTTTTTTCGTACTCTGAAAAAATTCTACAGCACTGAAATGGACTCCAGGATGTAGAGGTTGATTGTATGTGGGCAATCTCATGTGGAGCTTGATATTACATTATTTACATTTGAAAATTCCCTGTGGCATTTAAAACAGTTCTCATAAGAAATTTAAATTCCTGCTACAATAAAAAAAAATTGTTATTTAAAATTTATAATAGTCAAATATCACAACTTTGTGATCAAGCCAAAATAAAATCAACTGATACCGTGATGAACAGTACTGAAATGTAAGTTTTTACAGAGCACACTCTTTGTCCTTTTCAGTTCTTTCTGCATCTTAAGCAGATTATTTTTAAAAAACAGCTCTTTTTCCTTTTCTTCCATTTTGAGTTTATGGGCAAATAATATTTTGATGGGTTCACCTTTAGGGTATCTCTTTCCTGTCTGGTCAACAAACTGTTTTAAAAGAGAGTTTTATCATTTTCTTCCTAAATTGCAGTAAAAGGAATCAAAAATTCTTTGGTCCTCCTGTAAGGTACATCAGCAGCTACAGAGGGTTATGCTGACCTAAAAACAGCTTACAACATGTAATGTCAGTGCAAATATATATGCAATGAAAATGGCACAAAGGTCATTAATACCATCATCATTTCACATGTTAAATAAACTTTTCCAAAATTTCCTTTATGGAGCAAAATTATAGATATAGGACAATATGTCATCATTCTGCTGAAATGCTACAACTTCAAGGGCAAAAAACCTGATTCTGATAGATGTTGAATGCCATGCAGCCCACTGGGTTTGTGGATACTGAGAACCTTTCCAAGGGATATCTAGTACTTCATAGGATCAGTCCACAGCAGCCCTGCTGCAGTAAGATCTTGGAGTTTCTGTCATATGGGCAATACAAAAATATGATAAAGTGTGTTTAGATGAAACACAGCAATCTAGTCAGCTGTTAATACTGGCAGTGGTGAGTCAGTTTGAAGACAGCTGAAAGGACTCTAGCTCTAAAATTGAAAAAGTTTTGAATCAATATAGGTAAATAAGAACACAATCGACTTAGAGAGTAAGTACTTACAACTACCTTCCAATTTTAAGTCTATGAAAAGTAAAGGAACTATATTATCAAGATTACTCTGTTTAGTTGGCCCTGAAAAGTTTTCCAGTGTTCTAAAAACTATTTGTCCATCCTCTTTAGGGAAGATGTGCAAAATAGCATTGGCTAACATTTTCGTTCTCATTATATTTGTTTTCTTTATGCTTGACTGCTCTATACAATGCAATTCCCTATAATACTGAGCATCCTAGCTTGCAATTTTAAAAATATCATTCATGACAAATAAATGTATCAGTCAGACCTCAGAAAGAAACACAAATGTGCTGTGTTTTCCATGAGAGAAATGTACAGTTGAAAAACTCCCCAAAGCAATTTCCTCCCAGGTCCATCATATACTCATACTTAAAAGGTTTTTTGGGCCAGATGGCCAAAATTAGAAATTCCACATTATATATATAGAAAATAATTCATTAGAACAATGATATGAACTTTGTGTCAAAAACATAGCATATCTGATTTTCACGTTTTTCTTTCTAACTTAAAGTCCAAATCTCCTTGACCTAAATGTGCAGAGCATGTGCCCAAGAGTAACCAGCTTCCAGGTGCCTCATGCATACATGCCTAGAATGTACATGGACTGCAATATACCTGACCCTTCTTTCTGCTGGTAGACACTTGAAAGCAGAAAAACAAACAAGCAAAAATCTTAATTTTTGGGTCCATAGGATATTAGACCCAGAATGAAGTAGAATTCAAGGTGATAATATTACTGTTCTCCTCTAAATATGAATTCAAAGGAAGCACTTACGTAAAAGCCAATGCATCTACTGGAACAGAAAGGAACAGCAACAAAAAGAGAGACAAAACTGACGAACACTGTAGTGCTATCCATACTACTGAATGTACTTGGATTAATTCACAGTTTTCATTGAGAAAGATGTTCTTGGTTTCAGAACTGATTGCAGTTAAATAGTCTTCTGTACATACACCCTTGAGAATGTCCACCAGATTACTGTCCTGAGCTAGGAGAATTTGGACTGAGGAAATACTAAAGGGATTTTAAATCTTTTAGTCACATTAGGAACTGCAAAATATCGAGGAATCCATCACTATGATCTTAATTCTTATTGGGAATTTGACAAGACCCAACGAAAGGAGACAGTTTTTGTCTATTTTGTGTCCTTTTCTATTATCTAAGCCATCTGTCACTGAAGTAAGTGAACAAGTATTGACAGATTTATTCTCACAGGTATGATAAGTATTGTTATTTCTCTTTTGAAGCTGAAGATCTGAACCACAGGCAGAGACATCCATGAAATAGTGAAACATGAGTACATGCTCAGCTGAGACATACCTGAGAAGCTTGGTTTACAAAATGTAAGCAAAGAAATACATTTGAGAATTTGTCCAGAATTACATGACTTTCCAAGGTTAACTCAGATGGTTGTAGCAATGTTAAGTGCTGAAAACCTAGACTTCTGAATGCTGGTGAAAGGTTTTAGCCACAGATTCCCCTTCAGAAAGTATGTAGAAAAATCTTTATAGGACCAAATCTTTCCAATAAAAGTGTTAAAATCCACTGGTTTGTTTTATCTGATAGTTGTTGTATAACCTTAGGCACGGAATTTCATTGGCAGCTAAAACCAAATCTAAAGTTATCTGGCAAAGAAAGATGAGAAAATTCCATCATACAAAATAATGCCCTCCTCTTGGCCATGTTTTTGTTACAAGTTTTATTCTTTCCAGTGATGGGAAAAGCATGTGTCTCTTCCTATATATGTTAGATTTTAGGGCTTCCTCCAGATCATTTTATCTATCTTTTTATAAAAGCATTATTATCCACAGAAGAAAAAAAAAATCTTTTAAGTTGAATAAACTTCATAGTAAAAATAAAATGCACAAGGATTCAAATAGACTTGAAAACTTACTTCTAAAAGTATTTAATCTGAGTAGTCTGAGGGGTTTTGGATAAATAATGCATAGCAGATTTTAGTTTGGGTATGATGATTATATTTTCTCCTCCTGATTACATTACTTGTCAGCAAAAAATAAGCTTTTTAAGGTTAATAATTATCTGTCAAATCTTTGTTCAGAACTGCATAGCTTAATATCATTGCTTTTAGCAATTAATGTGTCAATCCCTTCAAAATATGCTGAATACTGACGAGATGTAATAGATGTCAGAAGGTCACATGACACTTGGCCATCAAAGATTCAGTTAGGAAACTAACATTTGAATATATTTGTCATAAATTGTGGTTTATGTGCATAAAACATGGAACTTGAACTACAGCTGCAGAACAGGTTTTTTGCATCAGGAATCTTATCCCAAACAAAAATCTTAACATTCAGGGAAAAGCTTAGATTTAGTGGAAATATAATAGATTCTGAGGTTTTTCATCACAAAGAAACTTTGGAGACTTGGCTACAGCTGACCATTTCCTTCCAAGATTAAAATTGTATTAACACTAAGAAAAAAAAAATCAATATGTATATGTATCAATATCATCTTGTTTCTTCTAGTATCAAATCTACAATCTTTCCTGCATTCTTCCTTAAGGTTTTCTTTTTCTTGCTTGGGATAATGCAGTCTGTGCTTTCAGAAGGTCAATTTTCCTTAGATTAACAGACACACTAGAGGAAAATTTTGAGGTAAGTTACCAAATTGCAAACTATTTACCAGCTCTGATCTGTCAAGGCAGAGTGAAAAACAAGAGTCAGAATGCTATAATGCAGAGACTAAAATTGCTCCTTATTTCAATGATTTATAAATTTTGGAGTGGGGGTGACTGCACTTCAGAGCTCAGCCCTTTGTCCTTGTCCTGCTTAACTTCTCCAACGCATACTATAGTATTTTACTTTGCTTATGTTATCTGATCCCACCAGTTATCAGGTTTTTAACGTAAATCACTTTTAGGGGTTTTACTTTCATTTCATATGGCAACTCTTGATATCGTGCTGAAGCTCTTCAGAAAAAAAAAAAAAATACAGAAAACCAGTAGAAAAGCAACAAACTACAAAACCCAAAACAGACAAACAAACCAAGCAAACCTTACCCACGTTTCTGAATATGACTAGAGAGATTCTTGGAAACATGACTAGTCCTCTTTTTATAAGCTGAAATACCCAGGAGTGCATGGCAACAATTGTCAAGCATTCTATTGTTCTATCTTATGCCACTTTGAATGTGCAATATGTGAAAATTTTGGGCACATTATGAAAAAGGGTATTAATAACAAATAACAGGGAATCTGTTCATTTTTAATGTGAAAGGATGAGAAAAATACAAATAGAGATAGACTTGAAAGGTGTAAAGATGAGTGAAATTTAGAGTTTGTTGGAATATCACTGGTGCAGAGAAAAGAAACACAAATTGTACTATCATGTCCCTGCTACTTACTGAACTGATCAATAAATTAATTACCAATCTAATTACCAAACCATTGTCCAATACTGCTTGAGGAGAGACCATTTTGTCTGTTCCAGGAGCAGTCTAGTGTGTATGGAGTATGGACAATGGACTAACAAAATCTTTGAGCAGGTGATTCAAACAGCTCACGTAGAATAGCAAACATTTGTCTGCATATCTTCAGCTGTTTTTCATTTTTGTTTTTGAATCCCGCCACTTGACAGTTTCATTGAATGTCACTAGCTCTTGCACTTAAAATTCTCATGGTGATGCAGCAAACAGGCAGGATTTTATGTCTCGGAATCACCACTAGTCACCACTAGGCTTTTCTCTCTGCATCTGTGTAAATTCATTCAGCTGCTGTTTGGTTAGTGGACTCTGGAGGCTTATGTAGATATAAGATATACAGAGCTGATATTTCTGGCAGATCCTAATACTACTTCCTTTTCTTTTTTTCTCTATTGTTCCTTTCTATGGAATGCAGCGGACACTTACGATGTTCATGTTGCGAGTAGGAGCTGTAGAAACTCAACTGCTCACCTTCTTGTCAATGTTTCAGTCTCTGTAGGCATCATTATTTATACTTCCAGATGAATACGTGACATTCTGGAATTCTACCGCATGAAAGCAATCAAGTACAATATTTTTGAAAGTGCAAAGACCTCCTCTTGGATACTGGTGTACTACAACAGTCAAGTGACAGATTCGTCTTTTCCAGAGCTATCTTCCCCCAGCAAACGCTGAGAGGTTTCTACTGGGTAATAAAAATAGGGAGAAGAGAGGAAATTTCAGTTTGCTACAGTAAATGAAAAACATAAAATAAAAAGTAAAATCATTGTGGTCTGAGGCTTTTTAGAAGATACTGTAAATAATAATGAACACTGCAAACATGTACACTGATGCATAAATGTCTGACAGAGCAATCTTAAGAAGTTATTTGGACTTCAAACTGACTTGCAGTAAAATGAAGGCACTCAGTTTAAGCAATATTGAAGAAGTTCTGATGTGAATAAATGAAGAGCACCAAATCCAGGGTCACAAAATGGTCAGCAAAAACATGCTTCCTATATAGTGGAAGAGAATATTAAATGTTTTTTGAACTAAAACTGAGTTTTACTAGGACTTCTAAGTATTTGTAAACCATACCTTACACTGCGTTCATCCTATATTGTATTTCATGAATTTATGTTACCCTTACACCCTATAAAATTCTTACTTACAGAAAGCCCTGTTGTCAAGTGTAAAGAGGCATTACTGTTTAGTAAATTCAATAGCAAGGTTATACTAAATTGCCAAAATATAATGTAAAATGAATAAACAAAAATTTATTAAATTTTTTTCATTTATTAGTGGGTACAACCCCTTTATCAAGAAATAATAAAAAAGATAGAGCTAATAATCTCCTGTCATCATAAATTACAGGTAGCCTCTTATAGTTCTGGGAATCAGGGTGCCAGAGATACCAAGGGGTATCCTTAAAATATCACAAATATACAGTTAATACCTTGAGTAACTGGTAACAAAACATTAGCCAAACATTTTTTAAGGGAAAAAAAGGGCCTTATTTGCACACTGTTCTTGTGACTGGATCAAAAAAAACAAGGTTGTCTTTAAGTCACTTTGGGGCTTCCTAGGGTTTCCCAAGAATCTGTTGCCTACACAGATATCAGAAGTTTTGGAATTTCTTTATACTTTTCTTTCTACATCTTTGTAAGAAATAATGTCAATCTAGATTCCTATGTCCATGAAAAAGACTGTTTTTTACCTACTCTGCAATTCAGCTCCAGGGATTTTGAGGTAGCTGATGGTCACTGGGGATACTTTGGGTAGCTAAAAAAGACATCTATACAACTACGTATTAAAAATGCAATATAAAAATTATTTCATGTGTTAGACTTCTGATTTGAAAACTTAATGTCCTTTCATTCCTGCCTATGATATGCACATTTATGTGTTAAGATTATATGCTGACTGCTAATGTTCCTATCTGGAAAGTTTCGGTTTTATGATGAATTTTCTCATCATGTTTTTCCTCCTTGGACAGCTGTAAATTTGGCAAAGATGTATATTTACAGCTCTAAAGAGCTTATTTGGCAGGTGGCTTTTGTTTTTTACCATTTGTTCTCTCTCTTAGAAGGTAAATATTTTTCTGTCTTCCTTCTCTCTGTGCCTCTGTATGTGACAGAGACATCTACTTTGTAAATTCAGATTAATAATGTATCCTGTCTGTATATATGCAGTTGTTTTTAACTGCTCTTACTGAAATTTCTGAATATTAACAGCATTATTCTTTAAAACCTGTTAGGTTTTTTTCTTAAACAAACCCACTTTGACTTGCTCCAAATGTTAAGACTATAAATATTGGACTATGATTCAGAGGATTCTGGTAGCCTGAGATCTGGAAGTCAAGTTTCACACAGATTTCTTTCTACACAGTTCCTTCTCTGCTGCCTTGTAGCAGGAATAGTAGTGAATTGGAATGTCCAAATGCACCCCAGCGCATCTTGGTGAAACAGTGGAGGTGGCCTCATGGCAGGCACACCCACACAAGCTTTGCTATCACATATCCTCAGAGACTATCACATCCTTCTTCACCAAATTGTATTTCCTGCTGATGGCAAAAAGTGATTCAGCAAACCTGACATTCAGTTCACAGCTTTATACCAGAATCAGACAAACCTTATTAAAGAATATTTGTCTTCTAATCTATGATCTATCTATTTGATTTTTTTGGTGACATCTACCATAACACACAATATGATAGGTGTCACCATATTGCCAGTTCTTTGGCTTCTTTATCTTTTTCCATCTCTCCCAAAGACTACACAAGGAGATAGATAAAATGAATTAGATTACATATTTTTGATTCAGTAGAGATTATACATTAGACATCATTCTGAATATAATTTCAAAACAAACATGCCTTTGAATGTGCACAGTGGAAACCATACTCTACACCATAAAAATTGGTTTTGAGTAACTGGATAGTCATTACCATAATATATTCTGGACAGTGCATTTTTTTGAGTTCGTTTCTTATAACCCCTTCACTTACAAAACAGATGTCATTTATGTCTGCCTATGATAACTACCGTACATTGTGGTATTATTATTCTGTATTCATACTGATTTCAGAAAGGTAGAGTTGCACTGTTATATCTTGAGGCAAAAATGTATGTCTCTTGAATTGCTTTTGCAAAATTTTTGACTAAAACTAAAATGACATTTTAAGCATTAGTGCTCCAAAACATGATTTTTCATATAATAATTCGTATATATTTATAGTAAAATAGAAAAATATGTAGATCCATGTAGTAAAACAGGTTTCTATATTCGTATTTTATCTTGGGAGTTCGCATAAATCACAATTTTCACCATGAAAAAAAAAAGCGTGGTCTTCATGTGTCTTTTGGGACAATTTCAGTGTCAGAACTTTGTTTTCTACACGCTTTTATTAAATCTGCTAAAGAAGAGACAAAGTGACTCATATCACAAACACAGCTGCAGAGCTCTAGATAGGAGAAGACCCACTCCTTAGAATCCTAGTCATATGTGATTATAGAAAAATCCTAAGGGAGAACAAAGCCCTTGGCACATTTATGTAACTGGAATTCAGATTAATGTATTTCAGTTTCTCTTCACAATTTGCATTGTTTAGATTTTAAATAAATACATTTTCATCTTTTTCTAAATATCTTTGAAGGGTGTTGTATCTAATGATAGGTTAAACCACCGCATAATAAGACTGAAAAATATCCTCCAGTATAGCAGTACCACAGTAGTATGTCTTTTGAGGAGTTTAATATTCATCACTTTCACTGCTTTATACACAGTCATGATTGAATTTTACTCTTAACTCAGTTAACTACAAGTTCCCAATGCAGTTGATGTAGATTCTGTTGAAACATATCCATAATAAATCAAAATATAAATCTTTACAGTTACATAAATATGGGAAAGCTCATTCATAATCCCACAGGAACTGACATAAGGAAAGTCATTGTAAGTAAGGTAAATAATGAATTTTTATCACTCTAACAATTACTGCAAAGTAACCGCTTTTCTGAATCATTTTTTGACATCAATTGTGAAGCAAAGCAATTTACTCCCTTTGCCTGATGGGTGTTCTACTTCACCTTTGCCATGGAGTAAAAGGATGCATAATATAGTGTGTGTATATATATATATATATATATATATATATATATGTATAACTTAGCAGCTTTAGGAAACTTCTCCCATAGTATATAATTTTAGCAAAGTAGAATTGGCCCGAGATCTTACATTATTGTCTCCTTCTTCTTGCTTGTCTCCCTACCAGGGGCGTTCTCAGGTGTGGTCCTTGACACAGGCGTGGCAATGATAAAGGGATCATGGCTGCTCCGGGAGCCAGCTCTCAATTATTCTGAAGGTGATAGATGAAGGAAGCCAAACTTGCTGAGCATCAAAATAATTTTTGATATCATGCTCTTTGAATCTATGTTCCATGTTTGCAACCGTATAGTTGAATTTTTCTTAAAAAAAAAAAAAAAAAGAAATTGTATCAAATTCTTTGGAATTGTGTTGATTTTTGGTACAAATTAGTTAACCACACCTGAGGGAAAAGCTGAGAAGACTTAGCTGAACTTCCATTTCAGTGGAAGATATAACTCAAACTGAAGTCCACAGTTTCCTTTAAATCAGGAGTGAGAGGTGCAATCTTGATCTTAATCAAGTCAGCAACAAAGTACATCTTGCCTTCCAGGTGAAGCCTGGATTTCACACATGGTAGCAGTTTTGAACTTACTGTGTATCTTAAAATCAGGTTTTTTTTCTGTTTGTATCTTTGTTACTTTTTTCTCCTGGCTTTGTATTTTTGTGTCATAAGGGGATGACTTTACGAACTTCTTCTCTCCTCTGTTAGGGAAAGTTTTTCAAGGTATGTGCACATACCACAGCAATATCAGTTAATATATCATCCTTCCCCTGCCATAGAAAGAAGAGAATTGGCTCTGCAATGGAATTCAGTCAAATCATGTCTAGCTAACAAGTCTCCCAGTTCCACGTACTCCCCTGTCTCCTGGCAGAGATGACAAAATTCCTGGGATCCAAACACACAGAAAAATGTTAGCAGAACTAGAGGGATCTCAGAGGGAAAAGAAATCCTCACATGTTTAGTCTAGGATTGATATCTTGTTATATTTGAAAAGAGATCAGAAAATAAAAGAATGAAAATACAAAAATAAAGGATTGTACATACATTGTAAAAAATGAAAAGAGATTCAGCAATAGAATGGAGAAAATAGAACTTTTGTCCTTATATAGTCTTACAATGACTCAAGTACAATACAAAGTTAACCTCAGTGTAACACACTCTGAATGCCTGAAATAATGAAAAAGACATTTTCTTACTGTGATACCGTTATGATTGACAAAAACTTTGAACTTGTTTTCTTTTCTTTTTTCTGTGAAAATATTTGTAAATTTCACTCCTCATAAAGCTTTCATCTTACTAAGAGACTTCGGCTGAGTTGGGTCTCTATATTTTGTTTATTTGTTTGGGGTTTTTTTTATTTTTTTTTAGTTCAGTGTATTGCTAATGTAGAGATTTTCTTGCATTGTCATTTCCAGGCTACTTAAACTTATTTTCTCTTTTATATAAGAATGCAATATATAGCTGGAGAATAAATTGTCAAAATTTATAGCATCTCAGAAGAGCAAAATATTTTAAATATACCTCAAAAAGCTACAATTGCTTGGGGTTTTTTTTCAATAAATATTCAGAGAACTGGAATAGACTACACCAGAAGAAATTAATGGCAGGGAATTTGTTTCCTTTGCAATTGGTTCCTTCCCTTTATTATGCATTAAAGACTTTCTATGCTAATACAGCATTTCCATATAGTTATACATTGCATCTGGGCATGTTCACGTAACACATTCTGAATACAGTGAGAGCTGCCTATTCTTATGACTCATCTGAGCAGTGCAGTCTGAATTCCCATGAAGTTGTTCACTGATCAGTGCTTAGCCCATGCAAATTAAAGAGAGTCACAAGAACACGGATGTTGGTGCATCTTCATGCCAGAATGCTCTGCTGAGCCTTGGCTTGTTTACTGCTGAATTCCCTTCAAAGGGGAGACTTGACTATATAAACAATTGAAGACCTTAATATATAATTAATGTGTTTTCTAATTAAATAGTAACCAAGTATGTTGTAATGTTTCAATTAAGAGTACAGAAAACAATTAATTATAATCTTAAATACTTAATGTGAGCATACCAATTAACAAAATGCCACTTCTCTAATTTAAAAATTGTGCTTGGCTCAGTTTCAGAATAGCTACACATTTGTTGTGGGAACTTTTTTTCAGGGCAGGACCTTTTTTCCAAGACAGGGACCTGTTAAGTTTGTCACTATAGATACAGTCTTTTGAGTCTAACTAATTTTATACGCATATAAACCAGTATGATGATTTTATTTAAAATCCACACCAACTGTTGGGGGGTTTTTAATGAATGGTGTAAAATCTTTTAATTTTTATGTCAAGGGTATTTACTTCTTCTATTAAGTGATATAGTTTAGGTATATGGTCAATGCATTTCATTTCCTCTGGCTAACAAGAGGTAAAAGAGTATTAAAGTACCTGGAATTAAACTATCAATTCCAGTTGGATTTTAGCCTTTGAAGGAATGTTTAGAGTCTCAGCTGTAAACACTGTATGTCACTGGAGATAACACAGAGCCACAGCAGTTCAGCAGGAGGAGGGTGGAAGACACATTACAATATTTGGATTTCTTTAAGAGGTGCTACTTGAAGTTCATTGCTGTTTTTTTTTTTTTTTTCGTCTTCTTTAATGTTACCACTGAGGTATTTCAATACCCGAGAAGGAGTTCAAGTCACACTCTGCATAAAGTCATACACAGAAGGGTAGGATGGATGCCACTGTTTGCAATCACCTTCTGTCTCTATGGAAATAAGCCTGGCATTTTCCACTTATTGCATTGAAAGCTGAAAAAACATATCCTGCAATACAATATAAGATTGGTAAAGTCTAGAAATAGAGTCTTTGGATTACTGTGGTGATAGTGTTGACTCAAAACTATAGGCTAGAAGTACATTTTAATACAATGGAAAAGGAGACAAAAAAAATCAAAATTGGTGTCTGAAATAAGAATAGTATACCATATTTAGGTACTCCAATGAAAGTCAGCTTGAATATTACACATCACATTATCTTTAAAGAAAGTCAACAGAAATCCAAATTTCTTGAGCTCTGCAATGTCTAAAAGCCTTGAATTTGTGCTTCTGTGCAAGATTCCCCCAGAAGAGTCTAGCCTCATGCTTTTAATCCTGAATGGAAAGAATGCAACAGAAAAGAATAAACAATTGTTGAGTATTCAGCTTGTGAACACCTGAAAATGCAAAGCTTGATGAGTTGTGTGATCATCTACTTCTTAAATGGATCTCTGAAATGCAATGTGAAGGACTTCTTGAAAGCAAAACATAGGCTATTCCTTCATTTATTCTGTAAAAGAGTTATGATTTGCTTATTTCTGTAAATACAATATAGGCAGATTGTTTATCTGAGCAGTGTCATGCATTATTTCAAGGTGTAAAGTATAACAGTATTAATTATAAATGTCACTTTAAATTAATAATAGGACTAACAATAAAAGTAAACAAACCAAGAATTTAATATACTTTTGTATTTCAACAGAGCATAATGAATCAGTACAGAGGTTACTGCCTTTCCTTGTTGTTTAACATTGACCAAGGTTATATACATAATAATTGCTATGAAACTAATGAAATTATATCATAGTTTTAGTGCAACCACAACACCTATATTTAGAGAATAATTTAAGCGACAGTTTGTTTGCACATTGTGAATACTACAGCCCTCCTTTTAAGTCATTATAATTTACTATAGAAAAGCCTTCATGTATAAGATGTATTCAAATGCATGTGGGATTTTTCTTCATATCATATACATCTTATTTTCCAGTGCTTAATACTGAACAGTGTATCACGAAGCACAACCCAGTATGCTTGGTTTCCTCTACAAGGTTCCCTTTAACTTTTCACTGCACGACTGGTTGGAATGTGCAAATTATAACTTGCAGCAGAGTATTCTGAGAGAATAATATTTGCCTCAGGAGCCATGTGGTCACATTGTATTTCCAAAGCAGATTGCAACATTGAACTACTTGCCCTGACAGAGTTCATTTGTCACCAGGAGTTATGCTGTGGTAGAGGTCAGAGCCATAGAAGTTCCCTGTTTTATAAAGAAGTGGCACAATTCTTTAGCTACACCTAAACAAAATGCTGAAATTCTTTTCTTGGGGTTTTATGTTCCTTCAAGGATAATTAATATGTTTAACATCTAAAGATAGGAATTTGCATTCATCTAATTACTTGAAGACATAAACAAGAGTTCGATTAATCAACTTGAACAGTTCCATACAGAAAACCTGTTCCTTAGCTGTCCACTGCTTGAGTTTTGTGTCTTCTTGTCAAGTGTCTCTTGTAAGCTCCTGTCAGGGACCCATTATTGAGTGAAACAGATGGATGAGTGCCCCTTCACCCTGTAATGTTTGTAATAATTTAAGGGTATGATTCTTTTCATATAGAGTCAATGACTAGAGTTATATGTCAAACTTAAGCTAATTGTCTAGGTTCCTTCTCTAGTGCCTACAGCTAAGACCCTCTGAAGGCAAACTGCAAACTCCCAAAAGGAAACTCATCACCACAGCCTTTCTGTCTGGGATAGACAGAAACACCCTCTAGAAAAACATGTCCCTTCATTGTCCACACAGAAAGCTAAGACGAGATATTTCATTTCTGATGGCCAAATTTACATAAAAGCAATCTCAGACTTAATCAATTACTAGATATAAATCTATCATTCGAAGAAGGAAGTACTTCACAGTAATGAATACAAAAAGTTTTCACAAGGGCATTGGGTACAAACAAACCCCAGCAGATCTGAGTTTCTTCTCAGTTCTCACATATATGAAATTTGTATTGCATACAAGTCGGTAATGTCTGTTTCCAGATTTTTAAATTACATTGGTTATCTGCAATGCAGACAGGTACATGGTGAGATTTTTTTAAAAAGTAGATTTAGTTTTATTAAAAACCTAA
This sequence comes from Pyrocephalus nanus, assembly GCA_038380795.1. Lineage (NCBI taxonomy): Eukaryota > Metazoa > Chordata > Aves > Passeriformes > Tyrannidae > Pyrocephalus > Pyrocephalus nanus. The sequence continues at coordinate 38,443,152 of CM076260.1, forward strand.
ATATCGTTATGTAGTAGACACTTAGATCAACAACAATATTAGAAAAGGAAAACGAATGAGCATCTAAAGAACTGATAAAGTAGTTTGTTTTAAAATACTCTGAGAGAATACTAATCTGTTCTCATATGTATCCATGAGTCTTTGGATACTCTACAATAAGGGGAACAGTGAACATCTGGAAGACATTTACTAGGAGAATATAGTGACTGTATCATTATAAATTCTTTCAGCATTGACTGTAATGTCACTAACAAATCTCTGGAGTTCTTAGGGATCTCATGTAACAGTTGGTTGTTCTTATAGATCTAGCTCACAGTTCAATTGCAGTATATTTGTTTAAATGATACCAATTTGTGATCAGATTGTCTCTATACAACAAATCCATTTGCCACCTTTTGGTTGCTCTACTACTTTGCTTTTTTTTTTTTTTTTTAATCTGGAGACTACTGGATTTCAGAGGTGTTCTTGTGCTTTTTTCAAACTGAGCAGTTCTCACAGTCTCTAGTCTTTACATCAAAAACATTGTTAATAGAGATTTAACATAATATTTTAAAGGATGCCATGTAAACCCCTCTGGTTTTAGCCACTTTTTTCATAAGATTGGAAAAGAATATGTAGACAGGAGGTTAATTTCCAAGTTAAGAAAAGCAGAATGCTTTTTTTTTTTTTTTCATTTGACACCACTGCCAGAAATAATTATGTTTAATTCTTACAAGTTTAAAACTTTCAAATGTTAGTCTTTTTGCAAAGTTTAAAGTCACAGAAGAAAAAAATCAATGAGTAATATTTTACAGGCTCCCCAAAACCTGGTATATTCTACACATTTTATGCTGTCAGGTAGGTCTTCTTTAAATTCAGATTTTTTCTTCACATAAGATAAGACACTCTTGAAAAAGAATGTAGTGGGTTTCTGTGGCTGGGTTTTGGTGGTGGAGGAGTTACAGGGGTGGCTTCTGTTAGAAGCTGCTGGAAGCTTCAGCTGTCCCATGGAGCCAATGCCGGTCAGCTTCAGGACAGACTTCCTGCCACTGGCCAAGGCCAAGACTATCAGGAGTGATAGTAATGCCTCTGTGATAACATATTTAAGAACAGAATGTTGTTGTGCAGAAAGAATTCCTGCCAGGGAAGAGTGGAGTGAGAACATGGGAACAACAATGCAGACACCAAGGTCAGTGCAGAAGGAGGGACAGGAGGTGCTCCAAGAGCCAAAGCTGAGGCCCTGCAGCCCATGGAGGACCATCGGGGTGCAGGGACCCACCTTCAGCCCATGGAGGAGCCCATGCTGGAGCAGGTGGATGCATGAAGGAGGCTGTGACCCCATGGGAGGCCCAGGATGGAGCAGGGTCCTGCTGGAGACCTGCAGCCCATAGAGAGGGAAGCCCATGCTGGATCAGGTTTTTCCTGAGTAGGATTTGTGGCCCCTGTGGGGGACCCACACTGGTACAGCTCATTCATGAAGGACACTGACGAGTGACCCACAGGACAGCAGTTTGGGAAGAACTGCTGCTCGAGGGATGGACTCACATCAGAGAGGCCCATCAAGGACTGTTTTCCATGAGAGGGACCCTACGGGAGCAGGGGAAGGACTCCTCTCCCTGGGCAGCAGCAGAAACAACAACTGACTGTAACCCCCATTTGCCATCCCCCGGCATGGCTGGGAGGGAGGAGGGAAAATATGGAAGGAGGAGTGGGGGGAAGGTATTTTTTTAAGACTGCTTTACTTCTCACTCTTCGGATCTTGTCCTGTTAGTAATAAATTTAAGTACTATCACCCCATTGAGTCTATTTAGCCTGTGAAGACAAGCAGTAAGTGACCTCTCCAAGCTCTTAACTCATGAATCCTCAGCTGTTTTTTTTCTTTCTCCTCTGTTCAGTTGCAGAGGTAGAATGAGAGTGGCTTTAGTGGGTGCCTATTTTTTTTTTCAATTTCTGTGTTCTGAGAACACAGAATTTTTTTTACAAGTCATCCTTTTTTATTTGTGTCCTATATTTTGTATATATAGTTCACGCTCTTCTAATTCTTTTCTGTGTGAACAATCTACCTCTCTGATCTTACCATTCCTGCTGGATGGTATATAATATCATCACAGCTGTGTTTTATTGCCATATGGAAAAAACTGGGGAAAAGGCAGTGTAGGCAGAGAGGACAGGTGAGGTTCTTTTGTCTCAAGCCTCTGCACCCAGTTTCTTGTCTGCTCTCACTATAAAATTATTAAGTTCTCAAACTAACTTAGTTTTTGTCTCATTTTGTTATATGTGTTGGGTTCCACCTGGCACACTAACCACTAAGAAGGTAATCTTGTAAGTTCCTTACTTCTGTGCTTACAAAACTGTAATTGCTTCTACCCTTGTGTTCCACACACCTACACCTCCTGCATTAACATAGGCCACTCTCTTGCCTGTTCTAGTGGATGTTGCAGATAACCTTGCAGTTTCATCTAAAACCTTTTTATAATAGAATGTGAATTTCAACATGATCTAGCATGAAATTTATTTTTATTTTCAAGTTACTTAAAAATAAAACTTTATCCACTTTGCTGAAGTAACCTGGGTGTCATAAATTGAAACGCCTGACATTCTGCAGAATATTAAGTACTTCATTATTCAGCAGTGCATGCAGTATCTTTGCAAAACACATCCAGTATCATGAAGTCTTATATGCTCCTATGGAGAATCTGCAGCAGACTGTCACTGAGATGATAAAACAGTTTATCAGCAACAAAAAATCCTTTGAAAGTAAGTTGGGTTTTTTAAATGCAGTCAGGAAACATTTCGCAAAAGATTTTATTTCTTTTTGGTCCACTTCAGTATGAGTCAGTGTGCTTAAATGTTTGTGCTTTGACTATTTATCGCTGTATATACAGTGAAAATATTCATATACTATGTGTGAACACAAACTGATACACATTGAAATTGAAATAATGCTTCATTTGTCTTTAAAATTGTCAGACTAAATACCGATATAACTGTTGTCTCAGGCAATAACAGCAGTAGCAATAGTTTAAAAAAAAAAAAAGATGCAAAGTGTGTAAACCACACCAATGGTTGTGAGTTATTGCCACAAGAGGGAGTGAACCCCAAAGACAATGATCTTGTGATTCTCCTTCAACAATCCAATTGCCATGATTCAATTGGAGGACAGAGAACCAAAGTATTCAAGCCAGTCATAACAGCACATGTTAGAGAAATGACATCTGAGATAGTCTGGTCAGCACCACTGAGGGGTTTTATATGGTCATCAATACCTACAATTGCATTAGAAATGAAATTAGATGATAGCTTCTTTGTTACCAGCTTCCTATGCTTAAAGGACTCTGAGAAATTATTACAACATCTGGAAATGATTCTCTACAATGAATTATTGAACCACTAAATCCAAAAAAATAAGTGGTCTGTCAGATTTGTAAAAGACCTTCTAGAGTGAAGAGCAGACTTCCGGTATCCAATTATCTGGTCCCCTGGTTGCTTAGCTGATCTATAAAATCAAATTAAATATCAATCTGCAGATTTAATATTAATATTTAAATGCTAAAGATCTGGACCAAATCTACTGAAACAATGAGGAATACCTAAGTCCTCTTGTGATTTTCAAATGGAAGCTAGGAAATCTCGAGTGGTTAAAATCTATAATCCGTTATTTTGTTCTCTCGAATTGAATGTTATTAACCTGTATTCTCACTCTTTCTGCTAAATTCACAGCCATATTCACTCTATCCCGGCTGCATCAATAAGCAAGCAATGGAGCATACCAAAGAAGATAGTTAACAGTCCTTCTTGTTTCTGTGTAAACTGTTTTCTTCCCTTGTTGATGATGGCTTTGCTTTTGGTTTTGCTTTTTCCCTGCCTTAAGATAGTCATCTGCGGGGACAGATTTTGCAACAAGAAGAAACTGAGAACTATATGTGTCCTCTCATCATTTTTTTTTTTTTTCTCCTCTCTCTGTTCATTTCTTCCTCCCATTCTTCTTTATGTGTGTTCTACCAAAAACAACTACTAAGCATTTTCAGCAGCAACCAGGGTCAAGGTGAAATACTTAGGAGTTCTTTGTTCCAGCTTTCCAGAAACATGACAGAACAATACTTTTCTCTGGAGGACATTTTTACATGAGAGAGGATGGGGAAGGGAAAGGAGAAGGGGCTGGAGAAGAGAAAGGGAAAGGGAATGGGAAAGAGGATTGATTTAAGAGGACATTTTGTTTATGTATATACTAATTCAGTCATTTCTACTGTGGCTGTTTTCAGTGTGTCCCTACTAGTGAGTGAAATAGCAAAACATCCCTTATCTCTGTCTTATCACCATTTCTCATCAGTACATGCCACTCACAGGCTGAGATTATTAGGCAGAAAGAAATTAGGACTTTTTCTTCTTTCAATCACCTAGGATTTCAGCATCCTTTTTCTTTAAAGTGAGGTGTCTGGAGACAGTGTTCAAATATGCTTCCACTGTGCCAGTCTCCAGCTGCTACTACATCACTGCTTATGCCAAGACTAGACCTAAGTCTAGTTGCACCATTTCAGCTAACTAGAATTTTTTAAGCCTTGTGATTAGCAGGGAACACATCCCATGGAAAGAATTATGTATTCTAGATTTAGATAGACAGAAGGAATTGTTCTACCACATTCTTGGCTGTTTAGATACCCCTGAGGAGGAAATGGTTCATGCCCAAAAGCTCACCAAAACCCATTAGAGGTAGATGTAGCTGGAGAGCAGGTGTCATGTTCAGGGTAGAAATCAGGTTAACCTTTAGATTCCTATAATTTTTGTGGTTTTGTATATATTATGGACACAGATGATAGCTTTCTTTTGTTATTAAAATGACACAGGGTATTTAAGACATTCACAAAAGGCTGGTAGACACAACATAAATCTAGGAGAGCCACATGACCTCCTGCAGTGGCATAGAGTTCTCTATACCACTGTCTGAACATGGTGAGTCTCCAGCATATCCTTCACTGATGGGACTATGAAAACGCATCCAAATCAAGGTATTTTAGTTTCAACCTGAACTTCAGGCTTGACATTTCAAAGGAAATTAGGATCCCATTAGATCTGAACTATGTTGCACCTACTACAAGAGTAGCATTCTTGGGATTTATTCTATTCTGGGCATATAAAAATGCCCTAAACCACAAATCATATAGGTTAAATAGCAATATTTAGGAAATCCTCAATATACTTACAAGTAAGATTTCTCTTAACATATCCATTTCCTGTATTGTGCTATTTCCCTGTCATGAGTGATGACAAAACTTGGTCTAGGTCTTAAAAACTTTGAACTAGAAACAGAAAATTTCACTATTACTGGGTACTGGCAACACAGTTTTGGGTCTTCTGATTTTTTTTTTCTTAAAAACCCAAAGTAATACATATGTCAGACATTATAAGTACTTAGTCTGCTTCTGATTTAATTCAGTTCCATCATTAAATTGTGGAAGGTGACTGTGTAAGGTTTTTGCATGGTGCTGGAATCCTTGCTATTGGAGTCTGGTTCTGCTAATAAACAAGAATTTATTAACCTTTTTAAACCTTCATATCATGTTGCTTCTATCTGAAATCTGCTACCAAATACATACAGCTGAAGCTTAATCATCTGAACTCCTATTTTAGAAAATATTAAATTCAGTTCTACAGCTTGTTAGTCACACAGGTTAATGAAAGTACTTGTCAACATCATCTGCCACTAAAATACAAATTTTAAGCAAAATAATCAAAACCTTTGCACAAGACTTAGTGTTTGCTGGCAGAAAATGCCTATCTTCTGAAAGCAAAGTTATTTACAACATTAGTTCTGACAAGTTTATTGCTTTAGATTTTTTGATTGTAAAAAAATAATTCTGTTTCTGTTTGAATGTTTTCTGATACGCAAACTAATTAAACCAATTTTAAAAGTAAAATTATTAATCATTTTAAAAAAAGTCTTTCAATGTATGGAAAGACCAAATGGCCTTATTTTGTGTGGACAGTTGTTGAACCTTTATTTTCTTTAAGATTTGTACATTTGGCCTCATTTAGGATTAGAGAAAAAGAAATCTTGACTTTTCTTCCAAAATGGCAAAGACATTCTATCCAAAGCTAATAATGGGATTTATGAAAAAATTTTCCAAGGGCATAATAAGGCCATTGCTGAGAAAGAGGTAGAGAGGAGGTAGAAATGGATACCAAGTGCCCACGGATTCAACTTTTACATTATCCCAGCAACTGTGTTATCTAAAATACATAGCTCAATTTACTGGGATGCTGATGTCCATCAAGATGTTCTCTGAGAAGTAAAACAAACAAATAAATCTGACCTATGCTATTTATAGTAATAACCTTTCACAGCCTCTTTGTTGAAGGTAGATTTGTGTTCTGTTCTGCACAGTTGTTGCCAGAAAGAAAATGCTTTCAATTGTGATATTAAAATTGTGATATTAAAATGATTCATTTGGTTTTAAACTTTGAGTTTCAAATGTGCAAAACATTCGTATATACAAGTGAACTAGTTACAGTGGGGTTTTTGTTTTGATTTGGTTTATTTTGCTTACTTTAAAATGTCTAATTTGCTTTGGTGTTTGTTTAGAAATTAAAGCATTAAGCACTGCATGAGTGAAATAGCCAATGGCATGAAGACATAATCATTACTCAGCTCAATTATCACTTTAACTTTGACGCTCATATACTATGAAAAAGATACACATTTAAGCACAGTGTCATTCCCCTGTTGCTTACCTGTTGCCCCTAATAGCCAGGTCTTTCTGCAATAAGGCCATGGACTGTCTGTCTCTGGGAAGGGAATATATTTTTTGTGGGTAACTTCATAATATATAGCATAAGTGTAACAGGACTATTGAAATTTTACTATGAATAAATCTGCTTTTCCTCTACCCCAAACAATATTCTTTGAAAGATACAGGTTTTTCGAGTGATTTTAAGAAAACAAATCTCACCATATTCTCCTGCTAATATTCCAATATTTTTCTAAGTTTTTAACCTGATGTCAAGGTAGTTGGTTATGAAATCTTTAATACAGAACCTTTAGAGTAATAGACTACATCTTTTCTTCCTTTTCCAACCTCCTTGATTACTGCAAATTGCTGATACTCCACCATCACCTCCTCTATATGAGATTATTTTGATTTTTAATTGGTTATTCTGGGATGGTCTCCACTGATTTTTTATTATGTGTCTTCTCATACCTTTGCATATGTGTTGAATATGTGTTGTTAAACTGTTTACTATCAGTGGGAAGCTGTCATACATTTCCACATGGAGCTCTTAAGCACAGAGCTTATGCCAAAGCCCAGTGCCTACAGCACCACAGTACTAAAGTGGGCCTTACAATTATCTGACTTTTTTATTTTTTATATTTTTCTTTGTCTGCATTACTCATGAGCACAGAGAATTTATATATATATATATATATATATATGTAATGTTCACTTCTGCAACATTATTTAAAAAGCGGGGAAAGAAATCATTATTTCTTTAATATTGGTTATTATGGTGATTCTATTTTTTTCTCCCAAATGAAAAACTTTGCATATGGTTCATGATTTCATTCAGATACAAATCACTGAAAATTATTTTATATCTTTTAAAACAACCTTTATATTGGTCTGTGTGTAGCAATTTTTTCATTTCAAATTTTTCATTTGAAAAACAACAAAAATTCCAAATAATTTATAGTTTATGTGAATTTCTAGAGTCTTAGAATCTCAGAAACAAATATATATATATATATATATATATACACATAAAGATAGACTGCAAAAGATTCAAATAAATTTGGAACATTAATTTTTATTATTAATCACTTAGGACAGCAGAACATTTTCACATTATAACAGATGACCTGGATAGGTATATGTCAAATTAAAAGTTAAATTAAGGTTTTATGCTGTCTCTGTGAAAAGAAAAGCTTTCAATTGACTTTAGAGGGGCTTAGACTGCATTCTTGATGACCATTTGGACATCAGAAATGTTTTATTTGGATAGTCATATAAGATTCATGAAAGAGAATTTTTGAACTGAGCTTTGATATAATAATAATGTTATCATACTTTTATTTTTGCATAAAGTGGCATGTATACTCTGTATATATATTTATATGTGCAGAGAGTTAAATGCTTACATGTAATGAGATGATGTAAAAATCTGTTATCATGCATTTGATTGATAATGAATGGATTCATAAGTATAAGAATTTTCAGAGCAGGAAAGATTTATGGTCTCTTAAGTCAGGCCATAGATTTCAGAAGTGTCAAACAAGAGTTATCAACCCTTTCTTTAAGGTTAGGAATGGAGAATTCCATACATGCCTGGATAAGCATGATGCGAAAATCTACATCTTATGGATTAAAAAAAAAAAAACAAACAACCAAGCTAATTCACAAACAAATTAATCCAAATCAAATGAACAAAAACAACCACAGTATTTTATTTCCCTTTACAGCAAAGCTGGTAATCATAAAGAATAAAGGTGAAAGGGAACTGCTCTCCACTAGACACACGCTGAACATTCTGAATTACCTCATAGACTTATCTATGATAAGTGAAGTAGGTAGTTTGTCTCATTGTAATGTGGTTTATTCCCATTTTGAATTGTATTTGTATATAATTCTGCTGAGCTCTTTCAGGAACATATTTAAAATACTGCTTATCTCAAGTGGTTATCAATAAAACCTTCCTGACATTTGCAGATGCCTTTTTTTTAAATCTATGTGGATGTTTTATTTCTATTTTCCACTGCTGAAAAAGCCATCTACTTCAGTATAATGAGTACGGTTTTCCAGCTTTTGAAAGAAGAGGAAAAACTCCAAGCAATATAAAAATAACTCTTCCTTTTAATAAGTATGTTGAATGTCAAAGGCATAAAACTTTTAGAATATACACATACAGTGAAAAAATACCTTATTCCTCTGTAGAAGAAGCTTTCAAGTTGTAATCAAGTTTCTCTCATTTTAGTCAGCCACAATGAATTATACTTTTACCTAAAATTCAATGTTCAAGACCTAGACTTGAGGTACCTCCACATTTCTTTGAGACTTCTAACATCCCACTCCACTGAGCTGCTGCAATCATCCATCACAAAAGTAATAAAAAGAAGAAAGGATAGGGCTCTAAAACACAGGAGGTGATCAAAGGTACATCATGTACAAAACTTATCACAAGACTTAATTGTGTACCATGCATGTCAACAGCATATGTATGTTAGCACAAAAGTTGTATTCAGACGCATGTGTTGTCTCTGAGATTAAGATTCTTTTCTAAAGGTGAATTTGATTTTTTATCTCCTAATTGCCTTCTTCATATATAACACAGAGTTTATAACAAAAGTATGACTAGTTTTCTGGAGCTTTATATAAACAAAGAGACAAATTGTAAAGGGAGAAAGATGTTTTGACACAGACAGAGGCTGGCAAGCCTGATATGAAGTTTCTGAATCTGTCATTTCTGTCATTCAGACTACTGTTGGGGAACCTTTGCAGAGTGGATTTGGAGAACTGATAAGAAATGGAAAATTCTGAATTATTTTGATTTATTTGTCATTTTCAGAATGCAAATTACCACACTACCTTCTAGTAACACAGATAGGACTTTGTGTCACAAAGCACTCCCTGAGTAAGCTTTTCAGCTCAGCACTAATGATTCCAGTGAATTGCATGTCCTAAGTAAATTAATGCCTACAATTCATACTGACTGGATTCTAATGTCCCATTATATATCATTCCTTAAAAAAAAAAATAAATAAAAAAAAATATTAATGTTAATGTGAAACTCAGAAATGGCAGTGCTAACTTTTTAATCAGTTCCATTTCCTTCTTTCTTATAAACTCAAAATTTTTTATTTAAAATAAAATATCATTTATGGACAGAGATACATGACATTTTTCAGGAAGTCCATTAAATTCTGAGTCTTCTAAATTGGATGTAGAGCTCTATGGAAAAGAAGAGATAATATGGTAATATTAAGGTTTAATTTAGACCAAACATAAAAAGAAGATTATATGACAGGCTGATGAAATCAATGTTGTTTATAGATATCTGATACTTTTGGACATTTTGTTTTTAAACTAGAAACTATTTAAAGAGTACAAATTATGGAAAAACAGTAGCTCAAATGTTAACGAGTTGATTAGTGCCTAAATAGCATTATTAGTGATGGCATATCAGCAGCAGCCACTAAGATTTGAGGATAATCATGCTTGCTGGTTGCAGACCCATCAAAAAAGCCAATAAAAACATAAAAACATTGGATTGCTAACACAGACATTACAGAAAACTTCAAAATGAAATTAAGAAATTTAACTAAGTAAATACAGGAACCACCTTCTAGCAAAACAACAGATTGACCATGACCTAGGGACAATAAGAGGTCTTTCTTTAAAAAAGCCCTAACCTGCTAATCTAGGTATCAATTTGGCCACCACTGTAGTTTTCTCAGGCTTTAGAACTTATGTGGCATATGTAAAACCGATGCTCACGATCTATGGAGATGAAAGTATGTTCTTCAGTGCCCTCAATACACCAGCAGTGTAATTTTGCATAAAAAACCAAATACTGTTATTCAGTGTTCTTCAGGAGTTTACCCTCAAGAATCAGAAAATTTGGGAATAAGGATAAATTTTTGTCCACAACCAGATGACAGGAACGTTGCAGGGGTTTTTTTTCCAGCACAGTGCAAAAATCACTCTGTACATTCCTCAACTACTTTTCATTAACCGCTTTGCTGTTTGATGCCTGGCTGGTGCCAGTCTGTGACATTTACCATTTCAGGCACCTGAGATCTGAAATACTTAGTTTAGTTCAAGTCATATCACCCCAAAAAGGAGTATATGAGTGAAAGTTAACAACTTGTGACATGCTGTAGATTAATACAGAGGATTTATTGGGTTCCTACAGCCTTAAATACTCTGATGTATAAAACACAAACTTGTACCAGATGGCTTTAGCCCATATGACTAAACTGACTTAGGAATTAAGTACTGACACAGCTGGGACTCCAGAGTCTCACTAGATAAAAACCTTAGTCTACCTGACACCACTGTCAAAGTCCCTACCGAACTCAGCAAACTCAGTTTATTATTTGAGAACCTCCCTGAGAGTTCTCTGAATGATTACTGAGTATTGATAGTCCCAGCTGCAGTTTCTTCCTTGAATGAGCAGATGGAGCACTCCAGGTCCTTCACATAACATTCAGTGAAGAATACCCTCGTTCACGAGAGAAGTTTGAGATCTGTGTTAAAAAATTCCTTGTGTAAATTGAAATCAACAGCACTTTGACTTCCAAAGAATGGCGAAAGTAAAATTTAAAAGAAATTCCCTTGTGTTTTTCCAAGACTTGCCTGTGATCAAAAGCAGCTTTGACAGTAAACACTGTTTTACATTACTAATATGTTTAGAGAGCAGAGGTAGATGATGGTCACAGTTCAAACTGTTTACAATTCTGTCACAAGGTTTCATACATGATTCCTAACAGTAACCCAACTATTATCAGTATGATTAGCATAATTTCTTTCAAATATGCCAGTGTTTAATAAGTAGGAGAGTGTTTTACGAAGAGTTAAAAGAATGCTCAGAACCAAGTAGTTTCCTTTTCACTTTGCTGTCACCCTCCGCAGAACATATAGAGAGTGTTTTTCTCCCCTCAGTACAGCAGCTGCTGAGGCTCCCTGTGTCCCTCTTCTAGGTAATCTCTGCTTACTTACAGCAGGGACTAACATTTGACAAGCAGCAGCTTCTGGGAACACGTAAAGAAAGAACAAATTGGAGATGGTAACAACCTCCAGGCCAGATTTTCAGCAAAGGCATGGTTGCAGTGGTTACATTGTTTAAGAATTTGACAACTATTGTCTGCTTATATGAAATCATTCAACACAACAGAGAGATTTTTGGGAGACCTCTTCAATGCACAAGCTACCAGTGCAACATATGTTTTCTAGTAATAGAAAATATTAGACACAATTTATTTTTAACAGTAACAATTCAGAGTTCTGTGTTGCCTCATTATTCCCCACTTCCCCTGGTTCACCCAACCCCAGGAAAGCAGGGCTCCATCATGTACAATGGTTATTTGGGAAGACTAATGCCATGACTACAAATGCCCACTCTTTCCTTCTTCTTCCCCCAGCTTTTTATGCTGATTGTGATGCCATATGGTATGGAATGTCCCTTTGGTCCGTTGGGGTCAGCTATCCTGGTTGTGTTACCTCCCAACTCCTTGTGCACCCGCAGCCTCCATGCTGGTGGGGTGAGGTAAGAAGCAGAAAAGCCCTTAACTCTGTGCAAATGTTACTCAGTAATAATGAAAATATCCATGTGTTATCAACACTGCTTTCAGCACAAACTGAAAATGTAGCCCATACTAGCTGCTATGCCAAAACCAGCACATCTTTGACACAAGGTGAATGGAATCCAAGAAACTTACTTTCAATTCATAAGGCTACAGGAGGTCAGTACCTTAAACTCCAATGAGAAATGAACCAGATTCAGGCTTGAAAAAAGCTGGTTTTCTGACTCTCACATTCAGATCTTTAAACTGAAGAGGTAAATCATCCAGGTAATGAAGTTTTAAACAGCATATAGAGTGAATTGCACCTGTTCTCAATTCAGGTTTTTTTGGCAATAGGATTTGATGTAATTCAAATTCAAAATATTAGATGTGTATGGAAAAGTATGGAGAATAACCATGAAAATGAATGGCTCAAAGTTCTTTTGAGACAGAAATGAGTCAAGAATAAGGACATATTTTGACCTCAGTGTAAACTGAAATTCAGTGTGCTTACCTCAGATTGATGCACATTTGCACCTGAGAGCATGAAGGAGATGAAAACCGGGAACTGAAGATCACTGCAGTAACTCCTCACAGGTGCAGTCACAGTCACTTCCCTCGTTACTGGGGGCACAGTCATCATGTGAAATCTATCATCTGCTATGCAAGAACCTCATCTGAGTGCTTTGGCCTCTCTCTCCTTACCTTCAGTAAGGAGTATGCTTAACTAAGGAGAACCTACTCCTTCAGTAAGGAGTGTCTTCTAAGTTTCTACAGAGGAAAAGCCAAAAAAAGAAGAAAAGCAGCAAAGTCACCTGGTTAAAGAATACAAATAGCCCAGAATAGAACAATGCCCTTTACATATCTCCAGTGATTAATTTTAAAGAAGAAATAGTTTGAATTTCATAAAAATGGAGAGGTTTGTTTCTTTGTTATTGAGGTCACAAATATACACTATCAAAATACATAACACGTTTGTCTTATCCATGCATATTTTAATTGCATAACTTTATGTAATAGTTTTACATGTGTATTTAGCTAAAAAAAATCCAGTTCTCAATGGTGACAACTGAGAAAAGGGAAGGGAAGGTTTGGGAAGGAGAAAGGAAAGGGGAAAGGGGAAAACAAGGGAAGGGAAAGTTTGAGAAGGTTTGGGAAGGGAAGAGTTGGAAGGTTTGGGAAGGTTAGGGAAGGTTTGGGAAGGTTAGGGAAGATTTGAGAAAGGAAGGTTTGGGAAGGGAAGGGGAAATAGGAAAGAACTACAAACTAGTGTTAGTTCTTGAAGAACTTTGCAGAATCTGAACTATCCATTTTGGCTACTTGTGCAGGGCTTGGTAAAAAGTTCTGCTCTATTTATTTTACAATTACTTTCTCATATAATCTATGCATTTAAGATTGTTAGGAAGTGGAATGACATATTTTATTGGCATTTTGTCCTAATAAAGGTGTGTTTCAGTTCTCTTCAAACTTCTTCCTCCTTCCAAAACACCTACACACATATTCACACACTCATTCTGAAAGAGGAATTTTACCTAAATACACAAGTTGCATTTCATTTCAACAAAGGAGTGAGACTGACAGTATTATTTCACAAGAGGAAGAAAAACTAGAATAACATTCTAAAGTTATTATTATCCTTGTGTTTATTGCATGTTTAGGCTAAAACTGAGAGCACCAATTGTGACATTCAGGACACTGAGACTCAGAGCAGCCTTCCCATAGAAATTACACACATAAAACCAACAAAGGTTTGGCTTAATTGTCTACATGTAAATGCTTGATATCATTTGAACTGCATGTGGATACTGCATTTAGGTGGCTTGATTTTGAATAAATTTTATCTTTGTCGATGTCTACAGATATGACAGATTTTTACTGTAGACACTTAGTCCACGATTCAATTGTCTGTGATGGCCACTCACAGGCATATAGCGTCATTTAAGATTTCTCAGGGTATCTGAGACATCTTCACGGAAGGGACAGATATGACATAAAACCTATGGGAGACTAGAGACCTGGAAGAGTAGCTGCAGGTATCCCAAATGTCACTGGATGCCTGTGCGTGGGCAACTGGACCAACTCTGCTGCTCCCTTTGAGTCTCTCTTCTCTGATGAACAGCTGATGCATTCAAAATATTGAGTCAGTCACTCAATCTGATTTAGTTAACTAGGTACTCCCCACAAGATCTCAAATTACACTAGGCTTGTGAACTCAGTGAATGGTGTCACCAGTCATAAAAATTAAGTCCTAGGTTCAGATCCAAATGTCTACAGCATTCACATGTGTCCAGTCCAATGTTTTGCTCCGATCACAGAGAAAGCAAGCTGAGTCAGACAGAAACACCGGATCTGAACTGAAACTTTCCAAACTCTAAAGGTAGGTGAACTTCAGGTTCGGATTCAGGTTTGCTGTCAGTTGATATCCTTTGTTCTAAAAATCACTGTAGGTGGGTGGAGATGTTTGCACAGAGAAGCATGAACCAAAGGAGAACAGCACAGTAAACACAGGGCATGTCCGCACTAAGTAACTTCCCGATGATGTAGCACCCACTGGCAATTTCTCAGCTGTTTGCTCCTGGGCGGATGCACCAACTTGCTCAAAGATAGCACAGAAATCCTTGCACAACATTCCACTGTGTGAGGCAGACATGCCTCTTGGGGAATATTTTGAGCAGATATAAACAGCTTTTGTGTATGGCTGATGAAGTCTGTATCCAAGGGATTTTGTGCTTTAATGTGTAAAGTTTTAAAACAAAGAAAAGGTAGGATAAACATTCTTTCTATGCTTTCTGCTCTTTTTTTTTTTTTTTTTCCTGCCTTGTGAGGTGAAGATGAAGGGGTATATATACTCAGACAACTCAAGAAGGGTTTTTTGAGAACAAATGCATATATTAACCTACACATCTTTCCCTGTAAATCAGTTTTAGAATGGGAAATCTGGAAGTTTGCTGGGTCATTACCTTGCCATATATCTTGTCATTTCTGTTACTTTTTTTTTTGACTATGATATTATTTAGGTAAAGTTCTTCCACCAGAGTTTATTAAATGTATTGAAGCATCTATTCCTTTGTAAATATATACACTTCTTTGAAATGGGAGACTGAATTTTCACACTTGAAAAATTAATTTTAGGCACCAAATAAAAAGAAAGTGCCTGTTTCAAAGGCACTAGCTAACATAAACATATTATATAGGAGGTTGAAATTGAATTTGTATTTGGCATACTTGGTTTGGAATGTTATTTCCTTTTAAACAGCTTCAATTATTACACACTTTTATATTGGAGATATATGGAAACATACTTATTCAAAATCAGTATTTACCATCGGAATGTATCAGTATGTTAAAACCAAGAAAGGTCATACAAATTCTTAAGCCATTGATGATTTTTTTTATACAAAGACTAATGTTGGTGGTTGAAATCATTTATTCATTAGATAAAATTTTTTCTTACCTGCAGTAGTTTATTATGGTATTGGTTCTGCCAACAGTGTTAAAAAATCAGAATATAACACTTAGACAATACTTGCTGAAATATATATATGGAGTTATTTCAGCTGAATTCTGATACTCTTCTAATTTCAATGATATTATTTAGGGAAATAGTATAATGACAGAAATTCTCTTCCTTGTTGTCCTAAGAAGTAGAATTTTTGACACAGGCTGGTGATAATTTGTCTGATTTAGACAAGGAAAGTCAACAAGACAACTCTTGATACAAAAGAATTCCTGGTCAATTATTGCGGGACAAGGGGAGAAAATCTGTTGCTTAGAAAGTAACTATTAGGTAAAAAAATACTATTTTACTCAATAAATAACACATTTTGGTAAGAAAAAATAATATTCAGGTGAATTCCATGTGCACAAAACCTATCATCACTTGATTGGCTTTTGGTTTTCTTTCTACTAAGCAATGTAATTTCCCAAATAAAGAAGAAATTGAGCTCAAAAAAGACTATTATCAAGAATTACTAACACAGAACAATGCAAAATTAGGCATTTGATATTAAATAAGGAGGAGTTTGTTTCATGCTGTTTCTTTCCTTCCATCAAGCTTTGTGTTTGCCCTCATCTTCTGAAACAGTTGCTAAAAGTAGTACTCTGACCATCACTTTTAGTATCTGATACATTGAACTGCAATGTCAGATCTTTAGTACTTATGGACACTCAAAAAATACAGTAGTACTAGTCTCCATATTTTTTTTATAGCTTCATTGTTCTATTCCACTTTCCCAACATGAAAAAAAAAATCAGTTCCATTTTAAAGGATTATCTTTATATTCTATGAGCCAGGAATTGCATTAAATAGTAAATATGACCTTTAATAATTTTAGCAAGTTATAATACCTTTCACACTTTAGTCACCTATTGTTGTCAATTTTTCTTTTCATTAATTTTAGTATTTCTGTAACAGTCTCCACATGCTCTGTATTGCAGTCCACATATACTAAAGTGAGCACAGTATTTGCAAATAGTAAAGGCAACACAGCATGAGTCTTTAGTATCTTGAGAAATCAAAGACAGACAAAAGTGAGACAAGAAAAATCTTCATTATTCCCATTTTATGAACCAAAAGTTAAATCCAATAAGGCTAAATTATTTCCTCAACAGCTACAATATTTTGAATTAAAAGCTTAAAAATGTGATGTTCAGAGACACCTTTAAAACCTCTATATAAATATCTCTATTGTCCCACTATGAAAGATATTTTCCAGAAATAGCCAAAACTTTCTCATTTCAGTAATTCTCTCTTAAAATATGGAGGGAAGATTTCTCTTTTTATAAAGCAGTAAAATTGCCCATGATAAAAAACATATTAGACATTTTATATGAACTAGAGGAAATATTTTTGTTACTATTATTTCAACAGCCGACTGAGGAAAAATAAGAGCATAAAGAAACTGAGGCTACAGCCCAATGAATAGGCAATGCCTTAATCCTGTGTAATCTCCCATTCAGTAGGGGATTTATACTGATTACACTGACAGAGATGGTGAATGGATATCATACAGTAGAGGGGAAAAAGAATATACCTGAACATCATAAAAACCTGAAGGAGTCTTCATATGCACTGATCTTGAGTTTACTACTCCCTCACTGGTTTCATCGTAGCTAAATCTTGTTAGTAAATTCAATAACACCAGGAATTATTCCCTGGTTTTGGAATACTATTAACATCTGGTCATTTGTCTCATTTTTTTTCTGAACTGATAACTAATCTGCTTTTGTCCTGAGACAGCCGGATCTCTTAAACTATTTCCAGGCACCTTTCAGAAGGTGGAATGGAGTAGGGACAGTGACCAACAGGCAGTTTGCACACCCTCTCTTCTCGAACTTAACAGTATAAATATCATCAAGCTGTGCCATTGGATTTCTTGGCCACAAAAATCAGTTTATTAATAAATTTGTCACCACTGTAGCTTTAAAACGAAATTAAATCTTCTGAGATTCTATTAAAGATTTCCCCTTTTTTAAAGTAGCTCTAGTTTGAGGATTTATCACTCCCTGTGAATACACCTTGGTAGTTCTTGCTTCTTTCTCCCCACGAATCACTATTTTCCTTGTATGTAGCACCAACTTCAGGAGATCAGTAATTTATTTTTTTTTATTATTTCTGCCTCTCTGGTAATGTTTATCTTCCAAACATCTGTGTTGAGCTTTTTTAATATTCCACTGAGCTTTGGACATTGTACTCTTTCAGCAGGATGTTATCTGTCACTCAGTTATCCCTCTGACTATGGAAACTAAAATACTTTGTTTATGTTTAATGTTTACCATTTCAGAAAAATGTAGCAAGAGTTTTGATTAGGAAATTAAAGTAATCCAATGGTTGTATGGTAGTGGGAAAATCCAATATTTGAATCCAGTAGTTCTTATATCATTGGGAGTTTCAACCATTTACATGTTAATAGGCTTGAAATATGTGGTGGAAATTCAGATTTTAAGTATTTAGTATTTTAAATAGAATTATTTATTTATTTTACAGTACGCAATAAACGTTTGCCTCGGGATAACAATTAAATGTTCCAGGGAGAAAAAAAAAGACTGTTACATCTGCTATATTTCCTGGAAAATTTTTCTATCTTGTTAGACTTTACCCTCCACAGAGTATGACTTTGTAGTGTTTGTTCTTAGCTTTGCTTCTTCTTGGCAGAAAGAAAAAAGCAGATTAACCATGAGCTGTTAGAATAAGTGTTCTATGTATGTTCATAATTGATTATTTTTAGTGAAATAATTGTAACAGTGCATCTGGTATTGTAAATATGGAGTCTATACATACTTCATTGTCATATTTTGGAGTACAGATGAAAGAGAGACAAGAGTAAACCATTTGACTTCTGAAAACCTTTTGAGGCCTAAAAACAATCATGTCTCAGCTTTAGTCTTGTGGTCCTCGGACTGTAAATTTCAGCTGTTCTTTGGCTTAAACCAAAAACCATTTTGCCATTAAATTATTGCCAGTCCTTCTCTGCTAATGACAATACATAAATGGAATCTCATTAATTCTTTCCTATAGAAAAGGAATAGATATAAATACAGCAGTTCTACATAAAAGTCCAAAGATGGTAGTTTAAAAAATTATCTTTTTTTTTGGTGTAAAGGAATCCTGCTGTCCTTTATATTTACATACAATAATACAAGTCTGTAACTGTTAACAAATTTTGTTTGTTCCACTTTTCTGCACACTTAAGCTTCATAATTTCTTCTGTAAAGAAAATACCTTCTGGGTTACCTTTGCATTCACTAGTTTCTTAGTTTTTAATCTCATCTGGAAACAGGATCTTAATCGAGTTTAGTAGTGATAAGTATCCTGAGGATTTAGCTGGAAGATTATAGAGAAGGGAAAGAAAGAAAGAAAGAAAGAAAGAAAGAAAGAAAGAAAGAAAGAAAGAAAGAAAGGAAAGAAAGAAAGAAAGAAAGAAAGAAAGAAAGAAAGAAAGAAAGAAAGAAAGAAAGAAAGAAAGAAAGAAAGAAAGAAAGAAAGAAAGAAAGAAAGAAAGAAAGAAAGAAAGAAAGAAAGAAAGAAAGAAAGAAAGAAAGAAAGAAAGAAAGAAAGAAAGAAAGAAAGAAAGAAAGAAGAAAGAAAGATCTTAAATCATAAAAGCATTTCTGCAATAAATACTGAATTCTGACAAAACCTAGGAGAATTTGTACAGCCAAGATATGTATGAACAATATCCATAAGGGTTATATTCTACATATTCTGAAAGCATTAGCACCAGAAAAATTCCACTTAGATTTAAAATGAAAATATTAGTTGGCCTATAGTAGGGTGACTGACCTAAATCAAATGTAATTGTATGCACTTAGTGCAGCCTGAATCTAAATTATCTATGCTATTACGCTCCAAAAGGCATTAGGAAAAAAAAAGACTTGAGTTTTATTCTGTAACATTTTAAATCTGCAATTTGCATGTAAACCATTGCTGTGAATTGTATTAGGCAAATGAATAATTAAGAAAGAGCAGGATGGGAAAGAATACTTGGTTTCTTGTGATCTCAAGTGGGTATTTTTAAATTAGGCTGGAACATTGCCACAGATGACCTCCTGAAATGGCTAGCTGGTATTTTCCTATCCTCCTTTTATTTGCTGTTGTAGTTGTTGTTTTATTGCATCATAACTCACAAGCATAGTAGGGAATTGACTGAAATTATTATCAACACAAAACCGAGCTTTTTAATTTTAAAATGTTGTCACTAATGAGATTATTTTTGTTAACTTTTTGAGCCAATGGGTCTGTGTGTATGAAAAGTGCTACCACACATTAATATTTGAACAACCAAGGCACTGGAAGAAACTTTGCTGAGTAATTTAGGGATGAAATAGGCTACTTGTGAGGCAGATTTCTAATGTCTTTTGAAAGTCAGAGGCCCTGGAACTAGGCAAGAGTGGTTATAATTGTACTTTCTGATTTACGGCTACCTACCACTCCCTTCTTTTTTTTCCTTTTTTTTTTTTTTTAACCCTCTAGTCTATGATTTAATAATTTTTCTTTTAAGCAGGTATATAAAGTTTTCAAATGTAGATATGCATATAAGTGCAAATAAATCTTTACTCATCTGTAGTAATACTTGCTGTCATAAATACACAAACCAAAACTAGGAGAGATAATTTTCATCACTGGGAAATTTAAAGAATTTATTCATTTTTTCTGCATTTACTTAAGGCCTTCCAGTCATCTCAAGTCAGAAATGTTCTCTCTTACTAGAATAAAAGTTACTGGACTCAAAAAATTAAAATCCTTATAATGAGTCAAATAACAAGACAAGCATTGCTGAATTAAATAAATGTCCCCTTCATTTTTTAAAATGGAAAAGTAGCTTCTAAGGAAAAAAAAAAGGCATCTCATTAATTTGTGAAGTTGAAGAAACTGATGAGTTATGTTTATCGTTTTAAAGAAAAATATTTCTGCCTACAGAGGTTACTGGAATGTATCGAACAGCTTTCATAATAATAATAATAATTGCATAAAACATTTGTTATTTAATTGAGAATATTTGATACATTGTATTAAAACCACAAAGCATCATGTTAAAAAAAATTATGAAGCATAATTATAGCTTTAACCAACATTTGGAATTTTTAAAATGTGAAATCCAATCTGAAGCAGAACACCCACACACATCTTTTCATACATATTTTAAGTGTTAAAAAGACAATTGTCTAGTGCTTTGTTCCAGTATTAGTTTCATCCTAATTTATCTGCAACGTTCTTGTCCTAGTTTCCTTTCCGTTCCTATATACAGGGGCAAATTCAACTAATAGATGAAAATATTTTCATTATAATCTGATAACTTGAAGAGGCATTTTGTGTGGCCCATGCGACTCTCCTGTCTAAAGCAGAGAGATTTTGTTGCGATAGCCCTAGACAAAACTGAAGGGAGTGAAGGGGGATGGGTCTATAATTCAAACAACACTGTTGTGTCAGGTGAAACACTGTGATATGGAAGCCTGTGTCCATGTACCCAGACAAGGGTGAGCAGGAGGAAAGCCAACAGAGGTGAGGGAGTCAAGCTCTAACACCTCTGCTTGCTCAGCCCACTCCTTACATGAAGAAATTTGCTCCCTCCTTTTCTTTTCCACCTCTGGTTTACATTGTAACATTGTAGGCAATTAACATAAGTCAGTTTAAGATATATTTACTGGATAATATGAATGAGTCAGACCCTATCATTTTAGTCTATTTCTTATCAGAATAAATTCTTATTCAGGTTAAGTTTGAGGAACCCATGGAACCCACAGAAGTCTTATGCTATACCAGGACAAGCATTTACCCTTGCTGAAAAAGGTTATGTGTAGATATCACCTTGTTTCTTACTGAAAATGGTTAAGACAAATTATGGAATCCAAAAATGGTAATCAACTGTCTGCTCATGATTACTTTCTTGTAGAAACAATAGATCACAAGTGTCTAACTCTGTTTGCATGAGGTATTCAAATTCTGTAGTGTAACTGAGGCCATACTGAACTCCATGACTACCGTGATATCATTAATAATCATTCACATTGTGGTTGGGAACGACAGGATTGCCAAGAAAAATAGTTAAGTAAATAGCATTATCTGTTGGCCTGTAAAGTAATCAGATAACTTCTCAGGATTTTTAAATAACCCATTAATGCAAGCCATTATTTAACAGTTATTTGTCTCCACGTAACCATTGCTTAATTCCAGAACAACACAAAGAGCTGAGAGTGCCGTGCTGCCTCACTGCCAAATGTCAGTTGTATATTTTAATCAGTACTTTGTACACATTAGCAGCAGTTGTAATAAACAGTCTTGGTCACCTAATCTGCACAGCTGCCTTTTAGAAACCGCAAATCGAAAAGCCACATACATGTGTCTGTACACATAAAAAACCCACATACATGTGTCTGGACATACAGATTTGTGTTTATGTACATGCATTTTTGAAAGCTCTATTTCCATATCTCTGCACTATGGAGAAATGGAGAAGGTATCTAACCTGTAATAAGGAAGCTTCCAAGTCGAGGGTGGGAGAAAGAGTGGAAAAGGGGAAAAGTTAAAATGTATGGTGGAAAGATAAATATCAAGTGATGAGAATAGGAAAGGATAAAGATATAAGTCACAGTACATATGATTTCCTAGGTTATCACCAATCCTGAAGCCAGACTTGTACTTCAATCAGCCTGTCTAACTGAAAGAATCACTTCATACTGATAGCTTTTGTTCAGAGCAAGCCTATTCAGAATCTTAGATTCAGTGAAATATCTGTCTTACATCCATATTATTGTTCATAAGGAGTATTTTGTTGGGAAGCAGCAATGGTTTACAAAAGGTTTTACTTTTTTTTCTTAGAATTTTCTTAAGATACTTTACATTCTTTCTTTTAACGGGGTTCAATATGGAGACCTAGGGGAGAAGGATTATCATAGTTTAACAAAGTGAAAAACTAATTGAATCATTAACTGGCCATTCAGATTCAAATGTCTTCCTCTCATTTGCACCCTTGTTTATATTTCTGCTTTACTTCTGCACATCTCTCTTTCCTTTGCCTTGTTTGTAAAACTCCTTAGATTGTAGCTCTACCCTGAAGAGGTCATGTGAAAATGTACACCAAAATGTGAGTGAAAGTCAAGGCTTTCTATGTTATTGGTCATATTTTTTTTTCCCAGTAAGACTTTTGCTCTTAGTGATTAAAAACACACCAAAAAAGGGTCATTTTACAACTTGAAATTTTACAACTCTATTAATTATACAACTTTTTGTTTAATACTCTTCTCATCTTCTCATGAAAAACGGACAATGTTGAACAAAATGTATGATTAAAGACAATATTCATAAGTATCTAACAAATAATGACTATGATTTTGCAATTTAAAAATGTTCCCTTTCACTGTAAATTAAGTTCTTTTTTATCAGCTAACTTGGTTGTAGTGATAAATTGCAGAACAGTTTTCTCTTTTCATTCCAAATCATCCCTTAACAACAGTAATAAAATTCAAAGAAATTATGTATATAATTAAGGGATCTTATGGTGGAGTTCTAACAAGTTTCTGCAAAGAGCTGCCTGAATGTAAGTGTAATAATTTTTGTTTCATGTATCTGTTCTCTTGCCTTAATATCCTGTTAAATCTCACACTGTTAATCTCACTCTGGTCAAATGATATTTTAGATTTGAAAGTAAAAATTAACTGGTTCTTTGGCCTGTCCATAGCTGAATGAATTAGTAGATGGTCAAACTTCATGGCAACTATTAACTCCACTGTTATGAATTATAATAATGTAGTTACGAGCTATAGGACATTTACCAGTTTAGCATTAACAGCAAGCATTAGTGTAAGGTGCACGTACATTTGAACTTTCTCATAAAGGCAGAAACGATGGTGCAATTCCTCTCATAAATGCAGTGTGATTTTCCTCCAGGAGCAATCAACATTACTAGGAGAACCAAATATTGTTTGGTTGTATTATCCTATGCACAGAATGTATTTAAGTATATTTAAAATTTTGCTTTCTTAACCGCTATTCCTATATGAAAGACACAGAAGCTGTAGGCATAAGAAGATCATAATTCAGATATATTCAAGTAAACTTTCAGTCTTTTTTTTTATAGGAACAATTTTCTGAATAAATATTATAAAAAAGAAAATAAAATCAGAAATTGATCAGTTTAGAGAGCTGATGAGACAGAAAAGCACATCCATAGTACACACTGGAGACTACTGCAGCCCCCTGAAAATTCTCTCCCCCTCCACCCAAACCACCAAGCTCTCTTCAACTCTCCTTGCAAACCTACCTAAAAAGTAACTAACTTCAGATAGCTTACACCTCCCCTGACTGCTTCCCGTTGCCCTCAGCTACCCGTATCCTCCTCCAACACAACTGACCACCATCAGTACTCTACAGGTCCTGCTGCTTTATTGGTTTTTTGTATTACAAGCATTAATACAGATGGTAAAAAGCTTTAATTTAGACAAAATGGATTTTCATTAAAGATGAAGGGCAGTTTGGTCACTCTTTCAAGTGTGATAGTCTTCCTTTAACATAGAGCAGGCTAATAACAATTGTCACAACAAGTGTCACTCATGCAGATGAGGACAGATGGGCTGAGCTCTCCCTACACATATCCTGCATTATGGGGCAGGGAGCTACTTCAGTCGTGCTCTGCTGATCACAGGCTTATTGTTGACATTGAGGTTAAGCTGGAACAGGTATTTTTAGTCAGCAAAATCATGAATTATTCCTGATTGGGCAGTTAAGACTGCCCCCCTTGCCCCCATCACTTCCTGTCTTCCTCCCTCTCAGGAACTTTATCATCCATGTGCAACTTGTACACACACATGTACACACATGTCTGTCTCTCTTTTTTTCTCTCACTTCTCATATGGACTCCAGAGGTTACTCAACCACAGTTTCAACTTCTTTTTGTTGGTTCATCAGTCCAGGCTGGGTCAATGTAACAGCTACATGAAAAGTTGATGCCAAAGCCAATTCTCTTCTAAGAATTTGGTCCTCAGTGCAGACACTATATTCATGGACATTTTGCCACCTTGACTACATATTCCAACTAGTCCTTATTTCTGTGGTAAGGTAATAATAGATAAAATTATGGGGATTTTTTTGAGTTCAATATATTAAAGAGGTTCAGATCTTTGTAGCAGCAAAGAATTAGGGAAAATCTATATCTATCCATCTATCTGTCTGTCTATCTGTCTATCTATCTATCTACCTATCTATCTATCTATCTACCTATCTATTCATCCACTCTGCATCAAAAATTTCAGTTCCTAAAAAACAAAAGATTAGGTGTAATGTCTGCAGTTTTGACTTACAGAGGTGGTTTTCACTATTTTTCATTTGTTTTTTTTCTAAAGTCAAACTCATGATCTCCTCAATAAATCATAAAAGATAAGAAGTAGAAAGTTAGGTTTTATTTCATGGGCTAATGATTATGATACGAATGGAATTTAATAGGGTCTTATCAACTAATTATACAGGATTTTCCAATTTCTTTTAAAATTCATCAGTATCAGCAGTAGGCATTGACTTTAACATCAGAAAAATGGCCTTTTCCTAGTGAACAATTAATCCTCAAATAAAATGAAAAGTTTGTGAAACCTGTAACGGCTTATTCATAATGCTACTTCAAAGTTTAAAAGTTCTTGTCACTTGATAACCTACAAGGTTTAAATTTGCTGTGTGCTTTCAATATGCAGTCCTTCTGGCATTTACTTATTATTGTTTTTTAATCCTCATATCACACTTGGAGTGGGAAAATAAATTTTAAAAGGGAAGTAATCTACACGTTAGTTTGATACAGCAGAACAAGTAAGAAAAATGAGTACCAGGTTGCTCAAAGCCACTTCCAGCATTCCCCTTCATCCTATCGCTACATGCCTGCGCAAAAAATCTCTATCCATCTTTCTTTTAGGCTCCCTTTATGTACTGGAAGGTCACAATTAGAGTACCCCAAAATCTTCTCTTTTCCAGGCTGGACAATCCCAATTCTCACAGCCTTTCCTCATAGAAGAGGTGCTCAATCCCTCCCTCTGATTAACTTGGTGGCCTCCTCTGGACTTACTCCAAGAGGCCTTTCTGTGTTGCAGACCCCAGAGCTGGATGCAGTACTTCAGGTGGGGTCTCACCAGAGTGGAGTAAAGGGGCAGAATCACCTCCCTATATCTCCTAGCAACACTTCTTTTGATGCAGCCCAGGATACAATTGGCTTTCTAGGCTGCAGATGAGCATTGCTGGCTCACGTCCAGTCTCTCATCCACCGACACCCCCAAGTCCTTCTCGGCAGGGCTGCTGTCAATCTGTTCATCCCCAGTCTGTACTGATACAGAGGTTGCCCTGACCCCAGTGCAGCACCTTGTGCTTGGTCTTGTTAAACCTCGTAAGATTCCCATGGACGCACTCCTCAAACTTGTCCAGATCTCTCTGGATGGCATCACATTGCTCAGGTGTGTCAATTGCACCACTCAGCTTAGAGTCATCTGCAAATCTGATGAGTGTACTCTATCCCTTTGTCTATGTCATTAGTGAAGATAGTAGACAACACTAGTCTCAATATGGACCCCAAGAGACACATCTAGCAGAAAAGAAAAAAAAATTCTCATTGCATCATCTCAGTAGACATCTGTTGCACACACTCTGAAGACAAAGAATTCTAAATGTTGTATTTTCATACCAAATTTTCCTTTTTCCTAGAAAGTCCATGAACTTGAAAAGATGGGAAAATTATTTTAAAAGAGAGGTATTTTAAAGATCCTTCTTAAAAAAGGATTCATCATTAGTTATGTTACCACACCAATATGTTAAAATGTCTGTCTATGAATCTTTCCTACAAACTGTTCTGAGAGGGGGGAAAAAAATTATTTAGGTCATTCTTATTACCATCATCTAAACCACAATAACACCTTGAATAGCATCAAACCATTCTTCCTAACTGCATGCAAACAAACAAAAAGGAAATTCTCCCCGCCACTAAGAACTTGTAATCACATTATAAGACGATAGACACCAGATGGATGCAACAAACAGATGGAAGAAGAATAAGGTAGCAATGAGATGATTATAATCAGCATGATAAGCAGTGATGTACACCACCAAACTGGCTGTGTGTGCATGTTAAATTAGCATAAATACTATTTATGTGATATTAACTAATTCAGAATGTCTGATATTGTCAGTTTAGAACAACAAGGAATGCAGGCTCAGTCAGTGAGAGCTTGATGACCCTCAGGTAACATTGGGGAGAAATATTATGGATGCCTGATGATACTAGCAGATGAAAGGGTGGAGAGAACTTTCAGTCAGCAACTGGTTTGTTGAACTTTTGCAAAGTGATCATTTCCATATTACTGGGAGCTATAAGGTGAGGAAGGAAGTTCAGGTCAGGAAGACTCATTATTCTAGGCTTGATGTGGTTTTCTTTCTGAATAAAGGTAAAGAAAATGAGTAGTGCAGATAAATTTGTCTTGGATAGAAAATACACCTGCATGAGGAAGCACTCTGAAAGGCTTTAGTGCTAAATATCTGAGGCCACTTTGCTCACTGTTAGAAACAGAATTTCAAACGGATAATTCCACTCGTAATGGCAGAATTACTTTAGAAAACACTGGAACAGTCCTGGGAAGTATTTGATTGATGTTCTCTCTCCCAAAAAAAAAAAAAAAAAAAAAAAAAAAGAAGATTTTAAACACTTTAAAATATCTTCTAACATTTAGTACCTGAACTTCCACAAATATTCAGGTGGCAAATACTAGTGGAAAAATGTGATTTTATTTAATTCTCCCTGTTGCGGCAATGGAAGGTATCTAAAGGTCAAAATATAAATTTCTATGTAAATACATATTTAAATGTAAATTATACAAAGCAGGTATTGCTGCATATTCATTTGGTTTTTGTGTGTTACACAAATAACTGTCAGGAACATTGAGCTGCAGCCACCTCCAGCCTGCTGACAGCTTTTTTATCACAGGATGGCTGAACTTCAAGAAATTTTATGAAAATGACGAGGTTCTTCAAACTGCAGCACGTTTTTTTTTTTTTTAAGCAATTATACAGTGAAAAATTACATCTAAAGTGCAATACTGAAATTGTTTTGAAAAGATATCCCACACTCAAGTAAACCACATTCTTCCCAGTGGGGCTTTCAAGGAATGACTTGAAGGCTGTTACTCTTACCTTTTTTAAATACCTACACAAATATAAACAACATGCAGTAATGTGGGTTTGAGACACATCTTCTTATGAAGACAATATTACATTTCCAAGAGGGATTGCTATGAACAGAAGAAGGCCACTTTTAGTTTTTCATGCAATTTTAATTCTGACTGCTTAAACAAGTAGATGTTTCTCATGGGTACTTTAGGACTCTGAGTGTTAATGTTGTTAAAATTCATTTAGTTTCTTAAATTAATTTAGGGGTTTTATTTAAAAAAAATGCTATGATGCAAAGCATTTCTAATCCATTGCTAATAAATTAAAAGCAAACTTTTCAAATAGATTGTTATTAATATTCAAATATTTTCAAACACATCATTTTACAAAAGTCTTCACAGATTAGTATGATGAGGGGATATGAACACCTACTAAAGACATAAATGAATTAAGAAATATTGAATTAAAAAAAAATATACTGTAACTTCATTTACACACACAAATGAAAATCAGTCATTCTGTCACTGTTACCTGGCTTCTCTGAAGAAGGGCAAGCTGGAAATTGAAAGGGGTGGCCCAGACCTTCCTCAACATTATGAATGGTTCTTTGCTTATAATAGGATTGTATCTACTGAACTTTTGGAAAATGTCCAGAGTACTTCTCCAGACAGATAGATTAATTTGAGTGGTTTCTTTAATGAAGTTTTTTGTTTCTTGCCTGATACATTTGTTAGATTTTAATGTTTGATGGCTTTTAGATCCAGGTGCTAGCCATGATTCAGGTGAAGTTAAAAGATCATCAAAACATATTAAAAGTTAAGAAGATGTTAACATTAAAATTTTGTAACGTTCATGCAATTTCACTAAAATTAAATTTGTCTTATTTCTTTGATGTAGTGGTATCCAGAGTAATGGGCTATATTAGAAAACAGCAGTTTATCTTTTATTTGAAAAATTAAAACAATTCCACTACTTCATTGCTTTGAAATTTTGTTTTCTATTTTTTTAATATTTATGTCCTTTGTAACAGTAAATATTAATAGGAAAATACCTCTTCTGCCCTAAACTCAGAGAAAATCAACTAAGTAATAAAATAAATAAAAAGAGAGAGAAAAAAAAGAAGAACCATAAACAGGAAAAGAAAGTAGATACATGAATAACAAAATGGATAAAAAAACACACTAGACAGGGATGGCAACATTTCTGAACATTTGATTTCATGGAAATAGTATATAGCAGACTATTGTTATATACAGCTCTTTAATTCCAGACTCTGCTAGAGTTTGAATATGCATTGCTGAAACAGATGATTGCCTTCTTCATGAAGCAGATACAGTACTATAAAGCACTCTACCACTTCTAGATTATGTCACAGGAAGAAGAGTATTTCTAGTTGAAGAAATATATCTTTTTACTGTTCATGGATGTTGTAAGTTTTCCACCTTTCTCTATCCATCTAGTTTGTGTCACCAGAGGAAATAAATCCCAAGTCATTTCAGAACAAGGAACCAAAGTGGAAAGGAACAGTGTCTTTGCTCATAATGTCTCTGGCGTATCTTTATACATGAAGACCTCAGAGTCATTGTGACTCTGTTGAGAGACAGAGTAGAATCATCAGTGTCCTTTAGTATGTACACATAATTTCTGAGGTTATTCAGTCATAGATCATGTTTCATAACTTTGCCTATCAGATATTTCTTATATTAAATTTCATAAATTTATCAAAATATTTCATTTATTCACTAAAGAATAATATCAATTGCAGTTAATTAAGACTTTATTTTTAAATCTCTTGTAAAATTTTATCTTATGTATATCCAAAGAAAGAAAAGAAGGACATGAGAATGCTGTAAAAATTTTCTCGTTTCTCTTTCACATTTTAAAACTTTTTTTTCAAAATACTAACATTTTTAAAGTTCATCAACTTTAACCAGCATAAATTAACTCAATTGGAAATATTTGGTAGCTTACAGTTTTGCTGTCTACTTTGCTTATTTCTCATGTTTCTGACTGATATAAATCTAATAAAACCAGATCACCTAAAGAGTCTATTAATTACCATGGCCAACATACTACAAAGAAGAAAAAGTGCCAAATGAAAGCAAGCAATTGCAGATATTCAAACATCAGTGAAAAATGTCTTACAGTATTCAACTAGAGCTACAGGGATTTGTTCTCTAAAGACAGCTCTAAAACTGCTTTAAAATGTTAGTCTGATGTTGAGCATTTGGTTTAGTGATATGAGCCACAGCTACTGTAGAGTTAGGACCTTAAGATAGCAAACCATTTAATAGATACTAAGAATGGAAGCTAGAACATCAGTTTTGAGTTCTGTTTATGCAACTATGTTTTCCATTTCTACTTTTGTATTGTTTCTAAGGTCGTACTCACAGTCTATTGGCATTCCATGGTGATACCAGAGAAATTATTTTCCTTTCCATTTTCTTTTTAAATTTGAGAGTATTTTACTTATTCAAGTCTATTTCAGAATATTAATCCAATTTACCTATTCTAAGTAAGTAGCATGGTGAATTTTCCATTATTGTCTGTCAACAGTAAGCACATGAATATAATAAAATGGAGGAACAGTCACAAAAGCAGCAAAATGCAAACCCTGGGTTTACAAGAGGTCTGAATATTGATGATGTAAAAGGTATTTGGACAGTGGTTAATAGGTAAGTATGTCAAATTCTTAGGACTGAATTAGGGTATCAAGCTGCCCATATGTTGTAGGACTGTTGCTGGATACCTAGGAATGAAACATGCAATGGATGATTCATTAAGCAGAGAAATGACCAGGTGAGACAGTTAAGGTCATGTCTATAATTTTCTTTGCTGGACTCTTCTGTAGCTGTAGCCCTCAGTAAGACATCCAGAAGAAACTGAAAATTCCTTCTGAAAATGCAGATCTCCTCACTCAGACACTTAAATTATGCCCCCGAGTATAGTTGGCAAACTCTTGCTTCTTATGGAAAAACACATATGGGTATGAGAAAAAAACTGCTACCTGATAGGTAAGTCTAGAGAAAATCTTCTGTGAGAGCAGGGTGTTGCAATATTCCATGCTGCTTGGCCCGAGGATATGCAACCAGCTGCAGAAGCATAATTTAGCATATGCTACCTAGCTACCCATACCCTGTGCCCTGCCAGGTAAAGCTCTCCAGTCAAGGAAGGAAGGGTTGCAGGAGACAAAAAGAAAGACATTGCTCTGCAACCCCATAATCAGGACTTTCAGAAAACAGATGGGATACCTCTCAAATTCACCAGAAATTCCTTCACCAAAGCAACCTCAGTCAAAAAAGCTGTGTCTTACCTGTGCATACACTGTGCTGCAGGTATGGCAAGGCAAAGACACTAATGGGACCACCTCCTCTCCCCACCCCCTCTCAAAGACTCCCCCCGCCCTGCTCATGGCCCAGGACCCCACTTTAGCCACCTTGAACTGTCAGCACCTGCCCCAGAAACACCACAGCAGGGCTGGTCTCCAGCTTCCCACACCCCTGTTCTGCCCAGCCATGGGCCCTGTCCAGCAGGGACAGGGCATCCCAGTCATCCCAGACTGGCCTCAGCCCACCTTGATCCCAGGTATGTACCTGGTGACCATGGCTGTAGCTCTTCTGGTGCTGCCAGCTTCCCTGCTCCTGTCTGAGTGGCAGGACAGGTCCTGACTGGTGTCCCCTGGGCAGCCCCCAGGTCCCACAGGCACTGACGAGGAGCACATCTGGACTAGTTTATACCTTAAGAGAAACAGCTGTCAAACACAAGCTGGGCTTGAAATTTCTATAAAATTGGATGTTGGCAACTGTTTTTAAAGTCATTTTTGCACTGTTTTGAAAGTTGAGAATTTGTAACTCAATGTGCTAGAGAAGGATCCGAATTATTCCTGCTTCTGGGAGGAGCATATCACTTGTTAGACAGGATACCCAAGACTCCTACACTGACATCAGGCTTTCTCCTCTGGACTCCTCCTTTTGCTAAATTTGACCATGGCTGCTGCATTTTGTATTGCTAGAGTGTGTTAATCCTGTGGTAGGCCAGGAACTGTGCTGGGCACAAGGCTGAAGAGCTTGTAGATCTTAACAGAATCTTAAGTGCCTAAGCAATATTTGAGGCAAAAATATGCTCACTGAACAGGACAAGTGTTGGTTTTACAGACTTAGAGATCTAAATCTTGTTTTGGTTCTTGTCTTCAATTCATATCTTTAAAACATTAAATGGGCTGTATCCAGGATAGCTGTTCTTCAAAAGGCACATCACTGCTGACAACTGTAATCCTCACATCGGTCAAAAATCTCCAAAAAGAAAACTCTTCTCTCCTAGAGAGGCATGACTTTAACAAAGCTGCCCATGTTAATTACTGTAATTGTTCTTCAAAAGAAGTTTACTAGAACAACTTCCCAAGGGAAAGAAAAGCCACTTCTTCAGTCTTCCCTATCTTAACATAAATAAGCACAGTGATAACACACTTATTAAATGGGAAATGTGTTCCTTCGTAGTTTGGGTTTTGAGAGGCAGATGGTGAAACAAAGATAATGTCTAACTTAGTGCAGTTATAGAAGTTTCTCAGATAGTGAACTAAGTCCACATAGCTGCCCAAGTGGGTTCAACAGCTGTACTGATTTGTTTATATTGAGCAGTGATCAGAACCAAGCATATCTGGCAAATGTATTTGTATATAGCCAGGTATAAGGATGTATAAGAATAACTTCCTGGATGGGACTGGCAAATTAGTAGAGTTAGGATCACAGAAGACATTAGGTAGCTTTTCAGAAAGTTAATTGTTTCAAGAACTACCCAGTCCTGTGGATGCCTTTGGAAAGTTTGTTAGGTCCTAGATAATTTCAACTGTGAGTAAGAAGACAGGACTTGGTCCCATCCTGGTGGCAATAAAACAGTAAAGCAGTGGTATAAGGAATAGAAACATAAAGAATGGAGTAGAGGAAGGAAATAAGCATCTGCAGGGTTTGTTCCTTAGAGTATGATCCAAACTATTATAGGACATGAAGTTTCAAGCCTTTTGGTACTTATTTATTGCTGTTATTGGTGACAGGATAAGAACTGGAAGGAGTAGAGGAATAAGTAAAGGAAAACACTGCTAGATATTTAATTTAAAGATATGAAGATATATCTAAAAAAGAATTTTCATTCATGTACACTCCAAGTAGTTTATATCTTTACTAAAGAAGAAAGCTTTTCTTCAGGTAATCTTTCCTTAGTCATAAGGATGTCTTCTCTGTCACTCTTTTAGAGAGTCAGCAAGAGAAAAGTTTGCTTCTAAACCTCCTAACATATTCTATATTCTTATTACACAAAAAAACACACACAAAAAAGAAACAGCCAAACCAACCAAATACCAAACAACAACAACAACAAAACACATAAAAAAACCAGTAGACATTAAATTCTTAAAAAATACACAAGGATTTTGTTACAATAGTAACCTCGTGTAAATGCAGACTTGTGTGCAAGAAATCCCAAAACAAGCTGAGTGCTAAGAAGATTTGTGATCAACTCCATTTACCCCTGAAGGATAGATGATTCTCCACAGAATACATTGACCCCTTCCGGGCTCCAGAGGCTCATTCAGTGGTCTTAAACATGTCTGTTTGGAAGTTCCTTCCCACCAGTATAGCTTAGGAGCTGAGGGGGAAGAGGCAAGGCATCTTTGTCTAAGGCTTCGATGCACTTAGACTTACCACAATTATTTTCTTATTTCGTTTGTTCAGTTGTTGGATAGCTCAGTAGGTAAAGCCAAGGATTAAAAAGGAAGAAAGAAAATAAGAGGTGGTCTGAGATAGGCTGAGCTGTAGTCTAAACAAGGAGAGAGTGACTGTGCATTATATTCATGTGAATGGAGATTCCTGGGATAATGCTTTTGGCTCTTAACTGCAAGAAAAAGACTTTACCAATAGCCACCCATTGTACTGCTTTTGTCAGGACTGAAATAAGAGAAGACTGGGCTTTTCAGGTCCAGTCTGTGAGGATGGCAGGGTGGAATGCAGTTGGATTCCAGCTGAGTGTTTGATGTCTTCATTTCTGAGGCCTCTTCTGAAAAAGTGCTGGCAGGAAAGTGTGGCCTTACATAGAAAAAGGGCAAGTCCTGGAGCAAGTTGCTTCCCCAGTAAAGAGCAGACATCCAATTCTATTATAATAATGTGCTTTCATTGCCACAGTGGAGCTAATAGAGCTGTGGTGACTTCACACCTGCTGCAGCCCAGGAAAAAAAAAAAAAATCACCATGAAATCTTCCAGAAGGCTACTGCTGTCCACAGGCAAAAGTGCAAGTGACAGATAAAGTGTTTAAAAAAATAGCATATTGCTTTAGGACTGCTATGAAATTACTAGAATGCTGTAGTACGATATCTAAATTCACTGTCTCCGAAACATATGAAAAAGGCAAAAAAATGATACATGTAATTAAATGCTACCATTTGTTTTCCTGATTATCTGTGGAAGCACTAGTATTCCATCTGGGGATTTTGCGACTTAAGCTCCCTAAGACCATGTATGCCTATTCAATTCTATACCCACTTTTATTACTGTTAGTAAAGAACCTTTACAATCTTATAGTTTACATTCATTTTCAAATGACAATTTGTTTTTAAAAAATGTCAAGATCAATGGAAATGTTTCCAATGGCACAGGGCTGTGTTATTGCTTTGCTCCAGATTCCACTGATAAACATGAGTTTTGTTTTCTTAAACAGCAAGATGCCATCTTTTTGACAGATACAGTATGTAGTTATGTCACAGCATTATGATAAGCCTTATAGGGAAGACACAGCAGGGTCAGAGAGTTTCTACATTCCCAGCACAGTTTCCATGAAAGGAATGTTTACATGACCTGCAGCACAAGGTTTAAATATATGCAGCAGTTTTGCTGTTAACTCCCTGAACTTACTTGCTGAGCAGCCTGTGACCAGCAAAATTCTACTTGACTTGTTGCAGTGTTAGTGTTAACGTTTTCCTGTCTTGTCAGCTGTTTTGGACATCTGCTGTGTTCTATAAAATGACTGCACAGGGGTGGTTGGGGGGTTTTGTTTGGTCTGTTTGATCCCATGGAACATAAATATTAGTCTGTCCTGTTGTTTATACTGGTTGTGGGTGGATGAGAGATGAGAAGGAAATGTTGGATGTCAAGCCAATGAAAATGAGTAAGATTCTTGCTTGACAAGTGCTGTATTTGTGCTTTATGACTCTTTTTCAAATCTGTAACATATATGTAGAGAAAACACGGGGTACATATGACCTAATGTTTTATTAACATGGGTTTATAGGACTGATTCAGAACTCATTGTAGTCATGTAAGCTTTTCATAATCATAGTTAATACCTTTTGGCTGAGATGGGATTGTATTATGCATCAGAAGCCTACTATACACTGGAGAAATTAAGCTGTCTAAAATGCCTCTAACACTTGCAGAGCACTTTATGTTATTCTCAACAAGGCCTAATTAAAGCAAGAAGGCAGTTTCCCATCCTAAAAAAATCTTATTTTTCCCTCAGTCATTCAGAAAATATTCTATAATAGTTTATATATGTAATCTTTGAAACAATTTTGTGAGGGCTCTTGTTGGTTCTAGTCTATAAAGGCATGAAGATTCATAGAGAAAAGCAGGTTTTTTTCAAGTCCATATAGTTAACCTAAGAGAGGAATTCAAGACTGAGTCTGAAGTGCTGGCCACAGTGGGATCAAGTCCATATTCCCTTACAAGTTTAAAGCTGGTTAAAGCATTAGAAGCCACATCAACAAAAAGATGAGTGTGGGCTTCAAAACTGCCCATAAATTTTGTCTGTAAGCTCACAATAGATTATTTAATGCTGTGGTTAAACTATTAGAGATGTCTGCTCTACTCTGTTTAAAGCTAACTTGATTATCCCTATAGCATATTACCCTTGCTCTTTGTGACTGATATTCCCATTACTATCCACAGAAGAATGCTGCTTCCTTAGGAACTCTAATTAGTTTGCAAGTTTTGAAGGACTTTCTGAACAAAACTCAAAACTCTGGGGAACTGCTCATCACAGCCCTAATTTTGTGTCATTGTTCAAAACTTTCAAAAATTCTTTAAAAGAAAAGGCTGATTAAGATTGCAAATAACTAACAGAGCATACTTGGAGATTAAAACACTATGGCTTTGATTTATTAGAAGTTACTCACTTCAAGCATTTGACCTTGCTTAGAGGCTTTTTAATTTTTTTTAAACTTGTTGGCCTGCAGTTAAATTCAAGCATTCCTCATGCCTTTGCAAAATATGGTATGATTAGGATCGTATTCATAATGTGAAGTCCAGTGTCTTAGATGTGCCTACTAAAGACAGGTTACCTCATCAAAATATTTTGTTTTCATACATGAAGTAAATTCTTCCCATTTCTCCTTCTTTTGCATGAGCATATGTAGCAATTATCTCTAACAAGATAGGCTACATGTATTTTTCTCCTTTTTGCATTGACTGTAATTGAAATGTCTTCCGTAGTTGCAGAGAAACTTCAGCTCAGCTATACAAACAGACTGTGTTGATCCTTCCCTCCAAACATAAATTTAACATGCATTGTCTCTTTTGTT
This sequence comes from Pyrocephalus nanus, assembly GCA_038380795.1. NCBI lineage: Eukaryota > Metazoa > Chordata > Aves > Passeriformes > Tyrannidae > Pyrocephalus > Pyrocephalus nanus. Next base: position 38,479,594 of record CM076260.1, read on the forward strand.
ATTGGGAACTCTCTCTTTAATGTATTATTACTTCATTGCAGACTTGAAGTCTTCAACTACTTAAAATAATAATAATAAAAAATGTTCTATGACTCACCTTTTTCAGCTTTCTGCAGTAAATCAGCCATATCTGAAGTCATAATGAAAATTAAACAAACTTTTGTCCATTTGAATGTAAATTTTGAATGAATGTCAATGTATACCTTCTTCCCCACAGTAAAGACTGAAGTAGCAGCTCAGTCATGCAGTCAAGATATTGACAAGATGGGCTGAAAGCTCAGCACTCAGATATGAGGGAAAGGAGACAGTCTTATTCTTAAAGTCCTGTATGAATTAGCTTAGCAACAGTAGGGAGGCACTGGGTATTCTTTATGACAAAAATGTCAGAGACAGTCATAGGAATGCTACCAAGGAGCATTCCTACGGGCGACACCGAGACAAGTGCCTGGCCAGTTGCTAAAGGTGAACAGAAAATAAAGCACAGTGGGAAAATGGACATTTTTCACTATCACTTTTGAAAGAAAAACATAAATGTTACTCTTGCCCTGCAATGTTTCCTGCCTCACACCTGTCTTAGACCTGACAACTTACCTGGATTTAGGTAAGTTTGGGTCTCTGGTGCTTCAGGGAGAGTTAATCCTGGAAACTCACAGGAAATCTTAGGTTTTGATCTCTCTACCTTTTCATCATGTCCCACAGATGGATATGACAGCTGTTTGCATCTGACAGATTAAATCTGGTAACTGAACTTGCTGTGTGTGCACTCAGCCAGTCCTTGAACCAGAACCCTGGGGGCGTATAGAAAGCAGGTTTACCAAGTGAGTCAAAAGGGAGCCTTCCACTAATAGCTGTGCTAAGCTTCTCTCAGTTTCAAGTCAGTTATTTTCAAGTCTTAGAGCAGTTCTTTGACAGGGAAATTTTTTTTCTTGTGATGAAACAAGAAACAGAGTTGATGTTAATATGGCCAGAGATGTTACACTTTACCACACTGAAATTATGTCTGTTTTATTGCAACAGGCTCATGGCTGTGAATGATGTCATTAGTGCCTCATTGTGAAATGTGACTTGTAACAGGACTTGAGAGGGAGAGAGGAGATTGAAGAATTGCTTTTTTTCCCCCTTCCTTTTAGTTAAATGGACTCACTGGTTATGGAATTTTAAAACATAACAAAGTCCTGTCTTTGTCACCTGATAAAATCTGGCAAAGGCTGGATGAAGCCCAAACTATTTGCTACAGATGTGTATCTATGTACCCTAATAGCAACCATACTGGGGTTGAGAATTAGTAAATAATTTTTTAAAATAGAGCCTAATGTTAATTTCCTGAAATTGTCCTTTCAGGTAGGTTTCAGCAGCTCCGTCAGAGCTTTAAAGGAAAATGTTTTCTCTGACGTACCAGTAAATGTCACTTCCCTCTTTTTTATATCTGTCCTCACCTGCCTGGCAAGGAAGCTACATTTTAGAGAAAAGTAGGAAACTTAACCTGAATGGTTGCTCTCTGTTTGTTCTTCTAGTAGCTAGTGCAAAATCTGGGCAAGCATATTTGAACAATGTAGCTGTGGCAGTTGTGGAGTCATGAGTCTAGCTTCTCCTTAAAGGACTTGCTCTGCCTTAAAAAATCTGCAGAAACTAAATCATACTTCTAAACAGATTTTTGGCAACTAATAAGGTGGACTTCTGTGACTATTTTGATATTTACTACATATTCGCTTAGGAAAGTTTCTTAGAGGCTTAAGTTTTATATTGCATAATGCCTAAATACTAAACTGGAAAATGGACTAATATTTTCAGAGAATTTTTTTCTTTTATTTATTTAAAAAATGAACTTAATAAAAAAATGCAGCTTTCAAAGGGTCTATAGGCTCATACAGCATTGATAAAGCAGATGTTAGAAAAATGTGTACAATTTCAGTATTCACAACTTTGAAGGGAGGTTAAGAGTTGAAGATGAGGTAGCTAAATCCATAGAAATCATTTGCAGACTAGAGAAAATATCTTACAGTAAGAGATGTAAAGGTTTTCACACGTTGACTTTTTTTGACTTTTTTTTTTTGACTTTTTTTTTGGACTTTTTTTTTAATGACTTTTAAACTTACAGTTGTCATCATAGATAGAAAATAGAGGATACTGAGGATTTTAAAAGCTTGTAAAGGAAACCATAACAAGATTTTTGACTGCAAGAAGAAGACAGGAAATTTCAGATTGATAATAGAAGATTTTATAAAAACAAGTGGCCATGATTAATGAATGGAACAACCCCCAAAAAATTTAATTCTCTGTCTCTCAACATCTTCAAATCAAGAAAGGATGCTTTCCTGGAAGCTCTGCTTTTGCTAAATACAAGGCATGTTTTAGTTAAACAAGGACCGTTGGCTTCAGCACTGGGTGAAATTTAATGTTCTATAATAAATGAGTGAGGCTAGATGATCCAATATTCCCTCTGGCCTAGATTTTGTTAATCTCTTATTCTTTTATATATGTATTCAAGAAAAAGAAAACCAAAAAGATCAAGATTTTCATAAAGAAGTCATTCTAATTTTTGCTTTATGAAAAACATCATCTTGAACTAGATGGATATATTTTTCTTTTTATTTTTTTTAAACATGTATGAACACTTTATTTGAGTAGATGCAATAGAACAAATCTGAGTTTTGATTTCCTCAAACCAAAACCAAAATCAGAAAATTCTGCAGCTCTTTGCTGATGCAGAATATCTTTATCTGAAATTTCCAAGCCATAATTTTCTGTGAAGGAAGTCATAATACAATCAAGGTTGTAGAGGATTTTTGTATTTTGTGAAATGCTAGGTGCTTGCTCTCCTTATTATTATACTAGTCTTCCATTCAACATCATTCAATATGAGATCACAGACTGAGTTACAGCTGACTTGCCACATCAGGAGGTGTGCATATTCACATAGAGGATTCAAAAAGATGAAGACAAAGCCTGATGGCTGGGATTTTCTGAAGTACATTATGTCATTGGCCCAATCATGGTTTGTTTGAAATCAGTTGAAGTTGTGCTATTCATATCACAGGCAATATATTTTGGTTGATGTTGAATGCTTGTAATAATCTTAAGCAGTAGTTCTGCAGTATCTTTCTTATTTTTAAACTGTATAGTATTAAATGGCAATAATGTATTAGAGGGAAACTATGACTAACTGTAAATGAGAACATTTATTGAATTAAAAGGAACCAGAGACTACTGATATGATGGCAAGCACATATGTAAACCTATAATTCCACATTGCCTCTCTGAACCTGGAACCATTATTACTGTAAGCACTAGAAGAGTGTTTCCTTTTCAGCTGAGTTTTAAGTGGAAGGAGATCGAGAAATTAACACCATTAATTCAAAAACATCTTACTTTTTTCCCTCTTCTCTCTATTGTTCTACTATACAATGAACAGGGGAGATAATAACATAGAAACTTGTCATCATGACAAGAAATCAAAATGCTTTTAAAGACAGTTAATAACTGATGATACAAGTCAAAGGATGAACACTGAGCTATACCTCTCAACTTTGGGTTATAGATAATTTGAATTAGATTCTTACTTTATCACGAGGCTCTGGCTCTCAGTTGTTTTCTAGGCTAGACTTTTTTTCCAATGCTCCTCTATTAATTTTCTGATGTCACAGAAAAATTCATTTTATTCATCATTCTTGCAAATTTTAATAAGTAATTATTGTCAATGAATAAAATCTGTTCTATGTTGGTGGACATGCTTTCTGCTGCTCTCATCTTTCTAAATGAGTGTGTGCCTTTTATGTCAGTTCTGGTCCCAGGTCATCCTGATAAAGACTGTGCTATTAAAGTGAAAAAATTAAGAAGAAAATATATACAAAATCTGTATCAACAACAATGAAAATACAACAAAGAGCAAAAAAATTGAGCTACTCATGCCTATTTTTAAAGTGTAATGAAGGTGACATTTTAGTGTTTTACGTTCACTTACACAGGTGAGGATATTCTGATCACCTGTGGCTCAATAAGGCATAAAGTCTTGAAATTACAGAGAAATAGATAACATGCAATCTATTTAGGAAGATAAATTAGTTGGGTAAGGTCTTGATCATTGATTATGATTCAGCTAAAATCTAATTTAAGTATTTCATTTGGAGGCCAAAATTTTTCTCTCAAGATTTTTCTGTGAAAGAAACTTTTTAGAAGTGCCCAAATCACCTGTGAGCCTAAATGTCTTTGTTTATGTTACTAAACAATGTGCATGCCTCTGAAAATACTATCAAGGGAAATTAAGTGCCTTTTCTGTGTTTGTTACACATTTCAGTTCAGATTTTTTCTTTAACATATCCATACTGAGAGCCAAGTACTGAATTCTATAAGCCTTTTGTCATTGCCAGAGCAAATATAGGGGACATTTAACCAGGAAAACAATTTTTATATATATGAGGTGGCATAAAAGAACAGATTTATTTCTGGAAAAGGCAGCATGTTTTAAATAAAGGGAAAATAATCAGAACACATTATGAGGAAAGGTCTGGAGGGAACAATGTTTCCTTTTGGTCAGTGTTTAGATGAGGCTAAGCTCTGAATCACAAATAAAAACATCTGAATTATTATTTTGTGGTCTTTTTTCACTAGAATCATAGGAGGACTTAAATATTTCAGTCTCTTGTCAGCACTTCAGCTGAACACTTCTCTTGCATCTGCAAATAGAAAGGATGATAATCATTTGCTACCATGCCCTATCAAGAGAAAAAATGTCAGACATTCCCCTACATCTGGGGTAAGGGACAAGTGGAAGCTATGTATACTACTTTCTGTTGATGATGTTGGGCTGGGATTAATGATAAATGATTAATGAACAGATTAGCTGAGCATCCATTGGGAATGGGGTAAATACATTTTGAGCAGAAAGATAGTGTAGGTGACTCCTCAAGGTTCTTTGCAGATCTTCTGTTGTTCTATGATAATACATAAGTCCTTCCTCTCTTGTTGTTTTAGGCTTTTCTCTTAGGGAATGTCTCTTTTCAAGGTCACTTATCTAGGATGATATGCCTCATGCTTAAGTGCCCTAAAATAATACTAAGCTGACTAAAAGTGGAAGCATACAGGCAAAAATTTCAGCTGCAAAGTTAACTACTGCTCACTCCCCCGGAGCTGCTACAGCTCACAACAGCTGAGTATATAGTTCCCTTACTTCAACTTTCACCTCCAAAATGTAGTGAGCTCATTCTCAATATTTCAAGTACCAGTGTGGATGAATTCCAACACTGCAAGCACATTTGAACTGGCAAACAGTAAATGGCTGCCATCAGGCATAAGCACTTGTTATATCAAAGCTTTGGCACATTATTTATGGAAGACTTTTTCTAATGAGTTCTATCCACACCTACCAGATGTGCAATCCAGGATTATGCCAGCTGTTTACCAGAATACTTGATGTCCAATAGTATCATGAGTATAACACGACATTCAATTTTAATGTTGCTGAATAAGGAAATTTTGTCTTAATATCTTTGTTAAAAATGAAAAAGTAATGTTCCCACATATCCTGATTGAAAATGTTAGCGGTCTAGCCCTTCTGGAAACACAGGTGCTTCTGTGCATAGGAACAACCCCAACTGAATCTGCACAAGGCTCTCCAATATTCATAACAAATTAACCTCATATATATAAAAAATCCTTGGAACAACAAAATACCAAATGAATGATAAAGGAGTCTGATTAGCTAAATAGCATTCACCACTGTCTGTTTACTTAAAGGTAGGTGCAGGAACAAAAACATTGAGAAGACTTCCTCTCCATCAGAGATCTCACTAAAATTAGTGAAAACTTTGACAAATTCAGATTTTACCAAACATATGTGAGGACAGAAGAAGCTAATTCTGCTTTTTTATTGTGTTAGACTTACATAAAAAGGATTGAAATGATATTGCATCATGGAACTTTAAAATAATTTAATATTAATCATTCAACTTCTTAGGTAGGAGCACTTAATTTTTAGACTCAAAGCTTGTAATATGTTGGCTTCATGGTAATTGTATTTGAATATACAATAATTTACCTATGAAAAGAATAATTCATACTTTTAAGATCTATTTAAAGCAAGGAAGGTAACAAAGACTTCTTAATAGCATTATGTTTTCCAGGATGACAAATATTTGTTATAGCCTGTCTGGGTTTATAACTACATAAGCCACTGACACATAAAATTAGAAAGAAATACAATGTGCGGATAACAACCCAAATGCATGCATAGGCTAAAAATTCAACACTTAAAAAAAATTGTTCATACATTGTTATTTAGATAATGAAAATTACAAATAATTCACAAAAGACCTATTCTGACAGAAAAAAAATAACATTATTTTACTGTATTTATCTTTTGAAAGATATTTTATTTTTAAGCAGTTATGAGGTAGACCTTTTAATTTTTTTTTTTCCTTCAAACTTCTAATCAAATTAGGAGCTACTAGTTCTTGATCCAAAAAATAGTCACACAATCCATTTTTTTTGTTCAAATAGTGCTAAATTTGCAAACATTTCCTGCACAGGTCTTTGATTTGTTTAATTATATACTCCTTTGTATGCATATTGCTAATTAGGAAGAGTAACTCTTCTACTCAAGTTATTGTATTGAAACTTCTAGTTTCTGAAATTCCAGCTTGCTATTCCTAGAAGTAAATGTAGCACAATGATGTAACAACACAGATACATGTTGGGGATATGTGTACTGTAGTTATTCAAAGATAGAACAGTAGTAATATTTGTAATCTATTTTTCAAGTCTTCTTTATTTCCCCTGTGGGCGTAATTCTATATCAGACCCATAGGTTGGTATATTGAAAACAGCTTTAGATCAACATTTCTGTGTTGCAATATACCATTCCCAGGCTTTAATCTGCAAAAGCATTGTTAGAATTCCTGCATTTTAATGGTGTTTGATAGATGGACAGTACTTGGCAATGTGTATCAATGTCTTTTATTCTGTTTCTGGTTGTAAATATATATGTGGAAAAGAGTGAGAGATCTCAGCATGAAAAATATCTTTCATTTTTAGAACAGATTTCCTCATCCCACTCTGAATGAACTTTATTTATCAGTCTTTTACTATCGTTTTTTTGACATCTCTGGCCTAAAACTTACTGAAATCAGTAGGTTTTGAAGTGGTTCTTAATATTCCAATGTAATTAATATATTTTCAACTTTTGTATCTCATTAGAAAAAGAATATTGTATGTTAAAAAATAGGTTAAAGAAAACAAAAAGATTGGAGGTAAATATAAATCCACTCATCTGAAAAGTTAAGCCATACTTTATACTTCATTCTTCTGTTACCAACCCAGAACAAGTAGTCACTTCTATCACATAATAACCTGCTTTTCAGTCAACATTAAATCACAGAACCATACAATAATTGTGTTGGAAGGGACCTCTGGACATCATCTAGTCCTGTGCCCCTGCTTGAGGAGACTCACTGAGACCAGGTAGCACAAGACTGTCCAGTGCATTTTGAATATCTCCTGAGAAGGAGACTCCACATTCTCTCCAGGCAGCCTGTTCCATTGCTCAGTCACCCTCACAGTACTGAAGTTTTTCCTCTTATTCAGCTGAACTTCCTGTGTTCCAGTTACTGCCTGCTGCCTCTCACCTTGTTACTCGACACTACCAAGTACAGCATGTCTCCATCCCTTTGGCGCACTCCCTTCAGATGCTTGCGTACATTTATAAGGTACTCAATCATTTATTTTCCAGACTAAACAGGTCCAGCTCCCTCAACGTCTTCTCCAGTCGTCTAATCATCTTTGTGCTCCTTCACTGGACTCCAAGAGCTTCATGTCTGTCTTGTACTGGGGAACACAGAATTGAACATAGCACTCCAGATATGGCCTCACTAGGGCTGACTGGAGGGGCAGGATCACATCCCTTGACCTGCTGTCAATGCTCTTCCTGATACACCCCAGGTTACCATTGGCCTGATCACAACTCACCTCTCTGTTTGCTCATCTAACCCACACATCCTGACCTTACCTATGAGGATGTTGTGGGAGATAGTGTCAAAAGCCTTGCAGAATTCAAGGTAGACAACATCCACTGCCCTGCCCAGCCAGTCTTTTCGTCGTAGAAGTCTATCAGACTGGTCAAGCATGATTTCCCATTGCTTAAAACAATATTGACTACTCCTGATGACCTTTTCTTTACATGCTTGGTGATGACCTCCAGAATCATCTATTCCATCCACCTTTCCAGGGATGGGAGGTGAAGCTGACTGTCTGGTAGTTTTCCAGGTTCTCCTTCTTGCCATTTTGAAGTCTTGAGTGACATGGATTTTCCTTCAGTCCTAGGTAACTCTCTTGTTCGCCATGACCTTTCAAATATGACATCAAAGCTTTGAGGCTATTGGAGAATGTTTTGACTTTCCTACTTTGCTGAATGAGGAGCACTGTTTTCCCAAGGAAACATCAAAAAATATGGATGTGTGTAGATGTTAATAGAACAACATTTGCATTTAACAATGACACTTTTACTATTTGGATTTTGGTTAACATAATTGGCCTTTCAAAAACAACATTAGGCCCAGGACATTAAAATCTGAATAAAAAATGTAAGGGCAGGTTGAACAAACAACATTTAGCTGGTAGATTTGGAGAATATAAAATGAATGAGTAAATGAATGAAATCACAAAGATGATAGCAGAGGTGGAGCAACTCTCCTGTGAAGATAAGCTAAAAGAGTTGGGATTCTTCAGCCAGGAGAAAAGAAGACTCCAGGGAGACCTAATAGCAGCCTTTCAGCACCCAAGTGGGCTTAAAAGAAAGCCAGAGGGAGCATGTAGTGATAGGACAATGTGGAATGGTTTTAAACTGAAATAGGGTAGGTTTTAATTGGATATTAGGAAGGAATTCTTAACTATGGGAGTGGTGAGGTACTGAAATAGGTTGCTCAGAGAAGATGAGGATTCTCCGCCCATGGATGATTCAATACCAGGTTGGACAGGGCTTTGAGCAACCTGGTCTAGTGTAGGGTGTCTGTGCCTGTGGTGGGGTGGTTGGAACTAGATGATCTTTATAGTCTCTTCCAACCCAAACTATTCTATGATTCTGTGAGTCTAATGAAAACTGGAGGGAGTCAGCAGAGGATAAGGGAATCTGTTTTGCAAGATATTTACTATTATTAGTGTAGTCATGTCGTGAGGTCCTGATTGTTTCTATCCATTTCCCCACGTTGCCTGGAGACAACTTATCCCATCCTAAAGACCCACTTACTATCTGTGTCCAAACACAAAAGCTTCAAACTTACTTTGAACTCTCCAGGAATACTGGCAGACAGTCCTTATTCGCTAATTATACCATATGTAGGTAAAAAGGTGCCAAGAATCAGACCAGACCAGAAACATCTCCCGGTCAATTATTTGCTTGCATATAATTTTTAGAAGCCAAATTTTAACAATCAAGTTGTTTTGCCATTTGTCCCCATCAGCTTTGCTCAGTCTTAACAATGCAAAAACTATCCCTTTCCTAAAACTTCTCTCTTTGGATACACGTCCAAACCTCTGACATGTAATAGCAACCCATTACTCATTTTTGTTTCATTGGCAAGTACATCTGCTGACAACAGCCAGGCAAAACTGGAGCTTCCTGTTCTCATAAACTTTCCAAGTGTTTGCTAGAAAGACAACATAGTCTCCCTTATTGAGATATTACCAATCATATCCAAGAATATAATTTAAAAAATTAGTGTAACAACAAAAAAGAGGAAATGTTGTATCTTATGTGACCTTAGTTAAAAACTTGTTCTGTCTTCTTTTTGAAGGGGTTGCAAAAGGTAATTTAATAGACATAGAAATATTTTTTATTGCCACTTCATGGTGAAGACAAAGTTGACTTAATAGGTTAGGTATATCATGGTGCATGCAACTTGACACAAAGTTGTTGTGATCAGTAGAAAAACATCTAACCTTTTGGCAATAAGATATATAGTGTGGATATTAATTTACTGCACTCAGAACCTGAAAGCAGGCTCACAGCTATATGGCATATCTATGTAGATACAACTGATGCTTCTAGGAATTGTCACCAGGATCCTGTTTATACATGCTTTTATCTTTCTTTTATCTGCTATTTATAATGCCTTTCTCTTTGTATATGCATGTATGTGTGTGGTATGTGTACAGAGAGGCAGAGAGATAGAAAGAACATGCTCTAAGCTTACCCAGTTACAGTGAAGTATCATAAACTTTTATTAATATCTCATCACTTGCATCTTTCTCGAATGTCGTTGTAAGGCAGAAAAAAAAAGCATCAAAAAGGCAAGCAAGCAGGCACACTGTGACAATTTTTAGGAAAACTTAGAGGAGGATCTGTCTTCCATAAAAATGAAACAGTAATTTTATAGAAAATGCATGTCTGTTGACATGTAACATTCCCAGGGAAGTATTTATTGTATAGTTGCTGTGAAAGAGGCAAACCCTTCATTTGTATATTCATTTGCTCTGTCATGAAATTGAGCCACAGCTTACTATAGAAAAGAAACATTGTCTGGCCATTTATATAGGTTGTATTATGCCTCATTTGTATGCAATGCTGTCCTATAAATATCATAATACTACAGTTATAGTATTGCCAATAAGTATGAATTGTGCCACCTCTAATGAAGAAGGTTAATCTTTTTTAGCAGAAGGAATGTATTATACCCTCCATGGAGTCAGTGTTAAACACAATAAGCAAAGTAATATACCTGAAAATAGCCTCCAAGCATGGGGATGAATCAAGGCTAAGTTGATGCACTTCCTAGATTTAACCAGCACCCACCCACAAGTGGGATATGTGTAGTCATTCACAAATTAACACAAAGTCTTTTCACTATCTTTTCCTTTTTTTCTCACATGCAGGGAAAGATTTGAGCACATTTGTTCAAGTTTTTAAGTTCACAGGCAAGGAGGATTGCTGATTTTTTTTACTACCATCTAAACTCTCATTACCATTCTCACCTCTTTCATTAAATGGGCAGATGATTAGAGAAATATTCAATTGATTTAGGAACTGATCAGTAAGGAACCATTTATTTAGTTATTATTTTTGTTGTTGCCAGATACAAAATTAAAAAAAAAAAGGAGTCTGAAAGTGATTCAAAAGGAAAATTATTTTTCTTGTGTGATGAAATTTAAAGCTTTAAAAAATTTCTTTTATCATGCAGGTTGACACTCTGACTGCCTAATTCTCTCTAACCTGGTACTCAGATAGAATTAAAGCATGCCTGAGACTGATCCTTTTCACCTGTGATGGTGGCATGAAAATCTGGACACCTTTGGTTTGGAAGATAAAGTCTGTAATGGGCTTAAATTTAAGCTCTAACATATGTTTGAAAGTACCACCTGGTTCCCACATAAACCTCTTTATGATTCACAGATGGGCTGGGAAACAACTACTCACTTGGAATTCCCAATATATAAAATATGATCTTAGCAAGACAATACACTCAGATAGTCAAGATTTTTAATTAAAATCAAAAGCCAGATGAAGAAGCTTACTGTAGTAATCCTGATAATTCAAATGCTTACACTGAAGGATATGGATGGGGATACTGGAGCTCCAGCAATACAGTGTTAGAGCTACAGGTCCTGCAACCAGGAGGGGAATTTGAGCACCAAATAACAGGCTAGGCAGGGCCAGCATGAGCTCCTCTGGGGTGGATTGGCATTTCAGAGCAAGATGAAGAGTGTGGCTGAACTCTCTCATCCTTAAGGCACTTGCTCTAGGTTAGGAACACCTGGACTCCAATCCATTTCCAAAGAACATTTATATATTTTAAATAATGAGTCTGTAATGTAAGAAAATAATGATTCTTTAAATAGATGTTAAATTTTAAGTCCTTACTTTTCATCCTTATCCTGCTAAAATGGTCTCTCTAACGCTTCCACAGTCACGTCTGGATTTATGCCTTGGCTACAGTGCAGAGTAAGTTATTGTGAAAAGGTTACCTCCTTGGTTTTCTCCTGCTGTGGCTGGGTTTTAAAAGAATATGGCAGCCACTTCTGCATTCTCTGTAGTGCAGTTGCCTAATACAGGTGCACAGTGGACTCAAGGGGAGAAAAAATTGCTTTCTAGATTTTGATTGAGAGATGTAAAGCTGCCCTGGCACATAAAAATAGAACCTATACTAGGAATGTAGAGGCTCCTGAGGAATGTTAATTTCAAGTGCTAACATGTCTATATGCTTTGGCAATCTGACAATCAGGTATCAGCTGAATGTGGATTTTTAGGATCATAAATTTGAACCTAAACACGCTATTCCCACTTTATAGTCTTTTTTACATCTTACCTTGAGAAAATGTTGATCACAGCTGTAAGGAAAAAATATTTCTTTGACATTTATATCACTGTATTATTAGGAATGTTGTTTAAAGTGATTCTCCGGTTTGAAATTTAAACCCTCTCTTTTAATTAATTAAACACATTTACCTTTTTAATTTCAAGTCATATAATACTTCTATCTTAGATAAATAACATGTTGTCTTATATATTTATTTACAAGATGATATTGCTAACCATCTCCAGTTTTGTTATTGAACATTATTATGTAGCCAAATCTGCAGATAGTCAAATTACTTCAAACAGTCTAATTTTGTATTTAATATAGTACTGTAAAAATGTCTTTGATGAAAAGCATTTCGCTTTCTGGAAGAAAAATGCATAGTCCAAAATCTTCAATCACTGAAAAATACTACAACTCCATTTGATGCACTTGGTTTCAAAGCTGAAAAAAATGAAAGATTCCTTTTGACACATTCTATTCTCAGTTAAAAGACTTATTCTGATTTAGAAAGCATGAGCATTCCTTCAGAAGGAGAGGAAAGGTTCAGAGAGAAAGCCCAGCATATCATGCTATAATACACCATTGTCTTAATACCATCAAAATAATATCAGAAGCCACTAGAGGATTCTCTGCTGAGCTGTTCACCAATCACTAGACATTCAAATGGAAGAAAGAAATCCCCTGTAAGACCAGCTAAAAGGCTGTGAATTATTCCTCCTTTCATCTGACATACTTTTCTTGGCCATAGAATGCAGAAAGGGATCTGAAAAATAACAGAAAGCTGCACCCTTACCTTTGAAAGTTAAACATACACATACATATTGTGTGTGTATGTACATGTATGTATAGATATATATATATATATGGAAGTTGAGTCAGGTATCACTCTGCCTGCCTCACTTTAGCTGTTGAGTTAGAATAGATTTTGGTGAACTTCAGTAGTGCTATGTGCTCGCTTGAAGATCTTTGTGCAAATACAGGGACAAAGAGATTTATCCAATACATGATCTGAAAGCACACTAGCACTCTTATTGCAGACAAAACTTGGTCTTTGCTGCCAACCAAATGAGATGGTGATGAAGCCAATTTCAAGCAAATCAGTCAGCAGAGAGTTTGTAGGCACCAGTCCATATCTTCCCAGTCATACCTCCCTCATCAGCCCACATGCCATCATTCTGCTCTTGGCTTTGGTAGCTTTTTACTACAGGCAGGGGGTTAGGGAAGCTGTAGATGTAGAGCTTCTGCTTTCCAGCCTGGAAGCAGTCAAATGTGTAAATCTGTGGGGAAAAGCACTGTGGTTTCTTATTTCACTGCAAGCCATGATACATCCATGCACTTTGGACCTTGGATGATAAGTGTGTCACACATATTTGTAAGGATGCCTTCACAGCCCACTTGACAAGTTAAAAGCTGCTTGACGCCTGTATATGGGATACCCTTTTTTCATTATTTGTACCACTGGCCTTAATCCAGTTCCCTGCTGCTAACTTTCTTTTTCCTTCCTGACTGTTAGACAGATATTTTCAGATAATGTCTTCTGATAACATACTAGCTCTTGCAGTTCATTTTAAAGGTTGAGCCTAGGAGTCCTTGACCGTACAAGCAGTAAAACGTGTGATAAGGGCAAAGAATGGTAATAGAAATACTCACTCTCACAATACTACCTGATTGTTTTTATGTTATGAAATTACTCTTTAGATGTTTCGGGTTTTTCTTCCAAATAACTCTCTGGTGAACTTATAATGGAATAATATTAAGTCCCTTTAGATTCACAAATATTTGTCATCTGAAGTTTTTTAAATGAAATTTAACCACTCTAAAAGTCTATGCTCTTTCTTTTTTCTCTCTTTTTTTTCCACCACAATCACATTTTTATAAGAGTAAGACATAGCGACAGAGAAAGCTTTTATCTTTTTATGAGAAAGGGAAGAAATGAATAAATTGAATGAATTAGCTTTGCAAACAGATCTCTGATTACAGTTGTTGCTCTGGGATTATCATTAGTGTTAAGACCAATAAACAATTTGCTAATACTAAGCCAAACTCTAATTTTCCAGCTTCAAATTTTAGGTATAAAAATTTTTTTAATTCTTAATATACTTTCCTTTCACTTATGTGTTTTTCATATCCTTTGCTGAATGAAAAGATAAAATTTTGCTCCATTTAAGTAGGTAGTTTTACTGAATTTTTTTCATACTTTGCTAAGTATTTATTGCCTAGTTTTCACTTTAATTATCTTTTATTCATGTTTCAACAAGAGAAGAAGTGAGACAAATTCCATTATTAAGACTTATCTTATATGATCCAAAGGAGAAAAGCTGTATTCAGATATCAGATTTTCTTACTGGGTAACAATATGCTTTTTGACTGCAGCTAGAATCTTTTTTTCCCAATATATTTTCAGTTACCTGGATTTATATTATGGGGAAAAAAGACTAAACGTGACATATGGTCTTCAAATTTTGCTCTAGAAAAAGCAATAGAAAAATAAAAATAGGAAATAGAAACCAGTTTCATATCCTTTGTAGTCCTTTGTCTTTCACTTTTAAAAATGGGAATAATGAGGTAAAACATAAAAATAGCCAAAAAATTTAAATATTTACTTCCAATAATTTGAAGGTGTTATTTGTATTTAGAAAAAGAAATACTCTTGTACGTGGGTTGCAGACTTTTTAATTATATCTCCAAAGAGGTGTCAGGAAGATTGGTAGGCTGGTAGATTTATTAAGGAGTCAGGTATCTATTCTAACAGAGAGACTGGCAAGTAGACCTAGAGAAGAATAATTTTCTGACGTCTTTTTAATGGACTGGGAAGAACAACATACTTTTAAAAGGAAATGCATAACCAGGGAAGGCATTCTGATGGAGACAAGGAATGACAAAATCACAGAGCTGTTCCTTATTGCATTGTCCCCCACAGCCCTGCACTCCTGTCACCTTTGGTGGGAATGTCACTCTGCACGGCAACAGCTGGAAAATGGGAAAATGTGACAAGAATCAACTGAAAGAGTCCAGGGTAGTTTCCTGAAGCATCCAGAACCTTTTGAGAAGCCATGTTTTTGTTTCTACCTGGCTTCCATCCACTGCCACAGGAATGCACTTCTCACAAGGATCCTGTGTTAGAACTGTCAGCTCAGGTAAATGTCTCAGCTATAAGAGAGTAACAGTGTACTACCTGTCCAATGCATTTCCATAGGTTGGCAGATGTGACATGAGACCTAAAGATTATCATTTACCTGCATGGATACTAAGCATTCCAATGCTCCTAAAGTGCCTCCAGACACCTGTGTCCAAACAATACCTAGAAATGTAACTTAAATGTAGCAGAATCATTCATCTCCACCAAGTGCACTGACACTGAGTGTTCTATTCAATGTGATAGAGAGACCTTAAGATAGACACCTAGATTCAGGTGTCTTGATCTCAAATTGAATCCCACCCAAAGAGTTTTTTTCTTAACTAAATTATTGCATACCCATTTGCATACCCAGCACACAGATACTCGCACAGATACACATTATTTGTCTTGTCTGCATTGCTGAATTGTGATAAAAGTGTTATTAATAGAACTCTCATATGCAGCTTTTTCCTGCTGGATGCTGGCAGAGCTGTCCTGCACAGCATTTTCTGTTTAGCTGACCACCTAAGGTTTCTGTGTAATCTCCAAATTTGCCGAGTAATGTAGTTCTTGGCTGCCCTGTGTGAATTTTTTCTTGGTTGAACACCAGGACATGAAGTCAAAGGATCTCACAATGGGTTCCTGGGCATCAGCCATGCTAGCTTATATGCTCAATGTATTATTTATTTTATTTTAACTCTTTATCAGCTGTGGCAACCTTTAGTAAGAGTCAAGTTGCTCTCAAAAATGCTGTCATTAGCTTTCATTTGTATGTTATTCTTAAAAGTATTAAAAGTATTTCCAAAGGTTCTATTTTTCTCCTGTTGTCCACTGTTATTTCATTAGCTCTTCAGAGCTTCAAATTGTCTACCAGGGCTGCTTTCAAGGTACATATGTGCTTCCACTATTCAGAAAATATTTTATAGAAGTCTGGCTTCTAATTATTCTACAGACATGCCTGAGCATGATGGCAATCTTTGGCTAATTTTAAGACTATATATCTTAAACTACTTGGGACAATACAGCTGACAAAATGTGTAAGTCCTATAGTATTCACTCATGTCATATGTTAAAAAGGACTTTCCTGGCCATCCTAAATATAAGAATAAAATGTAAGCTGGACATAGAAGTTTGTAAGCAAAGGAACTACATCAAAAGATAAATAGGCTAGATGGGATGTGGAGTGTGAGAAGGGAGAGTCTGGAGGTCTGATAAAAGTTGAGTAGTTGGGAATATGTCTGCACATACCTCAGAACAAACAAAAATCATTCCAAGGTGCCCATACTCCTACTACAATATATAAAGTCTTTAAAAATAGGATAATTAAAAAAAATATATGCACAATAAAAGACACTATCTAAAGAACACTTAAACATTTTAAAATATAATCCTAATCATCCTACTTGTCTTCACAAAGATATAAAGTCTTCTTATATTTGTTGCTTTATATTGTAAATAAGAAGGAAATAATCTCATTTATTTTTGAAAATACATCATAAGAAATCATCTTTTGTGTGCAGTAGAAGAGGGAGAAGACATACAGGTGAAGAAAACGAATCTACCAGAAACAGAAAAACAACTAATGAATAATGTATAGACGGAGTAATTTAGAAATAATGGGAAAGTGAAAGAATAGAGGATTTTTTTTTCTTCTCTTTTGTTAAGTGAAGAAACCCCACCTCTAATTAATTGGAAGAGGGACATAATGTCTAATAGACAAAAAACCCCAAGTTTCAACCCTGCATCTGAAAATTACTTTGTTGTAGCAGTGAGCAATTCATTTTGCCACTGAGTTTTCCCACATGTAACTTAGAGATAAGTCTTTCTTCACCTCTTAAGAGCTGTATGAAAAAAATTATTAAGTGTATGTGTGTAGCTTGCTGCCAAATAATATTTTGATTTTTAAACTGCATTTGCTTATTTTGTCTTTTGTATCTTGAATGCTTTTACTGTCATTGGTGTAAATACAGTTGTGGTGTCAGACATTCTGATCCAAAACCTTCCCACAGGAACTTTTAAATGAGATTTAAATTAACCAAACGGGATCAAATATTGTCCTCTGAATGTAATAATCCCCGCCTTGTAGAATTATGTAGAAGTAATTAAAAAGCTGAATAAGAGGATCCCACATCGTGTTTCCCAGCTCATTCTTGCGTGTAACATTTCATGCAAATCAGATTATTTTGTTTGACTTAAAAATTAGTGGGCCAGATTCTCAGCTGAACTGAAGACAGTGGAGAGGAGCTGTTTTACACGAGCTGTGGGTCTGATCTACAGCATTTATTTAACTTATTCAGACGTTAAAAAAAAAAAAAAACATAAAACCAGAAAGATAAGTTTCTTTCAATATATTTTTTTCCTTTTCTCTTTCAGTGTAAGTTTATAACCATGGTTCATGGTATACAACATTAAACTTTTGAGATTCATTCAAGGCTACAAAAGGGCCAGAGTTCAAATTTAGGTACAACTCTGAGTGAAGAGTGTGCCCACTTGCACCACAACCACTGGAGGTATTATAGTTCACAAACTCAGTTCCTTCTCAGTTTCCTTTCCCATCCAAGAAGTTAATATTTATTCCTGGTGAGGCTCATACCTATGCTCCCACTGTGAGTTGGCTTAGTTTTTTTGGCTAGGGAAAAGGAGAAGCAAATGACTGCTGTGATCGTTTTTCCATTTCACATAAAGCAGCGTGGCCTCACACAGGATCTATCCCGTTCAGCAGAACAAGAGCAATACAGATAATAGTGCAATCTATATGCTTTGGAAGTGCAGCAACAGTAAATTAATAAGACATAGTAATTTCCTCAATTTCACATACTCTCATCATGTATCACTAACTGAGGACAGGTCCTCAAAAAGGTACATAAAAATCAGTTGGAAAAAGAGAATTTGATCCCGACTATTCTGCAGCTTCTCTGGATTTTCTTGTTGTCTTCAGATTCTATTGAAATTGAAGGATTATTTTCATAGAAATTTTGGAGGAAAATAGCAAATTAGCTTAAGTTCTCTTCATGTTCCTAGAATTTTAATTCCATTTCGAAATTTACTTTCATAGTTACTATGACTTTATTATCATAATTTAATGAAAAAAACAAAACTAGGGATATCCATATTAGATAGGTGGGTTACAGAGGTAGCAAAAAATTGCATTTTGTTTTCTGGAAAATTAACATATTCTTCATTGGATAAATGTATTTTTACCTTACTTACCTAACTCACCTCCAGTAAGATATCTAAAATATCAAAAATCACTTCTAGTACAAACATCCAATTACCCATTATTTTTTCTTTCTTTTTTTTTTTTTTTTTCCTGTAGGTGATATCTTTACGTTAGTCTATGCTGTGGTAGCTAACAGCTAGACACAAGTTCAACAGTTGGTGTGAGCAAATTTTATTTTGTGAAACATCATGTAACTATTGTTCTTGCTTTGCTCTTGCATAAAAATTACAAGATAATAACTTCTTTATTAAATTGTAATGAGAAGCCTATAAGTTTGTTCATCAGATGGCAGTGAAATGCAGGAGTGACTTCAGATTCATTAACTGAAGAACTGAATGTACAAAATTTACTCAGAAACTACTCGCTGTTTTATGGAACCATTTAAAAGGAACATTTACAGTGTTCCTTCTTTCTCTGAAGCAGTGATGCCTAATGAAATATATATAAGATACAGAGATAGGAATTCATAAATTCTAATCCGTGTTTCTTTGAGATACATTGAAGAAGATTAAATAGTTATCTGTTCATACCTCATTCAAAAAATATATCTTTGAAGATTCTGGGACTTCTTGTGTGTTCCACTTACCCTGTCATATTCAAACGAAGACAACTAGAAAATCTGCTGTTCCAAATTAGTCAACATATCCACATAATTCCTCTACAAAATCTTAGCATTTATTCACTTTACTATAGTGGTAACATTTTGCTGAGAAGGGGACTTCACAAGACAAGAAAATCAATACATATGGATATGAATCTTCACATAAGTCTGTTGGAATAGAGAACAATTTGCATGAAGATTTTCACATTGAGTGCCATAGACTTTACACAGCTAAATCAAATGCTTCAGGAGCGCATTTGTAAACAAACCTAATTTTTTATGACCTGTATGTCAAGTAGTAGTTTTAATGTAATTATACTGATTGCTACCTCTGGTAGCAATTTCCCTCAAATATAATTTTTATTCTGCTAGACTATGAACAGCACAGATGCAGAAAGGATGATTTCTGGACTGTGTCTGCACTGGGGGACCCATAAGCACATCTGAACTCATGGTGCAGGTTCTGGCCATGTCACACACTCACTTTCTGTACCCTAGCTGCTGCAAGAAAGAAACCTGAATATACAAGGCCTTGTAATGTTTTAACAAGGTCCTCATGAAGACGGACAGTCTGATAAATCAGGGGAGTTCCCACGATTGTTCCTGTAATGTGAAGATGAATGAAAATCTCAAATCTACCAGACAGGGGCACAGAATAGTTAGATCTAATTGTTCAGATTTGCTGTGGAACATTACTTAAGTAATTGTAACATCTTCGAGGCTCCAAGTTCAATCAAGTAATAGGGATAACAGTGATAGCTTTCTCTCAGTTTCATGTTTTCTCTGTATTTAAACTGTTACCTTAAGGTTTTTGTATTCAGAGGAATGTGTATGTGTTTGTGTGTGTACACAAACACAAAATAATGTTGCAGTAAACCTTTTTAGAAACATAAGAAATATTTTACTAGTATAAGAAAAAATAATTTTTGTCCAGTTGTAAAAAGTGCTTATATACTGACTGTTGCTATTCTAGCCACATTAGCTATATCCATGTTAACAAGCTGAACAGGGCAGAGACTTGTGCAGTGGTGCTCAGTCATGAATACAGATTTCTAAAAGGCTTTGTAAGGATTCATCCCTATATGTTTGTGGAACCATAGAGTCTATTTTGCTTTAGACAAAAGCAGTAGGAAAAAAAATATCCTTTGAAGACTCTCAATTGCCTCATTTATTTTCTAAACCAATTTTCCCTACAGCCACCCCACTTAAAAAAAATAGTAAATTATTATAATCATACCACCTTCTAGAGGTGTCAGATATAAGCATTACAGACACTTTTGTACCCCAAGTCAAATAGAGAATGAGAATTTTGGATCATCTTGGCTAATATTTACATATTTGGCCAGCTCTACTGCCAGAGAAAAGAAAAACACTCAAAGCCTAAATTACACGAACAGCAAACAGCTTACTTTGGGACTCAAATATCACTCTTGTTCTCTCCATTGACTCTATAGTCTATAGATAAGCTAAGCTGAAAGATTTTTTTCTTGGAAATCTGTCACCATAATGCTTAACTGAAATCCCTCCAGAAGACTAAACACCACCTATGACAACTTTTCTTCCTGCATAGCGTCTTTTGGAGTTTTGTTACAAGCAATAACAGTACATTTATTTTTCTATTTATAATAAAGCAAAAATGTTAGCAATACAGAATAATTTAGCTACAAATGTTTAAAAATATGTAAATTCCACTGCATACTCTTATTCTTGATGTTAAAATTTTATTTTTAGGAGAATCACACAGCTTTTATGCTCCTATTTTTGTAGAGAACACAATATTGTTTGCTACTTAAAAAAAGGAGGTTGTATATTTGATCCAGCTGTTAAATCATGTCTACAATGTACATTAAACAGCCAAAAGATATAAAGCAAGAATTTAATTGACCAATACTTGGGTAGTGTGTGACATTATGTAGCTATTTTAGCTGGCTTTGTAACATCACACAGATCTATAACTTCGTACTTCATGAGTCAGAATCAATAAACCTGCCATTACAGACTCCAAAATCAATCTTGCCTTAGATGCTTCCTTGCCTTTACTTCTTCCTATTTTCTTTCTACTTCCCAGGAAAACAAAACAAACTGCTGTGAGAATTTATAAACTTTTGAGCTAAGTAAAGCAGATGAATTAGGAACATGGATTCTATGGGCAAAATGGCCATACTCTTCAGGACTGAGTGCACCCAAGCTGCTACTCCAAAGAAGCCATAGTCCCTCATTCCTCTCTCATTTTTTTTTTAGATTACTGTGACTTAAGTTTAATATAATCAGCCTCAGGTAAATGAAGATCTTGAGTAAAATTGAGAAGCCAAGTCTTATTTTATCCTATAACACCTGCAGTTCCTCTGTTCTTCTTTCTGAGAACTCGTTTTACAATCCTGACCTCCAATGTTGTGGCTATGTCTTTTCCATCCAACTGTATTTTTTACCTCCCCTGTTGAGGACACCAACATCGTAAGTGCTACACTTCATCTACTTATGTCCTTAAGCACGCATTCAGATATCTTAAAGCCTTTACCATACAAATGTCATTCATCTCCCAGAAATTTCATAAGCTCAGTAATTGAAAAAGCAGTGTAGGACACTGTTGTCATTCTGAAAATGTTACTCTAGCAGTTGTGTAGTACTACGAGTATACTGCAAGAATAATTTCTGTAATGTCTCTTTGAACTTTTAGTACATGCTGGATTGAAATCCTTACACTGTCAGGAAGGAGGAGTAAGATCCTTCAGACATCCTACAGAGAAAAAGGATGTTTATGGGAGGAGCATCCCTGGATCTTTAAAAGTCCAAGAAATCACTTACCTCCATATTCTTAAGGTTAGTCCTAGTTATGAGAGAAAAAGGGAAAGAAAAAAAGCCAATATTGCCAACATTTAAATGACAAAAATGGTGATTAAAAGTGCCTCTATTTTCCTTTTCCAGGGGATTTTGTTGTTTATTCAGCACAAATCTAATTATTCATTGATAATGGCTCATCTTGTTATTGAAGTGTCTGAAGGAACCATCTCCAAAGAAGTATAGGAACCATATATGAAAACAGTTCTAACAGGTTTAAGTATGGTTAAAAAAAAAATATAAAAATATAACCTCTTTAGATAGGATAGTTCAAAATCTCAGTAGCAGACAAGAAGAGTTATATGGTCTTTGATATGGTTAATTTATGAAGTATGTAGTTTTGTTATTGTTCACCAAGGCAAGTCTGCTAAAAATCTAAGATATTAACTCGCAAAATGAATAGACAAATAGTGCATTTTGTACATTATGTAGCTCCTGGCAGTAACTGAACCCCAACAATCTGAATACTAATCTCTTCTGAGCACAGATTTCCTGTATTTTCCTCATTATTTATTTATATTTCCAAATAGAACAGACACTGCTAAGGATGTGGTTTAATAACTCTGGCTCATATTGCTGAGCTATTAGTGCTCTTGGAGAGAGCAGCTTTTGGCATGAATTGTGCTGTGTCAACCCACCGGACCACTTAACAAAGGTTGGTAAATGAGAAGTTTGAGAAGGGAAGGAGAACAGTTAGCAGGTGTCATGCATTTGCAGAGCTGCACTTGTTACACTGAACATGTAATCTGAGAAGGATACTGGCTTAAAACAGCAGAGAAGAATGAAAAGATTATGATGTATGGCACAATTATTTTTCCTGGTATTTGTTTCATAGGTCCTGGCATTCTGGCATCATTTTTGCCCATTTATAGGAGTGGCAGAGCAGTTCCTCCACACAAGTTCACCCTTAATTAGCTTCTCTGATCTTTCTAAAAAGGTAATGTGGATTCTTTCCAAGATTAATAACTGTGCATCTGTTAGTACAACAGTGAGGCAGATTTGAGATTGATAGATCTACACATGTATATGAAGAGATCAGTGTCTCTGAATGAATCTAATAATGTAATCACAAAAAAGAGGCCATTCTACAGGTCATTTGTGTCTCTCTATTTTGATGGTGTTTGATTCTGCTGTGATATCTTAAATACTTAAAATATCTCCTTTCCCTTCCCAAACCTTCCTTTCCCAAACCTTCCCTTCCCAAGGAATTTCTCCAACACAATTTCTTGAGAAGAAAGGACAAATACTGAAGGATCAGTCATGAATCATGACTTCCTTGAGCTGAACAGTTGCAAAGAAATTACAGAGCATAAGGAAATTTTGAAATTGCCTTTTCTGTTTGATAGGAAGACTGCCTTGAGAATGGCTCCATCTCTTATAATTTCTGGATTGACTTATTTCCCTTCCTCCAGTTATCCCCCAATAGCAGCACTGGAGTTTCTACACAGATTTCTAACAGTAAAAACAATACTGACAAATGTTTCTGACATATTTTGAGTTTTCTTTATTGTAACAACATCTAAAAACAAGAGAAAAAATGTCCCTAGTCGGATTAAAAATCCCTAATTAACAGCAATAGAACACAGAGGAGAACTTTGACCAACCAGTACTCAGTAGACCAAAAGCAGGTTCTCCTTTAACCTCTTTGGAAGCTCTTCAAATTGTAGAATATTTAGTATAGACCATGTTGATTCTATTTTTAGTTTGAGTATCAAATACTGGTAATACAAACACAGAAAAGGAAGAAACAGTGTAAAAGTGTACATTTTAACAGCAATATATCCACCAACATTAATTTTAAAAACTGACCAGAAGGTTTGTTCTCCTACATTTGACACTATAGACTATTTAGATATAATCGCAAGTGCAGGACATGGCCTGAGAAAACTGCAGAAAACTTCACAGCCAATTCACACCACATCTACCATTTGGTATGTATCATTTCTTTCATGCAGAGGAGAGGAAAGTGAGGTCAGTAAAATAGGTTTTGTCCTCATCATCGTCATCATGGCTAGGCTTCACGAACAAAGATTTGAGAGAGGGGCTCTACCCACGCTTGCTACAAGCGCACTGATGGCTAAAAAGGTCAATGCGAGATAGACAAGTCTGGTTGCAGAAGGTACAGTGGAAAGACTCCCCAGGTGATATCGACGAGATGCAATTCTTTCTGCATTGTCTTTTCTCCTCGAGAGTAGTCCTAATTAGTAGTTAGTTTTGTCCCAATGCTATAGGAATTAACTACTTGTTTAAACTGGGAGAGAGAACAAAAGATGCTTGTAGATCTCAGTATTTATCCTTCACAGCAAAATACAAACCATCACCAGTTACTGCCATCTGCCTTCAAAAGCTTTAGATCTTTTTTCACCCTGTTACAAATCTGAAAACACCTCTCCAACCTCACATTCATGGAGTAAAAGCCATGTACCAATACGGGCAAGCAATAAGTGTTTTCTTCTTAGACTTTCAGGTTTTGTGAAAAAAATTATCATCACCTTATTTTGCACAGAAGTAATTATATTTTTCAGTTAATGAATGCAAGATAAGCTGCATATGGACAAGAATTCTGATGTTCCTTGTGATTTATTTTGGCCATGGAAAAGGGTAAATTTAGAATCAAATGAATGTGCTACGTCACTAACAGTAACTTATCTGCTTGCAAGTAAAAATGATTATTCAAAGGAGGTGAGCATTCCAAAGCTGCTATCATTAAGTAATAGCATTGAGATAGATATTTGTCAAATTAGAAAAAAAACATACCTAAGGCCAATAAGAAAAGGGTCAATGTGATAACTAAGGTTTGAATTATAAGGAAATTGTTTGGGATTTTCCCCAGTACTACACAGGGAGGCTTCACAGTTAAGTCTAATCTTTATAATCTTTTTCCAACATGTGATTTTTTTTTTCCTGACAACTCTACTGGTATTTTGTGTCTTGATAAAATCTTAAGCACTTTCAATAACAATAAGTATTGGGTTTTGGACTCTTTGTGGTGGTCTGCTTTTAACTTATAACCACAGTTCTTCAGAGCAGTGTATCAGTTTTCTTGTGTTTGGGGAAGAATCTTGATGAGAGTGAAGTTTCATCACTTCTCCCTGAGGACCTGGCTGCTTTTCCAAAATGTAAGTTATAATCCTTCACATCTTGTCCCTGGCATGACCTTTTCTAAGCAAAATGTGAAGATCTTCAATATGATAACAGTTTCCTACCTATTGAAATTACAGTAGGGAAGACATGAAAATTATTTAACTTGTCACAGAAATCATATAGAGAGATTCTCTTTGACAGTGGTAGGTTTAGATCTGTAAGTATGTGAGCAACTGCAGCCGACTTTGCCCAGCCTGCTCTGGAACTAAAGGCCAGCATGTGCTACATGATATAGCTGACACCTACCAAAGTAACTATAGTGGCTTATTTTTTACTTAATACCTACAACTTGTAATCTCCTTCTTCATTGATTTTGCAAAACAATATCCCTGCACAAATTTATGATTAGAGGAATGGTCTCAATTTTCTGAGCCTCATCTGGGAGGAGTTAATTTTTTTTGCTCTTCCCACCTTATCATTTTGTCAATGAGCCATTAAAATGACATGGAAGAGCTTGAAGGTAGAATTGCTCTAAATTATTTATTTCTAGTGCAGCACAGCTGCCTGGAAGATATGAGCTTGATTTCACATCCAAATCTCATATTCCTGCACATTTAAACAGAAAACCCATGAATAGTAACTGGTAATTAATAACCCTCTCCAATTTGTCATCTCCCTCAATCCCTGAGAGAGATATTGCTTCCCCCATCAGCACAATAGAAATTACAAGGAAATAACAATGCAGTTGTGATGGTACTATCTTTTGTGTCCTGTTCCTTAACAGCAAGTTACTGCTTGAAGTCTAAGAAAAAGCTCTGATCAGCAAATTAGTTAATGTGTCCTCCCCCTTACTTTGTTAGGACCCCTACAGGGTCTGATGAAGAAAACTTCAGAAGACAGAAGAAAACTTTACATATTTTTCCCAAGAAAGCAGGTTTTAGTGACCATATATGAACAAAAGACCAGATTTTGATCTGTCGCATTGATCTGCCCATTCTTAAGTTACAGTATTAGATGCTGGTCCCACAGCTCCAGTGGCTGTGGTGTTCTGCCACTATGCAATTAGGTTATCATGGGAGAAATTGTATTCGAGAAGATGAATTAGGCCTGGAAGAGACCCAATACTTCCTAGTCCTCTGGAATGCAAAAGTCAAACCTGAAGATATGACAATGCCTTCATTGCTTTCCTGAAGACCTCAAAATCCAAAGGAAAGTTTGAATTGGTATTTCTAGTTGACTAAAAAGTACTTTTGGACTTTGAATTCTTATTCTTCATAAACAGATATAAGCACATTTGAATATTTTAACTGGCTTATTACTTTCTTTTTTAAAAGAAAACAAAAACTTTGATCTACATAGAGAGATTGTTACATATATTAGGTTTTATACATATATATTTATTCTTGTGTATACAGATCAGTGGAAGCTGTTTTATATTATTATCAGGCACATCCTTACTGCACTGTCCTCCCCACTACTGAACTGTCAATTGATTTCTCTGCTGAGTGCTTTTAGCCATGTACTACTGGGATTCCATATGTATACAGGAGTCTGTGAATACAGCGAATTGCAGATTTTGGAATTTTAAAAGAACGTCATGAAATTATGGGAAATATTTAATGAAATACTCACTTTTTTAGAACCATATTATGCCCATAGTATTTTACAGGGAGGGGGTTTTGTGCAAATGGTGTTTTGAGTATGATAATACCTTATGTTATAACATTTTGAACAATTCTGACTGTGGAAAGAGTATGAGTAGAACAGATGATCCTAAATTTAGCATTAACAGATATATATTTTGGGCAAAAACTAGAGCAAAGAAAAAGAGTGTACCTTTAAGAATATTTATCACTTCTGTCTCATTTTTCATTACAAGGTATCAAAGTACTTTACAAACATCGATTAAATCACACTTGTCTACTCACCTACTTCAAAGTAATAAACTGAAGTTCAGAGAGATTAAAAGGTTTCTCTATAACAAAATAGTAAACCAAAGGAAGAGCTGAAAACAGAATTCAAGGGTTTGCATAAGGAAACCATCTTATGCAAAATTTTCATGATGTAATAAAAAATGTCCCAAATATCAAGGAGATTTCTTGTTATACACATAGAATTGGATCCCATCTAGTGAAAACAACATTTAAATTCTAGTTGGAACAAAATTTATCTTTGTAATGGAAGTATTCAAATCACATTTGGGACTGTTTTCCAGCAATAACGCCTGCTTGTGGGTGAAAATAGGTTTCTTGAAAATTGTTTGTACATTAAAGAACAAATGAAAATTTATGGGTTTGTAAATCAGTATCTATGTATGTGTATACCAACATGTTTATATTTATATATACATAAAGCCAATAAAATAATGTTATTAAAGCTACAAATGCTAGAAGAACAATGGTACT
Source organism: Pyrocephalus nanus (assembly GCA_038380795.1). Taxonomy (NCBI): domain Eukaryota; kingdom Metazoa; phylum Chordata; class Aves; order Passeriformes; family Tyrannidae; genus Pyrocephalus; species Pyrocephalus nanus. The sequence continues at coordinate 38,507,144 of CM076260.1, forward strand.
GAATATGTTACCAAACAATGATAATTTCCATGCAAAACTACACAAAATCAAACCAGCAAATTTAATCCTGTTCTAATTCTGACCATGAACCCAGAGACAGAAACCAATAAGTTGCATTATTAACTGAAAATTTATTGCATTTTTCAGACGCATGAGCAATTGTTTTATAATATCTACTATTTCTTTTTAGGATGAGCTTTATTTCTGCAAGTATTGGAAAGTAACAGCCAAAGTTAAAACAATGAGATATATTTAGGATATTTATTGTCTTCTACACTGACAACAGCAAGATCCATTGAAACCTTTGGTGAACCTAAAACAAAGGTTTCAGCATTTCATAGCATTTCACAAAGTTCGTGATGGTTTCGTTCTTGTAGATTTATTTAGCTATATTATATCTGGCACTAACTAGTGAGCAACTAACAAAACAGTGGTGACTGCATGATGCTGTCTCTGTTCACACTGTGAGCTGGGCAAGAATTCCTATTTTAGATATCCTTAACAATTTGTTCTAGTGGCAGAAGAAAATCTGCTAAACTTGTCACATACTGACAACAACAAAAATAATATTCATTGAGGAATGTTTCTGTCTTGTTAGTTTTGGAAAGTTATCTGTGAAGTTAAATGTGTAAAGCACACATCTTGGTGACTGTGTGGGCTTATCTCGTCAAAGCCTTTGAGTGTCAGCTCAGCACCCAAGTGTCAATGGCCTTTACTGCAGATACTGGGTAAGGATTTCACTGTGTTGCACTGCAATCTCCCTTACACCCTGTCATTTCTATCTTTCACACTGTTTCATAGTTCAGTAAAATTTCATCTTCCCAGGCAACTGCCAGCTGCAGCTGCAATATGGGTGGCACCTTCAACCTCATCTCACTACATTCAGTGAAAAGTTTCTCATTGATTTCATCAAGAACTGGACCAAGGTTTTTGTGTGGAACAAAGCTCATTCGAAACTATAGTTGTAATACTCCTAGTAAATTCCTCTGCCATACTCTTGGCCAGATAGCAAACTTAAAATCAAATTCCTGCTTGCCAAACAGCTGAACACAAGTCATTTCTGATCCACCTGCAAAACTCAGCAAAAGTCAGTAAAATTGCACTATCGGGATAGAAGAATGAACAGATGCGTTGTGTTTTTTTGGTTTTGTTTTTCTTTGCAGTTGCCTGCCAGTCTTTTCATATTTAATCAATATTCCTACAGGTTATTTGATAATCTCCAGAGGTAAAGACTGATGTATCCAGAGTTCTCAGGTGAGCCTTTTTCTACATGAGGCAGGAAATATATTTATACACACACACATATATAATACTTCTTCTGTGACAGTTCTTTCATTTGCAAAGTATAGGGAGGTAACTTTCTTTATAAGAAAGTATTCAAAATTCTCATTCTGAAATCTATTATTTCTTTCCTCCATATGGGTGGAAGTCATCTTATCTAGCCTTCAACCATCTACAAGCTTAGCCACATCACCTGGGGTTCATCTATAGCTATGAGAAAGAAAAGCAACTAATCCAAATCTAAAACAAGCAACTGAGGTAAGTGAAATGACTCACTCTCCAATGAATCTTGTATTTCCACATTAATTATAGTACCTAAATAATTAATTTAGTTAGACATATATATTCTCTGTCCCACTATTAATTTTTTCTTAAAAAGATAAATAACACCTATTCTAACAACAAACTTTAATAAATCTGTGAATACATAAATTTATGTATATGACTAAAAGCATACAAACCATAAAATATATGATACAAAACATATATAAATGTGCAAATTTATACAAATGCACATATTAATAGATTTATATACATATATGCACATATTACAAACATACCTCTTGTGTCTACATACATGTGATGAAGTTTTTTAGATGTCTTTCTACAGACATTCTGTTTCCCAAAATATCAAAATATAATCTAGTCACATCTCCTTGAGGCCTCCAAGGTATCTCATTAAGAAATTTACATCAATAATTAAGAAATAATGTGGCCAATCTGAACTTGTTTCTTTTTATTTGTTCTTCCTTAAAAAAAACCTGAACAAAAACAAATCAACCCCCATTTAATGCAGTTGTTTGTCACTGCATTGTATTAAAAAAAATAAAATCTTAGAAAGATTTTTTTCAAATATCTATTGTTAAGAATTTAAAAAACAATTAATTACTTCTTTTTGTAGTGATTTTAACAGCTAAAGTGTAATTCTAATGACACTTATTATGACTGTGTTTTTAAGCAGTCATAATAAGGTCTTAAAATTCACCTTTTGTTGAAAAAGTTCCCATGAGAGTTAAAGAAATAGCTTATTAATAGGATGATAGAGAGGGACAGTAAATACACTGTAAGATAGGAGTCATCTTAGCTTTCAAATTAATGTTAATTTTGTACCAGAGAAAAAAGATTCAACTGAAAATTATTTTACCCAGTTACATATATGAGTTAGTTTCAAATCCAACAAACCAAAAAGGTGTTGAGACTGCACTTAATATCTCCTATAAATGTATTTAAATTAAAAGTCTTGCATCTTTTTTGACTTGTGTTTTTCCTCCAGATAAATGCTAAGCTTTTAAGAGATTGTTATCATTACCAGTAATTGTTAACAATAATATTGTTAATACTAATTAGCAAAACTGTTGCTACACACAGAGAAAACATAGGCATAGCTAAAAATACAGGAGAGGTGCTTGTTAGGAAACTGATCAAACAAGCTTAATTATGACCCCCAGATAAAGAGACTGCCATTAAGCCATTAAATTATCACAGATAAGACAGACTCTCAGTCACTGTCTGATGATAAATCACAGCTAACAACAGCAACGAAATCAGAGCTTGAACTGCTAATCCTTCTGAGGTTTGTGATGAGCACCAGTTCCCCTACTGTTTTGCATCTATTTATATTGCACTTCGAACCCCCAAATGGCCTCTGCTTATCTGCAGCTCTAGATAATTTATGCCTATTGGTGTGTCACCTCACAGCAGAGGCTGTTATCAGGAAAGAGGAGTTTTAGCAAATCTGATCCCTTGAAATGCTAATCCTCTGGAGATTACTGCACATAAACGAGTTTTCTGCCATGATTTACTTTTGTTTATTGGTAGCAGAGATTAGCACTTTAGGATTGCCACTTCAAACAGCTGCTTAGTTTGGGAATAAAGTGATCGTCTAATGGGCAGGATTTTCACATATGAAGTTGTCCTGAGTCTACCAGTAAAAGGCAAGATAGTAATTTTTATTTATATGTCATCTCTTAAAAAGATTTGTAAATATTTTTACTACATGAAAGGCTGATCTTAAATGCCTGAATCCTTAGACTCTAATCCAGAAAAGCATCTACGTTTCTGTGTAATTTTAATCATGTGGATCATCATATAGTAACTTTGATGGGATATTCTTATCTTTGTATTCTGTATGTACTTAAGCTCTTTTCTGGATCAAGTCCCAGCAATGAGATGTTCTCCGGTTTTATTCAGCTATGATGGGTCCTCTCCTGCTGAAATGGTACTGATGAGAAAGGATATATGAGTAGGAATTTTATTTAAAAGCTTTTCCCCTATCATAATGCTGTTGAATTGCTAAGAAATCTTATCTTTTAGCATGCAATGGGGTTATTTTGTTGGTAGCTAAATGTCATGTTTTTTCATTACTAAGTGAATAACTACCAAAGCCATCAAATTCAAACATACCTGTGACTGTAGTATAATGAAAGCTTGAACTGCTGGCACAAAATGCTGCTGCAAATACGTGGACCAAACACATAGTTGCTAAAAGTTTTCAATTTCCTTTTTTTGTTGTTGCACTCAGGTTCAATAGTCAGACGGGATGAGATCACACCAAGTGACATGACTGATTACTAATTAGCCAAGTGTTCTGATGGTAGCTGTTGGTGGCAGCTACTGAGATACAGGACTATGTGTCGGAGAGATAAGGAGACACAAGAAATTAAATTGACCTTGAGATTTCATTACATTTAATGTCACCTAGTGGCACCTGATATTTTTAATCCTGGTTACATTCACCCCACCAACTCCATTCCCCCTGCTAATCTTGATTAAAGAAAAAAATTAAAAAATGAGAATTTCAGAACTTTTGCAGTTTTTTCCCAGGGACATACTCCATTATAAAATGCATATGAGGGCAGGAAGTGGCAAAAGTAGTGCCCCCTATTTTCAAGGGTGACAGAAAGATTATTTAATTACTCTAAATTACACATTGTACAATTTTGAGGTTATTTCTTAGGTCCCTTGTGGGAATGCAGTTGGTTAGCATTTCTATTAATCTTGTCCAAAAGCATGGAAGTGAGGAGGTGGAAAATAAAGATATTATCAAAATGAAATCAAAAGATGGACACACAAGCAAAAAAGAATGCAGATTACATCTCTCAGTGCTTATTTTTGTTGGATTGCAGAAAAGTACATCTTCATACACATGAAAGTTTCTGTGAAATTTCAATTCAGATATCACACAAAGGCAAAGTTTTCCTTAAACAAAGTTTTTTAATTCTCAATATGTCTCTAGTTCCTGAGTAGAGAAACAAAGATAAGACCTTTTGATAGGACTCTGCTCATCTATTTGTACATGTGTACTGGAATATCTGCGTGTACCCATGGGTAGACAGAGAAAATTTCTGGTAAAGATCTCTTTATGTTTTATCCAGTAATTTTGTCTAGTTCTGCATAAGGAATTATGCACAGCTTTGGTGATAATTAGAATGTGATGACACAAATATCTAAATCCGTCATTTTCTATTGAGCCATCAAAATGAATATGCTATTTTTTATAACTGTACAGATAAAATGCAATTCTGGATGGACTAATTTGACAAATTCTACATTTTTATTTGGCAGATACACAATATTACTATGTTGTACTAGCTTTAAACCTAATTTGTTTCATCTACAAAAGTCTGCACTTCTTTTTTCATGAGCCTTGCCTATTGTTTCTATGAGTCGGAAATTTGTAGTTATAATTTAGACTGTGTTTTCAACAGACATTAGAAAACACTATAGCATGAAGTTTTCAGAAAGAATGTGTTCCATATATTGTAACATATTAATTGGCAAATTCCTGACAATCTGTATAAATATTAAAAAATAAACAGAAATATAATTAGAAAATTGTAGATATTGAACTGCCTAAAGAAATTTCTGCTGGCTCCCGTTATCAATACCTACTACAGTAGGGTTTGAGATATTCTTGTCCAAATTAGTATTAATTATGGCTGACAACAGTGCATCTTCTCTGAAGTTTTAAATATTTCTGAAATATTTAATGAAGCATATAACCAACTCCTTGTATTTATTAGAAAACCTGCTTCCAAACTGACCATCTCAATTTGTTTTCCTTGATACTTCAGCTTTGATTATAGCTGCTGTCCACTGGTTAAAAGTTCATTTGTAATATTAGCTTGGAGAGAATTCCCTGCCTAGTCATCTACACCAGTGTGTGCGGCACGAGTAACAAATGGGAAGAGCTGGAAGCCATGGTGCAGCAGGAAAACTATGGCACAATTGCCATAACAGAAACATGATTGGATGACCCACACGACTTCTGCAATGGTTAGTAACAATGTCTTCAGAAGGGATAAGCAAGCAGGGGTAGTCCTGTATTTTAGGGAGTGTTTTGATTGTCTAGAGTTTAATGATGGTGATGATAGGCTTGAGTTTTTATGAGTGAGAGTCAGAGGAGAGACCAACGAGAAAGATATGGTGGGAATCTGTTAGAGACCATACAACCAGGATGCAGAGGTGGACAAAATATTCTATAAGTAGCTAGGAGAAGTCTTCATATTTGCTGTTTGTAGTTCTCATGAGGGACTTTTATTTACCAGATAACTACTGGAAGTATAACACAACAGAGGAGACAGTCTAGGAGGTTCCTGGAGTGTGTGCAGGGTACTTTCCTAATGCAGCTTCTGAGGGAGCCAACTAAGGAATGCCCTGCTGGACCTATTGTTTGCAAAAAGAGCAGAACTTGATGGCTGGAGGGCACAGCCTTCATGAAATGATAGATCTTTCAGTTCTTGAGAAAATAAGGAGTGGAGTCAGGGGCACAGGAGCAGGCAACTCTCAAATATCAGAAGTCAAGCAGGCAGCTTGGCTGAACAGGAATCTTTTCTTTGGAAACAATGCAAAAAATGGAATGTGTGTTCTCTGTGGAAATAAGGTCAAGCGACATGGAAAGAATACAGAAACACTACTTGCCACTCTAGGGGGAAAATCTGTGCAGCCAAAGCCCAACTGCAGTTAAGGCTGTCAGAAATGTGGGGGACAATAAAAAAGTTTTTTCAAAAATATTAATGACAATAGGCAGTGTGGAGATATCATTGGACCATTACAGGATGAGGATGGTCACCTCACAAATAGGGACAGAGAAAAGGCAAAGGTGTTTAATGTTTTCTTTGCCTCTGTCTTCAACATGCATAATGGACCAGAGGGGTCTCAGTGCCCTGAGCTGGAGGAGTGCAGTCAACCCTGAAATTCTGTGGGATCTGCTATTCCAGCTGGATCCCTATAAATCTATGGGGCCTGGTGGGATTTATCCAAGAATCCTCAAAGAGCTGGCTGATGTCATTGCAAAGCCTCTCAATGATTTTTGAGTGGTCTTGGGAATCTGGAGAGGTCTCAGCTGATGGAAAACTGGCAAATATTGCCCCAATTTTCAAGAAGGGCAAGAAGGAGGGCTCCAGAAACTACAGGCCTATCAGTCTCACTTCACTGCTTGGTAAAGTGATGGAGAAGACTATTCTGGGAAGTATTGAAAAACACTTGAAAGACAATGCTGTCATTGGTCACAGTCAGTATGGCTTCATGAGAGGAAAGTGCTTATCCAACCTTATTTCCTTTTATGACAAGGTAGTCCACCTAATTGATGAAGGGAAGACAGTTGATGTAATTTTTTGGATTTCAGTAAAGCTCTCAGTACTGTCTTTTACAGGATCCTTCTGGATAAAATGTCCAGCACACAGCTGGATAAATACATCATGCACTGGGTGAGCAATTGGCTCATGGGTCGGGCACAGAGGGTGACAGTGAATACAGTAACATCAGATTGATGACCTGTCACTAGTGGGGTTCCTCAGGGCTCCATCTTAGGCCCTGTGCTCTTAAATATCTTTATAAATGACTAGTATGTGGGACTGGAAAGGATGCTAAACAAATTTGCAGATGACACAAAACTGGGAGGAGCTGTTGACTTTCTCAAAGTCAGGGAGACCCTGCAGAGAGACATCAACAAATTAGAGCACTGAGTAATCACCAACCACATGAAGTTCAACAAGGGAAAGTGCTAGATTCTGCACCTGGGATGGGGCAACCCTGGATGTACATATAGACTGGGGAATGAGATGCTGGACAGCAGTGCCATGGAAAGGGACTTGGGGTTCCTGGTCAACAGCAAGCTGAAAATGAGTCAGCAGTGCCCTGGCAGCCAGGAGGACCAGCCGTGTCCTGGGGGGCATCAGGCAAAGCATCACCAGCCAGTCGAGGGAGGGGATTGTCCCACTCTGCTCTGCACTGGGGCGGCCTCAGCTTGAATACTGTGTGCAGTTTAGGGCGCCACAATATAAGAAAGATATTAAGCTTAATTAGAAAGTGTCCAAAGGAGGGCAACAAAGGTAGTGAAGAGCTTTGAGGTAAGGCTGTATGAGGAGCAGCTGAGGGCACTTAGTCTGTTCAGCCTGGAGAAGAGGAGACTGAGGGGAGACCTCATGGTATCTACAACTTCCTCATGAGAGGAAGAGGAGGTGCAGGCACTGATCTCTTCTCTGTGGTCACCACTGACAGGAGCTGAGAGAATGGCCTGAAGTTATGTCAGGGGAGGGTTAGGTTGGATAACAGAGAGTTTATGATCTTCAGAAGAAGAGGTAGGCCACTAAGAAGGACTACAAGAATGTCATGAAGTTATACAGGAGGAAAATTTGAAGGGCTGAAGCCCAACTAGAACTTAATCGATCTACTACCATAAAAAAAAGATGTTAGATACATTCAATAAATACATTAGCTGTAAAAACTGGGGTTAAGGAGAATTTCTATCCTTTATTAAATGTGGGGGGAAACAGTGACAAAGGATGAGTACGGGTCAGAGGTAATGCCTTGGTCTTAATAATAGTAATAATTACAACTATAATAACTATTAAAACATTTAAAAAATAATGATAATGCCTTCTTTGCCTCAGTCTTTAATAGTAAGACCAGTTGCTCTCTTGGTACCCAGCCCTCTGAGCTGAAAGATATGTATGGGAGCAGAATGAAGCCCCCATAATCCAAGGTGAAATTTTCAGTGACCTTCTACACAACTTAGCTGCACACAAGCCTGTGGGGCCTAGATGGGATCCACCTGAGTGTACCGAGGGAACTGGCAGAAGGGCTCAGTGAGCTGCTTTCCATAATTTTTCAACAGTGCTGGCTCACCAGGGAAGTCCCAAATGACCAGAAATTAACAAATGTGACACCCAGCTACAAAAAGGGTCAAAAGGAGGATCTGGGACTCATCAGCCTAATTTAGTGGTGGGGAAGTTCATGGATCAGATCGTCTTGAGTGCCATCACTCTGCACATGCAAGACAACCAGGAGATCAGGCTCAGCCAGCACACGTTTGTGAAAGGTAGGTCCTGCTTGACCAACCTGATTTCTTTGTGTGATCTGCTTCGTAGAGGAGGGAAAGGCTGTGGATGATGTCTACCTGGACTTTAGTAAATCCTTTGACAAAATTTCCCACAGCATTTTCTGCAGAAACTGGCTGCTCATGGTATAGACAGGCGTTTGTAGAGTAAAAAATGTCTGGATGGCTGGACCCAGAAAGTGGTGGTGAATGGAGTTAAATTCCATTGGTAGCCAGTCTCTAATGGTGTTCACCATTAGTAGAACTCAGTGTTGGGGCCAGTTCTGTTTAATCTTTATTAATGACTGGGATGAGGAAATCAAGTGTAACCTCAGTCAGTTTGCAGATGACATAAAGTTGGGCAGGGTTGTTGATCTGCTGGAGGACAGGAAGGCTCCACAGAGGGATCTGGACAGGCTGGATCAATGGGCCAATGCCAAGTGTATGAAGTGGAACATGGTGAAGTGAGAAGTCCTGCACTTGGGTCACAACAACCCCATACAGTGCTAGAGGACGGTGGCAGCTGGAAAGCAGCCCAGAGGAAAAGGATCTGGGTGTGCTGGTTGACAGCCAGCTGAACATAAACAGTGTGCCCAGATGGCCAAGAAAGCCAATGGCATCTCGGCTTTTATCGCAAATATTGTGACCAGAAGGATGAGGGCAGTGACTCTCCCCCTGTACTCAGCACGGGGAAGCTGCACCTTGAGTACTGTTGCCCACTCCTTTTCCCCACTAAGTAAGATTTCTGGTGTGTTATGAATATTTATAACTCATAGGGTCTACTCACCTGTCTACGTACTCTCAATATTCACATGAGGTAACATGGGTCATGGCCTAATACTTGCATAGACAGGGAACGGGTTTTGTAGAATTACTAGAATGCCACTTGGGTGAAGTTAAGATATGGGATCTATAGAGATATACAAGCAAGCATAACAGATCTGCAAAGTCAGGGTTCAAATTGTTGTCGCTGCTTTCACAGGTATTGTAACACAGACCCCGCTTAGACCTGCACCAAAACAGAAGTGGCTAAATGCAGCTTCGAGTGCTCACACTGACAGGGTAGTTCCCCGAAGTTCACTCAGTTGTTGCCTAACCCTGAAAATTCAAAATTTACTGAAATAGAGAGAAAGAGAGGGATTGTGACCTCAGAGTTGTAGTTTAATTCTAGAGCACACTGCAGGAGATAGTGGGATAAACAAGAGGAACAGCGACTGCAGGAAAGATGCTGGAAGTCCCACTCCACAGCACCTTACAATCCCATGAATTAAGCAGTGTTGAAAAATATACCAATATCAGTACACCATTCATTCATTTAATTTCCACCATCTGGCTGTTCTTCTGTTCACTCAGACTGTTTCCTGTTCAACATGCCAGAGTTGGTGGAGGTTGTTGCTAAACACCCAGGTTTTCTCCTTCAGTTTAGAGGGAGACGTGACTAGTCTGTGTTTATAGATTTGCAAGGAGACAGGACGTTTAAGAGGCTAAAGGCATTCCTAGATGCACTTTATGGATCTAGCCCTTAGCAATTTTTCACTCTGGAGGTTGTATAACCACTCTGTCAGAACCAGGAGGCAATAAGAAGGTCTAAAGTCTACTTTAAAGGTCTCGAATTAATAAAACGTAAATGACAATAGCTTGGAGTCCTTTCTTCCCCATCCTGAAAAACACAGAAGTGAATTTTAACCACTGGGCACTTAAGTGCGTGCAAAGATTCCTGGACTGAGGCATGAAATTGAACAAAGGATTTAAGCAAAAGTACTTTTATTAGTAATAAAGGGAAATGTGATATCTAAGAACTTTCAGATGTGAAATTTGATACAAAATGGTTTTAAAAGTTAAATCAGAAGCTGCCTGTAAAGAACTGGAAAATGATTTCACAATTTTGAATGCTCTCAGCAATGAAGGGGTGATGAAAATTGATAAAACAGAAAGAACTGAAAAAGGGGAAAATAAGTCTAACTACACATACACAGGCAGAGACTACAAATTAACTATTGCTTGAGAAGAAAAAAAATAAGGAAATATATTAGACATCTCTCTGAAAACATCAAGTCAAACACTCAGTGTCAAGTAAAAATGTGAAACGGGATATTTGGATGATTAGGAAAGAAACTGTAAACAAAATAGAAAACATATATATATATATAAATACACTGTATCGCTATATCACGGTATAAATACATCATACACTCTTATGTTGAATAATTCATGCAGCCCTGGTCATTCTATTTCAGGAGAAAGAAGGGCAAGACAGAGAGAGAACGACTGACAGAAGAAGTAAGTAAATTCACAGAATATAGGACAAATTCAAACTATTCATCATAGTGCACTCCCCTGATTTAGGAAGCATTTGAACTATACATATTGGATATAGAGCCCTGAAGATGTCTGGAATTCAATAGCTGAAGGTGTCCCTAATCTGCAGGGGACAGTGGAGGCCTTACAGTCCAACAGAACTGTACCCCTACCAAATCAAGACACCTGCCAGATACACAGGATTAGGTGGGCTTGAGTCGGTGCAGCTATTCTTACTCTACACACAACCAAGTGTCCTCTTGAAAAAGCTGACAGACAACAATAGGGAAGGATTGTGAGGAAAAGTATAGGCAAGGTTAAAAGAAAAAATATAGGCAAAATAACCATGCTGTCTTCTATTCTCAGGATACATTATAATACTCTCTTTTTCTACATTTTTCCTGTAATACCACACAGCTACTGAGGTAGCTGGTATTAAATCCCTTCTCAAATCATGCATCCAGTTCAGTGTCTGAACTCAGAAGGTAGATCAGACTGCAGTTTTCAGAGGTTATGCCCCATTTCTTAATTGATTTTTTTTTTCTTTTGTTAGCTGAGGGTGGGAAGGTGCCACACAGCTGAATCCTCTCTAAGCACCAAAAGATAGGTATACAAAACCTCCATATATGCTATCATACCAAAAAGTGGCAAAATGAAGCTTGGCTAAATAAAATTAGTAGAAACATTAACCATATTTTGATATTGCTTTGTGCTGAGTCCATTATTGCAAAAATGTGTATGCAACTGAGTTAATAGTATTCTTTCAAATATGTAAAAATTATATGTAAAAAATGCTGTATTACGGGGAGATACTATGACACTACTTTGTAATCTCACTCTTTTAATGATATGTAGGTTGTTATAAAACTTTGAGCTACATCTGTTTGAAAAATAATCTAGGCAGAGTAGATTTTGGTAAGTTGACACAATGGCTATATGATTTAAATCCAGTATTATTTCATCAACAGTGGAGAGAAATTACTCAGGTGGGTCTGATTCTTGAAGCATTGCTGAAATCGTGTTGACTCTATACCTGGTATGTTCTTTAGTAGCTGAGTTTTCTACATTGACAAAGAAGATCTTGTAAACCTCATTGCTAAAATGGTACCCTGAGATGAGAAGAGTTTAATTAACTTAAACAAAGTTCAAATTGAAAAAAAATTTTTAAAAAGTGCTTGGCCATTGCTACCATTTGAGAATCCACGAAACCACTATTTACCAAAATCTTCAAGCAAATGACAGACAACCCAACCAGTTAAGGATTTTTGGTAATATTTCAGTTATGACTTATACTTGTCTCCTCCTCACCCAGACAAATTATTTGAATCCTATCCAGAGTCACCAAGATATTCTTAAATGAGGCCATTGTCTCTACTAGGCAGTACTTATATCATTCCACTGCTAGAAGAGACTAAAAATGGGAGTCATATTTATAAGGTGTCACAACAACCAATTTCATATCACTCTGGTGTACACTCAAGATGAATGACTCATGCAAAGCTGTGTTACCCTGAAAAAGAAAAATTTATCCAATGCTGTCCTCTAAAACTTATAGGAAAAAATAAAATGCACAAGTACCTATAATACCCTAAACATCAATACTTTGCAGTCAGAAGTATCAAGTGAAAAGTGTCTATATACGCCAAGGTAATAGAGTACTCCATTAACAGCAGTAGTCTCTCAACTGTCATACCAGTGCATCAGCTAAGCTATAACTATGTCCAAAACCAGTTTCACTGGAGACAGAAAGATCTGAGCCTGTCCAGCGTGCTTTCTGATAAACTTTTCCAGGCAAAATGGAAGAGCTTTGAGGATGATTTAAGTGGAGAAATAATCTGCAGCAAAAATGTGACTTCCTGTAAGCAGATCCAGTTAAAAATTTTTCAAGGCGGTTGGCAAAATGCCTTTTCTCAAGCAGACATAGAAACCGGTTTTGCTCTTTGCAGACTAATAATTAGACATAGCTGATCACCAAAGCAGAGGAGAAGGAAGTGAGGAAGGGATTAGACTGGCCACGTTGCAGCTTTCTTACTCCTGAAGAATTCTTACCTTGGAAATCAGAGTATTTTAAAATGTCTGACAGACTGAACATGGAAATTTCCCAGCTCCCTTCTAGAAACACCAATTTTCTAGAAAAAAAAAGAACAACCAGTCCTACATAATTAAAATAATTCCCAATTTTATCAGAAATTTTCATGAAAAGATATAAAATTTTCCCTTTTTACAATAAGCAAAATTCCCCTTATATTTTTCTGTAATAGGAAATGATTATTTTCAGCTTTAAAAAAAAATCTGCTGAAATATTTTTCTTCCCTGTTTCCATTTCTCTGTGAATGTTATAATTTCTGCTTCTTTCTGTTCTAGAATAAAAGGACATTTAAATGTCCTGGACTGGCTGGAGTATTATAATTTTGCTGAGTATTTCTCAACAAGGCCTATTAGTAAGTAGAGGCAGACTCCCATTGATTTGTCTGCATGAGAATGGCTAACAGAATGAATGCTCTCTGCCTCTTGCTATCAAGAGCAGCATCCGTAGGAGTAAATCTGTATCATCCCAGATCAAACTTCTTCCCCCGCAGAATTTTTGGAAAGGTTTTATTTAGCTGCTTCTCCTTCTCCTTTGCTCTTCTACATACATATTTTGTGTATAAGAGGGGAGCTAGAAAGAAGATGGGGAAGCAGGGTTATGTAAGCATGAGGAGCTTCCAGGGCAGGCTTCCAGGGCTGGCTCTTCTCTCCCTAGCAGCATCGCCATGTCCTGCTTCACCATCCTCCTGAAATCATCATGCTCTTCAGATGTAGTCTTTCATTCTTGTCATTAGTCATAATCCTCAGTTTGTCAGGTGTGTGTTCTGGCCTCTCCCATACACCTCTGTTTACTCTTCCTTCTGTTGCCAGTCTGTTCCTCCCTTCTTCTCCATTCCTTTCCATGCTTCTTTTCTACATTTCCATTCTCTAATCCCAACTACAGTCCTTATGCGCTTTAAAAAAATGCCTCATAGCGTTCACTGTGCCTCCAAACCAATCTCATGATCTTATGGTTATAACTCTTGTTTTGCTTCCCCTTTCTGCTTCCTTTTTCTCCTGCCATTATGCCATTTCTATTCAGGCTGTCATCTCTTCTGGAAAGGGATTTTTCTTGTTCTCTGTTTTGCAAAGCACCTGGCATGTTTTTGATTCTGTCAAACAAATAATAACAACAGATGTGAAATTTGCAGTGCAGCAGAATCCTGATATCAGGAAGTAATAGAGGCAAATTACACTATTATTTTCATTGCCCCGTATATACCACTACTTGACAAAAATTCTCATTGACTGGCTAGGTAAACATCAATAAACTAAAAAATTCCCAAGCAAACACCTCTAACATGAAGGAAATGTGGTTGTGTTTCATGTTGGATCTCAATGAGCCACAGGGTTATAGCTGACAATTTCAGTACTGGAAACAAAGGAAATAAATGAATGAGGTGTAGTTTTTCAGATGGGTATTAGGGGATAAAATTAAGTACTGAGAGAAGATGTAGATAACTGTTTAAAACATAAAAACAGGACAAAGGTGGAATGGGTGTGCTCAATTTAATCTGTGCTTCATTAAAAAAGCATACACAAGGTAGATTTTAGCATGTAAGCTAATAAAGTAGACTCTCCTTTAGCCTAACAGACACTATCAAAAGCTCTTAGTATTGTTGAAGAATCTTGTAAAACATTTTAACTGACTGTCTCAGTCACTATGTATTAGGCATCTGAAGATACTGTTTGTTACTTCTGTTGCTAAAAAAACCCCAACCAATCCCCCTTCCAAAAAATAAAAATAAAAATAAAATAAAAACAAAAACAAAAACAAAAACTACAACAACCAACAAAAAAACCCTCAGAGCTTAAAAAATAACAGGAAAGAATAAGATGTAGATTTTACCATACGTTTAGTGACAGGCTAGTCATATGAAATGTCTAAACAATATAGCTGTATCTCTAATGGATGTAGGCCAGGACTGAATGGAAATTATTTTACATATGGTTAGCAATCTCTTAACTAAATTATTTGAAAATTCCTCAGAGAAAAACACTTTATTATAGACATTGAGGCAAGCCAGTGTAACACTAATACTTAAGAAAAATAAACCAGCAGAGGAATGTCCTCCTGCCATACCAACCAATGCTCTTACAGTTGATTCCAAAGTATTATCTGTCATTCCAGCACATGGATTAGATTATTTAACAGTATGAATCAAAGGGAAGATACTCATTCAAGAGAAGAGCATCATTAATACATCATAGCATGCCATACATCTCTGTCACCAAACTGGACAAAACGAGAGCAGATGTTTTATAATAAACTGAGATCTGACATAATTAATAGCCATAATATCTGAGGCTTAGAAAACAAAAAGAGTTAGAGGAAGCAATCTGATGGAGGGACAGAATGTTTTTTTCTGTCTCCAGTAAAGTGTCCTAGGGACTAATTTTACATGAAGGGAAGGTATTAACTAAGCTAAATCTCATTTCTATTAGTTTTTTTTGCACCTGCCCTTTGAAGCTCTCGTAATGCATGGAATGTGTGAGAAAAGAATTCGGCAAAAAGGAACTCTGAGGAGAAATCCTTTCCAAAAGGAAGAATTTTTGACACTGATAGGATCTTTTTACTATTTTGAAGACAAGTAAGCCTTTGAATTATTAAAATGATTGACATGTGAATTTATTCAAAGCTAAAGGCAAATGGTAGTCACAAATAGCACTTAGGTGCACAGGTATTTAAAACCTCCGGTTACATTTATATTGGCTCTGTCTCTTCTGACATTTTTTTGGTCAGCACCAGGAAGAAGGTCTCCAGATCAAGTGATTCATTAGACAGTTTACAGTGCCACCCTGGACTGTGGCACAGCCTTACTCTGGGTTGCTCCTAGTTCTCACTGCCCAAGTACTAGTTTCCCTAAGCAGAGTCTGGGCACAAGCAACTAGTATGAAACACCAACAAATGAGAGATGAGGATCCCTGTGCAACACATGGCAAATCAATGTGATAGTTTTCTTGAATCTGTATGAACTAGCTATTCATTATCATAATGCTTAATTTCTATCTGTCCTGCTGACCAGTGTCGTTCCAGACCCGAACTAGTCTATCTCCCTGGAAGAGATAGAAACCTAAAATGGCTTGGAGAAACTGAAGGCCAGTCAAAGACAGTGGGTAGACCCTCTGAGGTAGAGATAGAACTTCAGTTCTTGGCTGCTATATCTGTGTGGTTGAATTTAGTACTTATTTATGCAGTGTCTGATACCTGCCAAGGCCTTATCTGCAATCAATAATGGGAGAAAACTAGCACATGTAAAAGTTACCGCCCACATTGTAACTTCCACAGAAAAGAAACCCTGTGAGAACTATCTCTCAGTATCATGGGTAAGCCATTATGCATCCCAAAAATCTGGATGTGTCAGGGATTCACAGCCCCAAAACTCCTCTGAAACTAGATGCCTAAATTCATCCTTTCAGCAAGAGACATGTGTAAAAGAAGGATCAAAGGGATCATCTGTATTTTATCTAATAGTTGAGCAGTGGCAGAATGATATGGGAAAGCATGATGCCTGCAGACCGAGACATTAGCTCTTCTGGGACATGACAGGCCACTCAATGTCATTCAAGAAAAAAACTCCATTTTACTCAGTAAAACAGTCTCCTCATTCCCACAGCAGTGTCATCAACATGATTTTCAGAGTAAGAGAAGAGGATTTCTGAAAGGGAAAGGTTCTTCAGGAATGGAAGGGATTGTACAGTAAAGGAAGGAATTTCAGAGATAATTCTGGATTAGGCTTAGCCTAATCAACGTTCTCCCAGGCAAGCAGCTACAACACAAAGTGTTGGGAAATATATGAATAACAAAACACGAGTCTCTCCCTTTCCACACAGAAGTTGAAGGTCCTTAAAGATTGGCCTTTTTGTAGTACCTTTCCACAGCCCAGTGCTGTAGAATCTAGCATTTGTGCTAGACAAGGAGAGAGAGTGATCTCAGTAACAGCTGGATGTCATCTCTGTGAGGTATCCCCATACCTTCAACAAATGGCTTCTAGCAATTTACATCAAATTCATCTGCTTACTAACACTAATTGACCTTAGCTAACATGGATTTCCATCATGAAAAGGCTTTAAATATAACAATAAGGGCAACAAAACAATTGAATTTATGGTCTAAGCACTGCCAAATATAATCTATTGTCTTGCAAAAGTATGTTGCAGTGGTTCAATGACAGACTTGCAGATTTATATATCTATGTGAAGATGTCTGCCTTCTGTTTCTCTGGCATCTAAAGTGAAGCTCTGTTATTTTAGACTGAAAATTCAACCTTAAATATCATTCAACCACTTATAAAAACATTATGAAATATATGATATCCTTTTTTTATTTACATAATTTGGCAGCATCTGATGTTAAAAAAAAAAAAAAGATAAATTCAGCTTTACACAATCCTTTTGCAAATATACAAGTGTAAAAATAGTATTACTACTTTGACGGCTTACTTTGTAAGGAATTTTTTTTCCTTTTCAATAATTAGTGAGATAATTTGCTATACAGAAAGCAGGTAATATTCCTAATATATATCTTCATGCTTTTTCAGCAAATAATTCAGAAGTAGGTGACAGGGGTAAAGCATTAATTTCCACACAGTTTTCAATAATCTAGCTACAATAATTTCAGAAAAATCCATAAGAAATAGGTTTATAATGGTATAAAAAAATGACCCAACTTCTTCCTGTAGATATATTTGCCTGGATTTGAATCTAACACTTCCTTTTCTCCAGCAGCCCATAAGGATACAAACACTAGCTACTGAGGAAGGAGACACTGCTATTTTGTATAGACTAATATAAGGGAGGACTTACGGGCTACTTCAGTAAACAAACCAGTGGAGAGACCTGGGATGAAATGGAGGGCAAGAGCTCTGCAACTTTTTCACTTTCTGAACAAAATCCTAAACACTTTAAAAATGCCATTTCTGAGTGGCCTTCAGGAGCTATGTGGATAATTTTACTAAGTTTATTCCAGGCAAATCCGATTTCTCATGCAATTTACTATG
This sequence comes from Pyrocephalus nanus, assembly GCA_038380795.1. NCBI lineage: Eukaryota > Metazoa > Chordata > Aves > Passeriformes > Tyrannidae > Pyrocephalus > Pyrocephalus nanus. The sequence goes on from CM076260.1 coordinate 38,525,108, forward strand.
TAAAACATCAGGGGTATGGAACACTTAATTTATGACTATGACTGAAAAGAACACCCTAGAGAGAACCAATCCGAGATTCCTGCACCTTCTTGCTCTTAAGCTATACATGTATTCTTGGCATAGGCTGTTTGGTCCCTGAGAAAAGGAAACTGAAACATGTTTTCCAGCAGACGTCTTAAAAATGGACGTGCAGCCCTTCAGGAAGCCAGTGGAAGCTGGCATAGTGGCACAGATTGAATGACAGTCAAGAAATTGCCTGAGTAATGTTTCTACAGACATGAAATGAGAGGGATCAATGTGGATATATTCTATCAATTATTCAGTCTAGCCTCTTGGAAGTCAGATTTGAATGTACTAGTAAAGTAATGGATGATTTTTCTTCTCCGTGAGATGGTATCTTTGGATCAGGAAGTTTGTTTCTTAGTGTAAAATTATGGTTTCATTGTTCAGGTTGGATCAGACCACAGTGGGTCATCTGGTCCAACACCCCTGCTCAAGGAGGGTCATCCTAGAGCACAGTGCATCCAGGCAGTTCCTGAATATCATCAGTGAGGGAGACTCCACAACCTCGCCGGGCAATGTAATCAGATGATGATTTCTACTGTGTTTGATAGAACTTATAGATTCCTCAGCATTCCTTCTGTTTTGTTTTGGCACAAAAGAGCAAAGCTTTAGTTATGGACTTGATGCTATGTCTCCAGTTTATAAATGACTTGACATACACAGAGTCATGAAACTCTAATACCAGTAGCACAGGAATGGCTTAAGCACTGTGTGTGTTTTTCAGTGTTAACCATGTTATGATTCACCAGAGGACCTCTAAGTTGTAGTTTTTCATTATCAATTATTATTAGCAGCACAATTCTACAATTGGTTATTTAGTTCAATTAAATGAAGAAGCCTTGGTCCATGAATGAATAGATTTTCTGTTCCTGATTTAGCTCTTCTGGCACCAGGAATTATGTCTTGTTTTGTCCAAGATGCAGTTGGCTGGCTACACAGGTTTCGCCTGGCTGTATTACATCTTTTTTCATAGTCTATCAAGACACCAACTATTTTTTGACTTGTGCTTCTTTTTTGGTTGCTCTAATTAGACATTAATTTCATCCAATCTGTATGGTATAAATGCTAAAATCTGCTATCATTATCCAACACTTAAAGAGAGCTTCTCTAAAATCTTCTGAGAATAAATATCATCAGAGTTCATGTTTTATTTTCAGGCTTTTATTGTAAAATTCTCCTTTCATGTCTTGATTTCAAGTCTGCTTGAATGAGCTGTGTATTACCAGTTGCTTTCCCATCTGTCTCAATTTAGTCTCTTTCACAAATTCCAATCTGGCCTGAGGAAAAAATCAGAGTACTGAAACCATGCCACATTAGATTATTAGGTATGTTATATTAACAGTGTCTCTTTACTTAAAAAATCTTGACACTCCTCAGCTCCCCTGCCAGCAATATCTTGCAGGCCCCTACAACTTATATTCACACATTCTGAATGGCTTTATGCCTTTCTTTCCATTCCCTCCCATCTCCTGACTTCTCACCAGGTACAAAAGCAAGGCTTTCCCTCTTTAACTTCTCACCATTCATAATCTTGCTGGATGTAACCTACAGGGTCTGTACAGCATATAAATTCCACATCACTTCTTTCACTTTCAAACTACCTTACTCTTTTCCACCCTGAAAGTGCTCTGAGAATTTCATGGGTATTATAGACACACTAAATTCGTCCCTTAGCCTGTCCCAACAGGTTTGACTCTAAATGCACATGTTAATTATTCTAACTTAAAAACCTCACAAAACCAAATCCAGAGAGGAAAAACTACCACAAATGTACCTTACATTCTGCCACTACTCTTTTTTCAGGCTATTGGATACTTTATGCCTGTGGTTTAATCTCTCATATTTTTCAAATCCCTATATGGAATGTGTTACAAAAATGGTGAGCCCAGTCATCCTCTCCGTTTAACAGGATCAGTTTTTTCTTTCTTTTTAATTTTTTCTTTCCCAAATGTTGTATTCCCTCATCCCTCCCCCATTCCTCTCCAATCCTTTTTGCAGGAACTTTAATTGCAGAATTGCCTATTGCCAAGTAAATAGAAGGCTGCGCTATGCAAACAATAAGGATCTCTGTTTAAAAGTAATTGTCAGCTACATTTGACAACCCTTAAGGGAATATGAGAGAAAATATAGGCTGCTGCCTAGAATTTCTTGTTTTACTAGAAATTTGTTTGAGACTAAGACTTTTGAGTAAGTAGTCTTGCAAATCTCAAATCTACCATCTGCACATCCATTACAATTTAGTGAGAGAAAAAAATTGCCTGTTTCCACATATCAGTTAATTAATCAGAAGTACAATTCTAACAGGTCCTGAATATGCAGAAACCCTGCTGTGATAGTTGCTCAGCAAATCATAGCACCAACTGTCTGAATACCCCTGCAGCACCTGCTGCCAGAATGACTCTTGGGCAGGAATTTGTATTGTACTTTTCTTAAACAGGGCTTGTCATTCTGTATGGGAGCTGTTCTCTTCCACAAGCATCTCAAATGTCACTTGTTTAAAACAAAATAAATAAGAAAAACCAACCAACAATCAAACCCCACCAAAGACCAAATGATGAGCACGTCAGATTTTAACCACATGCAGAGAGGCAATGCATTAAGAATGTATTAATTTTAACATGTCACATGTATACTTTTAAAAAGTGAAATGACCATTTTTTGGCTGAGTTGCCCTTCACTTCTTTCACACCAGTCAGTGGACTACTTCATGCCATTACTGGGCAACAGAATGGTGGCTGAACCTGCCCCTGTGGCAGAGTGTCTCCGCATTGCCTGGCATTAGGGCTGTAGTGACATGAGCACCATCTCAGTAGTAACCCGAAAGTCACAGAATTTAAATAATTCTCAAAACTTCTATATATGAATTATTTAGAAAGTTAAGGACAAATTATTATTATTTTTTATTTCAACTACTAACCAATAAATGTAAAAAAATACCAACAACAAACAAAAAATAAACCCCTTCATCCCGCACATTAAAGCAATAGTTATTGTAACATTCAAAACAGTGGAAACTATTCATCGTATATTACTATTAGTGGAGAAAAGCAAATTTAATTTAAAATCATTTTTTCAAACTCCCTCAGTGGATGCCAGGTAATTCAAGCTTAAACAAATATAAAAACCTCATTTTAAATGGAGAATAATACAGACAGAGCTCAATTACTGAGATATTAAGGGCAACATTCAATTTGAGATACATTTAAGCATCTTTGCCTCCTGGAGATTTTTACATGACAAGGCTTTAGATAAACATAGTTTTGCAAACAGCAGCTATCATATCTGATCACATAACCTCTGGACTAAAGCAGTATGTCAGCAAATACTTCTGATTATTTAAAATATTAAATAACTGTAATTTACTAGGCAGGTCTTCCTCAGAACAATCACAAAAATTTTCAAGAATTGATATCCATATACAAAAAGCATTTAGATGACCTGTTACAAACCTCTGAATAATAAAAAAAAATCACCTCTCTCTGTGATAAAGCCTGGTTTAAACATATGCTGGGATATACCAGTGGTGGAGGAGCTGCCTTTCTATGACACTCAGCTTGCAAGGGAAATTGTAGCAGCCAAGGACTTATAGTGTAGGAATCACTTTACCTAACTTTAACTATATAGATATTAGACACCTAAATTAAGATAATCATCTGGTTTCCCTCTACAGGTAACAGATAAGCATTCCCAGAGGGAGAATCATCCCAGATGATTGTAGGTGGATAAAGTCAAGAAGGATCAGCCTCACTGACAGCCTGATAATCTGTCGTTAGCAATGCACAACTTCTAAATTCAATGAAATGAAGCCAGAACTGAGATATATATTTTTTTTCATAATTTATCCTTTAATTATCCCCCTGACCCAACTTCTTCTTCAGTCCCTCCCATGAACATCAACTTCCTCTGGCACTTTATTTTTCTTACCCTGGACTATGTTTTCCTGGAACTTGGGGAACTGCAACCAGTGTGAATATGTTGCTGCTCTACCAGCTACAAATTCATTTACATGCATGTGCTTTAAATTGCTGCAATGTTCTGAACATATAGATAAGTTATCTGATTGATTGCGATTGATCGCGATTGTGCTTTCTGGGTCTACTCTACCACTTTCAAATGTGTAAAAATCTGTGGCAACATTAAGGCAGTTAAGGTATATAGATGAATCCTAAAATACATTTACTATTCAAAGAAGATGGCTTAAATCAAACAAGGAAAATTAAGGAAGAAACACCGTTAGGGCTCTCACTTGCACATGTGTGAGCCCAAGTTGCCACACATGCTTTGAGGTCTCTGTGCTTCAGAATATTGAACAAGTTCTAAAGGTGAAGCCTGTCCTCAATTCTTCTGCGTTTAGGGTTTGTAGGTTCTCAGCAATACCAGCATTGCTGCACTGCACCTTTAATCATCAAGCCCTTGGAAACAGTAGCCGAGATTTATAAGGAAGCAGGTGTCTGAAGTTAAGACTCCTAAACTCTTAGCTGGGTGCCTAGAGCAGCAGCAAAACTGACAAGCACCCTGCGCAGTAGCCCACAGATGCTCACCCCAGTAGTGAGGCACTTATCATTTGTTAAAACACAAAATGGATGTTTATTAGTTGTGTTCCAATGGCTACTTGAAGTGCCTTGGCCGAGTGCTTGCGTGCACTAATTTCAAGATTGGGCATGCAGTCTATTCTGCGTCTTACTTTTACAGCATTTCTAGAAAATTAATTTTAATAGTTAAAAAACCATCTTGAGCTGCATACATGAAAATAACTCCATTTTTACTGAATGACAGTCTAATACGAAATAAGAATAGTCACCTTTTTTTCTTACTCTGCCCAAATCTAGGCAATAAATTAGGCTTCTCAGCATGACTGTAAAGTGCTGTGAATTGTATAAACAATCATATATGGACACTGAAAAATAACCCTTATGCACATTGCATTATAGTTCCAAAAATATATTTACAGTCTATTACAAAGATTACAAATGGAAGTGTCTATGTAACGGGATTATGCTTGTTAAAAGCTTTTTACAGATTTTTTTCAACAAAGGCAAGGGGGGGGACAAAAAATTAGTATAACCAAACTGATTTCTCTAATCAATCAAATAAATAAAATGACAAATATAACACTGTACAGTGATCTAAAAAGGGGCAGAAAAAAGGAGGAGGAAAATGATGTGTTTAAGTTTTTGATAACTATCTTTGGTCCTAAATGTGGGAAAACACATTATGTAGCACTGAATATACATGTTTGTTTGTGATGCTCTGCAAGTAAAATAGAAAAATATAGTGCATTTTCAATGTAGTCAGAGCTCACTACACATAAATGTGTGTACAAAACAAGACAGTATAAATAAAATTTACAAGTTTTACAAAGGAACATTTACAAGGTTTTTCTTTTGTTTTTATTTTTTTTGTGTGGATGCCCACATTATCAAACCAGACCAATTTCTGACTGATCCCTGGGATCTTTCTCTATCAAAATCAATAGAAGCAGCCCAATTCTCTTTGGAAGTACAGCATTTCATTGCTGGGGTAGTTCACAATTTTCAGATTTTTTTTTTAAAGCATTTCTCTCCAGTTCATATACATTCTTGCAATACTCATAAATTCATAAATATTCATTATTGCTTATGGTAATTAAATATTTTAATCAAAAAAAATTCATATATAAGTAAATGGTGTAAAAACATGTTCCGTTGAGCAACTACCCTTGCATCTTTGTTCCTGAAGACTGACTGTTGTGTCATATGCATGTTCATTCAGAGCAGCAAAAGCTTGTCAAAAAAATTGAAAATTTTGAACTGCCCCTTGTCTCATGCTCTACAGTTCTCATACATCCTTATTCTGACAGCTGGACTGCATACGGCTTAAACTCATAGAAAATATACACCAGCTATTTCTCTCAGATTTGCTACTGCAGAGTACTGAAAAAAAATGTGATGCACTCAGATTAAATGGTTTAGGTAACACTGGAGAACTGCACCTGTGTTCAGAGACACTCCTACAATCACTTGTCCATTCAATGAAGTGTCTCAGCAGGTTTATAGTTGTAGATCTACATCTTAGAATATATCTCAGTTTAACTCTAGCCCATTAAAATCATCTTGCAAACAATTTGCTAAAAGTGCCTAGAACTACTTAGGGGTCATTATTGCTTTTCTTTTTCTTTACTTTTTTTTTTTCTCTTTTATTTTCTTTTAAAAGATAGTATATGTGTAACCTTAAAAAATTCTTTAAAAAATATCAGAGCTCTTGGCAACTTGCATTTTCCTGACTCCCTGCCAATTAGCTAGCCATGTCAATACGGTGTTGATTTAACAAAAGTAAATGGCACAAAAGGATACCAAAGTTTGGATAGATATACAATGCTTGGTCATGCTTCTTAAATCTCTAGGAACTCAAATAATCCTTCAGAGGTACCCAGTGTAGTAATGTGTCATAGAATTAGCACTAAAAAGGTCCAAAGATATAAACATCATACTAAAAGAAAGTCTTTATGAAGAATAAACAGAAATGATTAAAAAAAGATTCAGAAATCACAGATTTAAGGAAAATATTTTGTTGAATTCAACAATAATATCATGATTTTATCTGACAAATATATTCTTTTTTAAATTTTTATGTACATTTAAAAAGTCTATTAGATAAAAAGGAGGTTAGAGAGCTCAAGGTGTTTGTATGTTTATTCAGGTAGTACTTTGTTTATTGTCACTGCTGTTTTCCTTGCCACCACTGGTGGATCCTAATTCCCTTTTCATAAATTCTGGTGGCACTTAGGAGTTCAAGTCTGTAGGTGCTTCTTGTAGCTCTTCTATTCACTGCAGGAAGGACCCAGGAAATCAAGTGTCTTCTAGCAGCACTTCATATATACTGAAGGCCAGTGCTGTTCTCTCAGTCTGTCACCTCCCTCATAAGGGAGAAATGTCTATCACACTTGGATGCCAGTGCCGTGTAAATGTAGCATTTGTGCTCTCATAGTCTGAATGCTGCTCATGATTTTCTTTTGATGACCAACCAACGTGATCCCTAAACTCATCACATCCCTGGGGAAGATAAATGCGTACATTGTTAATTTTTCAACTTAGACTGCTATTGTATGGTTTTCAACTGTGAGTCAAAGCTACGCAGTGGTCTGGGCTACAGGTGTCTGACATTGTAGCTGTGCTAGAACCTCAGCTCAGTACTGTGAAGTTCATTTAGGCACTGGTCAACCTCTCAGCCAGGAGTGCAACTACATGGCAAGTGTCACGTAATTACACTGCCTGTCTCCACTTCTGAGAAGGAGGCCAGTATGTTTTGCATTATGATAATCTTTCACTGTGGCTTTCAAGGACACCCGAAGACAAAGGCACTTCTGTTATAAAATACTTTGGGTGGCTTTCAGGACAATGTATAAATACAAGATTTTGGGGATCATATTCTGTTTCCTAAAGAGATGCCTAGAGAAAGCCTTTGCATATTGACCAATACCCATCATGCAAGTAAAAGAGGAGCAGTTGTTTAAACTCCACCACTACTAGTGCTAGAAGCTTGTGGGCTCTGATGATAGTTCACAAGCTATAGGCTGAGACCCCTAGTGACACCAGGCAGATAAGAATAGGGTTGCAAACTTGAGAATTATTGGTTAGAAACTTGTTTAGAAAACCACTGCTCTCTGTAAAAGGAATTACATATGTTTGGCAACCACGAGTTCAGTTGCCAAGAAAGTTGTTTGCAAGGTGCCAAGAAGACCTGTTTAAGATGGCAGTACTGATACAGGCCATGCTTGCCTTCAGAAAATTGTTTTGCTTCTACAGACTTGATGCAAATTCCTTGCTTGTAGGACACAGACAGCCCCCAGCCAATCAGAAGAAAATTCCACATCTTCCTATTACACATCTGGAAAATGGTACTAATTAGGTAGTAGAGGCAAAGTGGCTATTTTCCTATACATACAAATACTTTGAAATGGGCCACATTCTCCCTCAAATTCCAATCCCTTGGTGTTACTTCAACTGTTCTGAAAAGCTCAGAATCATGTGATGCCACACAGAGGTAGCAGGGTATTTGCCCTTTCATCAGATGGTGTAGTATAACATCGTCAGCTGCTAAAATGGCTGGTTTGACCCCAGGTACCATGTTTGTACTCAGGGTAAAGTTTGGAGTTGAACATTGTTTATTATTTTACCTACAAATTCCCTAAATGCAAGTTAAACATGCCCAGTACTAACTTACTCAATAGTCATCCTGGCAACTGATTCAAGAGAGTTGTAGCCTGCTGCTGTGAAATTATCCTTATATCTTTCCATCTTAATAGCTTGTAACCATTCGCCTACGGAGCAGAAAGTGGTAAAATCGGGAGTGTTCTGGTCCAGAAGAGGGCTAATTGGTCTACGGAGAAGGAAAAAGGAAAGTAAGTTGTTTCCAAAGAGAGTAAAACATCAGGGAGTATTTAGCAAGGTGAGAGTCAAATAAGTTTGGGGTATTAAAAATGTCAAGAGTAGAAAGTAATAGGCCTTTATACACAGTTTAGATTATTCTGTGAATAGCTCTTGACTACTCTGTAGCTCACAATATGTACTTCCTAAGCTTATTCACGTAAAAGATGAAAGGTCAGAGTGAGCAAAATCAGCCTAATGGACTACTGTTACCAACAGAAAATCAACCTTATTACCTAGCATGACAGCAGCTACAACTAAGTTGCTGAGTAAAATAAAGATGCTGTTCTTTTACTCATTTTAGAAAATATAGGGGTAGCTATTCCCATTATTCAATTGGATGGGACAAAACAAAGACAAGGAAAGAGCAGAGACACAAAGTTGTTTAAGGTCACACAGCAAATCAGTCAGTAGAAGAATCAGGAGCAGAACTAAGGCCAGTTGATTCCCTAATGCAGTGATCTAGCTAGCAGATCAAAAGATTGTCACGATTAAATAATTCACCTGAAATTTATGAAGAAGCCATTAAAAACTACACCATGAAATACAATGAGATGCAACCACTGAAAGGAGTTAAAGTTAGAAAATGCTAGAGTGCAGCATGTCAAAGTACATTGGCCAAGCATGAGTATTGTTAATTACTTTTTCTACCGTGGCCATTCCTAGGGCAAAGGATGCATCACATAAAACTACAATAGACAATGATCCTTGCTCTCCAGACTTTCCAATCGTAAGGAAAAAAGAAAACAGAGACTGCGAGTGGTAAGAGTGTGGAAAGAGTGATGAGCAGGCAGTATTTTACAGAGAAATGTGGTTAGTTCCATGATATTTACTTTATTTTGGTTGTTTTTTTTGTTTTAAAAAAGTCCTTTTTGGCTTTGTTCAGCATGGTAAAAAAAGAAGGGCAAATGAAGGAAGGGAAGAACAGGGAACAGAAAGAAGAAGGAACTGAGAGACAGATGAAATAAGTGTGAACTGGAACCAGCCACCAAGCAGAACATCCAGAACCTAGCCACATGCATCACCATAAGAACACACACTAAAGCTTTTCTTACCTGCTACAGGTTCCCAGTGGGGTTTTCAAGCTGTTTGGATTTCTAATCATTTTGTCCAGAATACCAACTATCTGCTCAAACTTTGGCCTTTCGCCACGTTCCTTCTGCCAACAATCCAGCATCAGCTGGTGCAGTCCTGCTGGGCAATCCATGGGTGCTGGCAAACGATAGCCTTCTTCAATTGCTTTTATAACCTAGTAGCCAACATAGTTAATTATTTTTCATCAACAGTCATTTAAAGAATACATATTGCTACCCAGTTCAAAAAAATGAGAAAAAATAATTTTTTTTTTTTTTTTTTAAATCATTAAACTAAAATTTGCCATCAGCGTTGCAAAGATATGAGTCCATTGTTTTCACACTAGCCTTCAGGTTTTCAAGTAATTTCCTAAACTTTATCTTTGGGCTTATTAAGCATATTGTTCTATATGTGCAGAACATAGCTAAATTAACTAGACAAGTGAGTAGCAGGGAACAACAATTAAATTCACCAGGGGAGTAACAGATAGAGTGATAAATGGAGTTATTTCAGAAAACGTTATTACTTGCCCCAAGGCTTTTATGAAAGAGTGTGTGGTAGAAGCAACTGAGTTTTAAATGGATAAGAGATCTGTGCATACACATATAAAATACAGAATGCCTGAAGGTATTATAAAAAGATCCAAGAAAAATGTTTAGCAGATAGAAATTGGTAGGGACAAAAGTTATATTCTATGTCTAGCCATGTTATATTAACGATAAAGTAGCAGAAGTGTGCCATGTGAGAGAGAAAGATCTGGGTGAATGGTATTTTAATATACCACAGAAAGTTGAATTTAATAAGAGATGCCGCTAGATGATGATACGATCGAAGCATAAATGTCTAAACCAAGAATTACATCCACCTGTTGACTTCCTCAGCCAAGTCCATTTGGATTTAAGTAAAAAATAAAAACAGATGAAGTAAAATCACAGCAAACTGCTGTAAACCTTGAGGGCAGAATAAGAAAGCACATCAGGAAGCAAGGCAGATAAGAAAAGCTAGTGAAAAAGGGCTAAAATACTGTTCATGGGGGATTTCAAGTATACTGACATTGACTGACACGGCAGCATTAGAATTGCTAAGGAAGGGTGCTCGTTCCTGAAGGGTAGTGCATAGGACTGTCTTCTCTCCTGGTTTGTACAGAAAGCAAGATCAGAAGCTGTTCTGGGTGTAGTTCTAGGAAGTAGATCTGATATGATAAACAAAGTTACTGAATATCCAGGTTTTAGTAAAAGTAATAACCTCAGACAGAAAATACTCCATAGGTTTTGTGTGAGAAAATGTAAAAGCAGTAGACTGCAAAGTAGACAGAACTGCAGACAATATAAGACGACCTTGAAAAAGCTGACTGAAATCCAGCCAGGTTTTGTATCAAAACCTTTTGCATAAAAGAAGTTTTGTGAAAAGATAAGGCATAACCCAGTGGTAGGGCACTGACTGAAGGTTTGTGTCCCAGAATGTCCTTCTGACCTCAGGGAAGTTGCCTCATCTTCCTAGGACACGGCTTTTTCTCTGAACATTTAGAATGACAGTACTGTCCGACAGCTCAAAAATGACTGAGAAATATTCAACTCCTGCAGAAATATCCACACCTTGAAAAATGAGTGCGGTGACCTTTTAGAAGGTGAAGTTGTCTGTCAGAGAGGGTGTGGAGAGAGGTTTTCTGCAGAAGAACAGGAAAATTGAAAGAATAGAACTATATCGGAAAGAAAACATTAAAAATAAAACGTAAGATTCTTTAGAGCTATATAAAGATGAAAACCAAAATAGCAGCTCCTTACGCTTAGAAGTCGCAGTGGAATAAAAGCGAAAAATAAGCTACAGTATGTACAGGACGACTGGTGTGCTGTGAAAAGTACTCAGAAATTTCTGACCTTCTAAAAGGCAAAAGGTATTAAACCCTTCAATCATGCTACATATGATTTACCACCAGTGAACTAATTGCCTAAGAGGTCAGAGGACAGAGATCACCAGTGAGGAATGGAAAAGACAGGTAACAGCAACAGCAACACAACCATCAAAATATCTAAGACTGGTAAACCATCTATATAAAACTATATCCAAGAATGTAAGGGACAGTGAAGACATGAATGAAAGGATTACAAAGAGGAGTTTTCCCCATTCACTACAATCTGCAGAGAAACCTGAAGAGAAGTGGAAATCAAGATGATATAATTTTTTAAAGGCTTTGATGATACTGCAGAATCAGCTTCTCTGATTTTCTCAAGTATTCTTGAGAAACTCAGGAATATAAAATAATGAGTCAGCTAGAGATGGATGAAATTTCTGCCAATATTCAAAACACTGAAAAAATATTTAAAAATATTGACAAGTAAAGTAGGACAAGAGTCCACTCTGCTAAAAAGGAGCCAGAGGTGTCCAAAAATCAGTACTCAAAGATAATGAAATAGATGCAGGATTTTTTTTTTTTTTTTTTTAATAAGCAAATCTACAAAGAGAACACAGCTGGAGTTCTTACTAATAGAATTGATTTATACTATTTACATTTCCCACAATTCATTTTTGAAATTCTGCTTTTGCTGCAAAAAGAGAATACTGCTAAGACTCAAGTATACTTTTATAATCATCAGGCTATCTGAGGATGTAAAGCAGAATAGAAGAGGTCTGTTCACTTTATATACGGATACCAACAAAGAAGTACTAAATATGGGTAACTGGACAATGTAATGTTAGAACCCTGCTTTTGGGTATATAATAATAATGAAAATTATAATAATGGTAATAAATCCAGGAGTACAGCAAAATAAAAATACATAAGCCTAAATTCTTTCCCTTTTCTGAAGAACTAATCTGTACTGGAGTCAGTAAGTGAATAAAAGCAAGAATACCGTACGTCTAATGGGAAATAGGGGTTTGAGGCCTAGCAGCAAGGATTAAGCTGAGGTGAGCCCACTGCTCAGAGAAACAGTGATCTGTGGTCAGCCTGCTGTGCCTCTGCGGGGAGCTTGTAGGATGAGTGTTCTTTCAGTGCACCCTAGCTCTAGGTCATTGCTAAAAGAAGAACTTGTTCTTGAGAGATCACAAAACAAATTTGTATTCTCCATCAGTCTAAAGTAATGACTTAAAAGGAAGAAAGGCAGAATTAAAGAAATGTTATTTAAGGTCTAAAGTCAGTGAGACGTATTTTTTTAGGAGATCTGGTCTGGTCTATGACTATGCCCACATCCGCTTTTAAGGCAAAATGATACACTCAAGATATATAAACTGAATCCATATGCAAAATTAGAAGAACACATTTAGCATTTCTTATTCCAGTTAAATATTCCCACTGGTAACTTTGAAGGAGAATAAATAATAAATCATAAGGGGATTCTAAATTTTTGCATCATAGATTAATCTATGAGATTGGTAGGATGTGCATATGCTTTGGGAGGACATGCTTGAAGATCACAGCTTACAGGAATATTTCAAAGTATTTTGCCAAGCAACTGATGCATCTTTTAACTATGTGCTGTTGAAGATTATCATGAAAGCTGCTAAAAATGGATGAAAGAAGTTGCAATTAGCTATTTTTTGAAAAAGGCTCAGTCATGTGCTTTGCATGCAATTTTCAGTAGAAGGAATACTTTCCAAAATCCAACAACAAGCATGGAAATACCAAAATTTCTCCCCTGTTTTAAAGTTTTTCCTTATTGTTGCCTGAAAGATAGGCAAGGTTTGCCTTTGAGGCATCTTATATTCCTGTCAGACATTTTTATGTTTGAATCTAGTACAGAAGGAAGGTGTCAAAAGAAATGAAAGTCTACGGGGTGTCTAGGGAATGTAAATATTTCTCTTCCTCTACCCCAAGGGCTTGTTTGCCCATATTTTGACAGTCCATGAAATCTTTGACACTGAGACCTGTCAAATATTAACAACTTTGCACTGTGCCAAACTGACTCGTCATTTACACTTTTATCTTTTTTTTTTTAAACTTTGGTGTTGATAATTCAATAAAAAATTAAAATAACAATTAAAAGAACACTCAAGCCCCCACATGAAGAACTTTAATTGATACTCTGACAACTTTTGCACCTGTATGGCTTTTTCCTGTGTAATTTCTATATTAATAGATACGCCTGTCAGAAATCAAGATTAACACCCATCTGTTCTATTACTGCTGACCTGTTGCTCTGGATCATATTTTATGCAAACAAGAGTACAGTTAAATCAGCATAATTAACTTGAAAAAGCCAAAGTAGGTCATTAACTGCCATTCAGACGTTTAACAACTTTTTTTGACTGATTAATCATTGCTGAAAGGTCAGAAACCTTAGAATTACTTTTTATTGGAAAAAAAATTCATTCTTTCCATGCTTAAGCCCAATAAAGTGAAGAGCACATATTAATGATCCAGTTTTACGTGATACTCAGAACAGAAACCTACAATACCCATGTGGCACAGGAAAGATTTCGATGTAGGTAAAAAGTGAGAGATCTGCAACTTTTTCATTTTGTGAGAACCATACCAACATTTTATGCATTTATAGTGAAATATATGCGTATATGTTTGCAATAAGTAATTTTGGTTTTAGTAACACACTAACACACACACACATTCACAAGCAGACAAACCTACATCTTGATTTGACATGTCCCAGTAAGGCCGTTCTCCATAAGACATTACTTCCCACATAACTATTCCATAACTCCACACATCACTGGCTGATGTAAATTTGCGGTACTGAATGGCCTCTGGAGCCGTCCATCTCACTGGAATTTTTCCACCCTATGAAAAAAAGCCAAAAAAAACCAACCAAAAAAGGGAAGAAGAAGGTTCTCTTTTTTTTTTTCCTCCCCAAATTTTATTTCCATCAACATCAAAAGCAGCACTTATGTCATCTACTATGGTTGACCAATTACAGAATTTGCAAGGCTCTCTAAGGAAGTTTAGCCTCTTAAAACACTTGGAACATGAAAATTCAGATAATTGTCTAAGCTAAGTTGGATGTATTTCTTTGGAAGAGCTTATCCCTTCATCGATGCTAAAGGGGTGCTTAGACGTCTGATTTACACTATTCATTTAAATCCTGACTGGTTGAAGGTAGGTGAAGTGAATCTCAACCTGTGCATATAAATCCCACTGACTTGTCATATGGCTACTCTGAAATCTCAGTCTGACATTTTTAAACCAGGATTCCACTTAAAGCCCAATGGCAGGAGTGACAGCTGTGAACACTGGTGTGGTTTCCTGGATCCCTGTGCCTGCTGGAGCAGATTCCAGGGGCCCCTCCTTCCCTCAGCATGAGAAAATAGGTACAGCGAGGCCCCATGGGTGGGAAAGTGGAGCTGGCTCAACAAAGGAATAAAGAGCACAGTGTTCCTGGTGACTATGTATTTAAGAAAAGCGTCTCACCCACAAGTAAGGGAAAATATAGGAGTTGAGCTTTGTCACAGTCTAGCCTCAAGCTACTCAACCTTTTGGGGAGATAAATCTAGTCTGAAAACCAGTAGTAGCCTACAAAGATTTTAATTGACTCACAGTAAATTAGATGATTAAAATTTTTGTGGGTAAAACTTCCTTATTTGTTCAAACAGAAAATCATGAGGAAAGGAATAATGAAAATACTGTATAAAATGTATAAAACTTTACCAAAGACAAACGTACAATCTTACATAAATATTATTTCCTAATTACAGTCATATTTCTGCAGAGACTCTTCCTTTTGACTGGTTAACATTTCCCAAGCAATTAATGTATTTCTCTTATCTATACTCTCTAGAAGATATGCTGCTTCTTAATAACCACATCACAAAACTCTGAAAACCCATCAATTTTTCTTACGGTTGTAGTGTAGACAGCCTCTGGATCATCTTCTATAACTCTGGAAAGGCCAAAGTCTGATACTTTACAAACAAGATTGCTGTTGACAAGAATATTGCGTGCTGCAAGATCCCTGTGTACATATCCCATATCGGCCAAATATCTCATTCCAGCAGCAATTCCTCTCAACATTCCCACTAGCTGAATGACTGTAAATTGCCCATCATGTTTCTGGAGGGAAGAAAGGAGCAATTCTTGTTAGTATAGCTGAGAAGAGAAATAAGAATGAGTTTTACAACTTCAGCTTTCTACTTCTTTACTCTTTCTGTGGCAATTCATCCTGGGGTAAAGAAACTTACTTCAAACACAAGTTTTATTTTCTTCTGTCATAAAGCAGTACATCCACTTAAGAAACGTTTGAGTAGTTAATCTACTAATAGTAGCGAAACTTGCTCATCACTATTCATTTTTGTCTAATTCATGGTAAATTTCTTCTAAGGGATTACCTGCCGAAGATTACCTGAAGCTCTTATAGTTTGCTTCTATGCTCTTCATCTCACAGTATAATTATTTGTATCAAGAAAATAAGAACTATCTCCTTCGTGGAACCTTAGCTACTGATAATTTTTATTGATAGTTTGGAGTTTATCAAACAATATTTATGTTCCCTATAGAGTGTTTATACATCATTTCACACTGTCTTGCATACCTTGTAAGGAGTCAGAACTGGCAAGTTCAGAACATGCTTAAAAAATGATGAATTGTTGGGAACTTGCATTTCTTCTTCCGTTGTTTGTCTCTTAAACAGAATCACAGTTCATTTAGAGATTCTTTTATTCTGATTTCCATCATGCTGACACAATAAAATTCTGCACCCAAAACGCAGAAGATTGGGCTTCATGTATCAGTGGTTTTAATTTCAACTGGTAGCAATAATAAAACCCCCTGTGTTTATGCCACATTAAATCACATAAATTCCTATAATGTCTCCATATGATCTTATTTGATCCTCTCATTTTTGATCTGGTTTTGCTGAAATAACACAGAGAACTGCTCGTATTTTTCAAGCTCCATTTCAGCCTGAAAACCATTTTAATTATATTAATATTGTGCAGGTGTACATGTACATATCACATACATAAACCATATTTTTTAGAAGTGTCATTATGTAATATATGTCACTCTAAATATGTTTATATAACTTTTCATTTTGGTACTCACCCTAAGAAATGCATCTAAGGCCCCATTCTCCATGTATTCTATTACAATCATGACTGGTTTCCCTGAAAGAAAAGAGAAACTGTAAAACAAACGGAGTGCCTTTTTTGATAAAACACACGCTATTCCTTTGCAGGACTGAATCACTGAGACAACAACCATTTCTGAGCCCTCCAGCACTGTTACTGAGCTCTAATTTCTTAAATATCTTAATGGAATGTGGTCATGATTCACAAAATCGAACCATACAAATCAAAAAGTCAGTGTGTCCTCCTACCTCCTCCTGTGTGAACAGGACTCTGGAATAATGACACTTCAGATAATTTGAAAGGACATAAGAAACCTCATCTCTCTGCATGGTCTTTGAGGCTAAATGAAACTAGAAAAATAATATGTTTCAAAGTACTTCATCTTTTAATCATGCGTACATCTAAATTTTTTTTTCCTCAGGTTGTAGCATAAAGTAAGTATTGTTTTAGTTAGTTACGCATCAGGAGAAAATCCATTAGGAGAGTACAGTCTGTTTACAATTTGAATCTTTGACCATGAATAAGCTTGAGTAATTTCTGCCATTGCGTTGTTATTTGACTGACAGATCGAGCTGCTGCTTACCTCGGGTAACGACCCCTTCCAAGTGAACAACGTTGGGATGGTCAAACTGTCCCATGATGCTTGCTTCACACAGGAAATCTCTCCTTTGCTTTTCAGTGTAGCCAACTTTCAGAGTTTTTATGGCTACTGCAACGTCTCTCTTGCCAGGAAGCTTTAGACGCCCACTGCACACTTCACCAAACTCTCCTAAAATGAAGTAGATCAATGCTGAATTGCTCCAAGTAGCAATATTTTCCTTAGGCCTCGATTCAACTCACCGCCTAAGTGTGTGTTTAAATGTTGCACGTGAATGCTCATATTTGAAATGGATTACCTTGAATTGCTGACCCTTACGGAATAAGCACTTTGTGTTAACCCAATCAACAGGACTGTTATTTGAATATTTTAAATTGTTAGCAATTTGTTGCATTTGTTTCAAAATCAGGAAATAAAAATGAAGTGTCTTTCATAAGAAAACACTATTATAGAATTAGTAATACCATTTCTAAGTGAAAATGTCATTCTGCTCTACATTGTTTCCTTGCTATCTTTAGGTCAAACTGTTTTTTTTCTTTCAAGAGCCAGCTCTTACAGATCTGCTTTTAATTTAGCATCGTTATGGTGTTAAATGAAGCACTACATTATTACCTTCAAGCAAGATAATTTACTTTGCAGATTATGAAATGAAAGGTGTGACTTATAACAATTTTGTTACATTAAACAAACACAAGCAAATGCTGCAAGTTTGTAAAAGGCTCTAAACTAACAGACAGTGGAACTTGAAGAAGCATGTGAGACAAAAGGCGAAACAGTCAGAAAGAATACAAAAAAAAAAAAGGCAGCAACAACCAAATTTGGGAGAGAAGTTACTGGACTCCATCAGACAGGAAAGAGGATGGAAACGTGATATGTGGCACTGAATGGCAATACATCCACCTCGATATTAATGAGATTATGAAAGATTTAAGGATCGTCCCTAGCCTCACAGCTATATAAGAAGAGAGAAAAAGTGAGTTATCCAGTACTGCAGCCAGGAAGAAAAATATCTTTGTAAATATAGAAGAAAAGGGTAGTAACATATACTGAATAAAGGGAAACATCTCTTCAAAAGAGAAAGACTCATTGCAAAAGTATTTAATAATCTCGTACTTTGCAAATTCGTCTGAAGTATGGGAGATATAGTTCCAAGGCCCTCCTCAAAATCAAATCAAGTCAGAAAATTATCTCTTGCATACCTGTGTAGTGCCTTAACATTAAGCTGTTATGTACACACAAGTATGCAGACACACCTACATCTAAGACATGTTTTAGGAGGAGTGCTGAAAAAAATAACTGAATGAGGTAAGACACAGAGAGTTTATTAGAGAGTCCTCTTGGGACATAGACTGATGTCTTGAGAAAGTTAGTGGGATCAGAACTTAAGTGCACATATACACTGTCAAGATGTCTGGCTGGCAGGGGAGAGAGGTATGCTTAGAAATGGGCCTGAATGCCTGAAGAGATAGATGTTGAAGTATGCTAATGGACGGGTTCTGAGAAATCTTTTTTAGGACACTGTCAGCATTCAAACAGTATGGTTCTCCTGACAGCCCCAAGAGAAGAGGTTGGGGAAAGAAAAAAGCAGTACTTCGGTATCAGTTTCAGAGTTCTCCAGTCAGAAAGGCAGAACTTAGACCATGACTTAATATTTCCAACTGACTTGTTTGGACAAATCTCCACTCAGTATGGCTTGTTTTATGAATCTTATAGGAGGTGACTGCATACAGAATCAAATTCCTCTCCCTCCTGTGCTATGCTGGCTGAATCAAGGTTAGCTGAAATCAACTCCATATACCTCTGTTAATACTGTGCTGTACCTGAGCTAATTGGCCAGACAAGTGTTCCTGCCTGCACATTATCCTCAACTGCCCTTGGGCACTGAAGTCAAGGTCTAAATAGCCATGTCATAGCTATGAATACCATGAGGCATAGCTGTTACATACACAACAACTAGATGCTCATGCCCTTAGCTTGGTGCCTTAACCTCCCTCCTGCACGTCATTAGCAACATGGATGACTATTAATGAACTCATCACTCACCTCACTCATAACCCCTAGCCTCAAGAACTTACTGAAGGATAACAATTTTCTCTAGCAGTTCTTTGAAAATTTTTTTTGTTCCACACCGAAAACAAGACATGAGCATAAGTGTGTGCCTGTGATATTTCAGAGCCAGGTAATTAGGATACTTGGCACAGAAGACACTAGGGCTTAACTCCTTTCCAGTTCTCTGTGATCTGATTTTGACTGATTTCCAAAAGTAGATCATGCACACTCCAGCAAACCAGAAACTTGAACTTGTATGTTATGTATTTCAGGCCAGGATGTTAGCCAATGAACTACTTTTATTCCCAAGAAAACAGTATATTCAGCTGAAATGATGCCCAAAAATGAACCGGAAAATACGACAACAAGAGTGGGAATACTGCACAGCCACACAGCCACTAGCTCAGCATGTCAACAAGGCAGAGGCTAAAACAAAGGATGTGTGGTATGAACAACTTAATATAGTGGACACCATATTCCTTATCTGACAGGTGGCCACAGCAGGATGGTAATGAAAATGTTGGCAAGGAAAGCACCTATCCCTCATGCAAATTAAGCACAAGCATACTTGCACCCTGTTTGTCTGAGAGACATGGCACTACTCAATAGTTGATGCGGCCAGCATTGCTGACGTACACTGAGATAGTTAAGTGGCTTTTCTGGTGCTGTCAGTAAAAGAAATTCCATATTCTTATTTGATGTATGAGTTTCAGCTGCTGCTTTGGGTCTTTAACATTCTGTTGTTCCTGGACCGAATTTCATTTCATTCCGGTTTGCTATTTACATGAACAGGTTAAAGCCATAGCTAAATGCCACACACAATATGCTTTCACCATTGCAGTTCTAGTCTGAATGACTACTGACACACGTTAGTTATTTTTGCTATCAGTTTTACTCATTAAAATCAAGAATAAATTCAACTGCAGTCAACAAAATAACATTCTGGAATTTGTCATAACAGTGAAAATACATTTTAAACAGTATACTGTGTAGCTCAAGTGTTTTCAGCATTTTGTTCAGAAGGCATTGGCAAAATCCAACGGAATGTATCTTTGTGCTCTGAACTGTTGCTATGCTGGTAGCTTTCTAACTCAGAGCAAAAAATAAAGCTCCACAATTTGTCTATGCTAATCTTGTATCTTGTGTGTTTATTAGAGGAGATGCTGCCATTCTAGTCCCACAAAAATTCCTAGTTAGCAAGGGCTAAATTCTTATGCTCTTACTCATCCAAAGGAATAATTTGCTCAGCAGTGTGGTTAATTTCAATGCTACTACTCCTTGATTGAGACAGGATTCAACATGAGTGGGGTTACTTTGAAAAGGCGTGAATTCTAAGTCTAAAGATTTTCTTACAGGTAAACCAGCCCATTTTAGAGATATTTCTTGTTCTGCTTTAAATAATACCGCAGTATGTAATTTACAGTGCCAAACTACAGGGTGATTTAGAAAGTATTCTACTAATACTTGTATAAAACAACAGGAAAGCAAATGAACATTTCCTCCAGGAATCCAAAGTATTTGATATTTTTCTTACCCATGGAAACTTAATTTCACTACATGGAGTAGTGCAATAAAAATGTCACATATCTTATTAATGCAAACAAATGAAACTGCCTTTTTAGAGCATGAACACCATGGCTTAAGTAGGTGGTAGACAGCTTAAGAGGAAGAAAAGCAGTGTAGTGCTGAAGCAATTACAATCAGTCATAAGAAGTTAAACAATAACTTTTTGTATTCATAAAATATCAAAAAGAAAAATGGTAGAAGAAAAAACAGCCTTAGGGAAGATTTTGTTATACAGAAACAAGACCTTCCTAGTCTCTATTTAAGATTTTGCGCTGCAGCTAGTTTTCCTTACTCACATGAACGAAGCTTCAGAGGTCAAAAAGCCCTCTTGCAAAAGGCAAGTGAGCAGAATTTGCACAAATGCTTAACGTCTTTACTCTGACAGTAAATAATAGGCAGCAAAACTGGCCCACTCCCCCCAGTTCCATTTTTAACAGCAGATACAGGATTAGAAACCAACAACCTTTCAATGTCAAGCAAGACTTTTAATTTACTCATTTATTTGTTTCTTTGGTTGGGCTTTTCCCCTGTTTGTTTTTTACATTTTAGAAGTGAATGCAGCTTCACTGCTCTTAACCACTCTAGCAAATGCAAAAAGTTCCTCTATACTTGAGGTATAATTATTTGCCTGTCATTATGATGTATGAGTTTCGATCCCCGCTAAATGGAACAGTTGAATCAGGAAGCCACGGCAGCCTTACCTGCACCAATCACACGCTCAATTTTAATACAAGAGGCATCTAGCTCCTTGGCGAATTGATGGACAGCTCTATTTGGGTCCTCGTAGGTTTCAGGGTCAATGTAGGTTTTGGTGCCTGGAAATTTAACTGTAATGATGTAAGAAAGCATGACTGTGATGAAGCAAAAGCACTTATTGTGCAGTCAGCCCAGGAATTTCATTATGCAGAGTGCTCCTTGGAAGAGTGAACCTGTTTCCACACTGCCTGAGTCAGAGCCGCTCTGAGAAGCAACCTTAGTTTTAGGCATCATATGCAAGCATGCTGACACAAGTACACAATCCCATCTCTAAAAATGACTAACATCTCCACCTTGAACTAAGTAATAAATATTAAATAGTGCTTAATGGAATAAAATGTAAGGGTTGAGTGTGCATAAAAACAAAGCTGGGAAGGGGGTACAAGACCAGCAGAGGAGGTGAAAGTTTCTTTTCTGTGTAAGGACAGCTTATCCTTTTGTCCCAGGATGCATAAACAGCATTTCTTCATGTTATTTCTGTCTTCTAGTGAGATTTGAAACATTTCTTCACCTCCTTCAATTTGCCTAAATTACTGAATATAATATTTTTTTGCAGACTGTGGCAACAGTCAAAGTATTCTCAGCACTTAGAAATTATATCCTTAGGTATATATCTTGCAGTATAACATGAGCATGTTGTAGTCAACCTGTTGTAGTCAACCTCTAAAGGGACAGGAAGGAAAGTGGGCTCTGTGGCACCAATATTTCCCCTCTCAAGCACCTAAGTGAAAAATATGCAGTAACTTGTATTTTGCTTATTTCTTCTTAGTATAACATTTAGTGCAACTCAGGCAGTATAGTGCTCTGGCCAGCATGCAGTTTTTTCCCTTAGTTTGCTAACGATTCAGGTAAATTATTTTTTGCTCTTTTGGTGAAAGTAGAAACTCCTGGTGATAGTAGAGCACCCCTGAAAATCTATTAATCAAGAAATTTTTATGAAATAAATTTGCTCACAAAGATTATACTCTTGAGCTTTAATTAAATCGGTGAATTAAAATTCAATACCAGAATGCAAAAATGTTCCTCTGCTAATTGATATGCTGATATACAAGAACAGGAACAAAAGTCAGAACAAAACATAAATAATTTACAGTTGCTTCGTATTCTTTTAATTTAACATAAAATATTTTAAATTTGAAAATATATTGAAAATATATTGAAAAATAGCTTAGCAATCACGTATATTTGTGTTTCAGATGGTATTAATGACCAAAAACACACAAACCCTCATAAAAGGAAAAAAACCTAGAGAAATTACTTGAGCAATCTAAAGAATTTCCAACCAGAGAAATTATTTGAAATATTATCCAGATGTTATTATCTGTCATATTATATATTTAAATAGATCTTCTTCCAGGTGTATTGACAATTCTGCAATTTTTAAAAATTATAAATATTTCTTAAAACCAAAAGACAATGGAGCAAATGAGAAAAAAGCCATAGTTTGACCAGCTCTAATAGTGCTTTTAGGCAACAGCATGGAGAAGGAACCATCCTCTCGTGTTTGTGATAAGGGGCCTGGATTGGAAGTAACCTTGCAAATCTCAAGTGGGTCTCTAATGGTTTTTTATTCAAGCTGTAATACAACATTTTGACAGGCCAAGGCTATCCTGGCATAGCAACGTGAAATAATGCTGGCCTGCATTTGCAGACATTGTTAGATGAGAATGGGAGGAGGAAACCAAATATAAATCTGAATCGCTTGACTAAACTCCTCCATTGTAGTTGTATCTTCAAGTGTAGCGCTTGAGGTCACAGAGAGATAAAGGGAACTGAAATGAAATCTATGATTCAGTGCTTTAAAATCTGCATTTAAAAATGGTTCTAAGTTTTTTTTTTGTAAGTAAGTGTTTATTCTACATTACATTTTTGAAAATGCAATTTGGTACCCCAGTGCAGAAGAATGTCGTCTAGATGTTATGGAGCAAAGATCACCAAACTGGTGTTCACAGCTCTGTGACCAAAGTGGTGACTACAGCAGTGGGTTCCATCTTATTCTCTACATGGCTATCAAATGAAATTAAATACCACACCTATGACCAACAGATGATGAAAAACTACCTTGGCAAAAAGTTACTTGTATTTTGTGCCGTGATTTAAAAAAAGATTTTGCATGCCTAATCTTCTGACTGATTTGCTGGATAACTAGATTTCTTGAAAGGATAATGAGGGAAATGAATGCTTATAAAGTGTCATAATTTCTGGATCAACTATCAGTCATTAAGTAGCAGCTTTCATATTAATTAATGTATATTTTCACTGAAATAAAAACAAATGTCACCAATAATGGAGATAAAGAAAGAAATTATTTAGATATCATATTCCTTTTGTTTATATAATAAAATACAAGAATACATAGCTGATCTTTTCCTTCAAGTATATAATGGGTTTTTTAAAAGTGAAAACAGGAGCTCTTCTGAAAATGTGAAAAGCTTATAATGCATTATGAGAGGCAAATTTCAAATCCATCACTCCAAGAATAGTAACATTTAAGTAAACTCAGATTTTTGATGAATTCTTTAAAATCATATGCATTGCAAAGTGCATTATAAATAATTCTTATTATTATTTCCCACCTTTCTTGCCCAGTTTATGAACTGATCGACTAAAGCTGCAATGATGTCACTACTTAGTTTGACTCTCACTGCATTTAAAAAATTTAGGTAGCCACACACTCAAACTCAGGGATCAATTTCCAGTTGACCTGATTTCTTCAGGGAAGAAAGGTAAAACAGAACCTTGATCTGATTTTGAGTGGAGCTTTGGCTAGAACTACTCATTTAGAGAGGAGTGCACTGAGAAGATGCTAAGAATTTATGACTAGTGGCTACTTCATTCACCATGTGACATTACTTTCTGATAACAGCTCATGACTTTAACATATCAAAAATAAGATGAATCCTATTGCTTTCACAAAAAAAAAGTAAATCTGAAGGATTTAAGCTACAGCTGCAATTATAGGTAGACAACAAAGCCTACATACAGCATAGCATGACTAAATGGCAAGTTGTACTGATATGAGAGTGATAACGTATGGGAGAAACCCAGGCACTGTTCTGTATCAGAACTTACGTTCAGTTTGATTCTTTTATGCAATTTTACAATTATGGTTGCTCAAAATAATTTTGCAACTTAGTTTTACAGCAAATCCTGAGTTAACGACTGTTTCTAAAAGAAATTAAAACATTTTCAATTTTTAATGCCAAAATGGTATTGCAACTGAAATGAGATAGGGTTAAAATAAGAAATTTTTTAAACAGTATTTGGATAAAAATGAAAGTATTCTTGCATAATCCTTCCTTTACATTTTCCTTACATTTTCAAATGTCATTAACCCAGAGTTCTAGTATAAGTTCAGATGGTAGATGAAGTTTTAATAAGAGAGGCTTTAGGTGCTACTCTTGGCTAGGCAAGTGATTATAGAAAACAAAACAGTAACAAAGTGCATGCTCTTTCTTTTCATATTAAATATTAAATTTTAAGGACATTATGTTTTGTAAATATTGATGGTAGAGTATTCACAGCAGCAGAAAACAGTTTTTGAGCAGAACATGTTCATTTTTAGGGTGATGCAGTTACTCACTTTCTTAATCTGAAGTTTGCCTGAGGTAAAACTCACTTAGGCAAAGGTCTCATGAATACCGCACCTCAGAGGGATCATTAGGACAATGTGAAACATATATTCAAAGCAACAAGAAGAAAACAAAAATGCAGAATGAAAACAACAGTATATCATAGACATGTATAGAAATAAAACCATCTGTGTGAGCAATGTTGTCTTTATTCTGCATTCCTTTTCTGTAGGTCACATTTTTATAGTGTTTAACTTCCTGCTTGTTATTTACACAGCATTTTGGAATTTCCCATGGCACTGTCTTTCATAGAGTCTTGTTTTAATATTGTCTACACTATGGTATTGTCTACACTATTGCAGTTGGGAATTTTTGAAAGAGGGGAAAAAAAGCAAAACACTTACAATGAAAGTAAAGTTCTTCATCCCCTTCTTGATCCGCTTTGCTATAGCCACAATGCCTGTAAAGAAAAAAAAAAAAAACCCCACTAGTTTTACTGGTAAATAATTATTTACTTCTCACATCTAAAGCCCTGACAAAATCAGTTCTTCAGGCTGGGATTTTCAGGCACTGAGCACCTAACTGCTGTAGGCCCTTTGAAACTTTCACCTATAATTCTATTGACAGCAGAGTTTTAAATAAATCATGAACAATTGCAATCAAAAGGCTTTTGTATCAAATGCCAGTCAGGACAGGTCCTTAAGAAAAAATTCTAGTTCTGGTGAAAAGCTTCGACAGATAAAACAGAGGATTAAAGAACTTGAAAGTAGAACACTGTTTTACATGAGAGTATTCTTAAACTTACTGCTGTGTCTCTTCTTCTTGAATGTAAAGTCATTTAAAGGCTGATCAGATAAAGTGTCAGATTTCTCCATGTGAGAAAACTAAACAGAAAGAGGGACTTTGAGGAGTACAGTTAAAGAACCTTCTAGGGGTTCCTTTCACAGCACATTTACATAGGACAAAAAGAACATCTTGATTTAAGTGTCTTGCCAAAGTAATAGGACAAACCCTATAATTGGTAAGGGAATTTAAATGAAATACTAAAAATTATTTCTGTTTTAGTTTTGCAAGTTACTATCCCAGAACAGACTATGTCTCAAGAGTTCACAAGAGTAGGGGTAGATGTGCTAATGCCCATGAAAGATGCAATACCTTCGTCCGATGATGAAACCAAACACCATGAAGACCAGAATGATGGTTCCTGCCACAGCAACCACAGCTATGATAATAACAGGATTCTGTTCACTGGAAACAGCTGTGGCTACAAACAGAGCACAGAGAAGAGATGAGTTAAAAATGAATCCCTACAAAGGGACTGCAAAAACTTAAGTCAATCATCATGAATTGTAGATTGTCTACTGTTGTAGACTGCTTTTATCTGAAAGTATTCTATTGATAATATTACTTTAAAGAAGGGCCTTCATTGGAAATTTAACCCAATGCTGTATGAGTAAATGATTGTCTACACTGAATGAAAAGGAGGAAAGCTGGAATTTCCTTGGCCAAAGCAGTATATCCATTAGCTGAAAGCCAGCACCGCTAGCACCAGTCACTTCAACTCCCTCCTACTGCTGTGTTGCCTTCTGTTTTGCTCAGTTGTTGACTCCCTCCTAAGAGGTAAGACCTGTAAGGAGGTACAGTAGGGGAGTAATCTCTGAAAAACTCTGCTTCAAGCTTCCCCTCTAAAGCTCTTTGATAGGACTTTGATGGTTTCCAAGAAAATAGTGTCTTAATTCTAAGAAAAATGTTTGAGCTGAAACTCTATTAACACATCTTACCTAGTTAGAATATTTCAATCTCTTACTGCTAACAATCATTGTAAATAGCTATTATTACTTATCATTTGTTAGCAACAAAAAGGTGCTTCCACATATACAAAATGGACTTCTCCGTGCTTCAGAGAATTTGCATGCTAAAATAGCCACACATTATCTCTCTTTTCATTAATATATGCCAATTCTATTAATATATGCAAATGTATGCATGACACATTAATGTAAACTGAGTATGTAAATACTTAGCCTGAGAAACCTTGAGGTTTGTTAAATACATTGCTTGCCTGACATCTAATAAAGGTGGCCATGTACTCAGCTGTATTAAATGAGCACAGTGCTACTGAACTCTGTGGAGCTGTGTTGATTTGTAAGTGAGGATCTAGACCAGCAGGTGAACAGAAGAGACATCAGGCACCTGGAATCATACAATCATAAAGTCATAGAATTATTAAGGTTGGAGAAGACTTCCAAGACCAAGTTGGCCACAGCCCATTGATTCAGATCCCTCTGCAGATCTTTCCTACCCTCCAGCAGATCAATGCTCCCATCCAACTTATTTTCATCTGCGAACTTACTGAGGGTGCACTTGATCCCCTTGTCCAGATCACTGATTCTATTCTGCTCCTTGTCTCTGTCTACCAGCTAAGAGGGCCAGTTGCCCTGAGGATACCCAGTCTTACTGCTGAAGACTGAGGCAAAGAAGGCATACAATACCTCAGCCTTTTCCTTATCCTTGGCTACAATGTTTTCCTCCGCATCCAAAAAAAAGGATGGAGATTTTCCTTGGCCCTCTTTTTGTTGTTAATGTATTTATAAAAACATTTTTAATTATCTTTCACAGAGGGGGCCAGATTCAGTTTTAGCTGAGTCTTTGCCTTTCTAATTTTCTTTCTATGTGACCTAATGACATCCTTGTAGTCTTCCTGAGTTGCCTGCCCCTTCTTCCAAAGGTCATAAATCCTTCTTTTTCCTGACTTCCAGTGAAAACTCCCTATTTAGCCAGGCAGGCTTTTCTTCCCTGCTGGCTCATCTTTCAGCACATAGGGACAGCTTGCTCCTTTGCCTTTAAGGTTTCCTTCCTAAAGTATGTCCAGCCTTTCTGGACCCCTTTGTATTTAAGGGTTGTTTCTCAAAGGACTCTCTGAACCAGTGTTCTAAACAGGCCAAAGTCTGCCCTCCAAAAGTCCAAGGTAGATGTTTTGTTGACCCCTTTCCTTACTTCATCAAGAACTGAAAACCCAATCATTTTGTGGTTGATATGCCCAAGACAGCTGCCAACCATATCTTCCACCAGCCCTTCTCTGTTCATAAAGAGCAGGTCTAGCAGGGCACTGCCCCTGGTAAGCTTCCTTACCATCTGTGTCAGGAATTTATCTTCCACACATTCCAGGAACTTCCTAGACAGCCTCCTCTCTGCAGTGTTCAGTTTCCAGCAGACATTTAGCAAGTTAAAGTCTCCCATAACAACAAGGCCTAGGGATTGTGAAACATTATCCAGCAACTTACAAAATAGTTCGGCCGCCTCTTTATCCTGGTTGGGTGGTCTACAGCAGACTCCCACCAGGGTGTCTGCCTTGCTAGCCTTCTCCCTGATTCTTACTCACAGGCACCCAACTCTATCATCGCTGTCACTGAGCTCTATACAGTTGAAACACTCCCTACTGTACAGAGCTACCCCACCACCTCTCTTTCCTCTCCTGTCCCTTCCTAAGAGCTTATACCATCCATTGCAACATTCCAGTCATGCAAGTGATCGCAAGTTTCTGTGATGGCAACTATGTCATAGCTTTCCTGATGCATGATGGCTTCCAGGTCCTCCCGTTTGTTATCCATGATGCGTGCATTGATGCAGATGCACTTCAACTGGGCTATCGATTTCACCCCCAACATTGGCATGCTGCCCTTAGCTCATCTCTAGCAAGCTTGGTCTTATCCCTTTTCCCCTTCAAACCTAGTTTAAAGCTCTGTCAATCAGCCTGGCCAACTCACAGACTAGAATCCTTTCCCCCCTTTTAGACAGGTGATCCCCATCTGTCTCCAGCAGGCCTGGTGCCAGGTAAACCACCCCATGATTGAAATGGAGCAGACAGGTGAAAGAGAACAAAAAAAAAAAAAAAAAAAAAAAGGAAACTAAACTAATAGCTGGTTAACTAAATTGTAGATGGTATGACAATTACTACTGACAGTGGTATGGGTTCCTGTTGCAGACTTCAGAGGTTCCCATAGAAACAAATAAATCATTTTTTTCTTGGGAGAAGTGAGACAATCAACATGATTTATTTTGGCACTGACACTGACCTGTACCGACTGTTCTCCCTCCCCACACCCCAGAACAAACCCCTTGCTATACTACACACATTTAGAATAATCTACACTAGAGGAAAATTACACACACAGACATGCCCTTCAATTTTATTTCCTAACGAAATTCTGTATTTTTTCTATATTCTACCTAGTGCAGTTGAGAAAGGTCACAGTATTAATAACACTCTTTACCTGAAAGGAACGAATGCTTATCTTTGAGTAACTATAACTTTCTGAGACACCCAGGTCAGTAAGATGCTTCTGCAGGCTTGGCAGAAGCTTGGCAGCATCCCACTCATGGAACGTTTAAGAAATCAGTGTTAACTGTCTTGTGCATGAGTGCAGGTGTGTAAGTAATACTCAGTTCCTATAACACAATCAGGCCATCAAAACATGCAATCCCAAAGAATGTCAAATTTCTGTAAAATACAATATTTCCTTAAACTGTTCCCTTCTCTCTTTGAACTTCAGTGCAAACCTCACTTGAAAGTGAAGAAGAGGCAGAATCCTGTCACAGTGGCCAGGGTGTGAAGCTTCATCCATCAAAAACGTTTGGAAAAATCCCCAGCCTAGCCTATCATCTAATGCAGTAGCCAAGATGAGAGCATAGAGGCTGACATATGTGAGTGGGTTGCTCTGTGTAACTGCCTCACAGATTTTGGATACTGGCACATTCTGGAAGCAAGCAGAGGATGATTTTTGGGCTCTGGAAAATGTTTGGGATACGGTACACTGGCCAACTGGTAAGATAGGTGGGATGCAATGTATTACATGATGCGATTTTACATCTTTAAAAAAACCCATGGCTTGATTGTGGGCATGGTCTGGTATGAATTCAGTGAAAGCATTCTAAGACATTTGACTCTGTTTAGGTACTCTGCTGATTCTCTCTTCTGCATGAACTCTGTTAGTGTAAGGGTGAATCAGAACCCAGCTTCTGATCCCTGTGGTTTGGCAGAAATAAAGATGCTAGAGTGTTCTTAGAGGAATGATTCTGTGATGCAGAAGACCTTTTCAGGGAGTGCCTGGCATGGTCACTGGTGTCACTGGTGCTGCCCCAATGGTGATGACAGGGAATCAGCAGCAGGACAGAGAAGTCTGTCCTTAACTCTGCTTAAACTGTGCTCAAACACACGGAGTGAGACAGGGAGCTGGTATGTGGGCTGATATCTGATCTGGCGCTATGATATGTGCACATCCAACGCACAATGCCTAATTTAATGAAAAACACCTTTTAAATACATGGTTGTAGTGATGAGGAATGGATATCAAAACACCTTGGACAATTTAAAATGGGTATCAGCTGAAAATGCTGCGCTGCTGCTGCAGCAACCTTTTAGCACACAAGCAACCCGAAAGTATGACTTGTAAAAAAGAATTTCTGGTGAAGTCCATCATGAAAGCTTCAATGATAATTGGAGCCATGTACACTAAATATTTCTTTTGTAAATATTTTGCTTTATGCCTTCTATAAAATTGTGTAGTATTGTTATTTCAGACATTAAAAATAAATTCTACATATGCATACTGTTTTGGTTTGTTTGATTTAAACTGATTTATGGCAAAAGGAAAAAACAAAGACTTTGTCATGCCAGGTTGCGTCGAGTACTTTTACTTTAAGAGTGAGAGCCATAACAAAGTCAAAGATTGGTCACAAAGACCTCAAAGGTCTTTTCCAACCTAATTCATTCTGTGATTCTGCAAGTGAAAAAATCTGCTTCAATTACAAAAAGCACAGGATCGTCTTTACATCCACTGGCCACAAGCCATTTAACTTGACTTTTAAATACTTTAGTGAACCAAGAGATAAAATTGCCACTTAAGTGATATTCTATGCATTTTTGTGTTTTTCCTGAGGGACTTCTGTCTCTAATAACCAGGCAACAAAAAATATAATGACTAGAGTTGTTGACTTGAACTGTGGCAAACACGGTATATAATAGAAATACTTTGCCTTTAAAAAGTATATTTACTTCATAATTATGAAATTTTTACATAAATATTTATGCAAACCCCACATATATGATATGCTCCAATACAGGCTATATTCCAACAAATATCCTATGTTCCATACAGGATATGTTCCAATAAAATATGTATATTTTACATATCAGTAATATTATTATAATGGATGTTAGTTCTTCAAATAGTGAAAGGTGGCTATGCAGTTTCTGCCACAATTCAGAAAATGAAGCATGATACAAAGATCTACTTAATTAACAGCATCAACCAAAAGTGCCAACCAGTTAAGTATCAGGAGAAATCCACACAGCTAACATGACTACCAACTGTGATGGTCATTATATATTCTTGCATAATATCTGTGTATCTTTTCCTCTTGAAACACTTGGAAATTTTTAAAAGCTGCATTCAGAAATCCACTGGAGTAATGAGAAGATAATGCCTCTAAACTGTAGCATAATACTGGTTTAGTGTTCAACACTACAGTACTTCACTTGAGGCATATTTCTTAAAAATGATCCAGTAAATTTCTTCATTTAAAATGCTAACAAAAGACTAATTTGATTAGTCCACAAGTTTTCATAAAGCTATAAATAAAATATGAGAAACAAATACTTTCATGTAAAACTATTTTAGAAGAATTTAATGAGATTTACTATCTTTTTACCAACAACTATTTCTGAAAACTGTATATGGGAAATTGTGGAAGCTTATCCTTGACAGGAATTATATTTTATAATGTCCTCTTAAGTTAATGGAAAATATGACACTTTAAAAAATTTTCTTTAATGAAAACACACGACATTTTACATGGCATCTCAAAACACAAAGCTGGCTTGTGACAAGAAAAAACCTGCTGTGCATGCTGGCAAAGCATCTTTCTGGTTTACACGCATTTTTTCACCACCTGAGTGAGAAAACGGGTACAGGAGCTTGGTCAGTGATGCATTTATTATAGGATTTCCTAATCTTCCATATGTTGACCAAACTCCAGTCAAGACTGTTTACCTCTGAAATTATCATTGCTAATCTTAGCAGCTACCAGAATGCTTACATTTAGTTTATAAAAAATATGCAGATAATTAAGGAAATGTTGGGGAAACATTTTGAAGAACTAATTTTAAACCACTATGGACAATAAATTAGCTAATTAGCAGAAACTTATGACTGATTATGACAGACTTTTAATTTGTTTTCCAGAAAACTACTCAAAATAAGAAATTACTTCTGGCTGTACCTTAGGTTCCCATTCTGCAAAATGGGGATTCTGCTACTGACTCTTCCAAAAGCAGAACTCTACAGATGGAAAGTATGCTATTAGACACAGAGCTAATAATATTACTAATAACAGCTTATTGCTGCTATTATGGTAATTGCTATTTCAATTATGTCTATTAGATATGCAGTATTATTCGTTATTTATAGTTTTTATATTCTGTGTGAAACTAAGGTGGAATCAAGACCTAACCACTGTGTTTTAAAAATGTCCACAAATTATTCAGGCGACACCTGGCTGCAATTAATAAGATGCAATAATGTGTGTCTGCCCCTTGGATATGCTGCATGGAATGCAGAGAGGGTATGGCATCCATACCCCTTTGAGCTTGTAGGCTGTGTATTCCCAGCTCTAGTTCTGGAGCAAATGTTCCAAAACAGGGTAACCAAATTTGAGTCTGCAGCAGAGTGGTGGAGCTGCCAGGAACACAGACAGTTCCCAAGAATGGGCTCACAGCTTCCAGTTCTCATTGATGGAAGAGTTTCTTTCTGAAGACGCAAAATGTGGAAGGTTTTCTCTAAACGTGCATGCACTACACTGGTGAGTAAAAAAAGGTATCAGTATGATTTTTAGGCAAATAAGGGCACAATTCACTACCAATGAATTCAAAATACACTAAAGATGGATTTAAACCTTAAACAAGACACACACATAAACAAAACTATCAAGATTTTCTTCAGGAAATCAAATGGAAAAAAAGACCCAGAGAAGCCTCTGTGGGTTGAAATCTCCTTCCTTCTCCCCAGTTACAGAAGAATCTGGTTGAGTTATTCAGCTCATCACTACTCACTTCTTTTTTGGGGTGAAAGAAGTGTGTATTTGAATTAAAAAAAAAAAAAAAAGTCTTTATGTTAGAAGGACAGCAGAGGAGAAGAACCTGATATATTACAAATCTCCTCCAGCCAGTTGTAAGACTAATTTTCAGTTCTATGGTAAAACAAATTATTGAAGCTCATCTTTCAAAATACAATTACAAAAATCCACCTTCTTGTATAACTCCATTTCTTCCAATTGTAATTATACTGCTTATAACTCCTTTCTTGCTTTACTTACTACCTCTACAGAAAGGGTTAATTTCCTTTAAACCTAATTGCTTACCTGTGGCTTCTTCCAGTGTGGCAACATCCAGTCGAGGGCTGTAATTTCCATAACCAGCAGCAGTAAAAGCACGAATCTGGAAAACATACACTGTTCCTGGCTTTAGGTTATTAATAGAAGCTGAAGTGGACTTGGTTTTCAGTGTTGAATAAGTCCTCTCCCTTTGATCCTGGAAACAATAAGACAAAGATTAAATAACATTTACAGATCAGATTTTATCATGGTTGCACAACAGCAACTGACAGTCAGCCTGGGTAGTTTATTTCAATTTGCTGAATGTTCTTTTCCTCCAACATAAAAAATAAAGCATACTCTGTGGAGTATTAGAAAACATTGTCAATGCAATGAAGAGCTCTAAGTGTAACATAAAATTCAAATGGGATGCTCACATTGTCGCTCATAAAACATCCAGACAAAAAATGATTGCTTTTTTGTCTCTGATTACATTTTGTGAAATTTTGATGAGAAATAACTCAACCACAGATTTCCAAGGGAATCCGTGGGGTCTAAACAGTTCAAGGACAGGGAAATTCGCTCTTTCATGGTAAGAACATGACAAACATATAGCTGTGCAACCTGCCTTCAGTCTGCATTAACCCGCTTTTTGTTGTCAGCTTTTTCTTATTTCTGGAGTACTTCAAAGTTATCATGAATGAAGTCCCAGACATTGTGAAATGAATGGCAGCACTCCGGCTGACATCATTACTTTGACATTTTACTCTTCCAACACCTTTAACAAATACAATATTGCCAATGTATAATTGGCTGGATTTTGCACAATTTCTGAGGTCTTTAGCTCAATTTTCACTTTAGATTTTTTTTCCCCTTTGGGAAAAAAGTCTTTTCTCAGTTTTAAACTCTATGTTAAAAAGAAGAACCCAGGGAAAGAAGCTCAGTATGACACTCCCCAAATTTAAAGCTGTAAGATTACAAACCCTATGAGTAATAACTCACTTTCAAATCGTACAAAAGCTGTATCACAGATCATTACAGTATTCAAAAAGCCCTACTTATTCATCACATTTACTGACACAGATTATCTTTCAGCATAGATATGTGCAGCCCTGTTGATTTTTGGTGGCAGATGCAACCCTGATTTGAAGGGCAGAAGAGATGAATTAACCAACCATCTGAGTGCACCACACGACCAGAGAAGCATGAGCTGTACGCAGCAGTGCTAATGAGACAGATACAGAGGGAAGGAATAAATTTGTACTCATTTCAGTAGTACTTCACCCGCTAAAATTTATGGAGAACCTTCCCCTTTGCAGTCAGTAAAGCAGCAAAGGCTTTTGCAGAAATACAAGGTTAAGCAGAACATATATGATTTCTTTTCTGAGATTCAGTAATGGTTTTTCTTGTTCTTGCCCAGTCAATTATTTGAGCAAGCCTCAGTAGTCTTGGCTAGCAACAACTTTTTCATATCTTCTCCAAGAGGATTTAAATCGTCTGTAAGTGAGGACCGTGGTGGAATGTGTGTTGGTATGTGAGAAAGAACAGGAATTCTTGAGAGACGAGAAACAAGTGTAAGGAAACCATAAACAGGTTTGGGACTGTAAGCCACAGTGGAATTTCAGAGTTTGGGTTTTGATGCATAAATGAGGCTTATTTGAATTGCCAACAGTTCTTGCATTCAGAATAAATAAATAAAAAAGAAATAAAAATAACCTGTGATAGAAATCTCACAGGACAGGCTTACTTTGGAGATTTCAGGCAGTTTCCATTCCAGCCCTAGCCAGAAGTGAGAGGTGAAAAAAACACTTATCAGAGTATTTCAGAAGGACAGAAATGTTTGATTTAATTTGGCTCTAAAGGGATCTGAAAGTTCAGATCTTTTTTTTTTCTTTTCTTTTAAACTGGTAGAACAAAACTTAAGCAGCTTCTGAGCAAGATTAGGGAGTACTTTTAAAGCTGAACTTCACTATTTTGGAAGGAAGACAAACATTTAAGTATTTCTGCAAAAATTGTCATTTAAAGATATATAGCCCAGTTTATCTGTGACTGTAGAATGAGTGTTGTATTCTCTTATTAATTTCACTGTAATAAGGACAATACTAGGAGATTTCCTTCTATTACAGAAGAACTTTAACATCAGTTCTTCTCTTTGCAAACACAGCAAACTGGCAATGAAATTCTTCTGGTTATTAAAAGTAACATGAATATATAGGGAAAATATTCTAAAAGCCACATTTTAAAAGCTATCACTGTTCAAAAAAAAATAGTATTTTGATAATGTTTCTGTCATATTACACTACCTATTTAAATTATTTGTTGTATTTAAACAGATTGGAAACTGCTCTGCATATTAAAAAAATTCCATGGTTTTTGGTTTGCTTTTTTTTTTTTTCTTTTTGTGCAGAGGACAGTTTTGCCCTTGTAACTATGTAAACTTTTTTTTAAATATATGGACTTTAGTTATGTTTGTATGCACACACAAATGCTGTCAGAACAAATATTACTTGCTAAAATTAGTGAAAATTCTTTAAAAGACTTGTTTAATTAGTAAAATTTCTTTGGAAGACTTGTTTAATTATCTTTACAGATATGATAAATTTTGTCATAAGTCTTTAGAGTCAACAACTTAAACTGGAAGTTAGCATTAACAAATAAACACTGTATTGCTTTTCCAAATCAAATAAAGATCTTTTGATAAGTATATTTGTGTAATTCAATACTGAAAATAAAATATGACACTTGAGCTTAGATCCAGTCTGGTCTGAATTTACCTAATTCTGTGTTACCTAAACTGACATGGTCTTTTTTGATATAGAGGTACTATTACCTTGTTTGCAGACATGAAATGTCTTCACGAGGGATCACAAAGGAGCTCCTTTGTTACTTTGTGGGGTTTTTTTTTTTTTTTTTTTTTTTTTACTTTAATTTCTTCCTTGTTTTTCACAGAATGTCTTATAAAAATTAAGAGCATGTTATGTTATGCAGTCAATTTCCCAGGGAATCTGGAGTAGACACACTTAGTCGGGGTCCCATGACAAACATAGAGCTGCACAACCTGCCTTCACTCTGCTTTCATCCAGCTTACGGTTGTCAGAATTTTTTTATTCTGAAGTACTTCAAAGTTATCATGAATGAAGCCTTAGACACGCTGAAATGAATGGCAAAACTCTGACTTGACATCAGTAAGATTGCAATTTCATTCTACCAGAAACAGAGATCACTTCATCTACTATTGAAAAGCAGCCTTCAATTCATTACTGTGCTGAGAGAACAAGTGAAAAATAAATTTCACAATGCTGGTCTTTTTTTAAAGGACAAATAAGAAATATTTATTTGCTGAAACTGTAGGAAGTGTTTTGGAAATTTTCAGACATCAAGTCGAAGCTGCCCAGCTCATGTGGAAATAAGAAATGCAGTCAGGAGTTGTATTTGATACACCATCTCAAGACCAGAATTTCAGTGTTACAGAAGGAAATGAAACAAGCTTCAAATACGGTGTAGAGCAGACAGCAAAACAATGGTATAATGGTAAAATATCCAAGCCCAACTTAACAATTTTTAAAGAAGGAAAAAAAAAGGCAGATTTCAATAGTATATTTCATTTTTAGTATGCCAAAATACAACATATGAGACATATGATAGCAATAATAATTGCAGGATTTAGCTAGTTATTAAAAATAAAATCACTGACTTTGGAGAGACAGGATAGTTGATAGCTGATGCCTTTAACACTGTTTCACAACACAGCAAGCCAAGATAAAACAAACAACACATTGCTGTACATTACAGATAATCTAAGCACTTACTTTCTCATAATACTTGATTTCATATTCAGTAATGACTCCATTGGGATGTTCTGGTTCCTGCCAGGAAAGCTCCACGCTCCTTTGCAGCACTCTTTCTTTCATTACTCCACTTACTTGCGAGGGAGCTGTTTGGACAAGATGTGTCAATAAATAAAAAGCAAATTTGTTGGGTGCCTAAAATCAAATGTCATTACTGATCCACCCCATGCTGAGCCACTTTCATTAAGGTAAAAAAAAGCACCTTTTCATAACTCACAATACAAAGCTAATGAATATTCAAGCGGTATCGTATTACTGTTCATGAACTTAGAATAGAAATTGAACTAAAGTGCAAACAGCAAAAAGTGGCATTTTTCAAGTTAGTGAAAAACTGAGATTGATGGGGTAGGAATAACAATTAGGCAAATTAATTCTGAGGATGATGGCGAAGCAGATTTTTAGATTGATGTGTAGTAAATTAAGAGTCTAAATATTTATTGCATATGTTTCTCAAATGCATATAAAAAGAAAAATAATATTTTAGAACCAAAATCACATTTTAGGGTGATTTGATATGACTGACTCCAATTCTGCATAAAAACAATCTGTCACACTATCTGATTACGATATGACTTGGTGATGAAAACAACCTTGTTAAGAGACTAAGCCCACTCTTTTTCATTAGTTCAAACCTTTCCAGGACATTCTCTGTTTAGACCTGAAGTTTTCATACTTGGTCTTGGCAGTTTTGAAAGTGCGAGACAATTTAAGAAGTAGATCTTTTAAAACAAAGGGGATACTGTCTTCCTCTGCCTCACTCTACAGAGATGTATATACATGCAAACATATACACTGAGTTTTCTAATAAACATCACCCACAAACAAGGACCTTTTGAAATTAAAAAACCCCTACCCAATATACAGGCATTACAGAGCCATTGATTCTCACATAAAGTGTTTAAGAGAGAATGTAATAAAATGTGAGAGACTGAAAAAGTAACTTGCTTTATCAGCTTATCTCATGTTTAACAAAAAAGACAGCAGATATTTTGCTGATGTGCAGCACCAAAGGAGGCCAAACATCACAGTTTTCCTCAAACATACATACTGCCTGTATGAATATAGAACAGAAGTCCTGTAAAACTCTAGTACTTAAAAAAACACAGTTATGGTATTGGAACTATGCAGAACTTGATCTTCTCATTCAGTTCAATGGAAATCAATTTTGCTCATGCAAAAGATAGAGAGGATCTCATCCTCAGCCCCCTACAGTTAAAAGCACAGTTACATTTACATGTACAAGGACTTTGTCTTGGAGCAGACTCAGGGACTGTAAAGGTGTCTAAGATAAATTTATTAGAGATGATAAATTGGAGATGTTAGAGATTAAATTAGAGATAAATTTATGTATATCTTTTTCAAGCGCAGAATCTAGCACTGATTCTATACTGAAATGTTTGTTTGAACAAAAATTCTGAAAATTTTAAATCTTTTTCTAGGTAGAAAAAAATCTCACCATATTTCAGAACTGCATATAAAGCTTTCACTACGTAAAATAATGTACAGATCCTGATGAAGTTCAGATAAAACAAAAATCGTATCACAAGCAACAAGCAGGTGAACTTCACTTTCTCCAGGTAATTTAAATAACACACAACACATAAAATGCACACTCTGGTATCATTTAGTATAAAAACCATAATGATTAAAATAAAAATATCTACAGTACAATCAAGAAAATAATCCTCTAAACAATAAAAATTGGATTGTTAACTTCTTAATGTAATTTTGAAGTTTCTAGCTTTTTTTTTAACTTAAAACATGTAGAGTTTTAATTAAATTTATTTACATTTTATTAGAGGCTCTAAGAGTCCATGACAATTAGGGATTGAAGCCATGCATGATAATTTTCATTATGAACTATTATGTTGAATATAATCAATGTAATCAAAATTGAAGATCTCTTAATCTAGGCAGCCCAAAGTCTTAGAATTGTATCAGGTAAACACCATGGGTTGATGCACAAAGCCAGGATCATTCTCTTTCACTCTCCTTGCTTTCTAAAGGCTTAGAGATTTTCACTCTTTAATTAGTGTGACTTTTTTTTTTTTTTTTTTTTTTTTGTAGCTAAGACTCTGGAATGCAGCAAACTAATTTACTCTGTCTAGTTTTCTTTGCCATGATGAACTAGTTGTCTTTTTTGTCTAAATGAGTACCACAGCATCCTGAATGAATTTCAGAGGTCATTATGTTTCATGTATAATTTTAAATCTCATCTAGATAAATGTTTTTCAAATTGCTAATCTTACAATTTAGATGTCCAAAATTGCTAATGTTTGCACTTATCATGAAACTATTTTATATTACCTAAGTCACTGGAGCTTGCTCTCAACATTTGCTACTTTTTGGTTTTGCTTATCACTTTTTTTCATTCCATTGGCCACAGCAGTCATTTTTTTAATGAAGCAAAATGAACTTGTTTCCTTTTATTAAACACATACACCGAGTATTAGTTAACTCTGTATTCTCTCCATGGCTTTCTTACAGATGGTTTTGCATTCATATTTTATTTGTTCTGGCTTCCTGACATCTGTTTTTAAACCTTTAGCCAACTTCCCACTGTCTATCTATGTTAATTAATTAACAACATTTTTATGGTTTTGAAACAACTATATTTAAGCAAGCATGAAAATGAGTTAAAGCATATAATTCATCCTTATATACAAGATAAAATAGGGTACTAAATTACAATTAAAAAAATCTATAAAAACAGAATTAAAAATAACATTTCTAGCAAAACAAATAACAACAATAATAATAATAAGAAATAACAACTATTTCAGTTCCCTTTTTTTAGTAATCTACTTCTTGCCACTGCATCTCTAACAAAGTCTTTCATGACAAAGACACTTCTTACAACATTTCTAGACAACTAAGTACCCAGTCTTGAATGACTTGAGCCTGCATAATCCCTACTGTATCACTTCAGGTTACAAAGAAGCATCACTTGTCAGAATCATTATTTCCATAATATATTACACCAGGGGATAAAGGCTGTTCAAAACACCATTTGCTATCAACTTTCTTTCTGATATACCTCATCTCCTCTTTTGCTCCATCCTGCTGACACAACATCCAGTGCATCAAACACACATAGCCTCTCAGGCCTAACAGGCAGATGTACGTACACACGTTGCATAAGAAAGTACTTTGAGAATGACAGGCCCTCAGCACTCTCATTCACCTTTTTAAATGCTTCAAATATACCATTCAGCAAAAGGAAAAATTGATTTTCCCCAGGTTTCAACATCACAGCCACAGAGAAATATAACTCTGCTGGGTTTTACTGATAAAGCCTTCAAGTTATATAGATTTCGAGCTGGTCATCATTTTCAGATCAAGTTATAGAAAAAGTTAAAACTGAGGTGACAAAAAGAGCAGGATATTCCAAGGATATATTCCGTTCAGAGAGAATACTGAATAGTGTAGATTGATGTGTTACATCCATACTGCTAAGCTAAGCATATGGTGGATTATTAATGTGTGCAAATATTAGGTAAAGAAAACTGTGGTGATTGTTTTGGAAAGCACTACATTTAGTTCAGATTCCTCTGAAAAAGTACTAGTATTGCTCATGCCTTTAATGGCTGTCCTTTTCTGGGTCTCCAGACTAACATTTTCCTTGATCTACAGTGTGCTTTCCAGAAGACAAAAGAGAGTTGCAAAATTAAATCTTCTTCACTTTGTATAAAACAACAACTAAAAAAATGCTATGAAAAATGCCTCAAACAAAACATAAGAACAACAAAACAAAACCAAACAAAAGCAAACAGAAATGCCAAACACATGAAAAAAAATCAATTAATATGGAAAAATGAAAATATGTAAAGCTGGACTTTTATTTGTAAGACGAATTAGGCATAATGTACCAATTGCTAGCACCAAATCAGCTCTAAACATATTTTGATTGAAAATAGATAATTCAGCAAAAGAAACATACTAATCAATTTCTCAGAGACTTCTTAAAGTCCTGAATCTTGAATTTGTCTCAATTCTATCAACAGAATTAGTTGTGGGGACTTTTAATTTGATACTTTTAAAAAAGTGTCTCTAGAAGCAACATCTTGTATATTTAGTAGTTTATATGTATGAAAGAAACTACTTAAAATCCTTAGAAATAAGTGTTTTAATCCTGCAGGCACACTACATACAGGAAGTTTCATAAATGGACATAAGTGCAGGACTAAACTCTACATAAAATATGCTACCAAATATATATTCGCAACTCCATTATCATGACTTTTCATACAAAGGCTAAAGAGTGAATGGTCTACTAGCCTTTCTTAACCTTTTTTTTTTTATTTCTTTATCTTATAATAATTACAACGTACTGAAGTCAATCTGAGCTTCATCTAGTACTTGCCGAAATAAAAAATAACACTGCCACTTTCATAGCACAGGACTTTTACAGCATTTCCTGAAGGACAAAAACTCTTGGCTTTTGGCTTCTTTTCATATCATGAAGATATGCAACAATCATTCAAAACCACCAGCTTTTCATAAAGCAGCAATGAGATCAATTTTACACCCCTGTAAAACTGTATCTTAGGGCCCAATATCAGTTTTATATTACAAGAAGCTTTATACCATTTTTCTGCAATACTGTTCTGCAGCAGTTGGAGGGTGGCTTGATATTGAGCCCAAAAGGGACATTGCTAACAGATGCAAAGCATGGAAAAGCAGAGATATCGGCATCCCAATGGTTACAACCTATTATTTCTTTTTTAAATGTCTTCGCTGTCTCCTTTCTCAGCAGAAATCTTTAGATAACAGAGTTGCTTTGACTCTACATCGATTTTAAGTGAGACTGGAATCTGGCATTTTATCAACAACAAATGTAAAATGAATCCATGTGTATATATAAATAAATAAAATAGTAGCAGAAAATTATACTATTGTTAGCTCTTAAAGGGTTATGCAGGAAGAGAGTATAAAACTCCCCATACTCCATTACAGCCCTACACCCAGATTACCCAAAGGGCACCCTTCTGCGCTGGCTTTTACATTAATTTGCTCCCAAGAGAAAGTACGTAAGTGAAGTCACAACCGGGCCTCCAACCATGCTCCGGTTTGCTCTGAAGGGAAACTTAGACATCAGAACTGCCGAGTGGAAGTCAAACAGATTGGAAACCTTGAGGAATTGCAGCTACTGCTGTCAGGAGCCTGAGGGTCAGCATGTGGCATCACACTGGTTTTTGTGCTGGTCTGAAGCAGGATGCCTTAGGATACATGCCCTCACTTGCTACAGGCACATGGCCTTGCATGCTTCTAAGGATCTATCCAATGTACACAAAAGTCACTTAAAACCAAATCTTGACAAGGGTTAGGAGGTACTGAGTAAATTTTAACACTTTACAGTATAGATATTTCCCTTATTTATATATTCTGTTTCTTAGAAAGATACAAAATTTACTTGTCAGAAAAAGTTATATTTGTACATAAAATATATTATCTATATAAACTTTTAATTTTATTTATTATTAAAACTATTAAAAATTTCAGAGCACTGTA
The DNA here is from genome assembly GCA_038380795.1 of Pyrocephalus nanus. Taxonomy (NCBI): domain Eukaryota; kingdom Metazoa; phylum Chordata; class Aves; order Passeriformes; family Tyrannidae; genus Pyrocephalus; species Pyrocephalus nanus. The sequence goes on from CM076260.1 coordinate 38,567,934, forward strand.
ATATGGCACTCACTTGAGTGCTACAAAAGCCATAATAGAAAGCTGCCACAGCTTGTCCTTGGAATGCTCGGGAAAAAATTGCCTACATTTCACTTCATGGTTATACTAATATGCACAACAATTTTCACCTTATTCTGTATGATAGTTCATGCAAAAAGATAACAGAAAATATTAAGGTAGCTCTTACACTGAAAAATATTAAATGTATTGATAAAAAATTGATAAGATTTTCTGGTTTTTTAGAGTGCATTTCTCTCCCCTAAGTTAAGCCTCCACATGACAAAGCAGCCCATGATAAAAGGTTATTGAGTACCACTGTATTATGCCATTAGTACCCATTGCTTTGGATCAATGGCAGAGAAATTCCCCACTGTGTTTACAAGCTGTGGCATTCAAAAAGAGACCCAAATAAATCAGATATTTTACACTAACAATATCCTACAGAGAAGTCATTTTAACTTCCTCCCTGACACACTTTACTTTCCGGCTCATAAATATAACACAGTGTGCTCACAATGCTTTGTAAGCCAAGATTAAAGGCACACACAGTTCTCTGAGCCACTTGGGGATGTCCAGAGTACATGGTAACAGTCAAGGTAGTCAAGTAACACTTTAGTGCATTACTCCATTACATTTTTTGCCAGTACTTTCGTGTACTCTCTAAGTACCTGCTGGTCTACAGAGAGAAGCTTCTGCTTCTGAATAAAAAGTATTTCTACCTGAATACTTTTGCATATCAATTAATAAATAAAATCATAGTATATGCTGAGTTGGAAGAGACCCATCCAGAAAAAAACCAATAAATACATTCAGATATTCCCTAATATTATTAGGGAAAGCTTACGGTCAAGCAGTATTATCACCAAATATGTAATGATTTACTAATTTCCCATATCTTTCATTTATCTGATGCATTTAAAATACTTAATGGTTTGGTAATTCCTTCATCAAACTCAAAACTCAGAAGGTGAATCAGTTCTATAAGCTCTTTACTCTGGCAAAATTCTGGGGAGGGAAAGCAATAAAAAGAACCAGCCAGAAAGAAATTAAGCAGTTTAGAGAGGTCAGGGCTGACAGCTTGTCTATTATGTTTTTTGATTTTTTTCAATTTTTTTTTTCTGGTCACAGTCTACATCTAGATCCATTCTATGAACTCCCCTGTTTCTCCTGCCTGACATTTGATACAAATATTACTGTTATGTCTGCATCTCATTTCTTCCAAAACTAGTGACTTGGGCATCAATCAGTGCTGAATGGATCCTGAGTTGCGTAACAAGTGACAACATCGACTCCCAAGATATCCACAACTCTTGTTTTGTGAATAAGTTTTGACATGTCAGGCACAAACCTGATTCTTACAAATGTGTTAGAGTAACAAACCAGCCTTACAAATAACAGAGAGGGGCCTTTGTTCTCCCGAAGCATTTGTTTTCCTTTGCAGAAGAAATATTTCTATGTTAATTAGCTTTTTCTTTTGTCCTGTGTTCTTTTGCAATTCATCTTTCAGAACTTTTTTTTTTTTAAGAGAACCATCTGCCACCAGCCTTGCAGTAAATCCTTGACACACAGATATTATTCTTCATTAAAGAAAACAAAACACCACAAAACTCCCCAAAGATGAGGATACTCTTTTCCCTGGTGGGCTACTCAGACACATTATGTTCTCCTTCTGTCTCCAGTCATCTCTGCTGGCAAGTGTCAATTACAGACATAGGTTTTAGGGAACAGAAGGATAAAACACAATTTACAAATACTTTCCTCTGGAAGCAGACAGGTGTAATGACTGAGACTGTTTGCTGTAATTGAATTTCATGCTGTCATCTACTCAAGTCACAAATAGATGTCAGCTTCAAGGAAGACACACATGGGGGAAAAAAAAACAACAAAACCCACAAACTAACAAAACCCCCTTAATACATTCTTTTTGCTACCATATAAGCTAAGATTGCTGCTCTACTTTGACTTCTCTAAAAGTTGCTTTTGCTGGAGTGTATGAGGTGATTTAGAACTGTGGCTTTGGAGGTTTACAGACTAGTGTGATTATGTTTATTTAGTGTAAGATGTCCAAGACACAACTGAATGAATTCCAGCCCCATAACACAGCATTTTATTTCAGACATAGCCAACCAAAATCTGGAAACAAAGTGCCATGCCAAAAAAATTAAAACCACTTGATCAAATATTAACAGAAAAGCATATAAATATTCTATAAAGATGTCAGAACAAAACAATAATTATCACTGTGCCAGAGGTTTGATCAAACTGATGCCTCCAAAGACATAATTGTTCAGTGGGGGGGAAAAATTGCTAACATTTCTAAAATGTGTAACAACTTCTGTTCCAGCCTTCCTATGAAATGCATCATAAGGGCACTGCTAACAATGGGAATATTTCTGAAAGCAACAGGGGTAGTATTCACAGGGAATGCTGGAAGAATCCTTTGCAAAAACAGTTTGCATTTTCTTTCACATTAGGAGGTGTTCTTCTCCCAAGGAGCATTGAATCTCCAGGTTTTAACAAAATGGATAAATATCCATCTGGGAATCTCTGCTACAGTGATAAATATCAGTAGTAGTAAGCCTGAAGTTAGTGCCTATTGCACAAGAGGGAAAGCCATGTCAGTGAGGGGAAGGTCAGGCACAGCACTCAGCCTATGACTCCCTCTGCCAGGGTGTGTGGAAGAAGCAGTTTTACTGACCAGAGTGAGGTCACCACTGGGGAGAACTGTCATTGAAAAATTTCCCTTGATGTATAAAAATTCACATACATTGTGACAACTGAGAAAAAAATTCATTTGATACATTGTCGATTGCCCAAATGAAATAACATTGGAGGTTTGCATGAGCTGTTCAAACAATAGTGCTGTACAAAAGTACAGGAAAATCTTTGGAGTAACATATTTTGTAAAGTAAAGCTATTTGATTGATTTGAATATACAATATAAATTAATATGTGCCTAATCAACAGACAAAATTATTTTGGACATAATGCACATATTTACTCAACAATAGAGCCCACATATTTTTTAGCAAAATATTTTCAATTTCTTTATATTTTGTCTTTTTTTTTTTTTTTTGGCAATATTGTAATATAAGGACTTATGTGACGATATATGATAAACTGGCATGTTTTTTAAAAAATATGTCCCTACCATCTATTACACAAACAGTACGCTCTAAACATAATTTCAAAAGGATCTTAAATATCCGTCACTTCGAGGAGACATTGGTTCATAAATCTCCTTACTGCTCAAAGTAACCTTCAATTGGGGGGATTTTTTTTGTTATTTGAGAACATGCTACGCTTCAACACTTCTCCAACTTTTGCTCACCGGAAGACTTTGCACAAAGACTTGTCCGATGCAGAAATTTATTAAGCTGGAAACACATCAATCATTTAATGAAAGAATTTACGATATGGTTTTAAAACTATACAGAATCTTCTTTTTTTTTTTTTTTTTTTTTTTTTTTTTTTTTAACAGATTTTCTAGTGGCTTCACTTCTCTGAATGCTATGAGGCTCTAAGGGAAACCCAAGTTCTATATCCAAAGGTTAACTTCTTAGAGATTTAGATTATGAAAATGTCAATTGCACAAATTATAAACCCATTTAGCTTTCTGATTAGTTCCACGTTTAGCATACCATTTAGGGCTCAAGTCTGACCTCTCATCAATTATATTTTAGTTTAGCTGCATTGATTTTATCTAAGTTATCCTTGCTTTATACCAGTAGAAACAAGATCAGAATCAGGTCCTAAGGGGAAAGTAATTAAAAATGTAATTACCACAACTGATTATGAAACATAGTTACACCATTAATTGGCAACAATTTTTTTATATTTTTTAAATGAAAATATTATTATTTATTTGCCAATTTCCCAGAGATGGGTTTGTGCTTTTTTATTCAGAAACAGTTCTGGATGGGATCCAGACAATATAACTTAGGCACCTGGGTACACCTACCCTTTAGGCAGTTACAGCATACATAAATTAAGTGATTAAGTTCACCAAATAGCTTTGCTCCTGTGACAGAGAGGTAACTGCACTGCAAAGATCCAAAAAGAGGGCCTGTCAGAGTTGGGCCAGCAGGAGCCTATAGAGAATAGAGAAAGATGCAGGAGGGCTGTGAAGGAGTCTCAGAGGAAGAAATCTATCTAGAAGTTCTTTGACCAGTTGCAGCTGTTAGAGTTGCCTGAAGACCCAGCTACGGGGCGTAGCCTCACAGAACTCCCCTGTCTGTGCCTCAGACCCCTCCTTCATTTCCTCCCTGACCATCCCTTCCCCCTGTATGGCTGGACATATCCCCCGTGGCCAATCCCTCTATGTGTCTTATCACTGACCCTCGGGATTTGATGTTTCCCAGCAAGAAACCCACCTTTATTCCCGAACCTTCTGTACTCCCCTGTATATAAACTGACATCTTGTTTTAATAAACACCATTTTGGGGTCATCTGTGTGTGACTATCTCCTATCAAAATGTGCTGTGAGGGTCTATCTCAGGGGATCAAACCCCTCCCGCGATAAGGGCCTGCCTGTTTAAACTGAGACCCATATATTGTAAAACATCCTTACTTTAAGAACCTTTGAAAAACTTTCTCCACTGACTACATAGTGAATTTAGGCACTGATTTTAGAAAAAACAGATGACCTAGTACAGCAAATAAAATTGACACATAACACTTATGTACTTTTTAGGTGAGGTAAACCCCATCTTTCTCACACATTATCTAAAATTTCTTCCTTTCTCCTAAATTTTCCTTCGAATTTTCCATGATCCTTAAAGCACTTTCAGGTAATTAGCCTGGAGTTTTCTCTGACTTCCCTCTCATGTAAATCTTGTAGGATTCAGGTTTCTACATACACTAGTATAAGTCTAATTCCTGATGAGCCCAGAGGTACTTAAACAAACTGCTATCTAAATGCTGTGACTATATACATAACTCCAACTCCAACTTCACAACTGCAGAGAATAAATTTAATGTGGAAAATATTCATAAGTAATATTGAAATTTGTACTAAAATTTTACTAGGAGAAAAAAAAATAAAAAACAAAAAACAGAAAACCCGGAACAACAGCTTTTGGATCTAATTCTCTTTCAATTTTTAATGGTGTGAGTAAGTAGTGATAGCACTGACTCCTTTCATCCTGAATGTTGAACTTTAATCAATATCCAGGATGAACGAGATGAAAATGGAGCTCTTTGCAGTAATACAAAACCATGCAATGATAAGTCAGAAAGGTTAAACGTAAAAAAAAAAAAAAAAAAAAGGACAAAAACCCCCAAACCAACAAAGCTGGTTCTCTTTCACTGCACATTTACTCAATATATTGGAAAAATAAGCAAAATTACATAAGCATCCTTGAATAGTTTATTATGGTTCTATTTACTCAAAATAATAAACTCCATTTCCTCACTCATAGTTAGGGTATTGGAAGAGTGGAGAGTTGGTCTGTCTTTCAGACTGCATGGCACATATGCTGTTCTGTTTAATAAAAGTATGGAAAAATGGTGTCCACACCTTTCAAGTCCTTCCAGATTGTAAAGGATACAGCAAAGAGACTGTAAAACTGGAATGGTAAAAGAGCAATTAAACTTGAGTCATAATTACAGCACCATCCTGTGTCTTAATGAAAATTACTACTTTCCTACACAGACTGTGTGGATCATTTTTCAATTTTTTTTTTTTTCTATGAGAGTTTCCAAGTCTACGGGACAAATTACTGCTGCCTACATGTATGTATTACACAAATGCTGCATTTGCCACCAACAACAAGAGACTTAAATTTAATGATTCCAGGGCACATCACTAGTAGGGCAACTCAATTGACATGAGTAAGCCTAGTGTACAATATGGGTCATATTTAGATTAATCAAACAATCCAATATAATAATTTAGACCAATAGTGTATTAAACCCCAGAATGTGCAAGCTTGTACGATATGCAAACAGAAAGAGAAACAGGACTACATCCTCTGAAGGACAGCCTAATGCCTTATTAATTTGAAAAAGCTCTAATGTAATTATTTATACTCATAAATGTATTATAACACAGTTATTAAGATGGATATACATCAGAATCATGAACATCTATAGCTTGTTTCCTTAATGAATATGGTCTCAGCCCTGCTTACTGTAGGAAATGAAAAAAAAAAAATTATTAGCAGTGAAATTTCCCATGATAATAAATATACTGAATGTTCATTACTCTCTCTTGAATGTGCATGTAAAAACACTGACTTAGAAAACAGTTGTGCTAAACCACTTAGGAACTCCTCTTATTATCATTTAATGACAAAAATACTCAATCTGTTTATTACCTAGGTATGAGGGTTTTTAGCTCTTTATGTGAGTGCCACTGAAAAATCTGAAATATTAGAGGAGTTACTCAACTAATCAAAGCTCTACTGTACATATGCTGAGGGATAATAAAAACAGAAAAAAAAATCCTCCTTTTTTCTAATTGGCCAACAGTGGCTGAAGTAGTAATGAAATAAAGCTGGCAATGATAAGGGCACATCTTATTTTAAATCTCTATTTGAAGGGTTTATCTTTTTTTAACCTTTTATTTTATTTAATCCAAACGAAACTAAAGGTTTATGAAATATGCATATAAAGTCAGATAATATAGAGAGCCATGGCACTTTTTTAAATAACATTTTTATGCACAGAAACCAATGAGAGCTTTATACACGCAGTATGTGTGCAGTTTAAATAGAGTAACTACCTTCAAATAGACATGACTGCAAACTTATTTCAAAAGTGGAGCACACAACTGGCTTACCTTTATTAAAACAGGTTTTGCTGCATACATTACAGCATTCAAGGTATAGTACAATTCATCAATAAATATTTCTCCTTACCTGAACATAAGTTTCACCCCCTAGGTGTTGAATACCTGCATGGACTGATCCTATCTAATTTTTTCACCAGAGATATTAAAATACAAAATACAAGTCTGGCCTCATTAAGGTTCTTTCAATTAGCAGAAAAAGATGCTGTTAGTCACTCAGATCTTAGGCAAGCAAGTCTTAGATTGGCCTTTAAGCTAGATTATTCCTCAAGGTATGTCCTGAGATGGAACATACATCTAAATCTACATCTATAACATAACTGGTAGGACTGTCTTTTCATTCTACATATTTCATAGGGCTTGGTTTATTAATTATTTTATTATCATTATTCAATTTTAAATAATTAGTCTAATATTTGTTTTTTCCTGATAGAAATACAGATATGCTAATTTCTGGTTTTTGTCTCAATTTATTACCCACAGCTGGGAAGTAGCCTCCCTAATTTAAATTCTTGAGTCTATGCAGTAAACACCAAAAAACACTCCCAAGAAGAAATCTAATCGGGGAAAGAGGCTGCCTAAAAAGGCCTGCAGAGAGGCATCCTATCTGATACAGCTCAGGTACCTAGCTAAGGAAGCTGGACTTCCCTCTGAGGGATGGCAGAAACACCTGCCACACTTCTTCAAGAGGTAAACAAGGCATATCCCTTAAAGAGTGTGGTTTACTTGGAGTTTAAAATTTGTGCCAATATGCAATAAACAGCAAAGTTTGGCAGATGGAGTCTACCACCTACCCACTTTTCTGCTGCAGTCATTAACTTTTCTCCAGGATCCCTAGAAACCACTCTCACCCCATAGATACAAACAGGCTTTTAAGTTTCAGCAAGTAATTTCCACAAGATTGTATTTTATGAAACGCACATAAACAAAACACGTAGAAATACATGATAAATTAGGATTGTGAATAACGCACGTTTGTGAGGTGCAACATGCAGACAGCTGGCCAGCTGACCCACAGCACAACAGCTGTATGTGTGTGTCTTAAGTGATGGCACTTGGCCTGAAGTTACAGGATCACCCCAAATTCTGCTTAAACACTACACTTTACTGTACAGCCAGTCCATCCAGATTACATACTCCATTGTTAAGTATGTACTTCTCCCCTTTTAAATTCTGTTGAAAAACTGCTTGCAAAAGAATTTAAAAAACCAAAGGAAATAATCAATGTGGTATTTTAAAGTACTTAGAATGTATTTTTATATGTATATATATTTAATGTATATCTATTTAATATCAAGTTAGGTTTCAAACTATCCCGTTTCCCCCAAAAGAAAACTAAACCAGAAAAGAAAATACAATTTTGCAGCATTTTAAAAGAAGATTGATTAAATTAGTGCGAAATTATCCTTTTTGTTCCTTTCCTTTAGTTTTCATACTAGTCCATATCTCAGGGAATATGGCACAAGAAGGAAGAGGGAAAATGAAAAGTTGTGGGTTTTTTCAATCAGTGTTTTTTTTCTGAGAAATCAGATTCCTGCATCTGCCTCATTGACTTCCACATGCAGAAAGCAAAATCTGGAAAAATTTTGGCCCAGCCCTGACTATATAACAGTAAGTGAGGTGCCGTGACTGATCTGCAGTACTGGCTCAGTAGTTCCAGAAGGTCAGGAATGCAAGCAGCTGTCTATAGTTTAAAGGAAGCTTAACTGTAGGGGGAAAAAACCCAACAACCAAACAAAAATAACCAAACAAAAAAACCATTTTAATGACTTAGTAGAGGCTTACAGAAGGTTAAGATGTCTGCATAGATGCAAACAATGACAATAAAAATGTTAAAGGAATTCTCCTTACCCATAGAATATCAGTGTTTATCAGAGGAGCTTTATCTTCTTCTTAACAAGTTGAATCATGCAAAAGTAAGATCAATAAGAGAGGATGCCTTTAAAGCTACATGATTGCATAATGAAAATTACTTTGAAGAGCTGGCTGTGTATTCATGGAGAGTTAGCAAACTGTCCCTGCAGGCACTGGTGACATTAGGCAGCTCAAAATACAATATTTCACTTGAAGCACATCTGACTCATTCTATTGGCATAAACATCACATGTTTAGCATTAACTGCTTTTACAACCAGCTTTATAAATATAGTTTGCTTCCCTTTCCAACGGCTGTCTTCCCCTTTCTTTTGTTGCAAATATTTTTGCTTGTTACTTTTGCCTCTGACAGTTTGACAGTTATTACCTTAAGACATAGCAGGTGTTCTTTAGTTCTTTTCAAAGAAACATTTAGGTACCTAAAGCCCTCAGCACATTAACAGGTGACTAATTTTTAATGGTACACCTAAAAGAATAAAGCTCAAAGGTATAAAATACAAATAAAAATAAAAGGTGACAGGAGCACTTTGTGTTTTTTAAAAATCTAGTGGTATTATTTTTATGATGAAATGAAGAATAACCTAATCACTGGCATTTTATAACACGGAACTATAACACTCAGGTTATATCAAATGGAAGACGCTACTCTCTTAATTAGGCTACTAATCAGCAGAGTGAAAGGTGGATTGACAGTGTTAACATTTGCCCAAGGTACAGATTTCCAGATTGTCTCCAGTTATCCAGATAGTGGCAGTTTTGCAGGAAAGCTGGTTTTGCTTAAACAGCACTCTTTGCCCCAGTCATTCTGGGACTGAAAGTAAACTCCCTTATTTCCTTTGTTTCCACAGCAAAGTCCCTCTTTCAGGAATCAGGACCAAGGAAAAGAGTGCAGAAATGTCCCCTAGCCAGTATCAGCTTTTCCTGGATAGAGTCACAGGCTTGTCTGAATGGAAGTTGATACAGGCAAAACTCTTTCTCTTTCCAGAATAACACAGACAAGAGAAGAAGGAAGGCCAGCCTTCCTTTTAAATATCTTTTATCCTACTATCTCTTTCCTATGAATGCATGATGAGACTGATTTGAATTTTTTCTTTCTAGGCTTTCTGTCTTCTTTCCACCTTCTCTTGTTTTACCTATATTGAAATGTAAAAACAAAGTTCCTTTAGCATTGACTCAACTATGATTAATGCTGTTTCATACACTCAAATGCACTCAAAATTTTCAAATAAAGTTGTGATGCTTGAATAACAAAATGGTGGATCCTAATGAAGCCTAAATTCCACAGAATTTACAATATGAAATGATGACAAAGACTTGAGGTGTCTCTAATGTGGAAGAACAAAAGAGCATGGAAAAGACAACCCTTTTAAATATAAAAAAATAGAGCAAAATAGAGATATTGTAAAAGGAAGGCTATATCCAGTCATAAGAAGGATGGATATAAGGTGTGACCCAAATTTACATATAGTTTAGAGTAACTTCAGGAAGTTATACTTCTAGGGCTACTCTAATATAACTATGGAAAAACCTTTACTTAACTATAATTTAACTGAAACTTATATAACTTAAACCTTTACTCACAACAGAAGATCTTACTACAGAAGACTTTTCTCTGTGATGTTTGCCCATGGCAGATGAAGAGAAGGATTAAACGTCACATACATAAATCAGGATTGTACTGGCATTGAGTGGTTTGTTTAAGAGAAAATTATGTTTGAACAGAGATTGTCCAAACTGGACTGCTTTGTACATCCTAAAATTATCTTTCATCCTTTTAATCGCAAATGGTAAATTCTGTTTAAAATAAAACTAGGATATGGTACTCCTCTCCATCCCTCTCCATTTTGGAATAATGACTAGTTAGTAGATAGAATCCATACTACCAGCCTGCATCCCCCAAGACATTGGAAAGTATGTGATACAGTGTGTAGGACCTCTTTCTTGAGAAAAAGGCCCCAAGATCAGAATGCTAAGGGCTGGAAAAACAAATTATATCTTTTCATCCTTAAAATCGTGCAGTCTGGTGTTAAATCACAGATATAAATGTTAAAAAGAAAAAAAAAAATTATGTGACTAGAATAAAGAAGTGATCTTAATGAAATTAATATTTCTCCTCTTTCATTTTCTTCTGACTCTTTTATCATGGCATTCAAACACAGTTTCCTTCTTAATAGAATTTATGTGTGTTTTTTCAAATTCTCAAAAGATTTGTTATTTCAAGGTAGTTATTTTGAAATTGCCAGTCTTAACAATGGTTTATTTAATGCACTCTGCAAAACTATTTCTCTCTTAGACATATACTTTCATTTACTAACTTGGTGTTTCCATCTTTCTTTTTAACTTTCTAAGTTTATTTTACTACTTGAATTCTTTCACACTCTGAGGTAATCAACAATCTCACTATGTATACCAGGATACGGCTTTTTAACTCAAACTCTGGCAATAAGGGCTGTGTTATGGTCTTTCATTCAAGATGTATCACCTGGCACTTTTTTTGTTTGTTTGGTTAATGTATTTTCTGGTCTACCTGATTCATTGGAGCTTCAGCTGTGAATAGAAGCTAATACACCTGCTTTGTTTTTATTGCTCACCAGTTAAATAATTCTGCTCACCAGAAAAAAATCAATGCTACAAATGACTTGTGCATTAATGACATTAAAGAAACCAAAAAGTGTTAAACTGATGACCCTTTAATTATCACATCTTTATTGATGCATTGGCTGCATATTTATAAATGCTGTTGGACTTTTATGTTGCCAGGACATTGATTTTTGCCAATTAATGAATCTCTGTGTCCTGACAGAATACTATCTTTCTTGAGCTAGATACAGATTTCTGATTACACAGAGATGTTCTTGGTATAACACTGTAATTTCTCATTTTAATGTTCTTTTATTCATGAGAAATAGTGAACTGAATTTGCTGGATAATCAACATCCCCTAACTAATCAATAATGAATATCACAAAACAAACAAACAAAATCCACCAGAGTAATGCTGATAATACAATAAATCACTACATTATGTTTCCCTTAAAAAAAAAAAAAAAAAAAAAAAAGTTAACAGGGGCATGTGAAGACAATCCTGAGTTTTGCAATACAGGTTTTATAGCAACCAGCTGCTACCATAGCAAATGTTTATCTATTTTAAATAGGTTTTCTCATTTGATGATCTAGATTTTCACAGTCATAATTCCACTTAAAATATGTAAAGTTTATTAGCCTTTACTAAAACTTTCTGTGAAATACTAGTTTTGAAGCATGTTGATCGGAAAAAATTTGGAAAGCAAGGAATTTCATTACTAACAGAAACACAGTCACCTTGGGTGTTAGAAATTTTCATCTAAAATGAAGCTGGGGAACTGAAGCACCTTAAGCATCAGCACCTGCTGATGGAAGGTGTCTGGATGCCTCATTCTCTAATGGTGATTTCAGACCAGAAAACCCAGGTTCACCGTCATGAAACTTTAGGCTCTAAGTGACGCACCAAAGTTAAAAATAAAATCTCCACGACTCCTTAGATTAAAGTTACATTCTGATCTAACATCCTATGTCTTGTTCTTGGATTCATGGAGTTCTTAAAAAAACCCCAACTTTATCACTAGCATAGAGACTTCTGTTTAGGTGCTAAACTTGAAAAGCACTAAAATTAGGCGAGTTCTTATCTAGAAAGTGTATGTGACCAACCTTAAAGAAATACATGGTCCCAAGGGAGTCTGGAAAAGCAGAGTTTTTTTCAAAATATGATCTACTGTGTGATTCCAATCTCAGTTGGCCAATGCTTGCCAGAAAGGTCAGCAAAGCTTGCATAAGGTATAAAACACAGCATGACAAAACACTGAGCAACAGCCTAACAAAAAGACATTTCAAACTGAAATGAACAACACTTACTCCCTCACTCATTCTTAACTGTGGAAATGATGACATCCCTCTCTAAAAACAAGGTGAGAGGAAAATTCAGGGCACTCACTTCACAGTGCTGATCCTGTGTTAAGAGCTGGGTCTGTTCAAGTGTAAACATCAATCTAGTGATATACGCTAATAAGATGCAGGGAAACAAAATCATGAGCTCACTGTATCTCTCCTTCAAATAGTTTTTTTTCCTTTGTAGATGTAGGACTTGGCCACAGCTCAAGGAGAAAATGCTCCTGCCACTCAAAGAAGCTGTCTGGGAAATACCATTTGAACATTTTGCTGCTTGTATGACTTAAGATTACACAATGCTGAATATTAAAAGCTCAGTTTTTACTTATTAATTACACTCATGCATTCTTGCTATTTCTTTTTACAGTTTAAAGTCAATTTATAGGAAAATCACTAGAAGTTCTGCATTGCAAAGAAAACTTATGATGTATTTTAGCAACTATTAGTATTGCCTGTTGAGAATTACTCTGGAAAGGAACTGAGTGTAAGGAGTTGGAGTACCACAGGAATCATCAGAGTGTGTGGGTGAGACACCCTAAAATGTCTATATCACAGTTATGTATGAAATACTTTAATTACAGTCAATTTTTATTCACTTGATGCAGAAGAGGCTTTCAAAGGCAGAAGAAAAAGTGACTGCCATAAAGTTATTTTAAAAGTTAAGGCTTAAGGGATACTTTTTCTACTCTTTTTTTTTTAAATACAGACTTTTTCCATGGGGATATAAAGTTAATTTTTTAGCTGAAACAAACCAGTAGAGTGACAGGGCATGCTAAAACTTAATTTCTATTTATGTATTACATCTGTAAATTGTTTTGGTTTTGTGCACAATGAACAAAATTATGTTATATATATATATATGTATATATATATATATGTACCATGTTATACAACTTCTTTGAATTACTAATTCAGACCAAAATTTAAATTCACATGTTCTGATGTTACACGTAGGATTTGGTTTTCTTCATTATAGCGCTTTTTTTTTGTTAATAAAAGTAATATAACTTAAAACTCTTTAGCAGTAACTCAGTGTTTGGTTTGTAAAGGCACACATCTATTACTCATGTACACGAAATATTAGGGATTCTTTGAAAAGAAAATTCTGCACTACTATAAGTCACATGATTCATAATACTAGGATTAAAAAATGAGCACTCCAGAGTATAATTATATAGCACTGAATATCTATTCTAATATATACAATATCGTTGTCTCTATATAACTGTAATAAAAAATCCATATATAATATATGTAATGAATAACACTTCTTTAAAATACAAGAATGAATAACCTAGTTACAAATACTTGGATAAAAATATCTATTATTAATTATTTTTTTATTTACTTATTTTTTTGATTTATCTGCCTGCCAAAATAACACCAGACACAAAAACAACCAAAAGCAAGAATACCATTCAATACTTTTTAATATCTGTAATTTCAACAAAGTTGTCATTGTAACGAGAATATTTCCCTGGTAATAATTTATATTCTTTTAATAGTAAAACTATTCTAATATTATTACTGTTTCTTTAAAAAAAACCACAACAATCAAAAAATACTAGCATAGTGACTTGTTTAGATAACACAAATATTTTTTTTCTGGTTTTTACTCTGAGCTTTTAAGCCTGAAGTCTGGTTAAATATGTATTTCATCAGTTTTTTAAGAAAAGTGATATTTTAACAACTCTAGATCACAAAAATTAAACTTTTCCAAGTCCCAGAAATTTTCAGACTCTCACTAACTTTTGACTTAATTTCCTAAACTAAAGTTCAAAAGCTGTGTAACGTTTTCTCTGTCATGTCTAATAGAAAAAAAAAGTCTAAGGCAGAGATTTAGGAAAGAAGACATGGGAAATGTGTGTCAAACCAGCAGATAAAGATTTTCATCTTAAATGGTGGAAAGAAATTTGAAGAATCTCTATTGTTATCTAGACAGAACCATTGTAAATTGGCATAATAAATGAGCATGTCTTAATTACTCAGGCAGTTTCTGAAATTCGAATCATAAAGCTGTCCTTCAGAGCAAGGACATTTGTCTATTTCACTGTGCAGTAAGTTGGAAGGAGTGGTAAACAGGACATTAGCATTTCACCTTGTCCTTGGCAAAGCATGCCATTGTTACTTAGAGTAAAAGCTTTTTGGGTTAGAGAATGTATTTCTATATGTGTACCTAATGACTAATGTAGTCAGTCTGAAGTCTGATGGAAGCCTTTCAATGCTGTTCCAAAAGAAAAGAAGAACAAGTCTGGGAATAAAAAAAAAAGGAAAAAAAGAAAAAAACCCAACCAAACCTGATAACGACACTGTCTTTCAGCTAGTTTGGTAGCAGAGTTTTATATGGCCCTGCAAATGAGAGATGATTTTAAGTATACTTCCAAAAATGGTGTGAAAAGCACTGTAATTCCATGGATTTAATAAGATTATATTCAGAACAGAAAAATAACAGAATTATGTCTATTTTTCCTTGCTTTATACATAACTCACTGCATCTTCATTCTTTATCAGAAACACCATCTTGAAAGAAGATAGGGTACCTTTATTTCCATCTTGGATAGCAGGACTCAGTCCCACAGAAAAACTGTGAAGTTGATTCGTGACACAAATTGTTACAAATAATGTTCCGTACAACAGTTCTTAACAGATTTTGGAGAAAAAGTTTGCAATAAGCCTGGAAAAGATGGGTCATAAGCAGAAAAAGCTTAAAAATATTTAGAAAAATATTAAAATGGAGGAGCAAATGGGATAAAGATTCACTTAAAGCTAGTACCAGTTAAAGCATATTTTCCATACCTGCGTACCACAAGTATGCTACAAGAATTCATATTCAATTTCTCTGAATATTTATAATGTACTGGCAGAATTCCTTTTCTTATTCTACCATTAATAATCAATAATGTTACTGATAACTCCAGTAGGGCATAGTACTGACAATAGTGATAGAATAAATCTTTTAATTTTATAGTAATGATTTTTTCCAGTAGCTCCTAAAGTGTGTTCAAAAATATATAAAATATAAATATAATGGTAACATATGTGCAATATTTAACATTTTCCACTATCCTGTGTTTCCAGAATTCATCAAGATGAATGTTTATGAACATCTCCATAACACTCAAGAAAACATAACTCCATAAAAGGTCCATGCAAAATATGTACTGTCCAAAGACATCTACTTATGCCAGATAAAAATGGAATTTTGTCAAAAATATTAAAAAAACAGAATAATAATCACTATTTCCTTGCCAAAATTTCAAAATTTCATTTATTTTGCTGCAAGTTTTGTTCAAATAAATATGCATATATAAGTAAGTAATGAAAAAAAATATTTCACCCTTTCACTTTTCACTTATTATAAAAGAATAATATTTAATTTCAAAAGCCTGGTATTCTTCCAGAAACTACTAAGGAAAACAAAAACAGAAAACATATCAGTCTAAAAAAAATTTAGCCAAAAATTAAGAGCTGTAACAGAAATGCTTAAGCAATTATATGCCTGACTGACTTTGCTTTATCTTGTTTCTTATCTGTATCCACATCTAGGCTAGGATTGTCATAAAAGTAAATCTGATTTCATAAAACCAGCTTTACTTGGAGATGCATGGCATTGATGCTGTAGAAACGAGTGTTTTAAACTTTTGTCATTTGAAGAATATACATGCTCGTGGTCATCCTTAATCATAAGCACAGAAATGAGGTACAGAAAGAAAACTTTTTTCTTAGTACAGAGAGTATAGAAAACTAAAAAAAAAATAAAAAAATACTACCATAACTTTTTTTTTTAAAAAAGAAATATTAAAAATAAACATCAATTTTCATTAACCGTATCTAGTTATACTTGACAATGAGTCAAGTATACGTAAAATTATATAAACCCATGTAAAATGTAAGTAAAAAGGATAACGTTTGTTAGCTAATGAGCTTTACTTTCTAATCTGCAGAGCTGTTGAAAAGAGAGGCATTTCAGAGCAAACAAAAGTCCACCATATGGTGCAAGGAAAGACGCATAATAATTAACCTCTAACAAGGGAAGCGCTGCATGCAATCAGCTTATGAATTCTCTTCACATTAGCTAGATTTCAAATGGTGACATAGTTTTAAACAAAGGGAAATCTGGAGATGCTCCAGCAGCCCTCCTCAGGCGTGCTATGGCTCTGATATCTCTCTGTGGATCAACAGCTCACTCTCCTTCCAGGCTTTAAGGCTGTGGTGAAAGATTTTGATTTTTACATCTTCAAAACTTCTGTACAAATGCTTTTTTTTTTTTTTTTTTTGATTATGTAGCATAAATGGGTGAAAAAGAGGAGCATAGTGAAGAGGCGGAATGCTTAATCAGCCTTTGGAGCATGCTGCAGTTCAGTGATCTGACTGCCTCCACATGCAAACAGAGAGACAGGAACAGGAGCCCCAGACCCTGGGCTGCCAAATGGGCCATGCTCCTTTTTCTGCTAATATACTTATTGAAAGTATGTGTGATCTTAGACCAAAATACAGTTGTTTGCATGGGAACACAGAGGGGATTAAATGATTCCTCCAACTCCTTACCTGAGGATGTTGTCTAGGCTACAGCACAACAGTGGGGAAAAAACCGAACCAAGAGCTTTTCACAACACAAATGCGTTAATGCATCCTCACTTTACTGAAACAGTTCAAGTATGATGAATTTTCAGGATGTCTCTGAGCTTTCGATATTACAAGCAAGAATCTAAGAGAAGGAAATTTTTCTCTGTGTCAAGGTATCCAAATTAAAACCTCTGCAGTAACACAAAATGTTTAAACTATAGTAAGTTTTGCTAGACACATCTGGATTGTAAGTGCAAATGAAATGTCATGTTAGTCAACTCTATCAAACCCTGTAAAATTACTGCTACTGAGGCACATACGGTTTCTTACTAGTTTTCTGGTGTCTACCAGTAGGGATCCATTTTCTGGAAAACAGGTCTATGCACTTTGACAGATGGGAAGGAGAACACCTTTTTTTTTCTTTTTTTTTAAGAGGATGAAAATTCTTTGTATTCATGAAAATGTTGAAAACCTGTTTGCAGCTCTTAAATTTCAGCATATTTCCTTATGAAAGTGGAAGAGAAATGGGGGGGGAGGATGTAGGATCTCATTTCACACAGCATAAACAGACAAAGTGAGAGAGAAGCTTTCTAAAGATACCGTTTTAAAAGAGACAAGAAAACAGAATTGAAGGCACAAAGAAAGTTGAAGGAGTGCAAGTATACAATATATTCTTTATCTTCCATGAAATGGTCACTGTTTTGAAGCCTTTGAGAGTTAATCACTAATGAGTGATGTGCCATATGATAACTCAAAGCTCTGCCTCAGGATCTACCCACACCAAACCTTTATTACTCCTGGAAACTAGAACCTATTTCTCAATGGCTCACTGAACTGAACTCACATACACTCCTCATCACCTGCTCTGGCAAGTATGAGAGCTTTGAATAAACTCAGAGAAAAACCTATACAAGCACTACCCTTCATTAGCAGGAAGCTTTAGAAAGAAAAATGTGACTACCATTACCCCTTCAGACTAAATCAGAATTAATCCAATTTGTTTTGAAGTTGAAGAGGAAAACAAAAACACATATGGGAGGAAAGAGGAAGGGAAAAGGGGCAATGGAAGATGGGGAAGAGAGATGAAAGAAGAGAGAAGTGGAATCAGCAACTTCATAGCTGTGAAATGCTGGCCTGCCGATTAATACAGCCCAATCTGCAACAAATTCAGGATGTGATCTGCTCCAGCCTCAACAATGAAATCAGTTTGAATGCTACTTTATAAATCATGCAGTCATTTTTTAACAAGATGAGCTTCTAGCAAAATGCTTTCCCTCTCTACCTCCTCGAAGAGATTACATTTTAAAAATCTTTAATTTCTGAAAGTCTTCAATACACTAAACTGTGAGCTTCTCCAAAGAGCAGCTTTAGCTCAACAAATGAATTGAGAGTGAATACACAATGAGAAAGATGATTTACACTCACTGTCTCTCAAAGATTAGTATGGGAAAAAATAAATGAATAAATAAATGAATAAACTCCAAACCACCCTTCTTCTACATAAGCATTGTTACTTTGTTGAAAAGCTGATTCTAATACAAAGTATCACAGAGATTGTTTGTTGAATCACTGCTTTGTTACTCATGCTTCCAGGAATGAGCAATACTTTATGGCCAAATTCACCCTGATACAACTGGGTCATACTAGATTAGATTCTGAGCTACTGTGAATCAATCATTTACCTGAAATGAGTCACAAAGCCAGAGAAAGGGTGTTCTGCTTTTGATTTTTTTCCTTGTCATTTTCTTCCTGAAGGATAGCATTGATAGAAAATAAATCATATTTTTAGAAGTTATGACATTTTAAACAAATATTTTCATTTTCTGATCCTGATATTGTTTAATCTGATGCAAGAAAGAGGTAGGAAAAGTAAACAAATTTTTAACCAGCCCATTTGTTAGGGAAGAGTTTGACAAGTGTCAGCTCTGTAAATTCTGAAACTCTGTGCTTACACACTTAGCCAGGTAAAATCAATTATATTTAAGAATATTCTGACTTTTGGTTACTGATTTTGTAAGAAATTATTATTTGGTGGGATCAAGTCCAAATTAAATAACCTACCTGTAGCCAACTGCCTGCTTTAAATATAATCCACTACATTCCCATACTCTAAATATACTTAATACGAATGAGCACAAAGCACATTTGCTTGCCCTTTATATTTGAAATGTTGCAGACAAATGATTAAAAAACTCTATGTGTAATAAACATTAGGCAAACTTTGCTCAGGGAAATTCTCAGTTAAGTTACTCTGGGTATATACATGGATGCCAGAAAATTTGGCAGAAAGATCTTTGCCTGGCATTTCTGGATTCTGCTGTGTCCTTCCTTTCAGAGTCCACTTCTTGCAGTTTTCTTCATGTCTCATCAGTCTCATACATGCTGCAGAGGGAACTGTATGGAGGGAATCCATCTAGAAATTAATACACCTGTTGCACATTAACTTCCAGGTGGATTTTCATATGGTTTCTTTCCTTGGCTCTCCCTTTCAAGCCTCAGGCCTTGGAAGGAAAAAGAGTGAAGTCTTGAAGGCATTTTTACATTCTTGGGAATTCTTGGGAAGAAAGGATTAGGCCACAGCAGAAGTCCTAAAAACAGGATTATTAACTTTTCATTAAGTAGTTTCACATTTATAAATTCTACCTAAGCAATGAGAGATTATGTGTATTTTTCTATATAACCTGGACATACTATACTTCTTTTGGTAAGATAAATTCTGTTGACAAAGATAGTCAATTCTACCAGAATCTTACATATTATCAAGGATTCATAGATAAGAGACATATTAATACATTTCACATCTTGATACCTGTTTGTCTGAGGCCCAAGATGGTTCAAATTATATCTATATGATTAGTGGACTGTTCCTGCTTTCACAGTTGGCTTTTTAACCATTTCGAAAATCATAATCTCTACGTTTTCAAGGTGTCTCTGTATATTTACAGACATAAAACCACAACCACCAAAAAAAAAAAACCAACCTAAAACTGGTGTTACACCACTGAGGCTTATAAAGAGTTGTCTCAGTTTAAATCAAACCTATTTTGATTCCATTCATTTCAATTTACACTAAGATAGCTTCTTTCACAATAGGCAGAAAGGGACGTATGCAGATATATAAATGCTCATCAGCATAAGTATTAGTTACAGGAACAGATCCAGTCCATGAAAAGCTTATGTCCTAGTCTTGTGTCTTAAGCACGTTTGGGATTCCTGGTTTTACACCCCAGAAGTGTATCGGCAAATTCTCTTCTTCATCTCCTTTTCCTTTACTATGCAGATTTTTTTAGATGTAAAATTTCTTCAAGTATAATACTTTAAATATGGTTCGAAAATATCCTTTAAGAAAATATGGAATATATTGTCTAAGTTCTCATGACAAACTCACACAGGAGATTGCTGCCCACAAAAATTGGATTTGTTACCCACTGTGCAACAAGGCCATAATTACACACTCGAGAGAGACATTGATTATTCATTTTTGAGTAGTGCAAGCCTGGGTGCTCAGTATTCCAGAAATCAAGCACACAAACTATCAAAACTTTTTACTATTTATGTATTTCAGCAAACAAAGGAATTAGTGTTCACTGACTACAAGTTCCATAGTTTTCTTATTAATTAGTATTCTATCTTCTATTAGTTAATGATTCTCTTGCTTCCAGTGCTAATTAGTCCCATGCTCAGTCTTTCTCTCCTTTTGAGTCAGTGAGTTTCTTGGGCCAGTGATCTATGGGTCAGTGGCCAAAATCTCCTGCCAGAATTACCTTTTACCCAGTTGGAGTGGATTTCAGCACAGTTGCTTAGTTGTCCTTATGAATTTCTTCTTTATCTTAGGAGTTCTGTCAGATGTCCTTGTGGCCCATAAATTCTGCATTCTTTGTGTCCACTATCAGTGGGCACCCTTCTTCCCAAGCTTTCTTAACCTCCCCCAGGTCTGAGGTCATTGAAGCATGTCAAGCCCTAAACCTTAACATGGTAATTCTACCAACAAGTAATTTTTTTTCTAACACCTGGATGTCACTTAGAGTTTGTTAGTTGCTATCCATTTAAGGGATTAAACCTCCCTTCTTGTTGGTTAGGCTTGAAAGTATACAAAGATCAAACATTAAAGAACATCCTTTACTTTACATATTACACATTTTGTAACAATATGACTCAATACGTTTGAGGGGTTTACCTTTTTCTAAAGCTCTAACCAAACCTGCAAGGGCTGAATTCTCTGCTATGATGCAGCCAACAGATTCCAGCAGCAGGATATGCTCTGGCCCTGACAAGATATGCAGCAAAGTTCTGAGACCATAACAAGGCCCCACGATCGTTACTGTCAGTAATATTTCAAGATTAATTCAACAGTTAAAATATTGTACCCAGCTAGTTTTATTAAATCAACACTACAAATTTTTTATAATGTGAAATTACCATTCTGAACTCATTGTCTTACAGGTTTTTATTCTGAATAATTTGACCAAGAGTCATAAATGACATTCACACTCAGAAGGAAGTAAGTACTGACACAGGAACATTCCTGAAGTTGCAGGCTATCATTTTATTAATTCATTATACGTGGCATATAAGAAGACCCTGTCTAGAGATAACAGAGCTACCACACCTGAGAACTTCTTGACTGAGGTCATTTAAAGATTCAAACCAATCTTTAAAATTTCTCATCTTTCTTCTTGAGGGGAATAAAAGACATTCAAGAATTTAATTATCAAAATCCTTTCTGCTTGCTTCTCACAGGAAAAAACTCAACTACTAAAATACCAGGTTGCCTCTCACAAGATGAGTCTTCAGTTGTTTGCACACAGAAGACATGAATCATAAGCTGAACTAGCTAAACACACATATTTGGTTATTCACTTCTAATTAAGTGTTCTTTATCCCTCCTCCTCAATGTCTCCAGAATGTTATGAAGAATGTAATAAAAATTTGCTAAACTTCTCTTGACTGTTATTCCCTCTTTATCTTCAAGAAACAGAGATTGGTCATAGCTGCAAGATTTCTGCATTACAAGTAATGTGAGACAAAGAAGAGACATAGACACATTTAAAAATTTCATATTACTGAGTAGAGAAAGTGACACTCATACATCCACTACTTGTGGCACCCCATGAAATGCCCAACTCCTTTGCAGCAGAAACTGCATGTTCCTTGTCTTCCTCCACCACGCTTTTCTACACTCAACCTCCCTTCTCCTAATGAAGGGTCAGATACTATACCAAAACTAGAATTAATAAAAATTTCTGCACTGTAAGTTCAAAAAGCTGCGCAAAATGTGAACATTTCAAGAAGCAATCGCGTTGTTTCATCCCTTAAATTGCAACAGTTGTATGGAAAAAATGGATAGTTGTGTGTCAGAAAAAAAATACCTTATTATGACTGGAACCCTCATATTTGAGCATAATTTTCTCAGGACATTGTTGGGAATTAAATTATTTTGCTGTGATGACCAATAAAAATTATCTGTGGATTAGATAGACTTTAAATGAAGAAAAGAATTAACACAAAAAAAGACTATTAAATATACTATTCAGATGCTGGGAAGAGATAAAAAAGAACCAACAAAAAAACAAACCCAAGGAACATTTAAGATCCTCCTTGTAAGCATACAGATGTATTGAGTTTATTTTACCTTGGGGTTAGATGGAATAGAATGCTTTCACAGAGGTATTCCTTAAACTTGTATTTTCTATCATACCCAATGTAAGCTCATGGTGTTATCCGAAGCTTAAATCCACGTGAAAGTGAGCCTTGGGACTCAGGGCAGTGAAGGACAACAAAGTTGGTGAAGGGTTTGGAGAATAAAGTCATATGAGCAGCAGCTGAGGGAGCTGGTGTTGTTTAGCCTGGAGAAAGGAGGCTCGGTGTAGGGCTAGTGACAGGACAAGAGGGCATAGCCTCAAGCTGCAACAAAGGAGGTTCAGGTTGGACATAGAATTTCTTCACAGACAGGGTTTTTAAGCATTGGAATGGGCTGCCCAGGGAGCTTGGTGAAGTCACCATCCCTGAAGGTGTTCAAGAAACAATTGGACATGGCATTCAGTGCTGTGGTCTAGTTGACAAGGTGGTGATCGATCAAAGGTTGGACTCAATGATCTTGGAGGTATTTTCCAACATAAGTGATTCTGTGATGCCTGCTCAGAAGATGTTGAACCAGATAGTGCTTCAAATCAACCAAAACTTCTATCTCCTGGCTGCTGCTGAAACAAAACCTCAGGACTCTGAGTTTCTCCATCCTCTCTTTTTTTCTTGAGAAACCTTCAGAAGTTTCTTTTTCAACCATATAGTTTCTATGGAGTGAGTATTTAACATCCTTTTTTGACAGAAGGCATGAAATTTGCCTTCCTTGCTATCAAGTTCACATAGCCTGACCAATAATGTGTTTATCAATCTTTGCTCAGTTCTTAATCACAAACTATTTCCAACTATTTCCTTTGAAGGAACATCTGATTTAAAATAGATTTATTTTACTCTTCTTTGGGTTTTGGAGGTCTTTTTTTGGTTTGTTTGTTTGTTGTTTCTTTGGGGGTTTTTTGTTTTGTTTTCAGTCCTCTAAAATCCAGGGAGTATTGACATTTCTGAACACAGAGGATAAACATTTTAAGAAAAGCCCCTTCCACTGAGTCACAGCTTGATTTACATATTCTGATTTGGGAAGTTCTCCATCTCTAATGGAATATATTAAGATAATCTGTAGATATGTCTGCTTGGCTGATTCACTTTGTAGATACTTTCCTCTATTTGGTAATACGTTGTTTAATTTTTGGAATTTCTTGGAACTGGTATATAAATCCTGACACACCATCACACTTGTAAGCCTGGAAAGAGATATCTGGGTCACAAAACCTAATTCTCTGTTACCTATATTGTAGATAACACTATGTAGTCAGGACACGAAGATGAATAATACTGGGGGAGTTGCTGCCTTTTTGACAGAAAGATTGTCCTAGAATGAGATGCATACATTTTTAACTTAAGGAGCATTTCCTATCTGCCTTTCTCTTACTTAGGGGAGGCAAACTACACATCTCTAATGTCACTAAAATTGGGAGGAGTCACTAAACAATCTTTTAGGTAGAAGAGAAATTTGAGTGGAAGAGAACTGCTGCCTAGGAAGCCTGATGCTAAAAGTGCTCCGGTGAAGGGGTAGGAGGTAGAAGTGACAGTGGGAGGGGAAAGAAGCAAAGGAAGCAATATAATGGAAAATCTGATCTCTCTCTCCTTACAAGACTCAAATCCTTGTTGTATGTGATAAAACTCAAACAGAAGTATTCTTACCAAGCTGCTTTCTGGACAACCCACTGAGAGTATAGTTCTGTTGAAAGCAATTTTATTGTATCACATCCCAAAAAAGTGAATTAGGTCTCACTCCTTTTGTCTTCCTTGGATTATTGTCTCAGATTTGGATTATTATTATTATTATTGGATTATTTGTCTTCCTCCTTTTTCCTTGGATTATTGCAGCACAGGCTTTTCTAGTGGTGCAGAGAGCTGGAATATACCCAGGCAAACTACAATTACCTTTTTCTGCACAGCTGCAGAGCAGAACTGGACAGGATTCTGGCCAGACTCTTGAAGTCTGTTCAAGCTCTGAGAGTTTCCCTGGGACAATCTGCCCTATGAGAAGAGCAAACATCTACCAACATCAATGCAGTGAGAGAGAGGATATTGGTTTTGCATGTAACTTTTTCCTTTCTGATCTTTTTATGGTCTTGGCTGTCATGTGGCTCTTGATGCCCTCAAATAGGTAAAATAGATAAACTATTCAGAACTGGTGAGAAAAAAAAAAGATATAGAGAAAAAAAAATAAGAAAGGAAAATAGGAATAGGGATGGAGGGAATTTTGCTGAAAGAAAATATATGCCACTTCCATGTGTCTATCCAAAATGTGAACCATATATCAGCCAGACTGTCTTCCATTTCTAACACTTCAGGTGAATAAGGTCTATACATGTAGCATAAACAGACAATTCTGTAAGAAAAAGTAATTACATTATAAATTACTAGCAAAGCTCACATCAAGTAATCAGTCTGATTAAACAACTAAGGGACAAAACTTGGAGTTGAGATGTTTGGATTCTTTACTCCACTCTGCCAATGATTTCCTTTCATATCTTCAGCAACAGTTGATATCTCTCCATCAGAAATTTCTACTGCAACATCGAATAATAATTCTTACCCTTATTTATGATGGATATGAAGATTAGAAAATAATCAGTATATCATATTTTGCTAGCGATTTTTCTATACTTAGGATGTAAACCCTACAAGCCATATCTCTATGAAAACATAATGTAATTACTGCATTAAACAAAAAGGTCATTGACTGACCCGGCTGTGTCCAGTTAATAAGAAAATTTCTGCAAAGATAAGAATATTGTTACTATTTGTATTTAGCAACAGTGTGTGAGGCAGTGAGATTATCCTTGTTTCTCTACACCCACCAGCAATTTTTCTTCTCCCAGAGATGACAACCACGAAAAAGACTTGCTTTGTAATACAAGGCATCCTTCTAATTTATTTGTTATTATTATCATTATTATATAGCTTTTGAAAAAAATGTATTAGCTATAGGTTCTACCATGACTAGTAGAAAATAAATACATAAATCTGAAAGCATGAGACTTATTAAATTCATTTTATTTTAACAGACTGATTTTTTTAATTGCAGCAGCTACTGACAGGAGCAGCTGGTTCCAGAATCTTTAAATGAATGAATCCATCAAGCCACGATGGATAGGCTGTGAAAGTTTGTTTACTATTACAAAAATTTTTGGTTATCAAAACAAATTTTGCTAACCAGGGTGAAGAAAAAGCTTCCTTCAATTTTGTCCCCATTTATTCAACCATTAACCTTTTATTTTATGTAGGTAGCTACACTTTACATTACAATTGAGTGTGCTGACATGTACAACAAGAAAAATAAACCCAGCAAAGACTTTCCATTTTTACGTTATTGATGTTATTGATGCTATTTCTTCTTCACAGTACATAAAAGGAGATAAGTTGGTTTTCTTTGCTAAAACAGAGAGAATGAGGAAGAATGAAAAAAACCTCTAACAAACAAAGTGGTAATGTGGAAGATCAAATTTACTAAAACTATCCAGGACTTTGGCTTCCCAAAACACAAGCAAATTCACAACCTTGACTTTATAAGCAAATCAAAACATGAAGGCAGCAGTAAACAGCAACTCTAAATCAGAATTTGCCTATATCTCCTTCTTTCAAAAGAATTACAGTCAAATTCTGCTTGCCTTGAAGAAAGCAAAGAATAAGGAGACAATCATGTCTCGGGTCAAGCAACAGGAGGAAAATGTGCAATCTCTGTCTGGGTTGCAACACATTCAGATATATGTTAATACTTTTAAACAGAAGGCTGTTTTACTTTGTTCACTGACTTTCACTCCTGTTTTTCCAGGTATAGCTCATTGTTGTATCATTAATGTTCCAATAGCAATGGTAAGTCAAGTGTATCAGTATATTTTTGGGAAAACTAAAATAAACTGGTGTCTTTGCTAGAACTACAATATCCCCTCCAATAGTACTTTTTATGTAAAGCACTTTCTTGCTCAGAACATATCCATACTAATTTCTTTATGGATTGCTATATTAAATTTTAATTTTCAGCTCCTAATCATAATAAACAGATTATGCAAGGACTTTTATTCTTTCCCTGTTTATAGCAGCTGAATCTTCATCCAGTAGTTCCGCCTCTTTATAGAACACAGCTTAAATATGATGATTTTCCTAATTTAGATAATTCTTATTGTCTCTGTTATCAACTATTTTGGAATACACTTCTGATTTCAATACCTTTCTGAAAAGGCTGAATCCTGCTGGCATACTCTAGAAAAATTTGCATGAAGAAAGATACGGTACTAAGTCACATACATATACTTTCTTATCTACTTATACTTTAATATTCATCACCAATTGTTAGTGAAAATTGCACCTGGATTTAGTGCAAAGTTCATCTGCTAAATTTTAGTCTGATGTATGCCATGAAAATAAAGAAATGCAGCTGAGATAAGATGATCACTTTTTTTTTCCACACCCATCCTTAAACTACTGGTTTATTAAATGCTGGGTTTCACTAAAAATTAAGAGAAATGTGCTTTTAATATAGAGAAATTTTAGTAAAATTATATATTATTTTAGCGAAAA
This sequence comes from Pyrocephalus nanus, assembly GCA_038380795.1. Taxonomy (NCBI): domain Eukaryota; kingdom Metazoa; phylum Chordata; class Aves; order Passeriformes; family Tyrannidae; genus Pyrocephalus; species Pyrocephalus nanus. The sequence continues at coordinate 38,595,251 of CM076260.1, forward strand.
TGCATGCATGTTATAATTTTCTGCATTGAAAAAGGAGTTTCAAAAGACCAGCTTTATACTTCTATGATCTAACCTGCAGCTGAAGAACAATTATATTAGGCTTTTTAAAAGGAATGCAGACATTACTGTATAAAGTATTTTCATCAAAGTTCATTACACAAAGAATATATCCGCTAAATTTTCATTATAATTAGATGTCATATAATATAATTTTCATAATTAGGTGCTAGAACGGCTATATGTTCTTGAAAAATCAACATAAAGCCCAAATTGAAAAATAATAAAAAGAAAAATTGTGGTATATCCTTTCCAGCTATCAGGTTTACCTACAATACTAAACTGCATAAATGCAGGTCTAAAAATATTTTTTTGACCAAAGCTTGCATACTTGTGGTAATGCTAAGTGCTCTGGAGGCAGTATGGTCCAACACAATTAGTAAAGCCCTGAGACATCATTAGGAAACTAAAAAGTGAGATGAGAATAAGCTTACTGACTCATACGTCCCCAAAAGAATTTAGACACAGCCAGGAGATAATCCCATTTGCAAGGGGTTCCACATGTCCCTGCATACCATATTACATGAGTTAGCATGAGTCAAATATGTGCAGCAAACCTACTGCCACATAAAACATCATGGCTCTTTATCTCGTAGAGTGCTATTGTTTCACCATCATTAAGCTTGCATAATTATGCCATTGCGCCGCCGTTGGGCGAGTGCACTGGAGTGCGAAAATGTGTGTGAGCTTTAAAAAAGGGACACCACTGTGCTTTAAGAAGGGAGATCACCAATTGGAAAGTTTGACTGATATTTTTTCCTGATACAGTCTGTGATTGAAACATCTTTAAATGCTGCTACATAATAGTTTTCTTGCCAACTGTCCAACAAGAAAGAAACATGGAACTTGAATTCTGTACAAGTTTATATTTTCACGAAACCTAGTTCAGTGAAAGTGCAGGATTGGGATGCCTTTCTGGCACTTTTTCATGTTTCCCAGGATGGACTATAATGGAAAATGGAACAAGCCCCAGGAGATTTCAGCTGAGGAGGGGCTTTCTGTATTATAGTAGACTCCAAGGATGCCCTAAGGTAAGTGGAATTGCTCAGAGTTTGCACAATGCCACATGCTGTGTTTTTTGTTATTGAAGGCACCGTTACATTTTAGTACCCTGTGCACTCACAACCCACCCGCAAAGAGGTGATAGGCATCACTGGTCATCTAGCAAAGCAGTTTGGTTCCCCTTAGACTGTCATTTATAATGCAGCCATTTTATATACCCAGACAGATACTTTTCTCTGCTACCTGTGCAATGACAACAAAGGAATCTGTTTCAGAATATCGTGTGCCAAAAAAGAGGCAAAAATTCTTTGCTGCCTACAGGATAGTAATGTACACAAATAAATCTCACTCCCCTGTACGTTACCCCATCTGTATGAGAATGGCAGTGGAACAGATCTCTGCCATGCCAGTGCTATCAAATGTTGTGTATTATGGAGATGAAAGAAATACATTCAATTTTTCTTCACAGTCTAGAATGCATCTATGACATTTGAGAAAAACTTGCACAGTAAGGACAATTGTACTGGGAAAAGTAGTAATAAGGGGAAGAAAAATATAATTATGAAACTGTTTATGCTTTAAAAGAACTAATTCCAGAAATATCATTGAAATCAAATTAATTCCTGATATAAATGTATGCACTATTATTAACCTAAAGAGAATAATATCCCACATTGTCATAAGACTGCTGTGTGGCTAGGGCCACAGAAAGAGTATACTTCTGTCACGTGCTCATACTAAGATTGTTGTAAGGAGCTTTAAGATGAAATCCTTGTTTGAAATGAAGTTTTCAGTCTCTGAATCTGTCTTCTTTCTTTAAGACTCCCTGGCAACTGGACTCTTCATCAGTGTTTGTACAGTGCCTGGCACAATGGGACATCAAGCTCATTGTGTGGATTAGACACAACTGTAAAATTGTTACTGTCTATACATATCTGTTCTGTTTCTTGGTCTCTTGCTATGATTCATGTGCCCTCTCTTCTCTCAGACTTCCAGATGAATGTTCTCATGTGTGAAACAAGAGACTATGTTGGTAAATATGAACTATACAGATTCTGAAATCTGCCAGCAAAGCATACATGAGAATTAAACATCAGCAGATGTGTGTTATTTGCTAACTAGGCCTTAAACATCAGTACATTCTGGGTTACATTCTGCACTCCTTAGGCTATTTATTAAAGCATTGTAATAGCAAATGTTTACCTGTTTTGACATGTTTTTTTTAGTTTTAGTTTTAAATGTTTAACTTAATGATGGATTAAAAGTATTCTTATGAGATCACAGCACTAAGAATTAAAGAAATTTGCTTCTAGATGATCTGATGAAGTACTATCTCTGCTTCCAGTCATTCCCGCTTTTTAGCATCTTTGAGCCTGACATCAGTTTTGGATGTAGCTAAATGCCAACTATCCCGATAAACATGTACACTACCAGCTGTGGTTCCATCTGCTCAACTAAACATTTTCACACCAAATCTGCCAGGGGAAAAAAATATTGGTTTTCGAGTTGGTTTGTAACAACTGAAATATTAAAATCTTAACTCTAGGTGGCCCTTCACTTTTCTATTTTCTCTGATTAATATATTTAGGAGAAGCACAACCATCTATTTATAGCCTGCCTCAAACCCACAAAATCTAATGGAAAGAATTTGTTGCAAAAAGCACAGATAAATGAAACGTAAATCCAGAGCTGATAAACCTTCACTTTGCCTTTTTCAAAGCCCTTGCAAATGCCTACGTGACTGCGTGACCTGACCGATGTGCAGCAGCAGCTATAAATAGCTCCTGGTCCCTCTGCCCCAGCCCGGAGGCAGGCAAGCCTGGTGTCTTTGTCAGCCTGCTCCCAAAGCGCTGCCTTGCAAACCCAGAGTGGCAATTGGCACTTCAGGACAGTGGGATGATAGCTGTAGTTTTTCAGAGCCTTTTATGAAAACAAAAGATGCTCCTTTTTTTTTCTTTTTTTTTTTTTTTTTTTTTTTTTTTGTGAGCAGGAATACCTGTAGGAGCAGGGCAGACAACATCCTAGATGAATCCTAGATGTGCTACCAGTCTGAACTGACTTCCACATGTACAGCACGCTCTGAAGTGATAGCTGTGTACATCCCTTTGTATCAGGTAGAGATCTAGCTCCAAATCTGTTAAACTCTTCTTGCATTTGAACATTCAGAACTTCTTAAGAAATAAAAGTCCATGGCAAAGCAACACTGAATGTGGCTCTTGCTCGAACTGCCAAAATCATATTAGAAAGTCCATGCGATAATGAGAAGGCACTAGGAACAGCACCTTCCATTGTGCTAGTGCAATAACCAATATATAAAGGCTGAAAAAGGAACAAGGTTTGAATAGCACTAAGCTAGGGCTTATCACTTTCCACTCCCCTGCTGTGAAACCAACAGAAAGTGTGGGGCAGCCCCAATTCTGTCACCATGAAAGCCTGAGTGTCTGTTGTGAAACATGGATAGCTCAATAGCTGAGCAAGAGAAGAAGACTAATCCTAACCACAAGAAGCTCGAGTATGTGTTTTCTGCTATACCTGCTAGGGCCTGTAAATTGCTCCTTCTGGAGTCCTCAACATGCCAGAGTCCTGAGGTAATCTTACATCTTCATGAATAACAGTTTGAAAATAATGGATACAAGTCTATTTAACTTGAAAGACCAGCTGATTCAGTCCAGCACCTGCTTTGAACAGTGTCATCTGATAGGCAAAACCAGAACAACTCCCCACCTCAGTCAGGGCTTTTAAACCATTGTAGTAATATAAGACGTCAGAAAACAGAAAAATAATGGATGAATAGACTATACTGTGGTTTAAAATCCAAAGAAATCCTAGTGGAAACTCAAGACGGATGAAAAGGAGTGATGCTTCTGCAACTTTTGTTAATGAAAGCTAAGAGTAATTTTATTGAAGTGAATGGAGTAATGTAAAAAATTCATACTAAAGAGCCATCAGACTCATTTAGCTCCATAGTACTCCTTGACAACTGAATTCATATCTGATTTAGAAAGTTAAATTTTATTTTGGATATTACACCTTCTTCTGTTTTTTTACATATATTCCTTATAGAAATGAAATAAAAAAAATAATTTCACTACATCTAATAATTTCTACTAATTAAAAAAAGTCACTGAAGTAGATTTGGCAAGCAATTAACAGCTTAGATGTAACATAAGAGACTTCTGAATTTTTTAATATGGCTTTCTCTTGATTTTATCCTAAGTTTATTCTTACTACCAAAGCTTAGTATTTAGGAAACCCAGAAAGTTTTTCCAAGTTTTTTGAAATGAAACAACACAATTGAAACAGTCATGAGAGAGGTATCCAGATTCTGTGTAAAGATTTAGGTTTGTATATTTTATCCTTTCTGGTTCACTCGTCAGTGACTTGTCTGTCTGCAGGAATATAAATGTATCAGTGAAAAATGTATTATATTCTATCAACTAAATTGATCACCTAACAGTTCTCACTAGTGAACACATTGCAATCTAATACTTACTGCTGTTGTATCTAAGTTAATACAAATAAACTGTGGCAAAATATGCCTTTCTATCAGTTCACATTTTTGATTCAAGAAACATTACAAAAAATCTCAGTAATAAAACCAATTGTGAGAGACATGAATGCCAGAAATAAGGCAAGTATTATGAAGTTATGTGCAGAGGCACGTATACATAAACCATTTTATTCCCTTCTCTAGTTTCAATTTCTCCAAAAGAAGTACTACTAGCATCAGTCAGAGAATAATGAAGTGGAACATGTTTTGTAAAACAAACAAAATTATGAAGAATCTAAACCCAAGATCAATATCCAGGACTTGTACCCAATAAATTGGGCTTTCTATTGTTCATTAGCCAGCCTCTCTGGCTGCTGGCTAATAGTAAGAAATAATATTTTAAAAAGACATGTCATCACATTTATTTAATTATTTTAATATTTAACTTCAGTGTAGATATTGCAATACTTTCTATGTCACCAACAACAGAACAAAAAATAATCTAGCAGCTTCTTTAGAAGAAAACCTTATGATACATATAATCCAGTGAGTCCTTGTAATAATGATTTCACATCTATACAGTCATCTGTTATAATTTGGTCTTTTTTCACTGCAGTCCTTTGAGCTCCACTTTTCATAAATCTAGGGATATTTACAAGCACAGAAGCATATAAATATAATATGCATTCCTCATCCTTTCTCAAGGAGTAGAGGAAAGAGTAACTGAACATCTAAGCTGCAAAGTGCCTTTTTGTTCTGCTTATGGATGTTTCTGTGTAACTATCAAGATAAAAGCAAGTCCAAGAAATTTGCATCACACAGAGAAATAAGGCAATATTTCGATAGTCATCAGATTCCTTGGGAATTAAGTCAGAGACTTTGATGCAAACTGCACTGCTGTATGCTCTCTCCTACAGATAAGCCTTATATTTTCTGTGAAGAAATCTACTGAAGAACTTCCAGCAGTGAAACTATCAAGCACTAAGGCTTGAGATAGCCTTTTAGATATCTGGGCCCAGGCCAGAGAGTCTTGAAGATAAGAGTGGAGACTGAAGTTAAGCCTAATTCTCTGAAAAGCCAGTGTAAGGCAGTCTGATGTGCTTGTGCTAGTCTGAGCTGCTACAGCCTTTGGTACTAGATAACTTTCCCTGCCCAGTAACAGCTTTATGCTCAGATATACTCTGCTACTATCATCCAAGGGAGAAGCAGAAATGCAAGAATAAGTGCAGACAGTTCAACATCCGGCAAGCTGAGGTAGACTGTCTTACCCAAAGAGGGAAGATGGACAGTTTCATTTATCAGATGCCACTCTGCATCAGCTTTAGTGTCAACACAGAATACAGAAGTACTCCTAAATTATAGAATGCACTGATCAAAAAACGATGTATAGCTTTCACCAGAAGGTCCAACACTGGGCCTGGAATCTCAGTGATTTCTTCTTGCTAGTACCATCTCTGTTCAGTCTGAATAACTATTCTTTATTTCTGTGCTGTTTTCTTGCAATCAGTTACCACTACAGTGAAACTGGAATTGTTACAAAATGACAAAAGCAAACGTATGTGTTCTGCGTATTTCTCAAGCACACCATCCAACTTTTTCACACAGTAGCTGCAGATAGATGCCAAAAAGAACTACCAATAAAACTGATTCTTGAAAGACACCGGAATAGAGAACAGAAAAGCAGTCTGCCCTGACTGCTCGTTGGATGTGTTTGTCTGGGAATAATGCCAACCATTTTAGTGTACTACTTTGGATCCTGCTACCTCACTCAAGTAAGAAAGTACTATCTCATGATCAGCTGTGTTAAATGATTCAGACATGTCTAAAGTGATGAGAATAGATGCCTGTACTGTCTCCATTGGAAGGAGCAGATTACACATGCCACTAAAACCATTTCATGCCCTGCTTTAAATTCAGATTGTGCTGGATCTAGAATTTTATCTTAATTTAGGTAATGCAGTTGGCCTTTGGTTAGCTTCTCTATGAGCCGGCAAAGAGTTTTACAATTATTCTGTGTCTGTATGTAAGGACAGACAAAGAAAGATGATCACAGTTAGCTCTAGGGTGAAATGTGGAAACTGTTATAGAGCACATGGAAATGCTACACAAAGGTTTGGGACAGGAAATGAACAGCTAATCCAACTGAAGCTGCAGGGGGAATGACATGGATGTGAGACGTAATTATTCAAACTGGAATTTGCTCAGGACACTGAGGGTAACACCTCTCCTCTTGAAAATTGTGTCAGGAAATAGCTGACAGGACTTCAGGGGGTTTAGTTCATTTGAAAAGCAAGAAATCCAATTGTAGAATTCTTTTTCCCACAGGGGACAATGGGTTCAGCATAATGCAGTGAGAAAGAACTATCTACTGAATCATCCTTAGCACTTTCAACATTTGGATTCTCACTGCAGGTATCCTGTTAAGTAATAATACTCCCCGGTATAACTCTGTTCAGTCTGATAGGTGAAGAGAAACAGCTTAAACAAGCATAGCTATAGTGACCATGAGTCAAATACTTGTGTAATTTAACAATGCCAACTAAGTAACAAACAAAGTAACAGTATACAATGAACTAAATACCGGAGAAGATATGCTGGAAAATTTCTAGGTTGTTACTTTAAGGTCAAACAAGAGTGGTAAGTAAATGAATGAAGGTTAATAAATCCACATAAATGTGCACACTCACACATATAAAAGAATCAATTTCACGATGTTCAAAGCTGTACAAAAACTACTATATCTTTGTGGGATTTTGCTGATTTTTCAAGTATGACAGATCAATTTGTTAAAGGAAGAAAAATGGATTGAAAATCCACAATGTTTTAAAAAGAAATTCCTTTCAGAGCTCTACTTTTTTGATAAATTAACTATGATCAGCAATGGAGAAATCAATTTTCTTTTCTATCTAAGCTTCAAGTAATGATATATAATAATAATAATAAAATGTATATAATTTTTAATACATACATATATAATACTTTTAGAAGTAGCCTCTACTTTTCAATTACTTTGTTTTTGTAACTGACTTCATGTTTTCAGAGATGCTAATTGCCTACAAGTCCAGTGGCACTTCAGCTTTTCAGTAAAATAACTTTACTGAGGAGTCTAGCAGGTGTCTGCTTTGTTGCATCCCTGAAGCCTGATTGAGCAACTTGGTGCAAGATGAACTTGTGTCCTATCATCACATCTTTCCCAAGCTTTTAAAAGAAGTAGTTCCTCACAATAATCACTACTGAAAATCGGGTCATGGGCATTAGTCAGTGGGCATCCATCACTTGAAGTACTCAGAGAAACCCAGTTTTAAAACCGTGATCGTATTTCTACATCATCAGGCAATTATGTAATTACTTATAATCTGTAATCTTAAAGACCCTCCTCCAGGGGTTTCATGCCATAGAGCAAGTTAATGATCTCATGATTCCAAACTTCATTTTCACACCTTGATCACGAATGACACGCTTTTTGTTTCACCTCCAGTAAAATGCTGAGTCATTAGCAGCACAAGATATGAAAGCACATGTTTTAACATTACCAAAGCTAGAATAAACACAGTCTTCAAAAGAGTTCTTTGAATTCAGACACCACATAAGACTATTCTGTTAATATGTGTAGCAGAAAAACCTTCTAGCATCTGGGTTTTGTGCAACACAAAGTAAGGCAAAACTTGTTTAAAATGCATCATCAGAACAGTTACTATTAAGGATCATCAATTTGTCTTCTGAGTTTGAACTACTGATGACATACCACAAAAATCTAAAACAAAAGAAAATAAAAAAAAACTATTTTTAACTCCTTTCCCTGTAGTACCAATGTAAAAGAGTATTTTTGAGTATTCTTTTTACTGACTACAACATGACTTGTTCTCCCACAAATTGCAAAAAAAGTGGAAAAAAAAGTTTTGATGAAAAAATAGTAAAGTCAGAATACAGTCAAATGTATTTTTAGCACCAATGATGCAGAACTTACAGATTCTAAAACATTAAAAAATGAAACATTTACTGGAAAGCAAACAAACTGGGGATAAGTCTTTGCTCGCCTTCTAAATTTATGCTATCCGATGAAACAAAACTTTATGCTTTATCAGTCTTGACATCGATATTAAAACAGCTTTAGAAACTGCCATAAGTGTTTATACATCCCTTCAAGCCTTTTCAATGTGAACAGTGTCCTCCTTGTTTCTTTACCCTACACGCAGCTATTTCATCATCTCCAGTTCACATATCAATTACCAGACTTGTGCAATCTCAACAAAATTTTTTTCTTTTCTATGTCCGACCTCTCTTAAGCAATAAAAAGTACCACCATCAAATTACAGGTGAAATGTTTCTGAGAAATCAGAGAGCATAAAAAAAAATATTTTCCTAATTAAGAAGCCAGGAGTAGAAGGGTACTTTGGGATCACTGTGTCCAGGCACCTGCCATCTCAGGCAAGCATATGTTGTCATTCCTTCCAAAAGAATGTCCTCCCTCCATCTTAAAATCAGATTATATCTCCCACTACTCCCATCAAAAGACTGTCTCAGAATCTCACTGCTCTGATGGCTAGAAAAGTTAAAATTTCCAGCCTAAATAATCTCATGTTACAAAATCAACCATTTGTTTTCACGTCAGTAGTAGTCATTCCATTAAGTTGGCACTTCATTTCTGCTTTTTCTCCCACATTCAACCCCAGTGTACCTCTGAATACTAGTGAAACGTGTCAGTGAGGTGTCTCTCTTATTTCTGTTGAATCTCTGTCATGTGAAAGAAAGGCAATAGGAGAGAGAGAAAATTAGGCACTAAATGTAAACTTGACTGTAGACTAAAAATAAGGATATTCCTAAAGATATGGAAGAAGAACAGTAAACTCAACAGTTAAAGAAGGGAACTGAACCTGACTCTCCCACTTCACAGGTTAGAGTAAAATGCTGGAACCGCATTTCTGAGTCATAGCACCCTATTTTAACAGAAGGCTTACACTGTTCTTTTCTCAAAAAAAGCATTAACACTGGCACACTCACCTCAGGACAGGTTTTCTGGTTCTCAAACCCACATACACTCAAGTGCCAAATAATAGGCAGAAGGAAAGGAGCTATGTTTTCAGCTAAGCTGTTTTTCCAACAGCTTTTCTTCCAGCATGTTTCTCCTGAAATCTTCTTCTGAGTCACCTGTCTTTCTAGAAAGAGGGAGTGAAATTTCATATTCTTCTTGATCCTTCCTAATAAGGGGCTACTGACAAAATATTCTGGTTCTCCTCTGTGCTCAAAAGCACACCACTCCATAATTTCCTTTACATGAGATGTCTGGAACCAGACCCAAGAGTTATATGAAACTGTTCTGTTGCCTCCTTCACACTGGAGTCAGGATTACTAATGCAGGACACAGCATTCAGTACCCAGGCTCCTTCAAGCACTCTGTATAATTTCTTTTTTAGCTGTAAAATGGAGCCAATTATCACTTTTTCATGTAGCTTTAAACTACGTTTGACGTTTCTTCTGGCTCACAAATGATCACAGAGATGAAGCAATAGAAGGGTCAACTCTGACGGAGTCCACATCGCACTCATACTGAAGACGAAGTTACGCTTACCAAGTGGTTGCTCTCAGATTTTTCAGAAGCAAATAAATTTGTCAAACTCTAAAATATAAATTACTCCACAATTATTAAAAAGAAACAAAATCTACTTTTAAAAAACTAAATCTAAAGTATAAATGGTTTCATGACTACTTTAAAAACTGATTTGCAGTTCATAGTCATTAATCATATAGCCATTACTACAATTCTGCTTTCAAACTGCTTTTTTATTTTTTTAAGATCCGTTGAAGACAAGAAAGCAATAACAACAGTACAGCACCTAATGTCACAAAAGTGAAGAATTTGCTTTAAAATCTTATAGAAGTCTAAGTCTCATCTGTTTCATTTTTTTATCACAGCTAATCTCTGCAGATATTACACTATATTAAATCCGCACCACAGACATATATATCTTCAGTTTTTCTGTTATATGTGTGTTCATGTCAAAAACAAGCAAAAACCCCACAAATCAGAATTCCCTAAGATGTTTCATGTCATGAGGACATATGAGTGTATTTCCTTTAATTGATAATCAAAATCTAACTACTCTTATATTTTCCAGTATAAGGTCTGTCTGTCAGTACTTCAAATTTATAAACTCCTTCAAAAAGATTAATCATTTTTTCTGCTGTAACACTGTAATCATCTTACATAACTACTTTTTTTCTTTCTTCACAGCCCTCCCCAAAATGGATTTAATAATACAATTAGTGTTGGTCATCTAACAGGTTAATTTCCTGAAAGATTAAAATGTATTTTAGAATGGCATTTTCAGGTGTTCCTATTATGAAATTACATTTGAGACAATTCAGTGTAATAATCTATAAATCTGTATAGCAGATTTATGGCCAGATTTTTCAACACTAGCCTGCATTTCAGTGCAATCTGTAGGCAAGAGAAACGCTGAGCTATAGAATACAATAAAACAATTAGCATTCTAACTCAAAATGGATGCAAATTGTTAGCAAAAAAAAAAAAAAAAAGAAAACCCTTCGAGAATTCCCCTTGGGAAGGAAAAAAATAAAAATATGTAACACAAGCTTCTCTGAGATTTTTAATATTTTGCATACGTGCAAATAATAATTACTGATGTCTATGAAGTCATTAATAATACTGTCAAAGAAAAATATAATTTGTAGTTGAACAAATTTTTCTTTAAAAAAATAAAAAATGGTATCACCTACTCATTTCAAGGTTAACAGAATAATGAAAATTCATATGGGTCCCTGATGATCAAGGTAGGATTAACATATTTTCACCTTCTCTAATAGAACTGCTTTGGTACAAAATACATTGTTCTGCACTGTCATGATGTATGGCTCATATTTAGAAATCTGACAGTTTAGGAGTGCATTATGGCATTCCATTAAACTGAATACATTTTTGTGCTGCACAGGGAAAGATAAAGAGGCTACAATTCCTGTCTTCTTTTTAAAGAATAATTACTATTCTCACAACCTTAGTGAAAATTTTAGTAAATGTGGTATTTACTGGACCGCTAAGTTCTACTCTCCGTTTCAAAAACCATGGGGATGATGAAACTCTTTATTTCATATAAATCCTAATTGCTTCAGGGGAACATGAACTATATTAATTGATAGAGGTGTCAGCTAAAACCCTCATTTACAACTGCAACAACAATAATTTTGAAAACCTTTGGAATTTGACCTGTAAGGGGACTGTGATGTTTCATCTTCTGATAATATTCACAAATAATGTAATTGTAAAATTCCAGGAACACTAGTGATGCACTGTTATTTCAAAAGACAAAGCTGTCACTGACATAAGAAGAAAGGGAAAGAGAAGAAGCAGGAAGAGAGGCTTGAGAAGGCAAAGGAAAGAGGACTAGAAAAGCATGTGAAACTTACGGTTAAAACATCCTAGTTCAAGGTCTCCTTATTCCTATAGTGACAGAACAATGTTAAGTTGTCTACAACCCCCTGAAATGTAAACAAGGCATTAAAGTACTTTATCTATACTTAACAGACATTTAGGGTTGTACCATTACAAACCCAGATATATCATAAGTGTTATTAACCCATTGTTCCAATGCATAAAATTTCCTTCATCTCAACAAGAATCTAGAGGATGCTTTAAAAAAGGTTTGTAAGTTGAATTTTTTCTTCAGCAGTATGGTTTTTACCTTCCTTTCAGTTTTTTACCCTAAGTTTTTCAAAATGAAGTTGAATAAAAAACCATCTTTCTGAAGATCTGTTTCCCCTAGTGAGAATCATGTAAGTTGGTCAGTCATGAAGAAAAGCAAAATGGTTGTGCATGGCCAGAACAGGGAGAATATACCACTAGGTGGGAGTCCTTTCACCACAGGATCAAAAAAGCTAGCACTCTCAAAGCTTCAGATGAGCATTTGAGCTTCTCTCTTCGCCTTATGGCTGAGTCAACAAAATACAATGTGGAGCAAGAAGGTGGCAAAGTAATCACAGTATCACACTGCAAATGTGTGAGGCAGAATGGTGGCTTAGAGAAAATGTCAAAGGAGGAACCAGAAGGCCAAGGCTTGATGGTTCTGCCGTTGCTCACCATCATCTGGAGCTGTGGGAAATTGTCCTCTGTGTTTGCATCTAAAATGTACTCTGTGATTACCTTCTTATCAATGGTTTGAATTTTCTGACTACAAATGACTTTAATTATATTTAAAATAAAAATAAGGACTTTGGTCCTTAACTCTGCTGTTCTTTACACCTACTTTTGTGTGATCTCAGAGACCATCAGGTTAAAAATTGCCTGCCCTGAAGCCATTGGAACAGAATAAAAAAAACCTTATGCCCATATGTCTTAACAACCTCTTGAGCTTTAATGATGTTGTAATGTGGCAGAAAGGTGACACCAAAGCTTTAGAACACTTGCAATATAAAACAAACCTAAGATCTCTCCACACAAAAGATAAAGAGCAATGATGCTGTCTCCATAAAATTATTCCTCTCATTTGGAGCAGTGGGGTGAGAAAAAACATGAGCCATGAAAAAGCACTTTAATATGACCAATCTTGTTATTTTAGAGTACTGGGTGAACAGCTTATTAACTGCAACAAGATCCAGATCTTCCTAGGTGCAATTAGGGAATGGAGGAATGAATCAGTGTTACAGTTTAAAATCTGCTGTATTAAAGACCTGCCTTTATCCCATGGGAGACTTACCTAGAACACTGCAGAAAGATTCACAAGGATCAGGTTCCAAAAAAATGTCACAATTATTAGTGATTAAAAGCAAAGTCTCAGCAAGAACAAACTATTTCAGAAAGGTCACAGTCTCAGGATTTTTCTTTAATAAGCATATGTATTATTAAAACATCCTTAAGGGCTTACTCTGCTACCTGCTCACTGTCTGAGAACTTGGAGATTCCTGGGGAGATTTGTTTCTCTTTCATATGCAACACTGGCAGTTAACCAGAGCATGCAGCAGAGCTGCAGGAGACCCAAGTTTTCTTAAAAAGCTGGTGATACACTGCACTAGTCCTATTTAAAATCTCTCTTAAGGATGTAGAAGGATTAAAATATAGAGGGATAAAAAAGCCTGTTTGGAGAGGTTTAGAATTCCAGTCATGAAGAATTTGGCCCTTACTGAACAAAGAGCACCAAGAGCTCTAGATTAACATGAAAACGAGAGTTTAATTCTATTATACATTTTAACAAGAAGGACAAAACCCCCAAAAAACAAAACACAGAAAGATAGATAACTTTAACTTAGTACTTATATAGCCACTAGCAAAATAGTATCTAAACGCCTCACAGTCACTAATGGATTTTTCTTCACAATGTTTCTTTGATGCAAAGAAGTCCTATTATCCTTATTCTTCTCATGAAGAACAGTGTCATGGAGAGATTAAGTCATTTATCCAAAGTAACACAAGATGCCTATGGGAATGACTATGTAATTTATCATGGATCTCTAGAGCCCCAACCCAGGGCCTGAACCAGTAGACCATTCTCTTCTTAACAGACAAGCTGCTGTACAGTACCTCAAATGACCTTTAAAAGTGGCTGTTTTTTACATGCTTTTCGCTCTATCACCATTCTGAAGAAAGCTGTTAAAGCAACATACTTTGAGAGAGCTTAATTAAGCACCCTGTATCTTGTCTCAACACCAGCTGTGAAACTTGGGAACATATATACTTTCAGACCAAATATTACACATCTCTTCAAAGTCAGTAGCAACACTACAGCTCAGCAGCTTGGCAGCTGGAAAAGATCCTTCATGCTCTGCAAATGACCATACTTTATTAAAGTCCTTTAAAGCCTTTTCCAAGGTTTTTTATATTCCTGAAACTGAAAACAGCTACTAGACTTGCAATACATGTCTGAATATATGGCAGGAGCCATTTGGTAAGTACCAAAATATGTTCTTTCCTGGCACACTGCAAAGAAAACTCAAGAGCTCTGTTTATCATTTGTTAAAGCTGCTTAAAAACTAAAGACAGTCAATTGTTTTCTCTTAATATTGCATGAATGGTTTTGGTTTGAATGTAATTCAAACTACAGGAGCACCCAAAAGACTAGCAGTCTAACACACCTGGTCAGTATTTGCCTCTGATGATTCAAATTAATTAAAAAATACTATTTAAAGAAAAAAGAACTACTAAAGTTTTGGCTTTATTCAAAAAATAAGTACAATTCACATCAGCAACCTAAAATTCTGTTCACCTGAAGGTATCATGACCAGGAGTGAAAAGTTTACTAGGTCACGCTCTTTTAATCTTACCTTCTATTTTGAGTGACTGCCAAAAGCCTTGCTTATGATGAAGTTTATGAAAAAGAAAATGAACTAAGATCATAATTTAAATTCCACAGAGTTCACAAACAACTTTCATATGGTAACAATTTTTGGTCACTGCTTGGGATGACTGAATTTGAATCGGTGACCTAAAGGTGAAAGATTCTGCATTCCAATATCAATCTCTATGCTGTTTATTGTTCCAGTTTTCTGAAGTTCAAAGTGATAGAAGTGAGAGTTACACAGTTGTCTCCACTTTTCATCCAGTTAAATATTTTCAGACTTACCTCTTTAAAATCATTCTAAGCATAAACCACAATTATTCAAAATTTTCTCGTATATGGAGAACTTGTGATCAAAAAAACCCCTCAAACTCCATTAAGTAAGAAAACAGTATTTTGTCAGATAATCAAATGTTGATACTTAAGAAGTCCTGCAAATAGTAAAGAATAAAACTGTGCTACAAGTTCAATTCTGACCTTGTAAAACTGTCTGCTTATTTCAAGGGGATTTAGTCAAAAGCATCTAACAGCCTGCTTTGGCTAACTTAAAATTTTAACAAGAAAAACCCTATGATACTAAGATTTCATTCACAGATCTTCATAATTTCCTAATTCCTTTAAACAAGTTTTTTTCTAATCAATCCAACAATTCTATTCTGTATTTAAAACATGAAACTTAACTAACATACTACTTTATCAGCTTCAGTGATAAAGTATGCAAATTCATTTCCAGGAAATGGACTTGTGAAAATATTCAAGAAATTCTCAGCTGTATCTTAGGTAAGTCTTTTTCTGTCAAAACATTTTTAAAAAAATCTGTTATTTTTTTTATTTAGGGAATGGGAGGGAATTGATAGAAAACAGAGAAGAAAAAAAAAACACTCTCAGAAAAATTAGAAAGGACTTTCCAAAATACAGTATGTCTACACTGTAAGCAAGCAAATGAAATATTAACACTAAGCATTTATTTATTTTTGACCACTGAAGCAGTATTTTTTCAGCTTTTCAAATACCTTAGGTCTTCATTTTTAATGAGACAGGCATAAGAAAAAAAGAATAACCTCACCTACATACTATTTAATCTGTTGGTTAAAAAGCACATTTTTAAAGGTCTATCTTTTACATGCAGAGTAATGAAATGAAACATTGAATACAATTGTAAATCCCTAATCTGATACTGGGAGGGGGACTTCTAATTTATCCTATGAATGCATCAGCTCTACAAAGTAACTCTTCGGCATACAGAGCTCATACTGTGAAAGCTATACATTATTCAGAAGCAAAAAATTATTATTTTCAGTACCTAGTTTCACAAGCTGGTAACTATTTCTTCAGAGACTGATTGACTTTTATGATCTGTGCTACATTAATTATTTTTTTATCAGACACCATTTCCTACCACTGCCCTTTCCTGCTTTATATTATGCAAATCTCAACTATGCCAACCAAAGCAACTAGACCACAACATCCCTATGGACCCATTAAGCTAAGAAAAAAAAAAAAAAGACAGGAAAAAAAAAAAAGGACCCAAAAATTGTTTCATGGCCTATTTGGTTTAACAACAGACCCAATGCCCATTCAAGCACATATAATTCAGAAGGCCTGCCTGCCAGCAATAAAGACTGAAATTGGATACTTTCTGAGATTAATTACCTAGATAGGGCATGATAATGCTAGTCAAATGGGAAGGTAATTAAAGTGCACCTTCCATGAAAATTATTCATTGCTGATGGATCAGGTGACAGATAAATCAAAAGGCACTTAAAAAAGCTACAGGTTAACTTGTGGAAGGCCGTTCTTCCTTGGAAGTTCCTGTAACCGTGGCTGCTTGCTCCTGTCATAAGACAAAAGGCGGGAGGGTAGCGTGGCCTCCCAGAAAGAGGAACCCAGGGAAAAGTTACCAGCATTGTGCCTGCGGACAAAGGGTCAGCTAGAGTGGAACCAGTCGGCTGGCAGCCTTCAGATTACTAGATCTCTCTGCTTGTATGCCATAAAGGGGTATTGCAACCATAAAAGGCAGCAAGTGATGAATTAATAAGTTGACTAGTCCCCCGGGTGCAATCCTTATAGGCGGAGGACATGCTGCGGTAATCAAACAGGGTTATAAATTGTGTACATTGAATGGCACAAAACGCATCTCACTTCATCACCGTTAAGTCAAGACTTCCTGAATTTGTCATTAACTCTTTGGCTTCAATATATTTATTTAAACAGTAGAAGTAAGAGAAAGGGCTTACAATAACAAAAGGGCAACTGATACTACCCAGTGGGATATACAGTCTAATGGAGATCATTGACTCTTACTTTCTAAAGCTACAGGGGTCAAACTGCACTCCTTTTACACCAAAGTTCCCCTTGAGATGTACTGATTAAGTTCAAAACATTCAACTATGTGCATTTTTGAATGCAGGAAAAAAAAAAAAAACAAAAAAACAAAAACACAGGATCAGGTCAGTTTTTATGCTAGCTTATGCAAATTCCTGTTCATTCCATACTAGAATAAAACTGACTATTAACACAGGTAGGCATTTCCCAGATCTCAGATTTTTATAGGAAATTTCAAAACAACCTTATATTTGATGTAATGCCTGATTATTAAAATATATGAAAATGGATAATTGAATAATTATCATTTTCTCTCAATTTTTTTTTAATGTGTGCTAACTCTCTAGAATATGATACTAGAATAATACTGACTGTTCAGTGGTATGGTAAATGGAAAGCAACTTTGTGCCACCCTTTTTATAGTGAATAGTAATTTTCAATGGTTTAGATATCTACCAGGGTTAAAGGAAAACTTACCACTGACTTTGAATTAGAGCATAAGTAGGCAGTAAGATAATTTTTTTATAAAATTATTTACTTAATTTCTTCTACCAAAAAGATACTTGAGGTTTTCCCACATTTTGAAACAACAGTTCTACATTCTTTATCAACAGCTTCAAATCTGTTTTACTCATCCTCTGAATATTATTCCTTTGCCTCGGCTTCATAGTGAGTACTGGAAAACTTAAGTGAGTACTGATATGTGATGGAATCTTAAAAAATATGAATTCCAAACTGAAGCTCTTTCTGTGGGCCCAATGGAAAGCATAACTCTTTTTCAAAACAGAATTTATGACACCAACCATGACTTGTTTCCAGGAGTGTTCTAAATTTACAGAAGTTTATATGATCATGTGACAAGCAGAGGCTCGGTACCAGTTTACCAATTTCACTGCAGTTGGCAGCTGTGGTATTTCCCCCAGAAAAGGAGCTGTGCAGATTTTATTAATAGGTTTATCACTTTGAGATTAGCACATTACAATATTTTGCAAGAAGTCAAATTTTATAGACCTCCTGATCTATAAATATACCTCAATAGACTTAGTAAACTTAATCTAGTAAAGGAAATGGTGTCAGGGATGAGAATGAACACGTTTGTCCATAACAGTAATTTGTTAGCATGCTTAGCTAGTTGGGCATAGTTCTGGCAATCTCAACACAGCAACACTTTGTTGGGAGATAAAGAAGTTTAACTTTGCAAGCACGAGCCCTGACATGCCAGGAACAGAGGATGAACCTTGATCCCTTTTGTACAGGCATAGCTTTGGGAAACAGTGAACATACATTAGCTTCTTTAAGAGTCCCACTGCCTGCCTGCTAGTATCCAAGTGGAATTTGAACTATTGATTTAGACCTACAGATTGCTAAATGGGACAGGACATGTCTGCCTGAGAGATCACCATCAACCTTTACCCCTGTGGTAGTCAGTATAGGTGTGAAAGGTAGTCTATCATACAGAAATTACCCTCCCAAGCATTTGAATGTGATAGTGTTCTGAGATCCTGGGGTATCTGCTAAGGCAAGCATTGAGAAACAGCTCCCTTGAGTTTAGTGAAGGAGTTCACTTTCTCTATTTATTGCTCATTGAAGGTTATCTGCTTGTAATTGTTCTGTGCCGCTCCATGGCTGAGTAAATTCATTGTTTACACAGAAGTACATAACACTGATGAGTGGCCATCACTGCTTTATTGTAGGCAAGATAACCATGCAGCTTTCTTAATGAGGACTCTTAACTAGCATTACAATAAAAAGAAAGCATAGAATAAGTATTTTATACTTTTTAAACATTTTTAACATAAATGCTATGAAGTGCAATCAAGTGAAATATCCCTATTTTTAGGACACACTTGTATATGAATATCCTTACTAAGCACCTTGTTTAATTCAGTCCATGGTAGAAAGCTTCAAAGCATCTTAATGACATGAATTACTAATAGGATAAGCAAATTATTTTTAAGAGTTTAAAAATCCCACATTACTTTTAAATTTGCTTGCTTGTTTAGTATTTTCTTGAAAACAAGAAAAAGCATGTAAATATTTAATGTTAACATTGTGGCAGAAATGAACATTTGCATATGTCGGGGTGGGAGGAAGAGGGCATTCAAGTCATCAAGTTTTGGCAGTTAATTTAGGTGGCTAAGTAGGAAGGTAATCTAATGCTTCCTCTGTAATTAAGGACAAGTCAATGTACAATTCCTAAATTTGGCTCCTGTTCTAAATCACTCCCTAAAGAAACCTATCAATCTCCACCGACTACAACAATGTAAATATCCACCAATGATTCAAATGCTAATGTTTAATGCCAACATCAAAGAGCAGAACGTTTAGCCCTAAAATACTTCATGTTATTAACTCTACACAATATAAAGAGCAATGACACTTTCCCCGCTTCATTATCAGTTAAGCTGCAATATAAAAAATTAGAACTAAGGGTGAAATTTTGATCTCAGCTACACAAGGGAATATTTGGAGTAATTCCACAGGAGATCCACAGAGACACATCATTAGAGTATTGGCTCTGAAATATTAGCATCCAATTCCTCATTTCACAGCCATGATTAGAGGCTCTATGAACTTAAATAGACTCTTTAGCGAAGTAAATGACATTTCTCCGCATAAGCATCAGGGTTTACTGGCTCTGAATCTGGTCTGCTGACTCAGCCACTACTGCCTGATAGGAGCTTGGGTACTATGAAAAAAATTAGCTCTTCATGATGCATTAGGAAATAAGATTCTCAAAAATAAAAAAGAAATGCTTAGGTGACAGACAGAAAAGGTTAAAAGGAGAGATGGCAAACAGCTCTATCAGCAGATATGAGATGGCAGATACAGAAATTGAAGGGTCTGCTGCTGCAAAAACATACACACGAGAAATAATCCCAGATTCAATGAATAATTGTGTACAACAAGCTGTTGAAATGCAAGTAAGAGTTTAGGAGGGGTCATACTTAAAAGGGAAAGCTAAGAATCACAGTGACAGGATCTCATCCCTAGTCTTAAACCCACTTAAGAGGAAGTGGAATCTGTCTTAAAAGTTCTGAAAAATACACTGACAGACTAGAAGAGTGGTTAAAAAGAGACTTAGCTACATGTACATATGTGTGTGCACATACTCATCTGTGTGTATGCCTGCATGTGCCTGTCTCTCCCTCTCTTTTTCTTTCTCTATGCCTGTATACATCAGAAACCAGATGGAAGTAAGATATGAGACATCCCACTCTGTACTTCTAAGATTTCTGGAGTTAACACTGGAAAAATGCCAAATATTCTGTGAATATTTTCCCTTAAGGTTTTCTGTGTTTCTGCATATGTGGATTCTCTTGTGTCTGGTACATGATTTAGCTCATTCAGTAAGAACAGGTCTTCAGTGGCCTGTTGACTTCAGGTAAGAGCTTAAGACTTCTACCTCTCTGTAAAACATAGTTAAAACTGGTCAAAAACTGCTGACAGAGGAAAAGAAGCTGAAGTAAAATCTTCCAAAGATATGTACATTTAGCACACTCAAATAGCTTTGTATGCTTAGAATCTTTAGTTAAAATTAACTTTTCTTAATTAATATTAATATTGAAGTGGCCAGAGTCATACGACTTATGACACTTGCTGTGAAAATTTAAATGAAAAGCATCAAGTCATAAACTACAGCTATCATTAAAGTCTGATTTGTTTTTTGTGCTGCCAACATAAAAAAACTACCTTATGGAAACATGAAGAGCAGCTTGTTGTAAGCTCGAATTTAGGATATTTATATTGGTTCCACCATAAGATTTCTGTGTCATTACCATGAGCATAATTTAGTTGTATTATGTTCACATGTAGACACCATTATGTAACACTTAGCTCAGACAAATGTCTCTGCTCTTGATCTTCCTTATTCTACTGTAGTTAATGACCAAATATTGTTAAAAATTGGGACACTAATTATCTGATGTCGACATGTTATGGATAATTAAGAATTGCTCACTCTGAAGCCATGCTAATTGTTTTTCACAGGTCTCCTTCTCTCGTCCTTGCGTCCTCAACAAAGCAAGTAGCTACAGGTTTATACGTACATCTCTGTCACGTACTTTGTCACAGAACATACATCATCCTTTCTAGCTCATCCCCGATTAATTTTGCTGGCTTGCAGCAATTATCTCTTCCTTTGTGACTGACCTCCTGGTAAATGGAGTGCATGATCACTGGACAATTTTTTCCTCCGTATTTTAACACTTAATTGATCCTTGTGTGACGACCATAAAAGAATACACTAAATTTAAGTCATAAAATGGTTGAAGTTGAGAGAAAGTGGTAACCATGTTTAAGCAATTGTAGTTGACAGCTGTAAAAATCAGATCTTGATAATGTTCTCTCATTTACCCTATTACTTGGTTCAGTTGGTTAAAGCTGTTAATGATCCTCTTGGATCAATGTCGTTTGCTTGTAGCTATAATTTACTGCATTGGTGGATTAGTACAGATGTTTTCATAGATAGCTCTGCATCATTCCACCAGATTGCTGTCTGCATCAAATTTGCTTCCATTCATCACTAATGAAGCAAAGAAAAAGAAAATCAGTATCTCCTATCTTCACTTTAACTATCGAACTTGGGATAACACTTTTATCGTTGTCAATTTGAAGTCTTCAACCATAGCTTCCTCAGTAAATTGCCCTATGAATTTTCTCTAGAAATAGAACCAATTATATATTTTTACTATTACGGGGAAAGACTACAGAAATGCTTAACTGTAAAAAAACAATTCATATGCCAAAGAGTAGTAGATATAACTGTTCAATTATGAATATGCCCTCTGGAGTCAGGGCTGTTTCTATCATATACAAAGCAGAAGAAACTACATAGGACAGCAACATAACAGAGCTGCCAAAAATTGTCCAGACTATTAATTATCCAGACTGTTCCAGCACCTGAAAAATCTGCTGCCACCCATGGAGTTGTCATAGTGGATAAGTCAGCAAAGGCTAGAGCTATTAGGGAAAATGTCTGCCTTGCTTATTACCCCACTAGCACCAGAAAGATGAAGTTCAGCTCCTCACAGACATTGGCTGTCTTCAACCTTTCCTGCCAGAGGTGAACCATTTACTCCCTCAACTGCCAGAAGGCCATGAGCCAGAAGAAGAAGATTTGTATTTTTCAACTGAGGGCTTGTTTAACCAAACCTCTGTTTTCCCTTCTAAAAAAGCAGTCTTGCTGGCACATGCAACAAATATTATAAAAGTAATATAATATCTATAAGTATCTGAAATAAAATCTGTTCCAAAAGAGCAGCAACATAATCACTGAATATTTCTAAGGAAAATACCTGTGAAAAAGCAAACTAGAAAATTCTGGACAAATCTACATGGCATTTTTTTTCTAGACAATTAATTATGAAAGTGAACTGCATCCATAAATGGTGGACTTGAACCTTGCCTTAAAAAAGCTCTAGATTCAAGGCATTTTTTATGTGGTCCTGTAGTGCATTTTTGGCATACTAACTCACTAGCTGTGATAGACTCACCACAAAAGTCTTCTAGCTATTCAGTAGGCACTAGTGTGAGCAATCTTTCCCATCCAGAGTTGTGTATTTAGCTATTCTACTATTTAAGCTTAAAGAAGAAACTTCTTTAGTTCTCCCTCTGTATGCTACCTTCTCTCTTCTAAAGATTTCCACAGGAGTCATTACAGTAGGTTGGCTTCATGACAAGCTGTCATCAAAAGCTTCACTATATAGAGATGTTTCAGTCCAAGAATTTTTTAATTTACTGCATACAACCTCAACTAGGATTTCACTTCTGGTAGCACTTATACACTTGCAACAGTGTCTTTCAGCAGTGATGCTCATTTCTCATTGAAAAAAAACATCTGAGCACTTAAAAGGCTTAGTTTGTTCTAATAACAATATGAATTCTTCAAAAGGTCTGAAACAAACAAATAACATTGAGTTCAGAATTCCTAATGATGATGTTCAGTACTTATTTAGATCCTGCATCCAGTTACCATATTATAGTTCCCAGGAAGCAGAAAAAGGAAGATCTGGAGATATAGTTCTGCTGCCAAAATCAAAGATCTGTGTCTTTGTACTGCAGCTCTCTTGAAAATCTTTGACATTGCTTGGGTCTTCGCAGAACTATGTAATAAAGTTCTCAAGAAGTTTTAATAAAGCTCAAAGAGCTGTTATTTAGTTGCTACTCTGTTGAAAAAGACTTGTGGTCATGAGAAATAATCTAAGTATGGATGAAGTGAAAGAAGAAACCAGACATATCTACAAGGGTCTAAAAACCCACCCTGAGATTGTCACAAGTAGAGCTCTTGAATTTTACAGATCTTTTGTGGGATTGGTCATAGTGTAATATTAACACACATACTTCTTTTCAAGATCAGGATTAGTTTTTCATCACTGCTTTTATGAACACAATTTAACTCATAAACGTTAAGGAGATATATGACCCATTTTTTTTATCTTTTAAAAAATGGCCTCCTAGTTGTTTGTGTGACAATAGTAGACCAATCTCTCCTTTCTGTGGCTAAATTGTACTTTATATCAATCATTTTCTTCCTCAAGTACATCTTTTTTTTTTATTGTGGGGCTGGTGAAAGTATGCTTGAGTACTGTACATTTGACCATGGTGACATAACCTGCTATTTCCATAGCTCAGTGCACCGGGAAGTCAACAGCCCTGCAGCTGTCATGCTTCTCTGAGCAGGTTGCTACCAAACATTTAACATGCATAGCTTAATTGGACCATTTCTAATTCAAGCCTTTGGTTCTGTGAAGCCGAAGCTTTATCTTTGTGTGTAGTTACCCTATAGAGTAGCTTCCCACTCTTCTTACCTCTAAATATTGTAAAATTCACACAGTCGTTACTAGAAAAAAAGTTTGTTAGCAAAAATTATTATATCTATTTCTAAAAAGCTTTTATGGTAGAGCTGGATAGGAAAGAGTTCTGATATCCATTTGAGGGGAAAAAAAAAGTATTTTTGGTGTACTTTAAAAAAAAGTTCAAATTACATTCAGCCACAAGCTGATGCGCAACAACCTGATACGGTCAGACTCAAAATGTGATATGAAGTTAAAATTTCTTTTCAAGATGACAGAGCACCCACTGCTTTTGTTCCTGCGTGTTCTGATAGAGCACAAGGTTCAAATCCTGCTCCTATTGAAGTCAATGACAAAACTTCCATTGACTTCAGCGGTGCAGGATCAGACCCTAAGCAGTACAGCTAACATCTGCTTTCTTTTTTTCTCTCTTATCTTTCAGTGAAAAATATTGGAACAAATAGAACTAAATATCAGGGGAAAAAAGGAATTAACATCAATTAGCTATTCTGTGGCAAGTTTTCATATGAAAAGTATTGTTTGTCATTTCAATTTTTTTTGGATATGTACATAAAATGTTATCAAAACTGTTAAATATATATATGACATACCATATTATATCCTACATAGATGTTTCCTGCTTTGTGAAAATCCTAAAGAAAAATCTAACATCTAATAATCTTACTACAATAATGCTGCAGCCTAGCAATTCTGCAGTATCTCTATAACCTTGTGGATTTCACAACATTAAATATGACCTGATACAATCAGTGAGTGAACAAACTGGTTTCCTTGATCTGATGGTATTTGCTATACAGAGACTGGAATCCTTATCAAGCTTTTATCCATCAGTTTAATTCAGGCATAAATTCAGTTATCGCCTCCTGTAAAAATATCTGTGATATTAGTTCAGGGTAATGTGATTGCAGATCAATAGGCAGCCTTAACTCCACAGAAATAACGCAATCCATTTTTTCAATGTAATGAGAAGAAATCTAAAAAAGTAGAAGAATAATAACTATCATATGTAACTAATTTCTACTCGAATTTTTCCCTTTTTAGTTGGTCGCCGTGGAGTTCAGAACACTTACAGAGCTATCCTGTCTGCCTACTGGTTTAGAAAAAAGTTTTAAAATATTAAAATATATTAAAATATATCTCAAATATCATTAAGAATAACACAGGAATCCCTATAGCTCCCATTAAACAAAATAAGCAAAAAGGTAGCCCAAAATACAGTCATCATCACATATATATTTCTAAAAACCACAGTTTAATGAAAGCGTTTAATGAATATTAGTTTTGAGACATGACTTTTCATAAAATAATTCCCCCAGCTCAACAGGTGGAATGCATTTGGTAAAAGAAAAACATTATTTTTATAATCTGAATTCTTTCTACATGAAGCATTGCTTTCAACATATATATATATTATATATATATACATATATATACATTTACATATATATATATGATGTAGCCATATCAAAGTGGGAAAACAGATCTACATTTGGAGGTTAGAAGATGAATCATAGCTTAAAAAGCAAAATCACTAGCAGGAAATATCAAATGAAACCTATAGCTAAAGGAAGTCCACTGAAATGGGAAAACATAGAAGAAATGTTTAGCTGACCACTGAAGCTGTTTGTAATAAGCTGTCATGTATCACCAGAGGTGAACATTAGATGGAAGACGTAGATGAAGGTAGATTAAAACAACTTGGTGGCATCACGGGAAGAAGCCAAAATGGCCTGGGGAAAGAAGAGAAGTGAGAATAGGACTAGAATGCTGAGGTCATACTGACTGGGAAAGCCGCAGGCATCAATCTTCTTGATTGCTGCCTCTGCTGGGGGACAGTTCATTGCTGAAGAAAAGTCAGGTTTAAGTGAGACTGACAGGGAACAGGAAACAAATAGATGTCAATAGTGCAGAGACTATGAAAGAAGAGACTTTAAAAAATGAGCAGGGATAATTGAGAGCTGGGGAAAAAAAGTAAAAAGAAACAAGAGAAAAATTATGAGCAGCAAGAACAAAAGGAGAATGTAGCATGTGGGAGAAAGTAAAGTATCTCCTCTGTTTAGAAAGACTTCAGAATTACCTAAGAAAGGCAGAACCCATATCACACATTTACATTTTTGCATTAAACCACTTCCTGTCATGTAAATCAATGGTACTGTTGCTAATAGTCATGATTTTATAGCACATAATGTTTTCTCTGTTCAGGTTGCTGGGATAATACCATTTTGAAAATATCTGTTCCCTTTTTTTTTTTTTAACTGTGGATTTTGGGATCTGTTGTTTGTAGGAAATGGTCTGAAAACTGAACTCTCAGATGTAAAAATGGAATAGCAAATTAACATATATAAATTGTCACTAAAAGAGAATGGTTTTAGAGAGTAAGCCTTGATTATGGAACTGAATCAGGGTTTTTTAACCACTTCAAGTTGTCAGCATTAAGTGCATATGAAGGCACAGCATGACCTAAGAGTGCTGTGGGGCACCTTTCTCTTGCTGTGAAGAAGCAGCAAGCATTAGCAAGTGCTTCCTGCACAAGAGCAGTTTAGGAACAGTTATTGTCATTACATTTTAACTTCTGTTTGTCATGTTAGGTTACAGTAATAAGACATTATGAGTGCTCCCTTAGATATGATTTTTTTTTTTTCCCCAACAACTATAAAACCAACTAAAACTGGCTCAGGACACATACTAAAATTTTCTCAAATCCTAATAAATCTTGGGATTCATCCAAAATATCTTAATTTTTATCAAAGTCGGGGTATGTTAGGTGTACATCACCCTTTACCAGAGATTAGTCCATTGACCACTGAGATAAATTACAGAGGAAGGATGCATAAATATAGTTTTAAAAGCACACTATCTTTGCAAAAGTGTCAACAGAAAAATTATGAAACTGTTATTGAAACATATTTTGTAAAATATTTGAAAAATTATACATGTCAAAATATGACAAATATTCACCTGCTGGGAAACCTATCCAATTTCCATTCGCCTTTTGAGTATTGTATGGAAAAAATGTAAAATCTGGAAAGGTATTTGATGCCTCAAAAGGAACTACCAGTACAACCAAAAGGTGACTTTCTTATTAGGGAAGTGGTAAATTTTCTCTTTGGTAAACAAACGTTCAGTAAGCTTGCAAAGGTAGTGCTTGTCAGCTGTTCGCCAGGTGCAGCTCTTCAGCACATTCATTTATTGTAACTGAAGCTTAGTCACATTTAAATCTGAATCCTACAAGGATGCAGGGATTCACATAGATCAGCCTGCAATACTGGGATGATATCCTGTGTTCTTTATATGGTGCTGGATAGGCAAGATATGAAACAAAATGGTTTACTCCTGGGGGACTTACTGTACTTAATCTTGTCAAAAAAACAGAAAACAAAGCAAACCCAAAAACCTCATGGTTCTTGGCTGAAGCAAAAAATTATGTCATATGACAACTGATAGCCTAGTCACAAAGTCTTTTTAAAACAAGGAATGAATAGCAATGTGTCATACATATATATGTATAAGCAATGTGAATGATACCTACCCACTTGCAGTCATTTTATTGTGTTATTTCCACAAATATAAATAGGCTTTTATTCACCACCTGGTTCTTTTATGTGACATGCTCTCTTTGTCTCATCAAAGCTTGTTATATGTGGGTGAAGAAACACTGAATATATTCCATATTCCCATTCTTTTATCAATAATATCCTGTTATCATTTCACAATGATTTGAATTCTGTGACTACAGACACAAAGGAGCAATTCAATTAAAGCAAAACTACAAAGGAAAAATCTCATTGCAATCCTCTGTGCAACTGGTGAACCCAGTAATTGTATATAGCCACCTATTGTGCTAGCATAATAACATGTGAAGAAGGTTTAGTTAGACACATTTACACACATAAAAAGCAATATGGGCATAGAAAAAGTCAATTTTGCCAAAAGTATAGAATAGTCACACAGTAACAAATGAGAGCTGCATGAATCCTAGTTTACTTGGCTATAAATAAATCCAACACTTCTTTCTCTCCATGGTAAAATAAAATAGGAGCACAGAAGCATAACAGTCTCCTTTGAG
Organism: Pyrocephalus nanus; assembly: GCA_038380795.1. Classification (NCBI taxonomy): domain Eukaryota; kingdom Metazoa; phylum Chordata; class Aves; order Passeriformes; family Tyrannidae; genus Pyrocephalus; species Pyrocephalus nanus. The sequence goes on from CM076260.1 coordinate 38,623,289, forward strand.
CAACCAGTCTCTTTCTGTTCAATTATAGTCATCAATCTGTTCCACCTAAAATATTTTCCTCCTTGAGAAACCAAAGAAATCAGTATTAAGATCCAAAACATGCTGTTGCAAAAATAATGTAAAAGAGGTCTTTCCTTTTGGTAAATGCATTTGTTCTGAAAGCCTGTGTTTTCTTTAATGCAAATTTTGTAATTCAGTAAAAAAAAAAAAAAAAAAAAAAAAAAAAAAGAATCAGAAAATCTTTAAGACCTTGGAAAGGAGAAGTGAGGGTTACCCTCATTTTACAGACAGAGAAAACTGCAACAAAAAGAGCTTAAAACCATTTTTTTTCCAAACTCTGTCTCCTATGTATATTCCTTTTAGATGTCCAATTGAAGCCTTTAAATCCTGATATTCAGAAGTGCTAAACAGACAAAGTTTCAGTTGTATGAGTACCCTTTCTCTCAACCATGACAGTGTCAAATCTTTGGAAATGCTTGCCTGTGCATAATCCCACAGTAAACTGGAGAGCAAGGAAGGAACAGAGTCAGGTCTCCTGCTTCCTGCTCCGTGCTCTTACAAAACTTACCTAGGAGGTTGAAGGATTTTTTCGTTACATGAAATCTTTAGGTAAAGTCTAGATGTTGTCTCTAATATATACAGAGGCTATAGTTTTACTAACATCTCTGGTCTTGGTGTGAGGATCATTTCACAAAATCATATCACTTATGCTATTTATACCATAGCACAGGATAACCATGTTATATCTTCTGACCTAATAAAACTCCTGTAAATCTATGACTATGAGAACACAAGATAATAAATTGTAATGAATTCTTGGGGAAAACACAACATAGTTGTGATTAAGGCTTTTATATCTTGCTGAGATGTGATACTAGCCACCAAATTGCACTGTTTCTTCCTCTACTCTGTGTGCCACTGAACCATCAAAGCACATAAAGCCAATTTGATTTAGCTAAATACGAAAAAGTCCAAATCCTCTTCCTCATGTGGTAGTTCTGTACAGTCATCGACAGAGAGCAGTACACTGTCCACCTGCACACATTTGAAGAATTACAGAGAATTATTTTAAAGATGAAAAATCAAGGTGCCAAAATAATATAATATGTGGTGCAAAAATAGTTTCAGGGTAATTTTTCTGTGCTCAGAATCTCATCATAAACTTCAAGAACTGAATGAGCACAGAGACCAATCCTTTCAGTCACAGAGATGGTTCCAAAATAATATAAAATGTGCATTTGGAATCCAGGAAAGCACTATGGGGAGATTAAATATCCCATAAATATTCCAGCCTAACTTTAACAACCATATAAACTGTCCTAGTTTTGGGGAGAGGGAGGAAAGGTTTTGAACTCAATTTCTTGTCCTTTTTTTTTTTTTTTTTCCTGAGATGATCATCTTCAAAGTACAAAATAACTACAGTTTTTCCTGTTTGCTCATTGACCCTGTATAGCAAGTTTTTCTCATAGCATTACTGTAGGGGATCATTTCTACCACACTAAAAAAAATTCCATAATCACAGTCATTGAAATTTTCTCCAAGATGTAAGTATGTAGTATCCTTTAAAACATTAGTTAGCTGTTCTTATAGGAAGGATCACACCAGTTATTCACTTTATGTTTTCTTTTAAGGCATTTCTTCAGAAGTCAGATCTTGAAAATAATGTTCAGTTTAAGACCTTTTGTCCAAAGTATAAAAGGTTAGTTTTACTATCCCCTCATAAAGCCCACAGCACACTATTGCCTATAATTTTATCAACAAGCAACTCACCATTTCAGAAACCTAAATCACATTTTTTTTCATTCAGCTGCAGACAACTAAAGCCCATTTTCCCCCTGGGGTGATATGCTAGTTTGATTTTATTTTCCCTGACATTTCACCTGTCAGATTATGATAAATAGAAGAAACAAAGAATAATCATCGCATTCTCACTGCATCTCATAATCAAATATCTGGAAATACAAGATAAATCAGAAACATTATCCTGAGGGAAAATATTAACACTGAAAACACCATCAGATATCCAAATCATCTTCCAGTGACCTAGGACTCCCACATGTATTTAAAGAATTCAGAGAGGAAGCCTGCATAGGACTGTCACATCTACTTTTTTTTATCTTCAGATACTAGGGAATGACCTACAATGAAGTAAGCAGACAAAAAGAAAGTTATAGAGTTAAGGAATTCTATATAATAACAAAGCTGTGTATCTTCTTTAAGTCTTTTCATCAATGCTTTCTGAAAGCAATCCTGAGGCCAAGAATCAGGATGGGTTATCATTAAATAGTATAAGCTCAAATTAACTATTTGGCAAGGTGAAAAGATTAATGAGCCAGAACACACCAAACATGCCCCTGATTTACTGCATCTGTAGTTTGCATGTTCCAAATTTCTCTCGGTCTCACAGTGCTGAGATTCATAAGTGATGAAAACTTACCTGCCTGGCCGGTGGTAATACTGACAGCTGCAAAAAGCCTCTGGGAACGACTCAAGTCAGAAACCCCATTCACAGCTTCAACTTCAAAGGTGTAGTTAGCATGAGCTAGCAGGTCCATGACAGTGACATAGTTATCTACTAATCCAGTTTGCTGGGGCATATATCCAATGTTACTCCCACAGGGAACACACTCGCCCTGCTCCCAGCTGCACCTCTTGCACAAAATGCGGTAGGTCACATCACTTCTTCCCCCGTTGTCAGCAGGAGGACTCCACTCCAAACTCACGGTAGTCTGGTTGATATTGAAAATTAGGTTCTGTGGTGCAGATGGAGGTCCTACATTACACACAAAAAAGTGTAGGGTAATTACACAAAACCACAGTGGGACACATAGCCAGCATTTTAATTACTGAGACAGAAAACAGTTGAAGCATTTTTCTCCACATAAACATTTCATTATTTTTATTACAAGCTGCATAAAAGCTTCCTTGAACTCATTTGGTAAGAGCTTTATTTATTTTCCATTAAGGCATCAGAATAACAATTGTCTGTATATTTACTGCTACTGACTTTAGCCGTTTCTCCTCTGTGCAATTAAAAGGAATGGTTAACGCACATTAAAGGTTCTGGTTTATAGTTTTCCCCAATATGGGATTTGTTCATCTCTTCTAAACATACTGCACAAGCTGCATCTAGTCCTTTGTTATCAGCTCCGATATGATTTACAGAGATATTTGTTGCTGCTTTGGATTTAGGAGACTTCCACTATTTAAACCAGCAATCTGTGCAGGCCAGTCTATTTGCAGTTAGAAGGTTAAGTCAGATCCAATTGCAGTTCAATCAAAGCACAGATCCACACAGGTTACTTTTCATTTTTCACATTACTAATTTTGGTATTGTATCACATAAAGTACACTTTCTACAACAATTTTATGGCCATGGGAAAACTGTGCCTGTATTCTATCTATTACAATGAGTTACGCACTTATGCAACATGCAGTGTTTTCCAATGCTATATCAAGCAAACATGAAAATTATATTTATGCTGATTCCATATTCACTGTCAACTCTTTTTCCCTCTGCTTTTCAATTTAATTTACTGTTGCAAAGGTACTTTTCAAACACAGGAAAAGTCAGACAAAACTACTCGCTGCAAGTCGCTGCACTTGGTTGGTTAAGCAACGTCCCTTACTATTAAATTCATGACTCACTCACTTGTGCATGCGACATATGGTGGATCAGAAGGTGCTCTATAATAGCTATCTTCACAGTCGCATCTTGAAGATCCTTCCTTGTCAGAGAAGCTGTGAGTAGGGCAGCGGGAGCACTGCAGATCTTGTGAGGAGGATTTGTAGAACCCACGGCCACAAGCTAAGGCAGAACAAAACAAATTAAGGTTCAGATTTGCATGGACGTCTATTCTGATCTTTTTTTGCTTCTGTTACATGAGGTACATATTCCTGTAAACATATGTACTGCCAACTCTGTTATGTTGGCTCAAGCAAGACATTATGCTAACAATTATTTTTTCTTCAGATGATGCTGCTAATGATTTTGTGGCATTTTTTATGAGTTCAAGTATACACTACAGATACCTCAACAGCTGGCAGTACAGTATTTTAAAACAGAGGGCTGCATAAATACACCAAGCACCTGTTTTTCAACAAAGAAGAGTACAATAATGGTATGAAACACCTGGATGCCTGAAATAGGCCTAAAAAAGGAAAAACCAGTCTTGAGATCTGATCTAAGGCCACTGAAGTGTTTCTTGTATCTGAACTAGTTGTTTTGGACTTAATGGAGCAAAATGTTTTCTTCTCTGATCTGAGAAACCCAAATAAGCTGTAACCCACTAGCAAAATCCTGATTCTGAGGAAAAGAATGAGGTGTGAACACTTGTTGGAACAATAACTCTGGTAGGAACAAACAGAAAGAGGAGAGCAGACAGTGTAAAGTGCACAATAGGTTTTTTCCAATTTCACAGAAAGACACAAGTAGGTTGAAATTAATTTATTAAAACTTTCAAGAAATAGATAAAAGGTAGACGATTGGAAATATTCACATAAGTTGATTTCTTACTTTGGTAAGCCTGCTGTGAACCCACGAAAGTAAAAAAAATGTGCTGTGTTTTAACACTGATGTTCAGAAATACTTCTTGCAGTTCCCAAAGTATAAACATCCATAAAACACATCTACCATGATACTTTCAAACAACCTAAGCACTCCAAGCTAGACAGCCAGCTTAAGAATGTATAAACTATGAGGACTGTAGGGAATGAGGAAGAGGGAAGCGGGGATCAGACAACTCTAAAAGTGTAAAGAGATTAAGACTCAATTTCAGCACTGAGATTATGGGCAAATTTACAAACACTGTCCATTCAAAACAAAATACAGAAGTCCTCCAGAACTTTCTAATAAAGCAAAGGGTTTTTCAACCACACTATTTTACTCTTTTTTTTTCCAACCCCAACAGACAGTCTAACCTTCTTAAGCCATCACCTGTATGCAAAGAAAAGGGACAGCAGGTGAAACTCAGTACTGGGTATCAAAATATTAAAGCTAGTTAAATAGTCATTCTGAGTTCAGAGAGAAAGAATTTACTTTGGTTATATTCATATTTGCTTGGATATTTTCTCAGAACAGAAATGCAAAGTATCAAAAGACACTGATATTTGGAACAGTTATTTCAGTTGTCTGGTACTGCAGTGATGGAAAGAGCATGAAAACAATGATCTTCATCCAAATCTCACTAAGTCAATGAGGAGAACCTTTGACTTTCATAGCCTTTGGACTGGACCCATAGTGTAGCTACAGCAACATGATTCCTATTAACCTGATTAATTTTAGGTAATCAAAAAAAAAAAAAAAAAAGGAGGCAATACTTAAGATAACAGTAGATTGAAGTTGGTGAATTATGTAAATCAGTAGTGTATCACACAAGTATAAACCAATAGGAAATACTAGCACTCTATTACTCTATCTACTAACTTTTTAAAGAAAAATATGCTTAAAGGACATAAATTGCCATAACATTTGGAGTTTGTTTTGCTGAAAAAAGAAAAAAAAAAGTGGATGAAAGCTAAATTACCTGCAGAGCAAATTAGCATGCAAAGCTTGTATCCTTTGACTTTGACAAAGGGGCATGTGTTTGCATTAGAAGAAAATCTAGTCCTTCTTGCAAAGGTTTGATTCTACCACAGCAGCTGTTATATATGCTATTTAAAAATGAAGACAGAAAGAATTCTGGAGAAGCACTTCAGATAAACATGACCTGTGAATTCATAGTTGTGGCAAATTCAACTCAGAAGCATCCTTTTACACCTTCATTCCATATTGTTTCAGAATTTCCTGACCAAAGAGCACAAAAGCTGAACTGATTTGTAGGTATGAACCTAAGACATATTTAAACTTCTGTCTGCTTTTTTCAGTACTTGCAATTGAAATGTAGCTAAAATTACCAAATAACAGTTTCCTGCCTTTCTTAAATAGTCATGTTCCTCCCGTACCAAACAAAACACTGGACAAATACACAGGATCTTCCAACACGTAGTCCTCTGCAAAGCAAAGAGCAACTCAAAAGGCAAAGATCCCCACTGTTTTTCCAGTCTGTCCTTCTCAGCAGGGAACATTACACAGCAAAGATGTAGAGAGTAAGATTTCAGACAGAAATAACAAAACATAAATAGAAAATTCCTTTTCAGTTTTTGTTTGTTTTTTTTTTTTCCTGATGACTTGATCAAGACATTTATATGCTTAGTCAATCACTATTTAAAGTAAGTGTGCATTTCTTACTACAGTTCAAAGGATCTGAATATCTGTGACTAGTTTACATGACTGAAAGCCAATTATTCTTCTGCAGAGCTTACCACAGGCAGCAGTTTCGGCATTCATACCATGCTACCATTCCATTAGCTTTTGTCCACTAAGAGGCTTCTTATAAATCCCTGAGATATAAAGGGCAGAATATTCCAGCACTGATATTTTTAAAAGTGTGAAAATAGCACTTTTAAAAAGGATTTCTAAAACCTCTAGAGTTCTTTACAAAGGAGACTACACAGGAGACTACACAGGCCTATAATTAAGAGTACTAATTGGAGGAATACAACTAAATTATTCTCCTATCCATCTTCATAAATTTATCACAAAAAAATGGATTTTTCAGCCTAGTAGTGGATTTATTCTATTGCTCAAAAATATGGATCTTTATCTGTTTTTGACGTATTTCATTGTCCTTGCAAAGAAACTTACAACTGAAAACTCTACCAAGACAGTGTTGCACAGATCATTTATGAAGGTGTGAGAACTCGACAGTAAGCTATACAGATCACAGATGGAAATGAATCATTCAAAAATACTGGTTTGACTGTTTTTTCCCCCTCCCTTTCATCCTATCTTTCCAAATTGCCACAGTGGATTTTTTTATATTACAAGTAATTTTGAAATATTGTTTCCTTCTACGCTGTTTTAATTCCACATATTTTGATCCAATTTAGTTCTTCATGTAATATTTTGAAGATTACAGAGACAGGTGGTATAAAATCCCCACTGCTACCACCTCTATAAGAGACATTAAAAAATGCTAATTGTAAAAAACAAAAACAAAACCACACATATTAGCCAAACATCAATCTCTGTACATCAAGCTCTGTACATTCAAATCTAAAGGTATAAAAAGAGGCACTGTTCCACAAAAGTATCTCATGGCAAAGCTTGAGGCAACTCAAATGACATTTGAACCCATACATTTTAATATTCCCATTAATTAGTGCAGGAGAGTACTCATCAGCAGCACTCCTTCCCTGTAAAGAGAGCCTATATTGTAAATAAAGGTACAGAACTCAAGCAATGATAGAAGACATGCAGGAGGGTATAACTGGTGAGGCAGTACACTGATGTTGTAGCTCTAATCCTCATTATTGCTGATTCGAGCAAAATGTGAACTCATTTATGTTCCTCAGGCAAGTTAAGATCTAGGAGTAGTTTTGCAACTGAAGAACTTCTGAGGTACTGGAAACCACAAGGCAGGAGTGGGGAGAAAGGGAAGAAAGCCAGCACAAAATACGATTTCCTTCTATTCAATGTCTTGTGTCATTTACAGCTGCTAATTTAAAAGAACAGCTCTTCCCCGACAAAGCTCCCGTTGTGTTCAAACAGCTGCTCCAAAGTCTTACATGTTACTGACAGCACAAAGACACAGAACAGCACCTACCAGCCTGACCTCAACCAGTCTTCAAACAACACAAGAATTAGTTTTTAATTCTTTCCCCATATATTACAAAATCAATAAATACAGGAGAGAGTTTTGCTTCAGCCAAAGCACAATTCTTTGCTTAATATCTTAGCTTCACAATCATTAGGGACTGTCCACTGGTGACCCTCCCAGGGCTGACCAGCACCTTGGATTTGTTCACTTGTCTGCAATAGCCATGGCTGCTCCTCAGAGCAAATCTTCCCACCTCCACTGCAAAGCAAAGAGATTTCTCTTGTTGGGAAGCCGGCAGAGTTCCACTGTGAAATACAAAGATCATATGAACAAACTCCCTTGGATGAGAGAGCTTCCTTATGCCATGGAGCTGCAGTTTGAAACTGAGCAGGGCATTGTCGTTTCATAATTGAACTTTCTTGTCTGGAGGACCTAAATAAAGTGGTACACTATCCTGGCTGTATGCCATGAAAGGCCCTGGAGAAGATCACACTAGCAGTCTTGGGCTTTCTTGGACTAAGTTGCTTTCTTCTTGTACATCTTGTACATCCAGTGGCACTCAGCCGTAACAAGGACGTGGGGGTGACAGCAGAGCCTGGCACATGGCTGGGCAGTTGCAGCATCAGTGCACGGTACCCACTTGAGTACACGTCCAGCATATGCCACTACAGTCTGTGCATTCACAAACATTTTTAGCCAGCATGTCTGGTATCCTTTAAGGGTCTATACAAGCACTGTAAATAATGGAATATTGCAAAGCCAAAAGTAAATACTGAGGAATTAACGCACCCTACTAGGAACTGTGATGCCACATTCGTGGCACAAGAAGGCATAAGATGCTGACTGCAGCTTACGGAGAAAAATAGCAGCTTCTCTGCTGTGAGCTCATCCCATGCTTTAGTGGCCTGGTAGAGATCAAATAATGCACATTTTTATTTTCATATTTATAAAAAAACAAATTCAAAGAACCTCTGGAGAAGAGAATTGAGGCAGATGTAGAGAGCAACAAACAGCAGTCTGGAGTCCCGCTTGTGTGACAGGAAAAAAGGGACATGGTAAGCCCTGTTCGTTTTTATGTCACTATAAACACTATGAGACTCCTTTTGCACCTAGGAGAGCTAGGGAATTTAAACTGGGTGTGATGATGGAAATATGGTGAGGGCTATGAGTGACATATGTAACAAGTGATGTTTATATAACCAAAGGAGAAATAATAAACAGTTATAGGGCAGTGACGCACTAATCAAGAAATTATTTTGCTGCTACAATAATGCAAATTTAAAATAAAAAATAAAAAATCTCTATTTGTAGAAGTACAAGGTTTCCCATGTGGCACATCAGCTTAAGACTTACAGGGCACACAATTGTTTCAGCATATTAGACACCTGATTGAACATGGGTTTTGATAATAATTTTTGAGTTTATATGAAAATAATGAAATGTAATGAGTCGCAAAGAGGTGACTGCACTAATTACTGTTTGATCCCGTTATAAAAAGTAGACTAGTGTAAAAGGAGAAAAATACTGTGCTAGCAGAACGGGAGAGCTTGTCTGTTTATTCTGATTTGCTTGCCATTCCCTGAGTTTGCCATCACTAGTAAGTCTTAGTGGTGTATGTGACACAATTTCACGCAAACTTAAGGAGACGAAACTAACATTTAAAATACAATACTTTTTCAAAGCCAGTGTCAAAGGAGTAATCACTGAGTTTCAATGACACTAGTATTACTTATGAACTTGGGGTACCAGGCTGATCCCACTGAGGACCATTGTAAATTGACTGCCTGTCTTGGGAGAGCTCAGGTTTTCCCCTGGGTTCCTCCCTTCTCTTTACTTGAATAAATTGACTATATATTAAAGTGATCCTATACATTGAACTTTTTCCTGCAAGCACTGGCTAGAATTTGTTTTATATCTGTGAGATCCTGACTCTCCATTCCTGTGATTTGTTATCAACTCCCTGTCTTTCTACCCTCCTCAAGCCTGAGAAAATTAAAGACAATTCAGCTAACCCTCTTCTCACAGAAATTACGTATATACACAAAAAGTGTGTGCAGATGTTTCCTGGATGAAGTTATGCAGCTGCAAAGACTTTATTAATTATAAAATGCAAAATGGATTGTTCTGTAATTGAAACTCTCTGGGGGTCTGATACATTTGAAAATTAACATACATATATGTATGGTCAGGACCTAGATGGATGCCATTAGATTATTTATTACCGACAGATATTTTAGCTAATGCAGAAAAAAGAGACGGTCTTTCTCCACTAGAGCTTTCAAATTCTTGCTTCATATTACTGTCTATGATTCCATAACTCAGGACTAAAAGCACAGCTTGCAGAAACAGTACTCCCACTGCTAGTGTTGCTGACCTCATCTACGATGGACAGGTCTAGAATTTTTATTTTAATCCTATTGACAGTGCCTCAGTGGGAGTAATTATAACAGTCGGCCACAAATCCAGACCTCCTGTCACTGATATATTAGTTTTTTTCACAACGAAAATGAGCAGCAGGCAAGGAGGATAAAAGCAACATGGGGTAGTGATTATAATAAAATTTGTCAACCCCATTCTGTATTAACCTGCTACAAACACATGACAATTTGGCATGGGAGACATCAGAAATACAAAAGGTTTAATCTTTCACAGTATCAAAATTAAAATTTTGAAAATCATTTGGGTTGTATTGTTCTCTTAAGAGATACTTGGCTGGTAGATCACAATGTCAGCCACAGGCACTTTTTAGCCAAAGTCTCTGAACAGTTTAGATAAACTGAAAGCAGACCATTATAAAACAATTCCCAACTGTGGATTTCAATGTGAAATATTACACATAAGAAGTCCAGTAACAAAAAGAGACTTCATAACCTCTGATCCTCTTCTCCAATAATTTGTGTATGTTCAACTCGTGACTATGTTTGAAACTGTAAATTATTTTTATAGTGAAAGATGGCATCTGTTATGCCTTCTCAGGCACCTAATATATATTGTTTTATAAGGAGCTTAGACTGTAGTATTTTATTTGTCTAACTACTATGCAATGCTAAATGTCTAACTTAAAAAGAAGTTTATTTTAGCTTGATTTTTAAACTGTGATAGCATCTAAAGATTATTCATGTTTCAACCAAGGAATTATGTTGTATGGTTTAGCCAGAGTAAACTCAAGACCCTTAACAATGCCTCAGCTATAGTGTGAATGACATATCTAAACAGGGCTGTCCCATGGCTGCATACCATCATCCACTGAATGTTTGTTGTTGCCTGTCAGGAATCTCTCAGACTTCGTATTCATTTCCCAAGCCTACTATGCCCCTGTTGTCCAAAATCCTGCTAATGTCTTTTGAGAAGTGTTCACGTACTGTGGGTCACAAAAATAGATCCAGAAAGAGAATGCTTGCTAAGTAATAGTAACTTGTTCTGATTTTTCCCTGAATGAAGTGAAAGCTTCGCCTCTCTACAAATGCTCTTAAAAAAACAAACAAAACCCCAAAATTGAGCATGCCATCACGTGGGCCTTTTTAACTTATCTAGTTACAAAGAAACATAGACATAAAAAACTATACTGCTGTTTTCCTGGCTAATTTATACACAAGGACAAGGTAATCAGATTGAAGAACATATCCTACAAATCAAAGAATACCCAATGTCACTATACCATAATAGCAAAATTACTTTCAATCTAATCATTCTAAATGAGTACATAAAAGACTACATTTAAATGGCAATTAGAGACACTCTAGCACATTCTGGGGAGAATTAATTAACTGGGGAAGCTAAAAGTTGTGCATTGAGGCTATGACATAATGTTTCTCTAAATTTTCAGTTTACAAGGATAAGGCATGTGCCTCTGTCATGGTTAAAGTAGGTTTTGTATTTCATTCCCTCTTTCCAACATTGTTTTGGAGAAACTGTTCCTTTAAGAGCAAACACCTCACCACAGCTGGGCAAGGGGTGAGCAGGAAGGAGTGAGCACTGCTATTCCCAGCTGCTGGGGCAGAAGCAGATCTCTCTCCATCTTGGACCACAGCTCTGGCTGGCAGGGAAGAGAGAGGGAAGGAGAGAGACTCACAGACTGTCAGAGCCACCAATACACTGGCACCTTCCCCTGCACCCCTGCCAGGGACTTCTTGAAAGGGAGCTGCCCAGGAGCATGGCAGAAAAATGAAAGTAGAAAAGATATTCTGGGGAAAAAAAAGATATTTCTGGCTTTCCTGTTCATTCTTTGCCTATTTTTTTCCCCTTTTCTTCAACTATGCCCTTCCCTCAAGATTAGGTTTGCAAGGTACTCAAGCAGCTTCTGCACAGAATTGAATGACAGTTCAACTCATTAGCCAGCTTGGAAGCAGATTCTCCACACTTTGCAGGACGTGGTGTAGGTTCAACACGAAAAAAATGAATCCATTCTCAAAGTTTTGTCAGCAGTAGAAATTTTATCTGTCTTTTTCAGAAGGTTCTCAACTTGTCAGAGAATTAACGAAAAAATGCACCTGATTTTCTCATAGCTTCTGCATCTTTAGGTTTTAGTTATTGCTCTGTCCTCTTTTATTGACTTGAAAATATTTAATTATAACTTTTTAAAATTTTTTCTAAAAAATCTGTTAAACCAACATTGACTAATTATTCAGCAAGCCTAAGATTATGAACCAACTGGTGTTATGGAAGTTATGATGGTCTGATAGGAAAGTTATGTGATTATCTAACTGAGCAGAATGATCAGCAGAGAACAGGCAACTGCTTCATCAAAAAGAAATTGGCTATGCAGACTACAATATCAGTGGTGTTTTTTTTCTAAACAGATGTATGAAAAATTTATGCTAAATTTGCCACATTCCTATAATAATTTTTTTCTTGTTGGGGATTTTTTGGTGGCTTTTGGGGTTTTTTTACTTTTACATAATTCAACTCAGCCACAAGGAAAAAAAAAAAACAAAACAAACAACAAACCCACTGGTAATAAAATGCATACAATAGATTGTTTTAATGATTTTTTTTCTTTAACTTTTTTGCTTCCCTATTTGTGGGGTGTAGGTCAAACAATAAAGTATCAAGAAAATCCTTGTAGCCTACAGTGTCGCCAGCTTGCTAGCTTATACAGCTTATACACTTAAATAATAAACATCTTTCTGAGTTCATAAAGGACTTTTGACTAAACTCCTCTGATGTCACAAACGTTTTGTACAGCCATACATTGTCCATACATAAATGAACACTTTGAGGTTCTTTGTGATTGACGGCACGTCTTAGGTAAGTTTTCCTGTTGTTATGTAAAGAGAATGAAGAACATCAAAAAAAGGTCCAAGCAAATGAAAATAAAGACATTTGGGAAGGGGAGTGGCACATATTTAGTGTTTGCTTGTTTTCTAAATAAAAATACAATATAATCTGACCACTGACAAATCATTTGGAAAATAAGTTTTAAAAAAATTTTGAAAAAACATCTTTGAATTTAAAGCCAGCAAGATTCCCATGATCTTCTTGGTCTTCTTACCTGAACTTCCAATGCAGCAAAGGCCTTTGGATTTAATGAAGAAATTTTAATCTCTAGCACTGCGTTCAGTTCTGGGTCATTCTCTAAAAGAAAGACATTGAGGTGCTGAAGAGTGTCCAGAGATGGGCACGGAGCTGGGTAAACAGTCTGGAGCACAAGTACAGTGTGGAGTAGCTGAGGCAGCTGCAGTTGCTTAAGTTGGAGTAAAGGAGAGATCTTATCGCTCTCTACAGAGGAAGTTGTAAGGAGGTGGGATTTGGTCTCTTGTCCTAAGCAACAAGCAACAGGACAAGAGGAAATGAGGTCACCAGGGTGGGTTTAGTTTTTTAATAGAAAAAATTTCTTCACTGAAAGGGTTGTCAAGCATTGGAATAGGCTGCTCAGGGAAGTGGTTGAGTTATCATCCCTGGAAGTATGTAAAAGATGTGTAGATGTGGCAATTAGGGACATGGTTAAATGGCAGACTCAGCCTTGTTGGGTTAATGATTGGAGTTAGTGATCTTAAAGGTATTTTCCAACCTAAATGATTACATGACTCTGTGATACTAAAGGTAGAAATGTACAGTGGAATCTGAAAGAACTGAGTACAAGGTAGGATCTTTTTTTTTTTCCTTTCTTGATTTTTTAAGCAACTCCATTATTTTAGAATCTTTTAGCCTCATTACCTCAAATCAAACAAAGTTGATCAATGTCTAAATAGCAACCTTATTATACAGCACCACTGCAACACAACTATAACATCACAACTTCTTATAAGGAGCAGTGGATGTGTCCCCTGACATGAGAATCTCTAATGCCTACTAAGCCCCCCAAAGGCTCTCATTTCCCTTGCCAAATGAACAGCCATACTCTTGTCAGAGTCCTCTAAATCAGAGAGTCACTGTGTTTTCTCACCAAACCTTACACTTTACAAATATCTGAAAAACTCTCACTCCCTGGCTACCCTTATTTTCCCTTTGTGGGACCAACACTGAGAACCTTCCAGGAGAGGAAATATAAAGCAGTGAAGGGAAGACTTGTGATGATAGCTTTTCTTATGGAGTTGCTTCTACATTAACATCAGAGAAATAGCAGAAATAGGGGTAACTTTTGGTCTCTCATTGACATATATCAGCCAGGACTGCCAGTAAAGTAGATCTAAGTGTGGAGAGATCAAAGTTTCCAACATGCCTCTCATCCTTCAGTCATTCCTCAAAGGATGAGTCTGGTGACTGTGGGGGACAGATGGCTTATGTTGTCCCAGGAAGAGCAGATGCCTGCAGCTAGGCACTTCTCAGGCTGTCCACAGACTGGATTTGCCCCTTTACAGCTTTCCAGGAGAACTGACCTATCTGTCTGATCCCAACCATGGGCAAGTATGGGTGAGATAGTGTTCCCTCAGGCCAGCTGGAGGATACCAGGCCAAGTTTTCCTTCCCAGAATGCCATGAACTTCACCTAAAGCTTGCCTCTAAAAGCCTAGACACACAGACTGTCTGTTTTTTGCTCAAAGACTCAACACTGATGTCCAAAATACAATATAGACACACCTAAGCTGACAAAGCAGCTCCCCAACAGCAATCTATTTCTGCAAAATGCAAAGGTGACTTTATTATACAGGCATGATCGTTCATACGTCACTAAAGCTTTATTTACAAAAGCTCATGACATACTACTCTAAAACTAAATTTTGTGCTGTTTGTTTTACGGGTTCCTCAATCCAGTTTACCCTACAGCCACTTAGCATCTCTGAAGGCACTAACACAGGAGCAGAGGCCTGTGAAATTGTGGAAACACTCCTTTCCGTAACAATGTTTAATCAATGGATTAATAACATGTAAAGTTAGTAAAACTATAACCTGAGTAGCTTCTTGTACTTCTGTAGAGAGAACAGTTTGGTCACTCTGTCTATCTTTATTCCATAGATTCCCTCTTCACATAGATGATTCCCTCCTGATACCCCCAAATCCTGTTATATAACTGTCCAGGTACAAATATAATAGAAGAGTTTCCTATGAGGGCCTCACATAAACTGAAATCATTTTGGTCCATGTGAAATAATGAAGGGGCCTAGGGGGAATCTCAGATCTCTCTCAGATCTCATGGTTCATGGAGAAAGTTCTCTGTAAAGCACATGGTGCAAATGGATCTATTCTATTTCTTCCTGAAGCTTTGAGACAATCACCTTGATGTGGATATTTAATTTAATTTAACTGTAATTTGCTGGCAAGAAATAAATCTGGAGGGCTTACTCATAAAATAGAACAGAAGCAGGCATCTCCTATAAGCTTTCCAATTTAAATGAAATTAAAATAACTTAATAACACATTTTTGTTTCCTTTGGACAATGACCTACTATTGCCATACCAGGCCTCAACCCAGAAGAAATTTTTCACAGGTTTCTGTAACACATTCCTAAAGGCCATCATTATACAGCAGGCAAATCCATCCAAACAAAAGACCAGCTTCCAAGAACCTGCAAGAGAGAAATGACTCTGCTTCTTCACAACAGTGCTATAGAATCTAAAAATATCTTTACTTGCATATCCTGGTCTCAGATATTCCTACATTTAATGCTGATTGTCCCACTTAAAAAAATATGCTCATGCCTTTGAATCCATTGTGATGCTTTTGAAGGAACTTTAATGCAAAAAAGCAACTGTTCTCCACAGTTACATTTGGCTTGGAACAGGAAGAAACAGAAATGCTGCCAGAAAGGAAACAAAAAATATACTCTGATTTCTCTAAGAAGGGATTTCCTTCTAGGTTCACAGAAGACAATAACATTTTTATCAATGCATAGACTGGAAACTTTAACTGTGTGTGTAAGTATTTCATGATAATCCTTCAAAGTAAAAATGGATTTAACCTCTTTATCTAAAGATTAGAGTGTTAGTTTATTAAGAGATTACAAACACACAGCTCTCCATTAATGAAAAAAAGTAAAAATATAAAGGAAAAGCATTACTAGAGTAATTCACTGATATGAAACTGAACTGGAATAAAACATGAAAAAACTTCTTCTGGGTTTGCTTCAGTAAGTATGTGGTAAGAAAAAAACATCACTAATTCTGACAGATTTATCTGTAGAAATTTTTATGAGAAAACTTCCTGGATTCACACAATGCTTTAAATAGTGCAGCATGAGTTGTGATACTGTGAAATGAAGTTGTCTTTACTAATTGCATACTCTGAACAGAAGTGTGTCTTATAGCAGAGAGCATATCAAATCTGTCTGGCTGATCCTTATGATTTGGAAATGTCACTTTCTACTAAGCACAGAGAAAACAGGGAGGGGCAAGAAAGTCGCTCAAAGATAGCAGCCATCCGAAACGACAAAGAACACGCTGAGGAAAAGCAGACAACAGATTGCAGAGACAGAACAATCACAGATGGAGGCCAGGTGGGTGGGTCAAACTATTTTTTTTATAAAAGGTTTATTTTCATATTTAAACAGTACCCCGTTGTGTAAATGTTCAGCAAAGAACTGATAAGAAAATTGATTTGTAAGTGCGTTTGAACAAACAACATGTCTTATAGTCAAGAGGGGCTTATTCATATATAATTAAGGAATAATGTGCATGGCTGAAGAGTGTATGATACTGCAAGTGATTAAATGCCACTGCAAAAAAAAGGAGCTAGATATCCAAGGAAGCTTTATGGAACCAGCATGGAGCAATCTCAAAACCTGAACTTTATTTTTTTTACAGAAGATGAGGATATTCATCTAACCACACAAAAGCTTTTTTCACTGAAAATACTGTGCGCTTCCACGCTGTTTCTGCCGTGTAATCAAGCTCTTTAACTAAGATTATCATGCTTTCTGTTTCAGTGTACACTACTATTACATTTAATCCTTTAAAAACCCCTAAGAGAAGAGCTCTGTACACATACAATGCCCAGGTTCACTGGAACTGTGTGCAAGCTTAGTTCTCTGCGAATTTCCAAAACCTTAAAGGCATTAGTCAGCTGAGTAATTACAGCCCAGAGGGCTTGATCCAAACCCACTGAAGTAATAGGTGTCTCGGACAACGGATGACATGAATCATGAAATAAAGACATGGAAAATGAGGAAGATCAAAGGTCCACCTAGACCACTGGTTTTTCATAGCAAAGACTGCAGTACAGACACATGAACAATCTCCATTGTATCCTCCCAGTTGTCAGGCATATTTTCAAGAATACTAATATTCCAAGACATTTACAAAACTTTTAAGGGTTTGGAAACTTAGAATTTCTATTTTGGGGGATTTTTAATTATCATTTTTTATTTGTGTCTTGGGTTTCAACTTGTGAAAACTGCAAGAGAATAACAGGAATTCTCATTTACATGAATGCATTGACATTCAGACTTCTGTTTGGATACAGAGTGCACTTTTGAAGGGATTTCCCAGTCATCCATGGTTATTGTGTTTTGGTTCCCATCACAGGAGTCTCAGAGCAAGTGAACTGGTTTGTTTTCAGAGGGAAATAACCAGAAGATGCGCTCCAAGAATGAAAGTAATTCATTCCAACCACAGTTGGATCAGACTAGACCTACAACAAACAACCCCTTCATGAAATTTATAGTGTGGACATAAAATACTCAGGATGAACTGTTTTGCTCTACAGTTCACTCCTATTGCTCCACACTCCTTGCTAGTGACACAATCACAAGGGGAAAACACGAATTCTTTATTTAGAGAAGGCTCAATTGTTGGCTTTGATTGACAAATCACTACATAAAATATATAACAGAGGTAGAAGTGACTCAGCATCCTAATTGTGAACAATTTGGAACTCAAATGATTTTTTTGTGCAAGTAATTCTTCAAACAGCTCTGTGTAGTTTGTTAGAAAGACAAATTTATAGATGTTGGTTCCTCGGATCTCAGAAAACTGCACATTTCTTTGAAAAAAGAGGAAGATACTGAAAGAGAAAAACAAAAACAATGAAGGAAGCAGGTTGTTATAGTCACAACCAAAGAGAAAACAGAAAAACAAAGAAAATAAAAGATGGTTAATGTAAGGGGGGGGAGGGGTAGAAAAAGCAAACTTATATAAAGTTCAGTAACAGGCAAGGAGGCCCAGTTTGTCCTTGCATAACATTTATGCAGCTCCCAGAAGAAACTGTTCATGCTAGGGAGGTGCCATCACAGCCTATGGCAGAATTCAGTTTTCCACTTAGGAATGGAATTTAAGGCTTTTAATTAGGCAGCTCTATTCAGAAACGATTCTTTCATTCTCAAAAAGATGGACTGCCAAGGAAGAAATAAAACATAACTCACGAAAGTGTGAAAGTCATGGCAGTGGCCCAGGGGACAGCAGACAGTGTCACTGATAGAAAGCATTCCCTGATATCTTCCTGGCCTTTAATACATTTCCATCTTCAGTTCTGCTACATTACCCAAAAGCATCTGGGTCCCCTAGTATGGCTCTCCTTCTCCCCCACTCTCCCAGTTTTCTCCATTAAATATTAAAGTCTTTTTCTGAATGATAAAAAATATAAGTAATTTAATATAATTTAAATATAAGTAATTTAATTGAAGTTAATTTTATAATACAGACAAAGACTGAACAAATTCAGAGAGCAGAGAGGCTATGGAGGTCCATTAGGAGCCAAGGAATAGGGCTGAACAATGGGAAACAAAACAGGCATGCAGTCCTCATGTGAGGCTCAGTTCCTCCCCTTCCCAACTTTTTCTAATCACTCAGCCAGATGCATTTCCACTACACAACCCACGTCCTTATCATCAGCACACACACCAGTCCAGCAGACCCACCGATCTCAAATGGGTCTCCTCTGAGGCAGTGACAGGAAAGCTACACAAAGGAAAAAGGTTGGCCAACTCTGACACTGGATTTAAATACAAAGTCAAACTGGGACTTCAGCATCCTGAGTCTGCCTTGAGGGCTTCAGCAGGGAAAAAAAGGGGCTATTGGGAGGGGAAACATCAACAAAAACTGCACCAATGTGATACAGAGCATGAATATTTTTAGGGAAGAAGCAATCCAAATTAATCCGTTGATCTCCACTGCCCGGCTGACAACAGGCCACAGATTAAACATTCGAGATATGTTTTCTCCCAAGATTACAACACCTAATTTCAGTGTCAGTATGTTAGTGCTCACATGTGTAATGTGTAGCTTCATTCTAAGTGGAGTTTATGGAGACACAGGACTCACTTCCCAGTTGCTGAAGGCTATCCTGCAAGGTTCTCAGCTAATGGTCCAAAAGAATACAGATCTTCTATGACACCTGTTACCACATCTGTCAACCCACACAAATGTTCTGCATACTATACATCACCTCAGACAAGACCAGACAAACAATGTTTATGAACCCAACCACAGCCTCTTGCAAATGGTCAGTGTAATTCCTCTTCAGTCAAGAGCTTCAAATAAATCCTTCTCTAATTTACTTGTCCTGGCATGCCAACATATAGAGCATCCAGTCATAAGGATTACCAATAATCCTCAAATAGCACCCAACTGCACAGCCTCATAAAATTTGTCCTGATTTCATATGCAATAAATTCATCTAGTATCTTATGATAGCTGGGTAATGATGAGAAATTAGAACAGTAGATTATCCACAATTCTTTAATATAGGTGCTTCTATCAAGTACCAAACAGATACATATACACAGTGTTGTAGAGCTTTTTATAGCTTGTCACACAAAGTCTTGGTGACTGTACTGAAATCAGTAATGTATGCCTACAGGGAATGAAATATCCAGCTAAGGTTTGCATATTTGAGCTTTTGAGTAACAAACGGGTGTACTTTAACTAGTTCTCAAGATTCAAAATAAAATACTGGTGCAGTCAAGCTATTTATGACTATGTTAGGCTATTATGATGTTTACGTGGATGGCGACGAAAATTTATTTCATATGAATGCAAACACTAGCTGGCAATCTCCTGCATTACAGCAGCAGTACAGACAGGACACACATTTGAAGAATCTTAATTTGTGGGCACATGTGTACCCATGCATGCTTCGCAAGCATTCATATTTCAGTGATACAACTCTCTCTACTGGCCTATCATGCAGCCAAAGATGAATGGCAGGAGTAGCAAATAGTTTGGGTGAAGCCAAGAACAAATAAACATACTCAGTTGTTAGTGACTGCAGAAAGTTATTGAAGACTTTATCAAGTACACATTGATTATTAAAAGAAAGAAAAAACCCTCTGTTTTTGTTTTCATGTTTAATCTTTCTTCAAACTTTGGAACAAACTAACATATGACATCATTGAAATAGCAGATGCAAAAGCCATTATTGGGCTTTTTGCCACTATATGCATGAAGCTACAAAAAGCATTAATTATGGACTCTTCTGGGGGATCTCTTCTGGGGAATCTGTAATTAACATGCTACTCCCTGCACTATAAAGTGTGCCAACCCCTTTGCCCAGCCACTAATTCTTATGTTGAATTAATAAGACACCTTAGTGAATTTTTGTGCCCTTTTGGTTTCCTTATCCTATAAGGCCTATAAGTGGTTGAAACTCTAATATGCATTTAAGCTGCAGCTTTTAAGACATGTGATAATTATTGTTAACTTTGTCAAAACAAAATGTCATTCAGAATAAGGAGCTTTAAGATGTCAAGGGAATGCAAAGTTCATTGAAATCTTCCTCAAATGCAGAGAGAGGTTCTGACTGTTGTGCAAACGCTTCTGACATCAGAGTGACTTTACTGAACATATTTGCAAGAATGAGCCTAAATGTACATCAACACTCCAGGCACGCCAGTTTTCAAACAATAAGGTTCCCAACAAGAATCCCTAGACTTAAACCAATATATCCTCCAATCTGTGCTCTGCACTTATGTTTTTCCAGTAGTATCAGAGATTTCAAAAAGCTCATACTTTGTGTTGGATTTTCACTCATCCTCCTTCAGTCCTGAAGGTAGGACATATTGTGGATTAACAGTCAAACAAAACTGTTTCATCAAACTCTGATAATGGGATCTAGTGAAAAAGAAACGGAATTTAATGTGAAAATAAGTATTGCTAGGGTTGCTGTACTGATTGCTTTTTTTCTTTCTTTTTCCTTTTTTTTTTTTTTTAAATTGAATTCACTTACAGCATCTGCTTTGTATTTGGAGTGAAGCTGCCATAAAATTTTCTGTCAGCCATAATTGGTCTGCAGAATCATGGGCTACTGCTTTAAAACTTAGAAATACAGTTACTTGACCTTTTCTGTGATGATTTTCTACAACAGCCTTTGGCAGCAAAGCCCACAGTCTAATCGATCATATAGTAACTGTCCTAAAACTTAATATAAATTATTCCTGACATTGCTTAAGCACATAGCACTTTTATTTACGTCCATTGATATATGGAAATAAAATACTCTTTTTTCCTTTGTGTCGCTCTGTAACAGGTTGGCAGATTTAAGATTTTACATAGATAAAAGAGTTTATATGTTCTGACCAGCTTAAAAAACCCCCAGAACAACACAGCTCCCCAAAAAATCCATTAAATATCTCAATCTTACAAATGAAGAAAACAAAAGGCATGTCATGCTGGTAGATGAATAGCTTCCACCAAAAAAAAAAAAAAAAAAGAAGTGAAGCATCACATTCAGATGAGAAAATCAGAAGAGAACAGGGGAGGAAGGAAAACCCCAGACAGCAGACAGACCCAAAATGCAAGATCAGGTAGGATATATGTGGTTTTACCAGTAAATCAAATCCAATAACACAAAACTTGAGAAAGGGATTGAGTTGTGGTATTACCTAAGTCTATACTGTTCAGCTAAAGATTTGACAGGTATATAGTCCACTTACATGCAGCTTTTTACATATGCAGCAAAATTTATGTCTCCTGCTCAAGTTTTATACCAGTTCTGGTAGACTTAAAAGATTGATTGCACTGCTGTTCTCATGAAGGTCAAACAGGCAATGCAAACTTCTGCTGCTTTTAGTTCCTAAATTTCTGCAGAGTTACCTTAATTCTGTAGTGTTTAGGTCTACTTTATTAAGGTAATTTTCCTGTATAAAAGAATAATACATTTGGCAACCCATACATCTGCGTTATCTTCGTAATTTTGCTTTTGCATCAAAACCAGTTTAAACCTGCAGTCAGTTTCTTTATTCTCCATTTCTTTAAATAAAATTACTTTAAATTTTCAATGAACTTGGGAAAATATTCCTATGAAGTACCTATTCCTTGAAAGAATCATAGATCATAGGATAGCTTGGGTGGAAAGGGACCTTAAAGATCATCTAGTTCCAATCCCCCCCAGCATCCCCACCCCCTGGCTTGGGCAGAGACCTTCCATTAGACCAGTGGCCTTGAACACTTCCAGAGATGGGGAATCCACAGCTTCTCTGGGTGAGAGATAAGTGGTCTAGAAGATCAGCACAGTAACTTGTCATCGTGGTAATTTATCTTACCTCTTCTAGATTACTATTTTTATATCAGACAATGTATATGCTGTTCTTCTAGGCATACTGACATCTTACTGCCTTGTCTTCTTCAGTTTTAATTCCTGGCACTGAGTACACCAAAGCCATCTGCCAATTTTAAACTCCTATTCTCTCATTAGGGAACACTTCATACTTTTTCAGTGGGTCTGTCTTCATATGCTCCTACTCCAAAGTAACCAAGCCAACAACAATATACGTGCAATGTGCCTATGTCACATCATGAACAGTGCTGAAGAAGAGAAGTTTAGTCATTCTTTCAATACACTGTTCCAGCTGATGGCAAGAGAGCCAAACACAAAATACGGGCCTTACTTGAAAACTGTTTTATGCAAATACCTGTAAGCCTAATGTATATTTTTGTATCCTTGTCTTTGTGATGATAGCCATCAAATCAGATTTCATATGAAGAGCTGCAGAAAGGTGGATACCCTATTCTTTTCAAATTTCATTAGTAATGATGAGGTATAGTGCAGCCTGAAAATTTAGGTCTTATGGCTCTGTTCTGTTCCAAGCAGAAGTATAAAGCAGGAGTGGAACAAATTCATACCTGATTTTGAGATTTCATTCTACTGCTTTGTTAACTACAATAAGTATTTGTCTAGTTTTACAGGTTAAGCAATCTTCTTCATAGGAAAAAAATATTTAGAAGGAGCACTGCTCAATAACAAGAGTCCTAAGTCTAAATTTTTTATTTTGGATGTATTCCCCACTTTGGCACTTAATTTTGTGACCAGAGCCAACTAAATGTCTCTTGTTTTCTCTGTCTCCTCAGGTTAAATAATGAAAAATAGGAGCAAAGAGGGAATATATTCCCATTCAGCATACAGACAGGAGCACCCCAGAATCAACTGATTTCTCTTCTTAAAGTCTGGCTGAAATATGTAGGCATCAAAACACTAAACAGCCTTCAGTAAAATCTGTGCAATTTCAGAAATTAAACTGGTCAAAGGAAAATATCACTAGAGTAGAGAATACTTTCTAACAGCCAATAGAATGAATAACTGACTCTCTTCTCCACCAAAACAAGAACGAAGTGATAAAATTGAGAACAGCCTTGCTGTCAGCCACAGGATGTTCCTAACAGACAGGCTTATTGAAGATAAATGCTTTATTCTTGCATCTTTTTTCTTGTGGATTTCAGGAGAGGGCTGTGGAGGTAAGAAGGTAGACAAGGGGCTTTTATTGATTTTTCTCTGCTGTATTTGCTCTTGCTACTTATTAAGAGCAGTGGAAATTGCCCATAGCTATCTTTTCCCATGTTTTTTTCTAGCTGCAATACTGTCACTCCTGTCTTTGTTCATGTCCTGGAAAAGTAGTTCCTCTAAGGACCACTGCTACAACAGCAGCAGACACCTAAGTCATATAAATGAAGACAGTAAGAGATGTGCAAACACTTCACAGTATTCCAAATTTTCCTATTAACTCCAACAATCTTTTAAAGAGGTGAAGACCTTCAACTCACAGTATCTCCAGTTAAGACCATCCAAAAGCACATGATGGCAAGAGAGATCCCATAGGATCAGGCTGTAAAAGGCTGTCTTGGTTTTAACTGTGGGTCTTTTTTTTCAACTAAAGTAAAACTCATTGCAACTTTCCTTTAAGAATTTGCAATGGTGTCAACAAGAGCGGCAGTAGGGACAGCAGCTTTCCAAGCATCTGTCATGTCAGTGCTAGGGCCATCATCAGAAACAGATTATACTAGAGACAGTTGTCCAGTGTGAATCAGTAAGACTCAGCCAAATCTCTCCATTCTGCACTGATCACTGATGAAAAAGGATTTTCTTTGAATTGAAGGATAAATAAGTTCCCTGTATGTACAAAAAAACCTCAGCATGTTTTATGACTTACTTTCCCTAATTTTCTCCCAATAAATGCACACTCCAATCTGATAAATATTCCCTGTGGAGGACCATGCATTCTGCTGCCCAGACACAGGGTGAGGGGTGGGGGGAAATTTAAAAAAAACAACCTATGGATGACTAAATATTGATGAGCGTGGTGTGAATTCTGAGGCAGCCTGTCCCCCACTCTGTCTTCCACTTACTAATTTACAGAGTCTGCAGTATTTAGAGTCACAATGTCAACCAAAGTCAGAAGAAATAGAATTCTAGAAAGCATTACAACCATCATTAGCACTCTCTCCCCGACTACTTATCAGACACATATAAATCTTGATGCCTATGTGACTCACTATGATGAAATTAAATGAGAGCAAGCAGAGCAAATGCATGTCTACTGCTTTTATCTCTAACTTAGTCAGACAGTCATCAATATATTTGAGCTACTGCAATATATTCTGAAATATTTCAGAATATTGTTATCATTTTATCAAACCAAATATCTTTAGTATTCACTCCTTCTATACCCCAATAGCTTTGTAATCAATAGTCCCTCTCCATCCCAGACTGCATGATCCAGCATTTCATACAACAGTCTCACATGCTCCTTGTTCTAAAAAAATATCGAATTTCTTTTCAAATATACATTTAATTTATGCCTAATATGGTGAAAGGAGAACTAAAATCAGCATGCACAAAGGCAAGGAAGCAAAGCAGTTAAGAGTCAGTAAGGATATGAAAGCATGTGGTATCCCTGTTCATAGCTTCATGCCTTGTAAATGCACAGAAGCTGTACATTCACACCAAATCAACCCTCCATTTACCCTCAGACATTTTAATCTATTTCCTTAAAAGGACAGGTGCTGATAAAGATTTGAAACAGAGACCGAATTAAGAAAATGACAGGAAAAAAGAATCCCTGCTGCTACAAAACAGCACTCTCACTGGGATTGCATTTCTTAAATATTCTCCTTCAAGGAGAGGAGTACACCATTTTTTATATTTAGCCTGGGAAGGTGACAGACTGAAATCAGAGTTGCTAAACCCAATGCAGGTAGTGTGAAATCTAAGGAAGTACAGCACTGGGAACCTTAAAAGAGGAAAGGGCTTAATTTTTTTTTTTCATCTTTAGAAAGTCAGTACATTATTCCAACTGAGCTAACATGCTCAACTGTACTGCAGGATTACAAGGAAGCTGAAGACAAAGGTTTCATTCACAACTCTACCCTTTTACAAGGGATAACCTCCTGCACAGATGTAAAGTCAAGTCACGTCTGATTAAGTTCACTTCTCTTGTAACAGTGGACAACACTTCTGGAATCAAAAAGAAAGAGAAACCTCGATCCTATATTGGTCAGTGTCCTGTACATTTTTCAGATCAAAATTTAGTATAGAAAGTGATGCATGTAGATAGCCATTATAACTATGCTAAAAGTCACATAGAAATTTTTAAGCTTCCTTCTCCTTTTTATCATTGCTTAATAAAAATACCAACTCTTTCTCATTATGAAATATCTTTAAACATCACTGATTTTCCACCATTTGTTTTCTTTTACTTTTGTTTAAAATAAATCATTATCTACAATGCTTAGAAATGTATCTCCTCTTGATGTCTGTCTCACACTCTGTTTTGTGACGTCACAATTAGCTGTCATGAAAATGAATATAAGATAATAAGCAGAATGTTTTGGGTCAACTCCTGGTCCAATAAACTAAGATTCACACCATTCACTTCACCAAGACCAAAACTTCACCTTTTAACTTTCACTAACAAAAATCCAGTGGGAATAGCTGAACAGAAAATGGCATCCAGTTTTTATGCAATGCTTGATAAATAAATTCAGCAGGAGGTTTGGCATTTGTTTTCATGGAAACATGGATGAACCTATCTCATGCAAATAAGCTGTGGTGGCAGAAAAGCATGCATAAATTGGAATATTTTACAGAAAGTGATATTTTGCTCACAAAGCTTATGATTTTCAGGAACTTATTAGTTGTACCAGTGGCCGAATTAAGAGAGATCATTCTACAAATAGGCAGAAAATTATTTTGCTTGTCCCTGACTTACATATGATTTGGGTTTTTTTCTGAATTTCTAGCAGCGCACTGTGAAATTCTATTAATTCTTTGTGCTTAATGAGGCAAAAATGCAGAGTAGGAGAATTCTGATCGTGTTAGAGGGTTATCTTTTACTACATTACTTCATTTTTGTAAGTTTGCCAAACTACGTTTAATCATCGTTTCAAATTGATAATAATAATGTAAAATTATCCATATATAATTAGGACCTACCTCAGACTGAAGCAACATGAAAAAGAGAAAGTTAAATGTAAGAGAGAAAGCTGAGACTAGATATATTTTTAATCTGTTTCTGGTCTAATAGATTAATATTTCTCATTTATCACAGAAAAGTATCATGTTCACTGACCTAGCACTGCAACTTTTTGCAAATGCACAATAGCCAGCTACTAATGGCTTTGAATGCTATTAGTGCATTGCAGTGAGAATAAATGTATCAATGACTTCTTAACAACTTCAAATGTGATGCCTCTGTGAAAGTAGCAAGGACAGGAACAAACATAATACACTGTGTTTTATTAATAGAAGAACAACCATTTTTAACTCCGAGATGATCCCCTTCAGGCCTGAAGTGCACCATAGGTGATAGCTTTGTGACAAAAATAGAAAGAGATTCTCTTAGTCTCAGAATAATACTCCCCAGAAGGAATTGCTTTCTTCCTCCGGAGCAAACAGATTACATTGGACTCTGGCACACAGCCCCAAACAAATAGCACTTGTCTGAAAAACACATCTCAACAAAAATCTGCCTAATGAATGATGGGCATACAGAAGCGTTAACTACAGGAGGTTCTCATTATTGGCATTGAAGACTTGAAAATATGAATATTTCCATTTTTCTTTTTTGATTATTCTTTATAACTTCTTATCTTGTTTTGGTATCCTTAACTACACAGCATTTGTCAAACATCAGAAGTGTTTGACAGCTTTGCCTTAAAAGAATTCAAGAACAGAAAACTGAAATGTATTTCTCCAGGAGCTGATACTGTACAGCAGTCAGCAGACATAAAGCTCATAATAACACTAGAAGAGCTGGCAAGAGGCACTTCACACAGTGAGGCAAATTCAGACTTATTTTATTGTCCAGCATAACTTTTCCTGCACTTTAATTTTAGCATAGAACTTAAAGTTGCTCTCTTTGTTTCTCCCTGTTGGTTCAAAGAAATTTGGTGACTGATGGGATGTTTCAGTTAATTCAGCAAGAGCAGTAGTTGAGCATACTAGGAATATTAGAGGTCATAACACAAATGGGCAGCAGCAGGCTGTAAACTTCTAAGGCTGTATACTGAGAGAATTGGGCATTACTAAAGTGGAAGTAAAAAATTACACATGAAGTAGGAAATGCAGTGGAATACAATTTTGAAATAATCAGACTGCTACAGCATATCCAACAATTTAGTCCCATTTAGAAATCAATGGCAAAGAGACCAGACACTGGAACTCACAGCTAAACATCTGATTTGCAAGCTGAGGATCACTGCCGTTCTTCACAGGCAGTTGTTCCTGATTATAACCATGCAAACAGAATAAGACTTGTTCCTGTTTAGTTTAAAACCTGGATTCCCCTTGACATGCTTGTTCTGCACCAATAATTCCTGTTTTATCCTGCACTCTTCAGCATGGAGAAACAGGTGTGCCCTGACTAGAAACCTTCTGCTGCTCAGTGTAGAAGGATATTTCCTCACTCTTAACCTAAATTTTACCCATAGGGAGACTCCAATTACACAGACATTGGAATGCAAGTCCTGTGCTCCCTGATGTGCTGCATGAGCTGTGAAAGAGCCAGATCTCATGTGCCCAAAGTCCTCCGCAGTCTGGCTGTTGTGAGTATTTTATACATGCAGGCAGTAGCAAGATTTCACTCCAAAAGGGCCTCTACAGTCATATGGGAGAGAGACAACTATCCATGCTAATGGTCTGCTTGGTGAATTCTGCAGGAAATGTGCTTAGTTTGCAAGAAAAAGGATGGTTTTGCTATTCACCAGCAATACAAAGTTTTCATTTTGGAACTTTCAAGGCCCAAAGGGGTTTCTTGCCTCCCCATTCCTCATCAGTGGTAACAGTGTTTCAACAAGTTAAATTCTGTCATTGTTTATACCTATGCAATAAATAAATATTGTCCCACACTTGGAGACATTGTGCCGATGATGGGTTCATACAGGCAAAAGTTGCTTGAACTCATTATGATTACGCTACCACAACTTTTGAAGCAGTCCTGTCACTGGTGTTTGACATTAGCTAAGATTTTTGGCTTACTCATTCAAGATATATTGATTTATCATAACTAAAAGCATGCTAAAAAAAAATCCTAGATTGATATGATCAAATATAAAAAAAGAACTTTGCAATTGTTTTAAGTGAGGGTTTTACCATGGACTTCAAAATCTAAGTATACTTGAGCATATGAAGTTACCAATTTTTTACTTCTTTTTAAATTCATAATCCTAAAACAATTGATAATCTATTTTATATTCCAGTTCTAAGAATCACATGGCTTTTGTTATTGTTGTTTCTGAATGATCATCTAAATTCTGGCTTGAGATAAAAATAGGTTCTAGTCTTTCCAGTTGTAGAAAATCATCTGAAAAGATGATCCAACTACATTCAGAGACTGAACAGATGCATACATAGAGATTAAAGAATAATGATGATTTTAGAAATTCCTGATGTTTTGGGGACCCAAATAATTTTAGCTACATCAGCTATGCAAGCCTGTCTAAAGCTTAAGAAGTTAAAAGAAAAAAAATAACAGTAAATTCTGAGATTCAGAACCCTTCTACTTCTGTGCAACAAATCTTTTAATTTCCAGTTTTTCAGGCACTTAGGGATGGTGGAGAGAGAAAAGAGACATTCCAACTCGCTTAATGAGAAGCACAGAGCCCGATCGCCTTAGGTCAAGATCATAAATTCAAAATGCATCCTCTTCTTTTTTTCTTAAGTGATCTTACACAATTCCTGTCTCTCTTTCCATGTGCATAAAACCCAGTAAAGTCTTTTGTACTGGTAGTACAAAAATCTAACCTTTGTCACACCTCCGCCATTTGAGGGGAAAAGAGGAGCAGCAGAAAAGAGGAAGGACGCACCTTATTCTCCTCCACTAAATAAGAATATTGCAACACTTGAAAATGAGCCCTTTTTATTACTTATGAAAGGCATTTCTACATTCACCATTGATATTTCATCTATTAAAACACTGATCTTTTGTGTGCATGTGAAAGGCACTTTGAAAACTGTTACAACAAAAAACCAAAACAGAGGCAGCAAATAGACCTTAGCGCCTATGAAAGATAATCTCCCAGTAACTTCAAAGGGGCAAGGTCAGGCCTCACCTTTATTCTCATGCATTTGCATTATTGACTTTATGAAACAAAGGCAAAGCCCTGAGTAAAGAACTCATCATACAGAGCAAGGGTGCCTGCGTGATCCTGTGTCGTTAGCGACAGGCAGCTCCCAGCCACACACCACACACTGGCTGAGGCCCTGGCTGTTTGCACAGCATTCAGATACCACTTTGCTGTGGTATGCGAGAGATTAAATGCTATGCCTACCACGGTGATGAAAACTCCTGCTTTCGATTTGTATTCATTCACCTGTTGGCACATCCACTGCCTGGCACTCTTGAGATACAGGGTAGAAGCTGAGAAATACCTCCATCCTCAAACTCAGCCCCTGCCCAAAATCTTGTCCTCAGATTGCATCTCCTCACTTGTCCACAGTCCCTCATCATTGTCTTACCTTCTCCTTCTCTCTCCCCTGTGATATATCCCCAGCCTTCAGTTTGACAGCAGGTGTTTTAAGCCATTTAGTGTTTTCTGTGGGTGGAGTAAATTATATTTCTGGCTTAGAAAAAAAAAGAAAGAAAAGAAGCAAAGGCTACCCTTGTTAGCAGGCGAAACAATAAAGTGGTACATTTCATTGAATATTTTTTCCCCATATGGCAAATTTTATTTGTTGTGGAATAGCATATTTCGTAACTGGTAGGTTATTTACAATATTTCTGATCTGCCCAGCAAAATGGTACATAGCTTAACTGTTCTCTTTGAGGTGATTCTTTATTAGTCATATAATCCATTTTTCTACTGATTAGGGGAGATGAGTCAGTACTAAATATTCTATCTCCTCATACAATTGATTTTTCTGTGCTCTTCTCTTCCAATATTATTTTCTCCAACAGAGTTTTGATGGTTATTCTTTATTAGTACAAATCATCTGCAGACGCACTAAAGATTTCACACTACAAATTCAAAGACCTTTTCTAGAAGCTCTGAAGAACAAAGCAATTTTTCATATCAAATTCCACTCTTCTCTTCCCCACTGATGTAACTGTCAAATAAAATCACAGCTATGCTGACAGTGCAATACAAATGAACTTGGATCCGTACGGACTATTTCTGCAGAGGCCCAGAGTCCAGAGGTGAAAATTATATATTATTCTAAACAACAGAACCAGCTAAAAAATCTGTTGTTGAAGACCTCACCTCTTATAGATGAGATTAATCAGAAGCAAAATCAACCTAGCTCCAAGCAAGAACATCAGATTCTTAGTCCCTTACAGATTTCTTCCATCAGAAGTGCCAGACACAGAAACAATGTCGCCAGCAAACCCTCTTGGTATTGCCAGGCTGATTCCTACCTTCCAACAAGAGACACCACCTCACACCCCCACAGCTAGCTGTGCCCCTATCCCCCTAATGAATCTTCTGATGACATTTAGTCCAAAGAATCTTTTGTTCTGTTTTGTTTAAAGAAAAAAAAAAAAAAAAGAAAAAAAAAAAAACACAAACAAACAGGAAAGTACATTAAACCAAACACTTTCAATTTATATTATTTTTGGATCACTTCCTCAGTGGCCTGCCCATGGAAAGCTAGCATTTTGCAAACTTTCAACTAAAATAAGAACAATATTCAATACCAACAGGATGAAATGAATCAATCTGCCCATGGCTTCATTCACAAAGGCAAATTTCTCTTTCAGTGTCTCATCCCAGAAACAGGAAATAAACTTCTGTTCTTCTGTATCCATTTCTGCTGGAGTAGAGGGCAAAATAGGGTCAGTTTTCTGTTTCTTTTGGCATTCTACACTTTTCATAGGATAAAGCCTGACAAAGGGACAGACTATCAAAACTGAGCCAGAAATGAACCGATTTATAGCATAGCAGTAAAATGAAAATGTGACTCAATCTGGTTATTACTCAATATAACCTACAGAAGAAATGGGTCTTTGTAAAGTCTTGAACAAATTAATTTGCTTGCTTAGCAGACTTAGGGCTTGTTAAAGGCCCACTAAGGTGCCTCATTGTTTTCAGTGCTCTCTGGCTCATAGCTCTTTCTATGCTGTTCAGTACCTGGCTGTAATTCTGTATTTCAGAAAATTTTATCTAACTTCAGGTATTTTCAAAATTATTGTAGAACACACTGAATATAGTATTAGAGGGGGGATGGGGGTTGGGGACTTGAGTTAATCTATCTGGACAAATTAGTCCTATCAGATACCCCATTAAAATCAGTCCCAAACTAAAATTAGCCTTTTAATCATCTGAGCTACATGACTGAACCATTATATGTCACAGACAGCACACAAATAACCAGAAGTTAATGAAATACAATGCTGTACTTCAAACAAAATCAATCATCAATTTCTTAAAATTTCATCCTGAAACACGAATTTATTTATCGCCTTTTTTTTTTTTTTTTTAAATCCCATCTGGTGGGAGTTAATATTGAGCAAAGGCATACCAAAAAAATCTAGCTTGATGAGTTTCTAAGGAAATCTGTTACTACAGGAAACATGTTCACTTCTCTAACAGGTACAAACAAACACAACTGATGGGAAGAACACAATCAATAAAATAGTTTCCAAAAATACTCGGGCTGTTTATCCTAAGATCAGATGTGAGTGATTTCAATTAGATGCAGATCTGTTCTGGTATTTCTCATCTTTGCCAGCTTGTCAGATAATTGCCTCCCAAGCAACTGTGGTTATCATGCTTTCTCAGTTCAACTATTAACTCATTCTTTGACAAAAAAAAAAAAAAAAAAAAAAAAAGAAAATGTGGCACTTTGAGTTCTTTTTTCAAAACAAAGGTATGGATCACAGTCTGAAAGCCACTAACTATATTGCAACCATAATTCAAATGTATTTTAACACCAATACCATGGCATAATAGAGAATTTTCTAGATTTCTGTTACCTACTGCTGCATTTTGTAGACAGAGAAGAAAAACATGGTTCTAGTGAAGTTCACTGGTTGATACAGATGAAAGTTTTTATTAATAATGACTACTCATCCTGCATCTGTACTTTATTACCCTTTTTATGCTTATCTCTCATAAGGTAATCATGCTTGAGCCAGAATTATAGATAATTTACAAGAAAAAATAAACCAAATCAAACTGGTTTTCACCTCTTATACATGATACAAGCTTATATGTTTCCTCAAATCAGAACCACTGGCTGCTGAAAAATAGCACTTTGCCTTAAAAAGAACCATAGTGTTTCACCCCAGAGTTGCAACATATGTTTGACACTGGCTTTTACACAAGAAGAGCGCAGATGTGTCCTGTTTGTAGAGATCTGTGGTAGGTTTAGGGATCTGTCTGGCTGAAAAGCACCAAATAAATACACAGTTATCATCAGTATGCTGCTGTCTTAGATAAACTTCTGGCAGAGTGGAACCTATAAGAACTATTCAACTTTCTGTAATTAAAAGAGTATTAGAATAATCATGTTCCACCATGACAAAATATTACTCGAGACAAAGCAAGACCTTAACTGTTGCTTTCAATAGGCCTTTCAAAATAAAAGCTGTACCCCTGAAAGCATTTGTTTAGTTCTTTTATTTCAGTGATATATTTCCTTTCATTAAGGTATGCTGCAAAATAAATGCTATTCCTCATTGTGCTCTAAAAATGTCTGCTTTGAACTATTTAAACTATTTTAATTACTCATTGTTTTATCAGCATAAATAAAATTTGCTCACTGACCCATATATTTCTTATCCAAGTGAACCAAGCTACTTCTCCCTGATCACTTAGTACAGGTTAGCCGGGCTTTGTGAGCAGCATATAATATGCAAACTAAAACCATAACTTTGTCAATTTAAGGTCAAAAAGGCCTATTTGTGGTTATTATGGAAATCAGTTTAAATGTGAGGTTCCTAAACAATGCGTTTTTGCGTACTGGCTCAGCAAAAAACCACAAACAACCTGCCAACATCTGCTTTTTGAAGTGTCAGATAACATTATTTCCAGGATGACATCAAGGGCCTTCATTGGCTATGCATAAGGTCAGTGAATATTAACTTCATTTACACTTGGCTGAGAATTGGCTGGTGCCAACAATAGAGGTTTAGATCCTCTGCTGAGCAGGGTTAAAAACTGACAGAAAGCTGCCATTGAGGAAGATGGATGATCTTACTAGCTGACCCTATTCCTCCCAAAGTGTCACAGCTTCAGCCTCTTTTCTATCTCTGCAACAAAAGACCCTCTCTGAGCTTCCCAGTGGCCTTCAGCTTTATTGGTGCTAACAGGCCCAGACATTTTCATCGATTGGATTCTCTACCTCTTAAACACAAGAGCTTGCCCTCCCTGGCTAGCCAAACCTTGGCACAGATGTCTTTTTTTGTAATTGCTTCTCTGCTGTCTGTTGGGAAGGATGCAATCGGACAGGCGAACATCAT
The DNA here is from genome assembly GCA_038380795.1 of Pyrocephalus nanus. Lineage (NCBI taxonomy): Eukaryota > Metazoa > Chordata > Aves > Passeriformes > Tyrannidae > Pyrocephalus > Pyrocephalus nanus. The sequence continues at coordinate 38,657,408 of CM076260.1, forward strand.
GTCAACACAGAAAATGCTTCACCATTTATCTCGGTTTCGCAATGGCATTTTAAGGAAAGTGATATGCTGCTTGCCTGGGGGTCGGGGTTTAACCCTTCAACAGCTCAAAGTGTCCATAGATGCAGAAAAGGAAGTTGCTGTAATAAAATTGTACTGTATTTGTCCTACACATAGTTTAAAAATGATGAATTAGTTTTTCCAATCAAATTATTTCAAATCTACATCTCTAAATGCACAGAAATCAATTTATTGGTGTTACTGTGTATGCTTCTATGTCAGATCCTAAAGGGGCTATTCAGTCAAGTTCAAAGTACACATTTAAGGCTTGAACAGTTAATAATGCAAACATCTGTAGAATTTCCAGTCTCTTTAAATCTGAGGCCACAAACACAATAAAAATCTCAAAAATACACTAAGAGCTTAAATGGATTAGAACATATCTATGGCATGAAATGAAAACAATCATTCTAATATTTGAATGACAAAATGACTCAAGAAAGGATATAAAGGAAATAAAACAGAGCTGTATAGAATGCTTCAGGGTTGAAGAAAAACAAAACTGATGTTCTTTTATCTTTTTTTTTATTCCAAACATCTGCTATCGGACATTGCTGGCAGAAGAGTAATGGATTTGACAAGTTACTTGTTTGATCCAATACAGCAATTCCTGTCTTTCTGCATACACCATGGAAACACCCGGCCTCCTATCATAATTATATTTTTTTCCAGATTCTGGGCTGCACTGCATGTGCTCTGTGCCAGACTGATTGTCCAAAGCCACCTTAAAAATACTGTAAGATAGCACAGGACTGGTCTACCACTGAGGTGCAATCAGCAGGATTATAGCAACCCTTGTTCTGCCTAACATAGATTTATAGCCAGAAGTGAAGGAACATGGATTAAACACCTCTATTAACACCCAAGGCTCAAGTTATATAGCAGGGACTGGCACAACTCTCAGAACTAGCAATGAACAGATGAAAAAACAAATGGGTGGGAAGACACAAAAACTGATCCTTTACAGAGATATGGGGTTTGTATTAAATATTATGGAGCAATTCTCTCAAATATTAAGGTAGAAATACCAGATACAGAGGAGGTCACAAAGTTAGGGGAAAACAAAGCGATCCAACCTAGCATTCCTCCTATAAAGGTGAATGGAAACATCAGCCACCAAAACTACCTCTCTGCCACAACACAGTGTGGCAAGACGGATCAAAGTATTTCAGTTCTCCAATAGTACTTGTAGTTATAACTGAGGGAGAGGATTGGAGGGAGTGGGGGGTGGGAGTGTCATCAAGGAAGAAGTCAAACATTTTCTGCTGTAGGAGAGGGGAAAATGGCACCATTTTCAAACTAGCTGCTATCAAAAAAAAAAAAAAGTTTACCTCAGTCATAAAAACACTAGAAAAGAAAACCCAGTCATAGCTTAGCCATAAAATGAAAAGATGTACTATGAAAAAATATGCATGAAAGTAGCTGAAGTGATTTTTGAAAATACTGTAATACATATATTTCTTGGAATGAGGTGTTTATTGCAAACAGCCTACTGCAATATAAAATAATGCAATTGTGTGATTGTACACCAAGATTCATGATGACTTTTTTTTTCTTTTTTTTACACTGCTGGAAGGCAATATTGCCACAGTAATGAGGAAAACACACATTTTTCATATTTGTAGTAATTCCTATTAAACAAACTGCTTTTAGCAAGGACAGCAAGACGGGGCCCTTGCTCTTTGTGTTAATAATAGAAGGTTATTGCATGGGGCCAATTCCTGTTTTTCTTGCCTTACAAGCAATCCCAAAGGACTCTTTATTCTTAAAAAAAAAAAAAAAAAAACAAACAAAATAAAAAACCACAACCAACCAAACAAAAAAAACTCCAAACAACAACAACAAACAATCAAGATTTTACCCAAGGGAAAATAAGGAGTTTTGCAACAGAAATGTTTTTGGTGCCCTTTTCCACTGGTCACATTGGAATACCTTGTCAACTCCAAAGGAAGCTTTAAGGAACCCCAAATGCAGGTACTTGGAAGAAACAGAGAAAGAGAGAACTGGCACATAAATATGAAATGATAACAGCTCTCAACAGATTTTCACAATATGCTTCAGAAACTGCTATCAGGGACAGAGATTGGCAAGGGATTTCCAGCAGCACAGTACTTCCATCTGGACTAAGTGGTACTATAGTGTCTCCCGAAGCTGAAAGTTATGGGGATTTTAAGGAAGACAGGACAGACAGCTTTCAGAGATGTGTAATAGCACAGGAGAAAAACAGGAGTTATTCCCCCATGGATAATCACAGGAAAAGGGTTCCAGTCAAAAGATATTCTTTCCATCACCTTAACGAGCAGCCCTCCTTCTGTTTTAGTTAATAAATTCAAGTTAACGATAATATATTTGAAAGCATATTCAGAACATTAAAATTTAGAGAAATTATGAGAAATAAGTATCTATGAAGCAGGTGTTTATCATACGTTGAAGATGTCCAGGCTGTTCACCTACAAAGGAAAGTATCATCTCTCTAAAGGGCTATACTGTGTTTCTTTAGCTAAGTAATAGCACTGTTCTGTGGGGAGGTGCCTACCACAAGAAGCAGGAGTAGCTCAGCCACTGTTCCCGCAGCACACAGGCTACCCAGCCCAGGGCAAGTGTAAATTTTATGTGACACACTAAGAGCTTGCTTATATCCTCCTCTAAAAGGAGGTGTGAGGGTGCCATAAGGGTGGTTTTATTTCACCGAACGTAAATATACTACCAACTCAAGGAAATAGAGACAACTGGTATGATTGCAGATATTTAGAACTCACTTCTGAAGAGACCATAAAGGTTGCAAGATTGAAAAGCTTCTTCCATCTTTGCATTTAAAAGAAATATAAATTAGGGATTGGGGATTTTCTTCTACCTAAGGAAAAAAATTACATTAGTATATATCTATTAGGTAAGTATGTATAGCACTTTATAAAGCAACATGAAAAATATTGCTTCAACCTGAATATATAAGCACCTCAGTCACTCGCAGCTAGAAGCAGCACAATGACACGATACCCATATTTACCAGACCAAACAAAACTCTTAGCTGGTGACCACGGTGCAAGAAAGTGAAGGCATAACTTACAAATCAAGTGAGTCTAGGATACATGGAAGGATATCCTCCCTTTAGAAAGAAGGGCAGCCCAAGCAGAAGATCTTTTTGTGTATGTGGAGCTGATCTGTAATGTTTCTGTGCATTCAGATGACCCAAGCAGGTTGTTTGTGCACAGTCCCAGAACATGTCCATCAATCAATGTCAACATTCTTCCAAGCTCCACTCTGACTGGCAACTGACAGTCAGTTATCTCCTGAATGTTAATTAGTAATGAATACCCTTGTCACTGCTTAAATACACAAAATATCTTTAAAATGGCAGAAGTTTAAAAATGGGGTTTGTTTTGTGAGAACAGGGATTGCATTTTCATTTAGTCCCTGTATTAAGGAGAGAAATAAAATCTCTCACTTAAAGATTGCACATCATTTGTGCTATCAACATGTGCTTTATTTTCTAAAAACTACTCATCTCTACTTGTGTAATGCAATTTTGAATCTCATATTTCTGGATACATGATTTTTTACAACAGTGACTGTAGCTCTAAATATGACAGAAAATCTTTAAAGATAAAAGATCAAAAGTAAGTATGTCATTGTCTTCTCCTCTGTCTCACTGGCCCAGGGAAAAGAAAAAGTGTGTTTTAAGATGTTATTTCTCTCCATTGTTTATTGACAAGACTTTTTTAATAGCAGGCCAAATAAAGACTTATTTCAACGGACAAACTAAAGCAAACAGACAAGCATGCACATTGTAGAGCCAAAGAATTGCACCTTTTAATCAGAAAATTGAGTGATATGCAACTTAAGTGGAAAGTAAGAGAAGAGACAGTCACAGACCAGAGACTGAACATACTTTTCCATCTGCACTAGGGAACATGATTTTCAACTCTGCTTATGATTTTAAGCACATGATAGTTCCACACTTCTCAGAAGCAGGCTGCAGATTAAATCTGGCTGAGACTTCCATAGGTGAGATAATTAGGTGACAATGTGGAGCCCTGGGATTTGCTAACAGTTCAAACAGTGTCCATTTCCTTTAGGTATCATTTGGAGGGACTTTATCACTACTCTTTTTGTCTAGTTAGTGTCAATAAAACTGCCCACATTTTCAAAGTTGCCCGTTTTTCTTTATAAGAGATAAATGTGTAGGCAATCAGGATGGAACAGTGTCACAATTATAATATACTCAATAAATAAAATAATGAATGTTAATTTTTTGCTGAAGAGCTACTGGTATGGCACTAACTTTTTCAATAAATTGGACAAAAATGAAGCTGGAGAGTTACCTAATTTATTTACTGTGCAAATAAATTACTTAAGAAAAATATGTTGACATTTTGAAACATGAGAAATCAAACATCCAAGTTCAGTGCTTGATTTCAGCTAAGACTGTAAGATGGACCTGATCCAAGACAACAACATCAAGTAACAATACCCTCTCTTTGACAGGATTCCAGTCACATTTCAAAAATATCTCTATGTAGTAATTAAAAAAGAAATAACAAATATTATCTAAAAAAAATCTGTTCTTTCTAATTACATTTTCTAATTTGGTGTTCTAATACTGCAAGCAAAACTACACATTCTAACAGATACAAGAGAAAAGATCAGTATGTCTTCATTTGCCTTGACATACAAACACATCACTTGTATAAAGCAATGAAAAGTCAGTAGAACTCTTCCTCCAGTTCTAGCATTCACCTCAGAAGTTTATACATATATATATACACAGTGGAAATAACTGATCAAGACAAAAATATGTCAACATTTGGAAACATTAGAATTCAAATATCCAAGATTAGGTGTTCTATATTTATATGTGTGTCTGTGTGTTTTATATATTATATATAATTATATATATATATATACACACACATTTATATAAAAAAGAAAACTCAGAACATAAGGGACTGGAACCCTTTGACCATATGAATGATTCTAACTGCTAGACTATGGGAAGTGCAAGTTTCAGCAGGAGCTAATAAAGCCTTCTAGCAGTGACTGCATGTTGGTTAATAGGCATGCCCTATTTGTAGCAAGAGATCCAAGTTCAAATTCTCCTCAGCAAGAAAAATAATTGACCTAAGCCTGGAAAGCTTAAGTTAAGTGAGATCATGTAAATATGGCCAGTGTTCATAGCCACATGATGCCCACTCAGACCATGTTTCACAGGCAAATTTTTGAACATGTAATTTGTTCCAGCATTAACAGAGCTGAGCTGTTTGGCACACAGAATGCCCAACTTTTAGCAATAAAATAAACTTTACTTATAGAATCTCAATTGCCAACATTCTTCAAGCATTTGCATGGTAGGTAAGCAAGGGTTCCAATATTTTAAATTAGAGATTTAATGACATTCTCAACACCAACTATGTCTCTCTGTGGACACAATTCGATTGATTCAAATAGGCACCATACAGACATTCACGAGATGTGTAGTTTTTTCTCAAAATCTAACCACACAATATTCTAGTGTAAAAAAAAAAAGATGGTACATTCAAGAAATTCAAAGAATACTATGTTTACTACTCACAAATGAAGACTAGCTCATAAACTGAGAGGTTTGCAGGGTTGGAGGCCACAGGTAGTACTAACTTTTGCGGTCAAGTGGATCAAGTCATTAATCCATGCTCCAGACAACTGAGTTTTTCCTTGACAGTCCATCATGAAGTAGATGAAGGACATTCTGCCCCTCTCCTACACAGGGGTTTAGACTTGTATAGAGAAATATGCACACGTACACTATGTCATAAGACTAGAACTAAAGCATATACCTGGTCATTTGAGAAAAAATAGCTCTACTGACTGTAAAGGGACACTTGCAATTTAATCACCTCATGAGGATACATACAGTAAGATGAAGGGAATGTACACAGGTCACATGCATGTGGCTACATGAGGCCACCATATCAGTCACCTGTCAGAAGACCTCCAAACATCACTTTCAAGGTCCCCCTAATTCAATCCACTGTGTTCAATCTACTGAAAAAATAAATACAGTCATCTACACTGCACAATATATCACATTCACTAAATGTAAGCAAAAGAATAATAAGACACTGACTATGCTAGAGATTACATATCTCATGTAACATAAGTGGAATTTCTGGGTTCCATTTATATTCACCTCCCTGTACACATTTATAGGAGCACAATATCTACAATTCTGAAAATTCTAATTGAACATGCATTTAAATATGTTTCAGCGGCATAAAAGTTTTAGGTTTACATATATGTTTACACTTACCTAAAACTTTATGGGTTTCCTCAGTAGGCAAACATCAACACACAATATTGCTTTCATTGGGTTAATGGGATTCTTTCCGTTAAGCTCTAGGGATGGTGCCTCAGCCCATAGTCCTACACAGTTATCCGCATTAGACATTTCTTCCTTTAAACAGTCATATAACTTGTTTAATGAAAAGCAGGAGCTCCAGAGCTCCATTTTTAAACTTTTCCAGCCTATTTATTTATGTTAATACATACCGTCAGAACATTTTTTGTTCAAAACAAACAAACAAAAAAATCTTCAGCCAACCTCCTCTGGACTTGCCAAAGCCTCTCAAAAGCCTTAGTGTATTTCACAAATACATCAAGAAATAACCTTTTGCATTTATGCCCATTAAACACATTGCAAAATAATAACAGTAATTATATTTCCTCATCATGTACATCCTTTTTTCCCCATCAATCGCACACATTTGAAGAATGTTCAGATACCAGAAGATACTAATAATTACAGTCAATTAGACTTTTATTGGAAAAATGCTTGATACTATTATTGCAGGAGATCTTGCAGAGACTCACATGTAACTAATGCAAACCACAAAAATTAAGAAGTTAAAGTATCAAATTATATTTGGTAAAAACCCCTGATGTTTGTTACAGATGTGAGAAACTTTATCCTACTTAAGACAGGCAGCAGGGCCACCCACCTAAATAAAGCCATGCAAGTACACTGACACAATCTGAACTCTAGAAGTATAGTATATATATACTATAGTATATAGTATATATAATATATATATATAAGTATAATTCTTCCAGCCCAATTCTTCTTGCACACAGGTTTTATACTTGGTTGCCTTTGCTACTCTGAATTATAAATTAGGTTAATGTTAATCAAAATTTCCCCAAATGCATACATTCAAAGACATAATTTTTCCTAAGTTGAAATCTCTTCTTAATGAAATAAACTAGAAATAAGGAAAAAAAGTCTTAAATACTGAACAGTCCCTTTCCAGTATGTTGGCATGTTGTGTTTTTTAGGAGATTTTATGAAGCCAGAATCAGTCATTAATGGAAAAATATACAATAATACTCCTTCACCAGAGCCATCAGGCACACACTGCTGATATGTCTGAGAGCAAGTAATAAAACATGAGATTACAACAGAAAGAAAGTTTATGCTGTGAACTATTAACCAGATATTATTCACTTTCACATTTATTTTTCATCAATATTAGGGACAAGAGAACTCATTGTGACATATATAGACAGCAGAAAGATTAGGAAGCACACCAGGATAAAAGCTTCTCTGAGGAGAAGAGTGCTCATAGAAGTGTCTTAAATACACTTGCTATTGCTGCTGTTTTCACAATAATAGAAGGTTACAGAAGAAATTAGACACACCATCCTCTAAAAAGAGATTACTTTTTATGAAATTAAAGGTGGGTAATGCCAAATTAAAGAGTGAACCTGCCTTTTTTTTTTGTTCTATTTGACATCAAAACGGTCTATGAAGGATTATGGTAGAAAACATATACATATTTTTCCTGTCAAGTTCTTGGCTTTTAATAAGCTCTCTGAATATACTTTTCTAATTCTTTGAAGGAAATTCCTACAAACTGTTTTATTCTCAATTCAGTTTCAGCCTTAAGTTTTTATTAACAAAGTAGTATTTATAGAATTTTAGGAAGGGTAAAAAACAACCCAATAAGTATATGTATTGAGTATACTTCAAAAGATCGATCTTTGTCTTTGCAGATATTAATTTGGAAATGTTTTATTTGTTTCCAATCTAAAAAGTTTTAATCCATAATAAACTGGTACAACTTACAGTTTTTAATAACTAAATTTTCATTGCAGCCATAGTTTGCACAGTATAAGGAAAACACCAGGATTTAATGCTTATAAATCAAGAAACAATCATTAATTTTTACTCTATAGTTCAAGTAATAATAAGTATGATATTAGCTGAAAGCCAACATTAAAACTATCTCCACAATTTCCCAAGTAAAAACAGAGAGATATTCTTAAAGATTTAATACTGCTTAATATATATGAACTGTTGGTGGGGAGCAAATATTTTAACAATAACAGAGGAAGCTTGAGATCAAAATTCGAAAGCTAATCTAGCTAAGCAAACACTTTGCCTGCATAATTTTCTGGAGATTTTTTCAGCTTCAGTACCAAACATAAATTTCTCCTTACAGTTGTCCCACTTTTCAAATAAGAACCTCAACATTACTCCTTCACTTAAGGGTCCTTATTTTCAGAGAAAAATTTATTCTTTGAACCACAGTTTTCTTGAATAACTTTGAACAGCATTTCAGTATCTAGATAATAATGTTTTACAGATACATAAAGCAGATTAGGTAAACAGTTATTACTATGTTTTTTCTGTGATCAGTTCTTCTATTAAAAGATCCCCACTTTCAGTTTCTCTGTAACCTACAACTCTCCATTTTCAGTCACAGAAATCTTGTTTTGTGGATGGGCTTTGTTTTTTCTTAAAAAGCGAAGTCATATCAATGGAATGCACGACACTTGTGATCCCCTTAGCAAGGCTTATATGTGTCACTTCTTCCATTTGTACTCAGAAATCAAAGAATACTTCGACTTATTTTTAGTGGCCTAATTCTGAGAAGTTAACAGAAAACCTGGAGTAAAACAAAACACACAAAAAACCCACCACCAAAACAACAACAAAAAAACACAAACAAATAAAAACCTCCCACCAAAACAAAAACAACAACAACAAGAAGTCTAAATTTTCACTCAAGAAGTTTCTTTTTCATCTAGGAATTTTTTTTTTATACTTGGAAAGCGGTAACAAAGCTATCAGATACCTATCACACCTTTCACAAAAGACTTCTGGGCACGAAAGTTTGTTTCAGAAGAAAGATGTATGGTTTTGGGTAACAGACTTGACAGGATGAGATTTCACTTCTAAATAGCAACTATAGCTTCATTTAGAACAAACAGGAAATAGACTTTATGGCTAAGGAGTTAACGGCCCAGCTGTTGAGCAACCATAGCTAATTCAGCAGTGACATCCCAGACCTGTAAAACAGACAGTTTTAGTGCCTCCCTGTAACTAAAGGAGAAGTTACTAAGATTCTGTTAGATTTCATTGCTGGCTTTGTTTTGATTTCAAAATCTGGGCACAGCAGTGAATCTTATCAAAAAAAACCAAACAAACAACAACCACGCAACAAATTTAGTTTAAGAAACTGAGATTCATCTAACCTCTAGCAAAATGCAAATATAAAATTAAGTCCTGGAGACAGCAGAATCTAGGAAGAAGAACAGAGGGGCAGGCAGGAAGGGGATGGAGAACAGAGGCTGGAGAGGGAAAGAGCTCTACATTCAACTCCATCCAACAATTTCATTCTAGGACCTGGGCTCCCGATTGCCCACCTGCATGTGCTATTTCACTTCTTTCAGCTCCTCTGCAGCAAAACATTAGTTTATTGGGAAATAAACTTGTCGTCAGTAGCTCTGCAGTTAATTCATTTTAGGGATCACTCTGATGGCATTATTGATGATGTGAAGTGGTGGTTTGGACTGCCTTCATCACTTGATCACTTCAACTTCTGATCACTGTACTTCTCACATGCCTTCATGTCACACTTGAGAGCAGATGCTGTATCACCAAAACTATGACAGTCAATGATCATACTAATCAAACTAATTCAGACACTTGCAAAAAAAAAAAAAATTGTATCTTGGGGCCAAAAGACAATGCAGAGGAGACTTGAAGCAAATGTTATGAAGCATGAAGGCCCCCATTTTTTTCAGGTGAGCCCTGATCACTGAGATCACAGGCCTCATGTTACTTCACTTGGAAACACTCTCAAAAGAGGACATGACTAACAGTGGATGTAGCTCTTCTCCCCTTCTATTCTCTGTGCTTACACATCCAAAAAGCTGAAGGATATGAACAAAGTGGTCAAAGAAACCCAAATTACTTAAGCAGACTGATAAATTGTGAAAATCATCATCTTTATGAGCATTAACTGTTTGGAAAAAAAAGATATAACAAGAAAATATATCTTTCTACCATATCTCTGACAAGAAGAACAGTCAGAAGAATCCAGGGTAAATGAGAGCAAAGACATTAAACTTTCTAGAAACAACAAAGTAGGCTGGAAACAGAAATCACAGCTCTGCATTTCATAGTAGAAACACCTTCAGTATTTTTGACCATCTAGCTAGGTCTTAGTTTTACCTTGGAAGTATTTAGTATATTTTTCTGAAGCCTGCTAGGATCCTCTAGAAATATTTTTTTTTTAATTAAAAAGTTCATATTCAGCTATATCTTTGACCTGATATGAGATACCATTGACTGTTCTTTTAAAAGGGACAGAAAAATTATTTAATATGTTAGGGAATAAAAAGGGAAGGAGGTAGATGCTCTCCTGTTGAACTTCTACGGACTTCTGAAAATGCCAAGACTCAGAATTCCTCAATTCTCTGCTCTGGTTCAATTTGCTAAGACTAATTACATTCTCTTCCCTAGAGTAATTTTGGAGGCAAATGGAAGAAAGGTAACTCTTCTTCAAAAAAGGAAACATTTAGAGTCTTGATGATATAAATGCCATTGAAAAGTTGTCTACCGTTTCTCCCTGTCTCCACAGAGCAAAAAATTTTCAAGTTGAAAATGCAGGAATGTCAATATAGATTACTCAAGCTGCAGGTCACCCATAGCTTTTGTGACACACTGCTTGAGCTAAACTCTACACACAATTCACCATATGTGCAACTTGGGCTTTTTGGAAGCATGGTAACATTTTTTTAATGACAACTTATTCCCATTCTCCCCCTAAATTAATTGCCCTCTATTAGTAAACTTGTGGTAAATCAGCTCCTAAGTGGAGTAACAAAAACACACAAGAAAAAACAAACACACAAGAAAAACAAACAAACATAACCACACATACTTTACCACAAATATATGCCGCACATAAGGCAAATTCAGTTTCTGGATCCATTATCAAGTAATATCTCACAAATTAAAGAGATAGAAAGTTTATCCCAAGAAATAAAAAGAAAAGGAACAGATGCAGCTTGGTGTCTGGCACAGTGTACATCACTTGACAAAGTTTGGAAAGAAAAGCCTGCAGCTCCCTTTCTACCTCACCAAGACAAAATGTGCAAATAGCTGTAATCCCCTCCTCATTTGGAGGCCAATAAAACAACTGTTAATGCATACGCTATTATAATATGTTTAACAGTAAAAGGCACCCATTTGGCTTCCCCTAGGAATCTGAATTTTTGGACTTGGTGCACAATCATCTATGTAATTTCTCGGTTCAGTAATATTAAGAGAAGCTTTCCACCTTCTGAAATATCACTCTACTGCTCGGATTGAATAAAATTAATTCTCTCCCTCTCCACCCCCAACTCACATGAAACAGATGGAAAATACATTATACTAGAAGCTCTCACAGAATTATTTTCTCCTTCAAATACCAATCACTGATTGCAGTGTACTCCTTACACACATAACATATCAAGTGAACTCCACTGTGAGAAAAAGTCAAAGTTAGATGTATTGAGAATCCACTAAAGTTACTGAGAAGTCAGTTGGGCTTTTGTGGTTGAGGTTTTTTTCCGGAACAGATGCAATACTTAGTGTTGAAAGAACTGATTATGTCTAAGTACCTTCCTGGTACCTTTGCTAGGTACTCTTCAAGACAATCCTTTAAAATGTACAGCTTCCATACCTAAGCCTAGCACCACATACCAGCAGGCATATGACCAACACTGAGGACATAGGGTCCTTGAACATAAGCAGAAGAATATGCAACTGAAAGTTCAGAGACTCACCTAGTTTTCTCATGTTTGTTTCGTACAAGTTTAAGACTTTGCTTTAAATTACATTTGTGATTTTTGTATATATCTGAAATTTGTCTCTCACGTATGAGCGTTATCACGAAAGGCCACTGAGGTGGCCAAGATTCTTTGGCACTCCTATAATGAAAAGTAATCAATGCATATACAAAAAAAAAAAAAAAAAAAAAAAGGTAAATAAATAAAAAAATTCAGTTTGAAAGATCGAGCAATGAAAAAGAAACACATGAGATATCATTTTCCAGGTTATATGTTTCACCACTCATGATTGTTTTCTTCCTTATTCTTCCCAGCAATACCAGTTAGTTACATTCTTAAAACAAAAAAAATTTTCTGGCAACACATCCAGTACAGAGTTGTGTATAAATCAAAATTCAATTGTTTCAGTATCTGAACTCTATAAATTTCACAGACAGGAGAGGAGCTGTACGCAAAAGGAACACATTATTCAATCACAGCCAGCCAATCAAGCTAGTGTAACACAGGTGAAAATCCCCACGGAGTTACAGGCTGAAGAGCTATTTGGAACTACAATGTGGCCATCTACTCCTACCTTTGCTACAACTCAGCCAGATAAGGTATTGTTCTGTATCTTTAAAAGACCATCCTATTGTGTTAAGTTAATTCAGCTGAGCTTTAGCAAGTGTGAGAGAAGAATCAGACTTATGCCCATCCTCACAGAGCACAATGCTCTCTGCCCTGAGTAGTCCCAAAGAAGTCATGCAGCATGCCAGGTACAAAGTATTTGCAGAAGTGAGCCTTCAGATAGGGCTGCAAAGGCTCTGGGTTAAGGAAGCACTTACCAACTTCCTTCTGCTTGATCTGTTACACAGCTCGACAGTAACAGATAGCCAGTTGCATGAGTGTCAATGTTCAGATAAGTTTCTCTCAATATCTGTCACAAAAACCAGACACTGTATCAGTGTGCCAGCTGTATTATCGGTCACTACATAGTTAATCATACTTAATAACATCCTCGAGCACAGACATGGCACACAGACATGGCACACAGACAGCAATTACTGTGAACCACAGTCACCCAGATCATTCTGACTCTGAGCTGCCAACTCAGTGCACTCTCAACAAGTGCCTGCCTACCACCTTTTCCCTCTCAAACACATTAGCTTGCCTCAATATGGGGCCAGAGTTTGTTTTGAAACTCTTAACAGAATCACTGAAAGAAAAGAGGAAAAATACCATAAATGATTCCCTGGACTGTTTCCAAAGGAGCGTGTTCTCTTAGTGATTGCTTTGGAAGCAAGCCAAAAATGGGAAGTGTTCTTGCAAATGAGCACGCTACTATGCTCAAGTACAAGTTATCATTTAATTCTTTTGACAACATCAGCATGGATAGAAATTAAGAAGCCTGTTTAATAAACAGGTTACCTGAATTCCAGTTACCAAACATCAAATTCTTCTCTAGCCATCCCTGCCATGCTTACTCAGCTCCTGCCCAAAATAAAGTGGTTTCTTTTTTGGATACTTCTGTCCTTTATTGAAAGTGTAATAACATTAGTATATTAATTACATCAACCATAACAAGGTCTGTAACTAAGAACAACTTAACTAAGAAAAGGAAAGAAATCAGTCCCTCAGCAGAAAATATTCAAAAACCTCAAAACAAACTTCTACGGGACACAGCAGTTAATATTTTTAACAGATCTTTAATACCGTCTACTGAATTATTATGTCCAGACAGTTTTTTACATTACAATTACTCCTAATGAGATCACCTTCTGCAGTGTATAAGACCTCATCCCTTCCCAACAGAACAATGAAAGATTTGTGTGGGGCTATGAAAGTCTCAGGTCAACTCCACTCACTTCACCTTGTACTGAATTTCCTCATAAAAACTTGTCAACAGCACAACTGTGTTTTTTCCCTGAGGACAAATTATTGTTTGCTTTGGTTTAGGGTGTCCTTAATCCTCTACAGATTTTGAAATCATCATACAGGCACATCAGACCCACTGACTGCTGTCAGCTTTGGTTTTGACATTATGTACATTTCTCTTCTTCGTAGATTTGTGAGGGTTTTTTCCAATTTTTGACTTACACTATTTCTCAACAACAAATGTCTGCCTATCTTGCAATATGGTGATATATAACTCCTTGTGCTATCTGAAAAAAAAAAATTATAGACCTTGTATTAAATGTACATGAAAATACCTGTCTTCAAACAAAGTGCCTGTTCTCTTACTTTTACTCTAAGCACAGACAATGAAACATCCTCTCTCATGCTAAGCAGAAATGTCTTATGGCTGAAGCCCCAAAAACAGCAATGCTAAGGATATGTATCATTCTAAGAATACGGCTAACTGAATTAGTATGAACTAGAAAGTACAACTTGGTAGTCTCTGATTTGCTAGTACTTTAATAATCACCATGATCCTACAGCAAGCCAAAAGTTTAGTTTTATGCAAAAATATATTGTGGAAAGGAAACAACAATTTTTATTCTGAAAATTTAATATTCTGTTTGAAAGATCTATCCTGTGTTTGAATTCTTACACACTTCACAAAAATCTCTCAGTTTTTACTCTGTGTGTATTCTTCCCATTATTAACCACACCCCCTTCTATTTTACTACTTTACTAATTTCCTTATAATTCTGTCATAGATCACCTGAAAGAACAAAATATTTACCTACTCATACCTGCCGTTATTAATACAGTGTTCTGTGATAGGTATGACTTGCTCACCTTTACCAAGAAGCACAAGAAACAACACACAGTTTAAAATGTTAGTCCTGAACCTATAGTTATACTTCACACAACTTCAACTTTTTTTGTTTAAATTTGAAAATGCAGTATGCAACCATGGATTTCCATAATCAGACAGGCTGACTGCTTTAAATTAAACAGTGTGAACTTTACAGATTGAGGATCTAAAAACTTTAAAAGCAGGCTGACCACGGATTTCTCCTGAAAAAATAAAAATTAGCCAGCAGAACATGACCTATAATTTAGAGCAAGTTGTGTGTTTACTTACGTTCACACGTGTCTCCTTTCTGCTGGTATCCTGCTTTGCAGATACATTTTCCAATAGGCACTAACCATTCTCCCTCCGCGCTACAGTGCATCTTCGGCGAGTTCTCCGCCTCCTCCTCTGCACTGCTGACACAAGTTCCTCGCACTTCTACTAAAGAGGAAAACTCTGAGCCAGTCACTGTGTCAGGAAAAATAGCTAAGTTCTCAATGATGGACCAGCACTTCTTGTAGTAGACTTTGACAGAGACCAAAGCAATGCAGGCCCCTACATCCTGAAACGCAAGATAGAATCCTTTTTTGGACAAAGGTCCAATTTCTCTCACCTCTGTGTTAAGTTTCATTTTTCTCTCCCCAAGATCACCCTGGGTAAAACTTTCATCTGCTGCAATAGTGTCTATTTTTACATATTGGTTTTCTCGGATATTCCTGCCAGTGTCGTAGTCTGTTTCATAATAATACAAGTTAAAAGTTTCTTTACAAGTCCCCAGAACTCCAGGAAGACTGTTACAATCCCTCAGAGTGAATTTCAGTTCTACAAAAATCCTTTGTGCATTGCTTTTTGCAATCCAGTTAGTCCGAAGCCAGTTGTTTTGGTTTGATTCCATCACCTGGCATACCTGGTATGTTCGTATAGGAGTGTAGTTTTCATCCAGTCCACTAATTTCTTCCCACTAAAATGATAACAAACAGTTAGTAATATAACAAGAAGTATGTCACCAGATGTAACTACTCTGTATTTTAAAAAGCTTCATAAAAGACATCTTCCTCCTTTGTAACAGTAGGCTATTTTTAAAAATACTCTTAAGCACCTAAATGAAGAAAATACCTATTAATGCAGCAGTAGGTTCTCACTGCCTTCATGTCTTTTCCACATATAAATAACTTCTAAAAATCATTGTCATAACATGGGCAGAGTTGCAAAGGGGGACCCTTAGAAAAGGCTGTTTAGCATATTAGGTTCTGATTACACACTAGGCTCATAAACATTTTGTTAAGGTCACAATGGTTTTAGGTAAGCAAAGACTGAAAGGAGGGAGGCAGCTTCTCTTTCAAAGAAACCTAAAACCAGTGAAGTCTCATAAACTGAAACTGCCTAATGTTACAGTACATAAAACTTGTCAAACTTTCAGTGCAGTTGTATAGAAAGCATGGTATCAAGTCCTGAAACTTATGAGTCAGATGATTCTCACTCCTCTGTGATTAAAGTGGCATAGAGAAAAGGCAAGAGAAAATGACAGAATTAAAAATCTGAAAGCAAGAAAACATTTTGGTTGTCCCCTTTTTGTTCAGGCCACATTCTGTTTTATTTAAAACCAAAGAGGTAAGAGGCAGCTCCTTCTCATCTTACATTTTGTCCAGTGGCTGCATTCACGTTAAGAGGAGCAAACTTCATTTAGTTGTAAATTCAAATAAACCATGAGATTACATACAGAATAAAAAACAACCCACATGACTGAGAGTTCACTGGTTCAAAGCCTGGGTCTTGTTGATGTTCCCTCTCTTGGTTACCAACTATGTAACGAGCTAGTAAGCCTGTAACAGCCCTGGAGTCTTTAACAGCCTTTAGTAGCGTGGGAATTCGCATCTCCAGCAATGGCAAACCTTCCACTAAAATCAATCAGGCAGATCTGCCCAGGTGTAACCAAAACAATATCAGTCTCTCACCGTTTTTTCACATTTCTTATAGCATTTAACTGACTGCAGAAAACACAGCTGTAGTAAATTAGGGAAGGGGGTGAGCTTTCCTCACCCCATGATACAGGCAACCATGACTTCTCTGTATGGCACTTGGCCCTCTGGCCCTGTGTCAATAATGCACTTAAGCTCATGCTTAAGATCAGTAAAAGTACTTATGAGCTTAATGGTAAGCATGTGCTTAAGTGCTTTGTGGGACTAGTATACTCAGCACCTCTGCAGGATGGAACATCCACTGACATTCCTTACACGGGCAACAGAACAAGTGTGGAAGGCACTAGTTTACCAGACCAGGAGCCATACAGTATACAACACTTTGCAAGCCTATTTGACAGCAAATGAGATCATTTTAATGTTGTTGCCTGCTCCAAGAAAAAGCAGATGTGGCTGATCTGATGCTGGAAGTTATCACCACAAAATATATCACAGCTGCAGATGCTGAAATGCACAGAAGTTGTAAATATCAAAGCACATTTCAAGGGCCAACAGTTAATATAGATTTTATATATATGGAATTATATATGCATATGGTATTAAACGATTGAAATACATTATTAGATGCTCATGAAGTTAACTGCAGTGACTGCACATAGAAGAAAAGAAAGTCTATTTTCATGAGATTTATTAGATCTGAATGAGTAATATTTTTTCCACCTTTGTAAGGACTAGTACAAACAAGAAAAAATAAAAAAGGGGCCCTGGACTGACAGGATTTTGGCTGTGTCACAATAATAAAAACATATCCCCCTCAAAAAAAAAAAAAAAAAGAAAAAAAAAAAGGCACTTTACTGATTTTCATAGTCTCCATTTCATATCAAGTAGTACTATTTGCTTTGGGGTTTCTTTGAGTTGGTTGGTTTAGGGGTTTTGTTTTATTTTTTTTTTCTTGTGTAAGCATTCTTCCCTCCTAAGACAGATTCTGCAATGAGATATTCAGTTAGACAATGTATTGTATCTCTGAAATGAAAGTAACTCTAATGCACCACACAACAGAAACTGTTTCCTCAGATTTTGATATGGAGTGCCTGACCAAAACAAACTCCCTGTCCCCTCAAAAAACACAAATAAACTGAAACAAACATCTAACAAACAAAATACATTTTACAAAATCAACCTAATACACAACATAAGTGAGTTTTCTCAGTCTAGATCCTACTACATGAGACTAGCTAGTTTCAGAGAGATTCTCATGCTACAATCAAGGAAAAAATACAAAAAACTAAAGTCACACAAAAAGTCCTACTTTTTGCTATCCTTAGTATTAATACATTAAATTATTTTTTTTTTCTGCAGAGAAAAAAACCATGTTAGTACTTTAGGATGTTCCCACCTATGGTATCTGAGCTCAAACTTCATTAAAGTCTTCTTATACCAATCAATTCTATCATAGCTTTTACAGCAAGAAAACTCAACTTTTTTTTTGTCCAGCTGCAAAATATGGTGATATATGATATTGTTCCATTGTTCTACTGGTTTCATTTTATGGCATTTTAACTTCTTAGTTATCTTAACAATGTTAAATGTAGCATTTGCAATTGAATGAGGCATTTAACGACTGTCTGACATATTGCATACTGTGATGATGCAGTAGTTTGTCAAGAAGATTTTCTGTATTTATTCCCATGAAGTCTTTATTGCACAATAAAAAATTCAATAATTAAAATTTACATTATTAAAATGGTACTTTTACAGTAATTTACAGGTAACATTCTGAACATTTTCATGCATACAAATTCAGTCACGAGTTTTGATTCACTTTTAATTCCTGATTGAAATTGGCTTTTACCTCTCAAAGTTGCCTTTTACTATCTGTTAAATTTGACTCTACATTCATCCTTCAATATGCTGACATGTGTAACATGTGTTGACATGTCTTTCATTATCTACACGTTAGCCTAATATAACTGCCACCAAGCTAATCTTTCAAACAGCTCTGGTAGAGGCTTCAATCAGTGCAAAACGCTAATGCCAAGGTTATTAGCCATCATATGCATTGAGCTCACATTACATTCTCTCTGAAGTCCTTAGATTAGTTTCCAGTTTATGCTTGTATTGATATTACAATCTTGCTTTTAAAGAAAGACACTTTCACATTTTCATTCTTCTTGTTTAAAGGATTTGTTACACTTTTATATTCCCACTCACACTTCATGCTCTTCTGGCTCCAGCTTTAAAGCGCTGAAGATTAAGGGACTGATCCCCAAAATTCTTGCTTGTGCAAGGAGTCACAATAGATTCAGCAAAACTGCTTCCGTGAGTAAGAACTGTTCATATAATTTATGATTTGTCAGACTGAGCTGATGTAGGACTGACCCAAGGTAGGACAATACACCCATTATATCTTTCTGAACAGGTTCTTCCTCAAGGCTGGAGGAAGAAGGGGTTTTATGATAAAATTTTTAATTCAGACTGAAAGCAGCATTTCTCAACTTTGTATATGTAATAAGTAAGACAACAACACTGATGTTCCTAAACATCTCATTTTTTAAAATGGTGTACATTAAAATGGTGCATTTCATATAGTGCTTTTAGATTAATTTGTGAAGAAGCTGGAGGGGGCCTTAACCGCATAATTTGTGCCTAGTTCCAGATATCAGGCTCCTAAAGACTTGGGGATGTTTCAAGTTTGGAATGTCATTTCAAATACATCTGTAATCTACATGTTTTTATTCTAGAGCTCTTCGATCTGTGATATTCAATTACAAAGAAAACATTGTAAACAAATTTATGATCATCCATTCTACAGAAGGTGAAAAATATATTTTTAGAAAGTTTCCCCACAGAAGCAAATACGATGTTTCTAAAGGAAGGAGGAATAGATTGATTTAAAATATTGTATCATAAATAGGCAGTTTAATCATTTGTACAGCACAAAGGAGTACACTACAAAACATAAGGGTACCAAGAACATTTAGGTGAGTTTCTTAAGAGGCTCTTGCTTTTAAGAAGCGTGTACATTTGTACACTGTAACCAAGGTTTCATTCTAAAAATGAAGAAGACATAAACACTTGGTATGATTACTGAGAGAAGTATGAGGGAGAGCAAGTTCAAAGCAGGTCTTTCAACTGCTACAGTAATTACTTGTCTCTAGGAACTTAGTTCTTGCCTGGAGTACTTACCCCATTGGGAGGAGAGGAAATCCATTCCAACTCTGTCTGTTGTGCTTTAGAGTCCAGCAATATTACTAAAGGGAAAAAAACGAAATTCCACAGTTTACTGAATATAATAAGAGGGAATATAAAACTAAAGAACAGAATCTGAATTTTAAAAAGTGATAGAATGAATACAAATTTTGTACAACTAATATTTTTTTCTTCATAATATTAAAAAATTATCTGCAACTACAACTATGCCTTTACTTGTAAATAGATGATTAAAAGATTATGTGACATCCACATATAAGCACTAATCTTTACAATTTCACTGCTTATAACTAAGTGGGGATTTTTTTAGTGCTCTAAAGTGTTACTAATCAGTCATTAAGATGCATGCTCTCTCTATCTCCTTTGTCATAAGAAGGACATTTCCCATATGCTGGTTATTTCAACCAGCTTAAAACAAACAAACACACACCAACATTTCAACATTTCCAAACTAATTTAGACAGGATTGGTCTGTGCCTTACTGAGAGTCCCACTGAAAAAGCAATGATCTTTTTTGAGTGTCAAAGTAAAAAATACTTTCATGAGATAATGAAATAGCAATTCGATAAACAAATGACAACCAGGAATACAGAAAATAAAAGACTCTGCAGTTACCTCACACCTCGCATTCACAAAAAAGAGACTAATTCACTTTATGATAATGGCTTACTAAAATCTTCATACCATTATACCCCCACGACATTTATATACAGAAAGACATCAGTTCTAGTTGCATCACAATTATTTCCAGCTAAATGTAACCTCTCTTCTGAAAGTGGTTAATAACAGCCTAATAAACCAACTCTTTAGTAGCATTTCTAATTTGAACCTATTCCATATATCTTTAGCTATAATGCTATTTATAACGTCATACACATTTAAGGACTGATATATTAATGTTTGATTTAGGGCTGTAACTTGAAGCAACTTTTGTCAGGTCTTTTGAAATAGCTACAATTCTGGCTTTAGCCCTTTCTCCTAGCATAATTGAACACAAAATTTCAGTGAATTACTAAAAAGATGAGATGACTAAAAAAAGGTATTTAAAGGTTCATATAGTAATATATGGAACGTTAGCTGAACACAAAACAGTAGCTTTAAGGCCTGTATTTCAGTAATGAAGTGGAACTACTCATTAAGGAAGTTTCATAGTCTCCCTCTAGAAAGATTACCTGCTTATTTCATTAAGCTCGGATTCAAGGGGCTTTATTTTGTAACACTTTCTATAGTAAAGCAGATGCTGTATGTGGTGGTTTGTTAAACAAGAACATTTATAATCGTCCCGAAAAAAGGGCACCATGAAAAATTTAACCATTTCAGCACCAGCACAACACCCCATGGCTGCAATTCATTATACTTTTTATTTGGCAGTAATTCTCCATCACGTAGCAACGGATGGGTACATCTCAGAAAGAAAAGACAACAAGCAAATAAGGAAAAAAAAAAAAAAAAAGGAAAAAATAAACCAAATGCACACAAACCCCTGCTCTGCAAACACTCCTTGCAAAGGAATCGTGGTGTTCCTTCTGGCACCCAAAGTTACTGGGGGAGAGCTCTCCAGGCCAGCGGCTGCTGCCACGCTCCCTGCCCCGGGAGCCCTGTGGCAGTCATGGCTCGTTCTGCAGCGCGGGAAAGCGATGCGAGGGGACGGGGTCTGCAGCCTCCCGTGAACGGAGCACACCGGGATCCCCGGTGCGGTGCGCCCCGCAGGGGAGCTGCGGGCCGAGAGCGATGGGAGGTGGCGGGTGAAGCGCGAGGGCGCGGCCGCGGGAACGGGCTCCGCGGGGCCCCGCGCAGGGCGAGCAGCCGCCTCTCGCCCCCGCGGGAGCCGCAGCCGCGCTCCGGGAGCTGCGCGGGGCTGCGCTCGGGCGGCCGCGCCCCCCGGCCGAGCAGCGGGGCTGAGCCGCAGCGGAGCGCTGGTATCGCGGCCGCCCCTGCCACACCCCCGGCAGCCACTGCCTCGGGGAGAAAGCGCCCGGGACGGCGGCCCCGGCACGGAGACCCGAGCTCTCGGATACACATCATCCCCCCTGGTCTTCCCAGGGGGAGCGGGCCGCAGTGCCCCCGTGCCTGCGGTCGCCCCGAGGGTCCCGGCCAGGGGAAGAGGACTCTGCAGGTAACGCGGTCACTCCCTCGCTAAGAGAGCCAGGTAGACCCTGCCCCGCTCCTCTCCAGTGGCTTGTGTTTAGCTACAGAAAGGAAACTCGCAAAACTTCTCGGTGCTTCACCCCCTCATCCCTCTTCGGTACCCAGCGGGGAGCGGTGGGTAAACGCGCGGGGCTGCTGCCTCCACCGGCCCTTTGGCGGGGCTGGCAGTGAAGCTGCAAAGTTACTTTTTCCTTCTTCTTCTTTAAAAAAAAAATTAAATAAATAAATAAATAATAATAATATTAAAAAAAAGCTCTCTCTTTCTTCCATGGGAGTTTTTTGCGCTTGCAGCAGGTAGCCGGTATCAATCCCTGTCTGCCGCTCGCCCCCTCCTGACCCTCCTTTGGCTAGGTGATTTTCTTTGAACGTACAGTCATTATACACCCACACTCTTAGGTATAGATGCCTACATATCCATCCATACACGTATGATTAAAAACGGGGCAGACTGCCGCCGGGGAGCACCGGCGCAGCCTCGATCACGGAGCAATCCGCAGGGCAGAGCGGGACAGACAGCCACAGTCTCTCCACCTTCCTCCCTGTCCGCCTGCCCGGCCCTTCTCCCGCTCCCTACCCCACGGCCACGCGTTAATATTCCCCGTGTGAGGGTCTCTGTGCTTTACAGCCCCTTTAAATAAACTTTCGAAATGCTGCTAGGGAAAGGCTCTCCCTTCTATTCCTCTCTAACCTCGCCATCGATTTCTTCTCTTAAGGGCAGAGGACATTTTAATTGAGGCATTTTTTTAAGCTCCAGTTACAAGCTCAAAATGATATTTTACTGCATGACAGCGGCTTGATGAAAAATATTGACGCATCCAGCTGAAGCGGGGGGGGGAAGGTGGGGAGAACACAAACGTATGCATATGCAGAGGCATCGAAAAAGCCCCGACTCCCCCTTCCCTGTCATGTCTTGTCGTCTGTGTGTCCCCCCTCGCTCCCCCGAAGATGGAGACGGACCTTCGGCTGTCACACGGGAGCTAGGGCGCTCCTTTAAATCATTTCAGATTTTCTCAGCGTGAGAAAACAAAATCCCAGATGGACTTTGTGAATTGATTTTAAACACCTCCATAAGTCTGAAAAACTGCCTGGTTTGTCTCTGTGCGAGGGGGAACCCAGTGTCCGGGGTTCGCCTTACATAGGTGTTGCACCGATGGAAACCGGGAAGCCCCGTTGAGATCCTCAGACGGTGTAAAACGTCCATCCCTTAACCTCTCTCCCTCTCTCTCTCCAGCGATGCCGGGGGAGAGCACACACGTTGCAAGGCACACGACGCCAGGCCGTATGTACCCTCTAAATACATGCCCAGCTTGCATGGCCGGGAAGTGCGAAACTGCCTCCGATGCTCCTTCCCGTGGTCTGTGACCGGCCCCACGGGGCCGGAGCGCTGCGAGCCCCCGGGCGGTAGCGGCGGGGAGCTGACCCGCACCCTGAAGCCCCGTGCCGTGCCTTGCCTTCCACGAGACGTCCCAAGCCCTAAAACTCGGCCCCTGCCCGAGGAGCAGCGAGGTAACCCGCCCTCCCGGCACCTACCACCTCGGGAGAAGAAGGGCTGGCAGGGGACAGTGAGGCACCCCTGCACAGATCCCCGAGCGGAGGTCTCTCCCCAACGCCATGCCGTTTCATCACGTGCGAATGCCTCTCAAGCCTCATTCCTGGGAGCAAAGGCAGTTGTCCTGGTCTCTCACACATACACACGCACACCCCCACCAGTGAATGCCTAGGTCTTTCCTCCATCCTATCTCAACTAAAAAAAGTCTTTTTTTTTTTTTTTTTTTCCTTTAATGGGGGCTGACATGCAGCTGGCAGGGGCAGGCAGGTCCCGCGCTGAGCCACTATACGGACTTCGTGGGCAAAAGCAATAAATAAACCCAAACTTTTGTTTTCCGCATCACCTTACCTTCTTTTGCAGCCTGTGCCTCCCCCGTGTGTGCAAAGCGGAACAGCCAGACGGAGCACAAAATAATCCAAGAAGGGAGCCTACTTTGGAAAGCCATGGTGCAGGAGAGGGATGATTTTATATTTCTAGCTCTGTATTTCTAGACACTGCCACTGCCGCCGCTTCGTGGGTGCTAGAGGACGGTGGAGAATTTGCTGTGCTAGTCTGTAGCTCGGCGCTCCCTCCCTCCAGGCTGCCTTTCTCTTTTGTCACCGCCTCCTCCTCCTCCCTCTCCGCCGCCCCCGCGCCGCTGCCCGGCTCCCGCTCCGGGCCGGCCGCCCGCCAGCCCCGACTGCAGCCCGCCCGCCCGCGCCGCGCAACGATAATATCAATGAAGGCGAGGGGGCGGGACCGCGGCGAGCGCGCGGCCCGTCCCTCACCGTGACTGACAGCCTGCCCTAGCCAAACAGCAGCGGCGCTCGGCGCCCGCCGGGCCGAGGCGGCGCCTGAGTGGTCGCGGCCGGTGGGGCGGGGCCGGCGGCGCCTGCCAATGAGCGCGCGGCGGTGTCGGGTGTCCGCGGGTGCCCGAGCTGCGGGCAGCGCAGCGCCGGGACGGAGGGGTAGCGCTGGGAGCGGAGCCCAATGCGGGGGCCTCCGGGGGTTGTCCCGCACGCCTGGAGGCCTCCGGCCGGAACGTCCTGCGAGCGAATGGGACGGACGGACGCACGCCACCCTCCCGCAGGGTTCCGTGTGTTCTCCCCGAGCCGCAGCCGCCGGGGTAGCGAGAGAGAGGGGTCCCGGCTGGGGTCCGGCTGCAGCCCCAGCCCGAAGCCGACCCCCTCGAGCGGGCTGAACGCGCACCTGGGCTGCTGCCATCGAAAGAGAAACTTCGGCGGGAGCTGCGGGATGGTGCCCGGAGGCATCCCCGTAATAAAAGTCAAGTTCCTCGATGCTGGCATTACCTGGGCTCCCTTCCCTCTGTCTCGTTGGGGTTTTTAGCCCCGCGTCTGCGATTTGCCCCAAATACGAAGAGCAGGTTAATAACAATATAGTCATTATTTGGAGAGCAGAAGGAGCGGCTGCTTCCCCTCCGCCCCCCGTCGGGTGTAACCTGAAGCGCGTGTAATCCTCCAACAATGTGACAATTTAAATAGGAGAGGGAGAAAAAAAAAATAAAGTAAAACCGGAGGGAGAGAGGAACTTGCCAAATCTCTTTTGTCAGCGTTCAACCGCGGACCGGGAGAGCTTTTCCCGGGATTCTATCAGGCCCCCTCCCCTTCGCTTTCCTTTCTGCAACCCCCCCTCTTGCTCCTTTTGACGAGTGAAACAACTGAGGGACGGACACGAAAACTTACTGCTGCCCGAGCGAGGCTGCGGAGCGGAGGATGGTGAGAGGGGCACCCTCGGCAGGAGCGCTCCTCTCCCGGGCCGCGCCGGGGCCCCGCATCCCCCGCGGCCAGAGGCGCTGGCCCCTACCCCGCTCCGCGCACCCCCCGCCCGGCCCCTGCCTCCGGCTCTGTCCCGCGCAACCTTCCCGGGGCTGATGCCGAGCAGCACGGACCGGGTTTTCTACTGCTCCGCTAAAAGTGCATCGCCGTGTCCTTTCGGAGGGTGGATATTGCGATGTAAACAGAATAAGTGATTATCGTCTTGAAAGCAGCGAAGAGCGGGGGGTGTAATTGCAATTCTGTGGCAAGATTATGCGGGAATCTGAAACAAGCCTTGCGCAGATGGGGACGCTGATATAGAAAATATTATGCCAAAAATGGAAATTTAAATTGGGGGAGGTTTGTTTATGGAACCTTTATAGGCAGATAAGGCAAAATTAGAATTATTATTATTAATAATAATAATATAACAACAATAATAACAATACTATGCTCGGCATTGTCGGATAAACCGACACCATACTCCGGGCTTTGGGCACTTCCCTGTGGGCTCCTCGTTACTTCCGAGAATGGTGTGGAGAAAGCCTCAAAAATGTGCTGTATTCCTTTCAGTTGCTGAATAATTAATATGGCTTAGAATGTGACAGTTTTTGCATTTCCTTCAGAATGCTCTGTTGATAGGTCGGATATCATGATAAGTGTAGGCAAAATAAGGGCTCTTCATTCTCTCATCCTCTGTCATCTGTCATTCCCATCCTCATGCATGTGTACTTAGAAAGGGGAGCTATACAGAACAGTGAGTTTGCTTACCTTCTTTTAAAAAGGCTGTTTTGTTTCATAAATACTTGCATGCAGGTATTTTGTAACTTCTTGGCAAATTTTCATAGGTAAAGCTGTTTTTCATGTGGCATGTATTGTGACAGTGATTAAAGCGGATATAGGAAGTCTTCAACCTAGTTGGTCCTCCACAATTTCTTAGCATGAAGTGCTGGCATTTCACTACAATGTCATTAACCAAAAAACTGATTTTTTAACCTACAGAATGTGCTAAAAAACCCAAAGAATTATATTCACTCTTTGAATGACTATGTTCATAAAAATGCAGAAACTTACTAAATTAACAAATCAACAGAAAGGCTCAAATGGTAACAAGATATATTCATATCCTGCATATAGTGTTAGGCCAGACACTCACTTTCATCATCACCTGCATTTATACAGGTTATATTGTACAATATTATGCAATTTAATATTGTATGTCTATAATACATGTATAAGAACTGTATACCTGTAAGGTACTTAAAGGTATGTACATATGTTAACCACATAGGATATAAGGATATAAGTGCACATGGCTGAGTGTATAAAGAAATAAAAAAGAGATTTAAAAAGAAAAAGTGTATATTCCCCTTCATGATCAACTAATTTTAAACGCCCTTCCTGATTGTCACAAATTGAGCTAAAATTGAGCTAAAAATGACATAGTATATGTACTGCTTTGTTAAAACAGTCATGTTTTTACATGTTCATAGGCACAACAAAATAATTCATATACATTGAAAGTGTCTATTAATTTTGGGGTCTTTTTTGTGCTTCTTGCACATTAAATCTTTGTGAAATTAATTCAGAATTTGAAAGCCTTATTAGTGAATTTTAATTTTTTTCTCTTTTCCTCTGCTTATTTGTAATGTTTTGTATACTTCAATTATATTCTGTAGGACGCACAGCCTGTATTGCATCTCTTCCAACCGAGAGTTAGATCTTCTGCAAAGAAAAATAGAAAAGAGAAATATTACAATTGAACCAAAATTCTCAAGCTAAATGGCCTACAACCCTCAGATTTGGTAACAAAACTTTTGAGAGAAAAAGAAAAGAGGAAAAAGAACAACTGGGAACTTCATTCAACTCAATGTGTTACAATTCAGACACCACCAAAGTAAATGGTTAACTGAAACAGAGCAATGCTATTCAAGATACTTATGTCACTTTATTGTTTTATTCTGTTTTGTCCTTTTTTTTTCCCTAATTCAAAGTCTCTATGCCAGATTCTGTCTTTTATTTTTACTCATAGTTAGAATGGCTTCTTTGACATTACCAAGCATCCCTATGCTGATATTAACTTCATACCAGCTGCGATTCACCGTACTGAATTACGATGGTCTAAGCAAACTCTGGAGATATATTTAAATAATTTCCCCCTTAAAATTGGCTAACTCTATCTTCAACACATAACTCGATCTGAAATTCTGATACAAGGAATATGGAATGAATTTTGAGGCTATACAAGCATATGTAAGGAAATGAGCATGGCTTGAAAATGGTTACAAAATGCTGTTTTCACAAATCTCCTTTTTGCAGAAATTCTTTCTTTGCTCTGTGCAGGGCTGAAGCAAAATTTCAATAGTTTGAAAAAGACGTTAAAGGTTAGCCTCAGACACAGTTTCTGTAAATGGTATTGAGCTTGGTTCTGTCCACAAGAGAAGAATCCTTAAAACTGGTTTTGACAAAAATATATTTGAACTGTGTTTTACAGTAGCAAAGGTAGAAATGAGGCCTATGTAATAGAAGATATTTTAAACCCAGAATTTGCAGTCTTAATCTAAGCAATCTTTATCTGTGCATAAGATTTTCTATGAATTATGAAGTACACATTTTTGTGCAATTTTTGTCAATTTTTGTATATTTTTTAATATAAAATTCAGTGGCATAATGACATCTGACTTATAATTAATAGATGTATAATAAATTATTTTAGCAGACTTTGCATTTAGTCTTACAAATGCAACGATACTTACATTCCAAATCTGAATTTTCCATACAGTGTCAATTTCAGACCTTCTGGTGGATTTATAAGTCAGAGTAGCTCTATTATAGTAAATAAAACAATGTATTAAATAATTATTATTGTTTCATAAAGAAATTGTAGAGAATTGGGACTGGCTTATTGAAAAGCGTGTTCATATAAAAAATTCTTTTTCTAGATAAAATGTCAGCTTGGCTTTGGAGTTTTTTTTAACTATTTTCGTTAACACAAATCAAAAATAGTGCTATAAAGCTCCACATTTAAAGTCTTTACTTATATCAGTATGGTAATAAAAATTCACTGTCAAATTTTCTCTTGGGAGATTTAAAGTTATACTCTGCTAAATAGATACCTAGATCACGTTTTCCGAATCTATGAATTTTCAATACACTTTGAGAAACACTGCCCAGAAATAAAGATAAGAAGGTGTGTCATCTTGCCATTTAATGGAAATGAAATACATTCCATAGAACAGTACAAATCAAATTCATGTTTAACATATATGTGCAGATGAAATGCCTCTACCTTTCCCAAGGAACAATAGCACAGTTGTATGGGGTCCAAAAGCATGCTTGGGTCCTCTGAGACTACTTCCCCTGATAAACCTGAATTTGAAAACTGTCTTACTGAGGAATAAGGGGCATTGGAGAATATACTGCCTCTTTGCTGACCATTCTTCAGAGTCTGTTAGTATATCACATTGTGTGGGACCTTCCTGTGGGAATCCTAGGCAGGACAAGCCAGTGCCATCATCCTGTGATAGCATCTGGAGGTATTCTGAGAGGAGATAATTTCTCTTGCTCACCTATGCATTAAAGGAATGTCTTTAGCCCAGCTGCAGCAAGAAGCATCTGCAAATATAAGCACATTGTTTACTTCAATATTCTGTAAGATTCAGAGTTTCAATTTTCCTAAGATGTTTGTCATACTAAAAATTGTGTACAGAAGAGCCTGACCATAAGGGCAGCTAATTCATATTTTAGTAGTAAGTAGCAGATAAACTCTAGCAATATGCTCCAGTGAGGTTAGTATCTTCCTGTTCTCATTCAGTACAAGTGACATCTGATCACTTCCATCTGTGACAGTCCTAGATTCTTCTTTCAGCCCAGCTGAGGTGAAAAATCAGACCCAGTGGATTTCCTGTTTCCACATATTACCTCCTCTTCCAGTCAGTCTCAGTCTCTCAATTTCCTTATTTCCTTCTGTGAGAGAGCATGAAAGTGTCTCTCCTCTCAATCTCCCTTCTGTGTTAGGAGGTAGGAGGGGAAAGGATAAAAGAACAGATGCAATAACCCTTATTTAGTTCTGAAAGAGA
The DNA here is from genome assembly GCA_038380795.1 of Pyrocephalus nanus. Taxonomy (NCBI): domain Eukaryota; kingdom Metazoa; phylum Chordata; class Aves; order Passeriformes; family Tyrannidae; genus Pyrocephalus; species Pyrocephalus nanus. Next base: position 38,686,936 of record CM076260.1, read on the forward strand.
AAATACAGATTGCAATGGCAGGAGTTCCAGTGCTTTCACCTCTAGATCCAGGAAGTTTAGCAATGTGAAGCATCACTACTGACAGGAAAGCTGCCAAAGTGTTTGGGAGAAGGTGTTCCTTGATGTAGAATAATTTAAGAATTGCATCCCTCGGGAGTACAACCCTCTGCAGATTTCCCTCTGCCGTCTTTCACATTCTCGTACTCTGTCAAGTTTCTATTCAGATGTTCTGCCACTTCTGCCCTGGTCCGTCGATTTACCTCCCCCCAAAACTGATCTCTCGTTATTCGCTGAAAGTAAACCAGATTTCTGACAATAAATACACATATTAAGCTGTGGAAGTTTGTTTTATCCTCAGATAATTGATGCTTGCCAGATACACTAAATTACAAGACCTTAAATACTTTAACTCCCTCAAATATGAGAGTGCACCTGATAGTGTGTTTCATGGGTAAGTAATGCTTTATTCAGGATGCATTTACTTGTGGCTTGAATTTGCCAACTGTAGTTTTGGGTTGTGATTTCTTTAGTATTTATCATAGTGTAACAAACTGTCTTTATGCAGTCAATTCTGGTTTGTGTAATCTTCTAATATAAATGCAGGGATGATGCAAATCCTCTATAACATTAAGCTACATGAGCGTATAATGGAGCAAAAAGTCTTTGCTATAGTTGACCCTAAAGGGCAAGATCAGTACATACAGACTTAGACATAAATATCTATAGTGTAACAATGCCTGTGGACCCTTTCTGTCCTTCATGCAACCACATTAGCTAACTCTATCCCCATGATAATGTGCACCACAAAATGGATAATTTCAACCCACCTCTGAACAGTTTTTTTCCTTTAATTATTATAATTCACATACATTTACCAAGCAAATTCTTAATTGTCTTCTGTCTAAGGCCTCAGTTCAGATAATATTTTCTGCATTGATCTAGGTGAGAGCTAGCTGCTACTCAAGCTTAGTGAGTGACACTCTTAACGCTAAGTATCTTTCGAGCTCCTTCAGATGGAAAACACTTAATTTCAAGAAATCCTTTTTTTGTCCTTATGTACATGTCTTTCTTGAGAAGTGGATTTGAACTGTAGCAGCAAGAAGAGTTAAGTGGTGTAGTGAGGTGGAGTTTCTTCTTGTAGTTTTTTTCAAGACCATAGCTTCAATTGTTTGCAAATTATTTTTGTTGGCAGTTGTTATAAGTTTTGTTTGTTTTGTGGGATGGTTTCAGTTTGGAATTGTTTTGTTTGTTTTGCTTTTTTGTGTTTTTGGTGTTTTTGTTTGTTTGTTTGTTTGTTTTTCCTTAGCGATGGCACAATTAGCAGCTGTCACTGAACTGTAGTGCTGCCAGTGATGTCTAGGTCTTTTTCTTAAGTGGTTGCAATAAATTTAAAGCTCATCAATGTGACTGAATAATTGGGTTTTTTGTTTTTGTTTTTCTTTTCTTCGTCTTTCTAGTGAATAACGTGGCAGATGTCTACAATAATTCATCTGTCATTGTGTTGCCCAGTTGCTTAGAGTTAGTTTCTAATCCACAGTATAACCTTTTTTTAGGTTATTCAGGCTAACCTAAGTAATCTTTTGCCACACTGTTGTCTATAACTTCTATAGTAGGTAAGAAATATATTTGCTGCTCATAGTACATAGCTTGAAGCATCCTATAATTTTCTTGAGTTTATCAATCATTTATTTGCTAATGAACTTTGTTTTCCATCTCATAGTCATACTGTAATTCTTGATGGTTGTCTATCTCACACTCTATAATTATTTTGGTCTTAACAGTGTACTTTAGGGAGATTCGACAGTCTATCACGTATCATGTTATTTGAAATTTTATTTTTTCCCTTTTTAGTAGTACAATCCAAAACATTAAAGTAAAAGGCAACTGTGATACATGAATTAACAACATCTTCTACTTCCCTTTGCTTTTTAAATTTGTTCTTTATACCCTTTCCAAATATAACCTAATATTCAAATAACATTAAAGGAAAGGAAATGAATTAATACATCTGGCAGATTTAACCTTAAAACCAAAGAATTCAGATTTATGCTGTCTGTGAGGTAATATGATTTTGTATTTTTTTCACTTATTTTACTAGTACACTACCAGACAAATTGCTATAACTGCTATATTACTGTAGTAAGCCCCACAGTAAGAAATCAACTTGCCTAATTGAACTTCCAGTGTTAAGAAAAAAAAAAAAAAAAACAAAAGAGAAAAGGTAGTTTGCCAGATCAAGGCATCTGCCAAGGAGCATTTTAGCAGATATCAGCCTCCTGAATTCCAGGAGAAAAATTCTACACTGGTGTTCCTTCTTTGTTGTTAACATACATATTCCTAATCATCCCATATGGGTAGTGCGAATTTTTATTTTTTTTTCTCAAAATAGGCACAGACTTATTAGTGAATGTTGCTACACATAAAAAACAATGTACCAACCAACCAATCCAAACAAACCAAACCATAAACCAAAACCAACCAGCCAGAAAAAACAAACAAACAAACAAACAAACCCCAAAAACCAAACATGCAAACAAACAAAAAACCCACCCAAAACCTCACCATTGTGTGCCTCTTAAAATTTACAGTCAAAGAGCATGGCAGGCTGAGAGAGAATTAAGTCATCTTTGTGTCCTTCTCATTTAGTAACCTGAAAATGTCCTCATTGTATCCCAAAATGCTCAGGGGCCTGTAAAATTATGGCACACTCCTAAAGCTGCGTGGTGCACTGAAGGACCAGTTTCAGTCTTTGCTGCCCACAGCCCTGTCCCAGCCTTCCTTCCCCCAGCCTGGCCCTAGCTCTGCCCCTTGCTACGATTTGCTAGTCAGTGCCCTGAAGGCTGTCTTCTAGCATGCCTTTGGAAAGGCTCCTCTCTCTCAGAGAGAAACAGCAAGGCTTAACTACTAGTCCAGCCACTTTGTCCTGCCTTATAATGTGTCTTGCATATAACCAGCTGTAGCATAATTAAGCTAGATTTTAGGTGCTTAATCAAGCTCAGCAAAATACCATACTTTGTCACATTCCTTCCAGCTGAAATCAGTACATAGCTTTAAGTCTGCACTGCCTCTACTGTACCCGTGAGTAACTGCTGGCAGCTGGCAAGAGCTTCATCTGAATTCGGACTCACTAGGAGATTAGTTTAAGATACTTTTCTCTAAAACAAGTACTGTACCGTATCTGTTCAGATTGAGACTTTTCAGTACATTTATTTGTCAAATATGCATATGTATGTGTCTACATACATAATTTCCTCATAAATTCAGTAGTCGTAGATAAATGGAATGTAGAGATAATATAGTTTCATGCACGAAACACTGTTTACAGAGGACCAGTCTCTTATCTCCTGTGAATTGACATAATTGCAGCAACATTATGCTAGTTGGAGCTTTTTGGCAAGAATTCATGACAGTTACATAATTCATTACAGCCTATTCTAACCTACTGAAATCTATGCATATTTTTAGGCATAGCTTGTACAGTCACACTGATGTCTGCTTGTGAATTCCCTTTAGACATGCCCTTAGGTTCCCCCTGGATACGCTTCTGTCACTGTGCCACTTTGAGAGTCACTGCTGCAATTCTTTCACCTGTACAGTTCTCATAGAAGTCAGAGCAATATTTAGATGCACATAGGAAATAGGGCTGGATGTTGGTCAAAGCACAGTAGGTTCTGAGCTCTTCTAATAGTACTCTGCACATGCTTCCAATTACCAAGTGCTGTGAGCCTGAGCCTTACCTGATGTGAACCCCCTGGAGTTAATTTTTATGCACCTGCTAAGATTTCTACCTGCTAAGATTTCTACCTTATAATGAGCTGTACCATTTAAAGCTTTCAAATGTTGTTTATCTAGATATTAAAAAAATTAAGTAAAATCTACAATATTAAGTATCTGGATAATGTTAGATTTTACAGGGAACAAAAATTCTGCATTCTTTTGTGAGAATGGAGAGCTCTCTCTCCACCTCTTCTTCTGTTAGGTTTCTACCAGTTTGATTTTTCTAGGAGGCTGGAAGTTGTTCCTGAGGAAATTTGACCTGCAGTTGAAACGGTAACCTACAGCCAGATCGGAGATGTTCAAACTGCCTTCTTTTGCACATTCTCTCTGAGATATAGTACTGCCTCTCCTTGGGAAGCACCCTCTCACACCTAAGGGCACAGCAGATCTACATGACTCTGCTTGCTTACTGTTTTGGCTCTGTTTCAAGACTGTGCTGGAGAAACGAGAGGAGTGAGGGAAGATAAAGTGTACAGTTTGCCTCCGCCTCCTCCCTGCTGAACTGAGCAGAGGGACAGCTCAAGGAAGTAGAGGAGCAGGAGCAAAAGCACAAAAAGGAGAGGCTTCTGTGCTGTGCAGAGAGATGAACTGGGTTATCACTGTGGATACCGTTATAGCCACTTAAGAGTTTTGTTGCTGTTTGATGCTATTACTGGTGATGCCATCAGGTATCATGTATTATCTATGCCTTACCTTTTTTTCCTCGCCTCCAGTTTTTCTGTACATAGGAAATTATCCAATTCTCAGAAAGGTGTAACTTTGATTTCAAAATGTGTCTGTTTGTATTGAAATGATGGAAAGCCAGAAGAGTTCGTTAGGAGGCTAAAGTGACAAAATTATTTTAAGGTTATATTTGCTTATGGTTTTTGCTGTTATGTCTCTCTAGCATGCAGATATAGGTGATAACTCCACTATACCAACAGTTATACCACATTAATCAGGCTAGTTCTGTGACTGTTTCTTTTTGCCTGCAACTGCATATTGTTCTCCAAAGGAATTCCGCAGTTATGGTCACTGTAGAGAAAGGACTAATTCAGCAGTGCTTTGCTCAGCTCCTTTAAGTTGTTTTGCTATAAGGAAAGAATTTAATTAGTTCACATCAAAGTTCTACTAACTTCAGTGACAGGTAAAATTGGTGTGCAGCAGTATGAGCTGAATCAATGTGAACTGATATAAAACTCTGGAAAACTGGCTTTCAATGGATGGCTTAACACAGCTCAGAAAAGCAAATCCCAGCACGGTATAGCTCACAAATTTGCTACAAAGGAAATAAATGAATGAAAACTGCATGATTAAATGCTTTCATCTGGAAATTTTGTTGCAATATTCAGAAACTCTACAAATTCTTCTAATTCATCATACTCTTTGTTTATTACTAATAAATTAATGTGCTGATGGAAGGAATTCATTACCCTTTCTACACACTTCACTAGTTGCAGGTCATTTATTAATCTGTGTTATCTGGTAAGACTAAAACCAGCTGTAATTACATTGTTAAACATTGATTAATAAGCAGCCCACATCACTAATACACGCAAGAAGCAAGATAAAAAATCTTTTTAAATATTTAGAGTAAAATTTGATCATTCCTTTGGGAATAAGGAAATCTGGATCTTCATAAATATTCATTTTTTTAAAAATTCCATTTGCTTATGCAGCTGTATTTTTGAACACCTTTTGGAAACAGATTAACAAGCAAATTCAATTACACTAGAGTAAACGAACTGCATTCACAAAGTGGTATTAATGCACTAAGTGAAACATTTAGAATGAAACATTTTTTTAAATAGTCTTCAGCGAGCCATTCTTTTTTTTTTCATTCTTAGTTCAGTCATGTAATTAGGCATACATTTGTTTCAAATCCATTTGTATTTCAGAGATTTTAAAACAATATGTCAATTAGAAATACATTATTAAAAACACTGCAGATTGCTAGAGCCTGCTTTTGTAGGTTTTCAATAAAATCAGTTTTATTGAAGTGACACAGATGAAATTATTGCTTGTCAGAAGCTTGGATTATCATTAAGGGTAAATAAGCAGAATGTCTTTCCACTTGACAAAATTGGGAAACTGATTTTTGTGATATAACTTTATGGGAAATAAATCCAATGGAAGGAAGATGCTTTTAGAAAAGATGTTTTAAGACTATCCTCAATTAATCATACATGACAAATCTCATTACAGCAGCACTATTGTTAAGGGTCTGTCAGTATTTCTGTTACAAATCTGTATTTCAAAGATTTATAAATGGGCTACCAAAAATTAACTCTGGGATGAAATTTGGTGTTTACACTATTCATTACAGGATTATGCTTTGCTTACAAAACTTTAAGAAAATCTGGTTTACCTTTTTGAGCTGGATGACTTCAAAAAGAACAGAAGTGAGAAGTCTGGAATAACTTGTTTATTTATGTAATTTTAAAGAAAAGATATCTACCTAAAAAATTTAATAGATTGGGAGAATTCTAATTCAATAGCACAAGGGGTCTAACTTGCCTTTGTTTTTCTTTCTATGCCTGAAAGAATGACCAATTTTAGTGTGAGTTCATTTTGTATTAGGACTTCAGTAGGGCTGCTGAAATTCTCTGCTCAGTCTTCTAATTCCTTTTAGATTGTGTCTTTCAATTTAATTATCAATCAGGGGTTTGACACTTGTTTTCCAGCTCACACAAATTTGTGCTACCTCAGACCATGTTTGGCCACTGGGATTGCACAGAACTGATTCTGCAGGGTGCAAAAATAAGTATGGCTGAAAAGTCCAAGCACTGTAAAGGTCAGTAGTCTTGTGGTTCTTCAGTATTATGGTTCAGGAAGGTAGATATGCTATCAGACTTTTGAAGTCTCTGAAGAGGTGGCGAGAATGCCTTAAGAGCATTTTGTAGAGGATTAGATCTATGTTTTGAGATCTATAAGTACATTCTCTATACTCACGGATGTTAGAGGTGATGAATCAGTTCTTTAGTTCTCTTTCCTACTTGTAAGACAGGACTACCCACAACATATGTCTTTAATAGGAGTAGGGGTAATGATTTAAACTAAAATAGGGCAGATTCAGACTAGATATAAGGAAGAAATTTTTTGTGATGAGGGTGGTGAAAAACTGAAACAGGTTGCCCAGAAAGGTGGTAGATGCCCCATCCCTAGAAACATTCAAGGTCAGGTTGAATGAGACTTTGAGCAACCCGATCTAGATGAAGATGCCTCTGCTTATTGCAGAGGAGTTGGACTAGATAACCTTTAAAGGTACCTTCCAACCCAAACTCTTTTATGATTGTATGTGGAGATCAGGATAAAGAGATCCCATTTTTTGGCATCTGACAGTGTTTTTTAGTTACTTTGGCTATGTTTGTCTTGGTAAGCCATGTCTGTGTCTGTTGTCTCACACTGTTGGTCTGGTAGAGGAGTTTCTGCATCCTACTCCTCAGATATCTGAACCACCAAAACAGGTAGCCACATCTGGGTTCCCCATGAGGAATTACATCTATCCATGCCCAGGAATCATTTAGAAAAGTGCTAGCTGGTCTGGCCATGTTCTGCTTTAACAGCACAAATAGTCAGTGTTTGGCAACATTCCTCAATGCTCTTTTGTTTACTAATGCAGACATGGATTTTGAGGGCATTCACACTGTCAAGACAGTTTGGTTTGGACTGAGCTGAGATCTATAGTCGAAGTGGAGTTTGCCAGTACCAAATGAGGGAATCCATCTTCAAAGGGTCAGACCTTCAAGTTGACAAACTTGTTACCTCTAGAGCTGGTAGCCTTGAATGACCAGTGTATAGGTATATGCTGATATGTGCATACGCTGATATATCTGACAAATTCCTGGTATGTTTGGAGGCAAAGGCTGTATTCCTGAAGAGATACAGTATTTGTCTGGTGGTCCTGGATGTATCTTCTTAAGAAAAGGTGTTCTTTTGTCCACTACTGCTGAAAAATTGTCCTATTTTCTTACTGGTAGCCTTGGAATAGGGACACGCTAGAGATCACTGCCTGCTATCTGGAAAATCAACCTGCAAATGAACCTACCAATTACCACAAACTGGTAAACTTGAAAGTCCTTTCAGACTGAATAAGACACTGGCATGTGTGATCTATGTGCACAACCATACAGCCCGTGCTTCTATTAACATCCCACACTTTCTCTTAGATGGCAGACTTAGCTGGCTGATGAGGAATAGGACCTTGGAGCCACAACTCAAGCTGAATTACCAAGAAATTCGATTTGAATAGGTAGCCAAACCAAACCAAACCAAACACAAAAAATCAAAACAAACAAATAAACAAAACCAAAACCAAAACCACCTCAATGCTCACAGGAGGAAGATATTCAAAATATAATGGAAATTTTATTGATAACATTATCATTGTGCTAAAAATTACAAACCTGTTGTTTTTGTAGAGGACAGAATATATGAAGAACAAAATATATTTTACTTTCTTTAGATACAGCATTTATGATAGTTAAAATCTCGGTTGATAACTTGATTAATTTGGAGAGTTGATGCTTAAGGTATTGTGAAGAAATAAAAAAAATTTCTACTTTATTTAGGAGTAAGTTACTTAATACTTCAGGTTGAGAGTAGTTATGTTGTGTTATTTTGCATTCATTTCTGTTTGCCTTTATGCAACGGAGGCCATGCTGAGGACAGCAGAAACTATCTAAAACATGGTTATTATCTGAGAATATAAAAACAAATTCAAAAAGGGGTGAAACCAAACAAAATGATAATAAGGGGAAGTGGGTTGAATGAATAGACCAATAAGTACTTAATGAAATTTTCTTTAGCAAATATTCTCTTCTTTTTCAGGCATTTAATCAGTGGTATTTTATTAGACAACTAAACTTACTGAATGCCTTTGAAAGTTAAAATTAGAGTATAGGCCTGTCTGCAACGTGCAGTGGGTCTTTTCTGAGTCTTGGGATGGTATAATTAGAAGTAGAGTGGTCAAACAGTAAATTTTCATAGACATTCAAAGGTAAACCTATGCTAACTTGTAATTGCTGATGATTTTTGAGACTGGAAGATGTGATATGTGAAAAATATAAAGGTTATTTGTGCAGATATTTACTGATTTAAAAAGTTACATATCTTCTAGTACACCTAAAAAAAAATATTATTTCCCTTTATTCTGTTATATTTTGTCTGTCATGGACTAAAATCAATACTGTAAGACTTAAACGACCAGCCACTTAGAAATAACTTCATAACATGGGTGAGGTTCACACACATCACTACTGGCCTAAAAATTATTGATCCATCTAAACTTTAACAAAAACAGTCAGTGATTCATTAGTTAAAACACATCTATTGTTAACCAATAGCCTAATCAACAAAAATGAAGAGAAGTTACTGAGCAATGTTCATTCTAAGCATTGCAGCTAATTAATGACTCACATGCAAGTGTTATCACAAAGGTCCTTTAGTTCATTCTTTCACTGCAGAAATCATTTGAATATGCTGCATTTGAATTACTCTTTTTTGATTAGCCTAGCTTGGCTGAAAGTGTGTATTACTTAGTGGCAATATGAGTTATCAGGGCTGGCCCAGAGCTTGGTGTATGGGATAACAAGTCTTTGGGGATGAAAACATAAGAACACCCAAAATATTGATGGAGAAATTCCTTCTTTGTCATAGACATACGGATGAAAATTACCAGACCTTACTTTGTTGTTTCCAGCCTGATTGTATGAGAAGCTGCTGAGGTGTGTTTCTTTGAATCTTTACCTGTATTATTTCTCAGGCTCGCTGCCTCAAGCTGAAAGCATCCATGGATGTATGTTTTAAAGGATTTCTTGCCTGTGAACAGGACTAAAGTTAGGAACAGAACTTAAGTGAAAACAGACCTATAGGGTAGCTTGGGATGATTAGAAAACATGATATTAATTATGAGAATGTGTGGTATCAGCTGCTTTTGATGCATAACGAGCAGGCTGTTCTTGACTTGGCGCTCTTCTCCTGTATGAAGACTTGTGCATGCCTGTGAGTACAGTGTTGTACCATGCAGGCTGAAGAAAGTTTAGTGAAGAGAGAACCTCTGATGTGCATTTGAGGAAAATACTGAAGATTCTCTATTTGTTACTTCTGTTGCACATTTTGAACAACAAACAATGTTTAAATTGCCAGAGCTTTTAGGTGAGTTTCATCAGCCAAGTGATGTAACAAAATATTATGGTATAAGTGCTGCTGGTTTAATCATCTCACATTGTCTGTTTTTTTTCTGCCAGTATCATAGCCTGCCCTCTGTAACAGACCATTGGACCTAAGCACAAACATGACTTTTGAGTCTTATGATGGTCTATTTATAAGAAACCTGGTACTCTTCAGGATTTTCTGTGTCCTAAGGCACCTAACTGATGGTTGTGCATAAAAATGAAACTGTAGATTGTGCTGGAAATCCCACTTTTTTTTTTTTTTTTTATATTTTCTCTAGGAAAGTTGAAAAGATAAATTAATATATTTTTCTATTTGAAAGGTTTTGTTAGTGATGGAATTTTAGTTTCTTTCAAAAAGAAATGAGAAAAATTAAATCCGGTGATTTGTTTGGGTTTTTTTCCCCAGAGAAATACCTTAGGCAGAAACTCTTTTTTTAACTGCTTTTTCATTAATTTTAATAAAGAAGGTTTGTTTCAAAAAAATCCCCCCAACCAACTGTTATTATTTATTGAGCATTATTATGGGGAAAATACTGCAAAAATTATGGCTAATTTTTGCTATAAAGGTGTTTTAAGAACCAAGGCAACATCGTGAAATATAAATGTAGCTTTTAGGTGTGACAGAAACCAAACAGAAGCTATATCCTCACTATTAAGTGAAATAGGCCATGGCCTATTCTCTAGTCCTGCTTGCATTTCTTTCCTAAAAGAGGTACTGCTCCTGCAACTAGTCCCACTGCCTTGTCACCCACCTGGGCTACTATTGGCACACTCAGGCAGCTCCATCTCCGAGCCTCTGCTTGCAAGTGTGGGTGGAATAGACTATGGATGGCCACAACTCCTTATTTAGAGCCATGCCCCGGCCCTCTTAGTTTCTTAGTAAAAATGTAACAAAGGAACTGGCTTTCTGCTAAAAGTTTGGTAGCAGTTTGGTTTATCTGCTCATTTTGATCCTCAGTAACTAGAGAGCTTTTCTTGTGTGGAAGATGTGCTGATGAGCAGAGCACAAGAAAAAGCTTTTGGCTGAAATAGGAGTGGTCTGTTTTGAATGATCATTTTTAACAGAGTATGAATCATCACCATGTCATCAAGAATATAGCAAAAACACATGAGAAAATTCTGTCAATATGATGCTGTTTCCGTGGACTATTTTGTATGATTACAAATTGCATTTGCCTTAATAAGTTACAAATGTAATTTATTACAAGATAACATCAGGACCGAGAGAAGTCATTAAAAATGTATAATATACAAAATTTTGTTTCCCCTGATAAATGTGAAGTTTTTTAGGCTCAACTCTCCTCATTAGTATGTGACAGTGCCAGGAGATACTTTGATCCAGAAGGCTAGATATACATGCTGTATGCCATAAGCGCATTTTAGTTTTAATAACAATCCAAGAGGTTCAGCATATTGCTTAATAAAAGATCAATGCAGTAATATGATTAACCACCCTGTGTTGCTTTCTTTCCATCTGTGAGAAAAGATAGTTCAGGAGCTGCACAGTAGTGAATAGCAAAATGACTAATTGACAGGCAAGATGAAGGTTTTCCTAAGGGTTTTTTCTTCCTCCCCACCCTCAGGGCTTTCTTTGTTGGTCAAATGCTGTTAACTCTTTTGTTTAGGATCTCTTACCTTTAAACAGGCTTGTGGAAGAGCTTTTCATATTTTTTAGCAGTAGATTTACTTGCTGAGTAAATATAGCTGATGAAAGAAAAGCTGGTGATCCATAAAAGACCAGGCTGCAGGGATCCTCATTAATCTTCCAATAGTTTTTGCTGTCATTCCTCTTTAAAGGTCCTTGCCTTGTAAAGTGTTTGTAGAAAACATAAGAACACTTTTGCCTTCCTCTATGCAGTGATTTCCAACCAGATCCCAACAAAAGCTCTCATTCCCTTTCAAATAGTTTTAACTTCAGCTGTGTTACTGGGCAGGGTTCTCAGCTATGACAAGGAAAACACTGTTTAACTGAGTTTTATGGAAAGTGGACAAAGTGAAAAACAGAGAAAAATTATTTTCTTATTATCTACTGATGGTAATGTGACTACATCATTAAATGGATAAGCTTAGCTGGATACAATGATAACATAAATAAAAAATAGAATACATTCAACTTTAAAGAGACTGACAGGAATAATGAAGCACATGGCATGAATAACAGATTATGATAAGATAATGAGAATATTAGGATGGAGGCCTACAGTTTAGAAAGTATTTCAAATTTGGGATTGCTGAGCTAATGGTCTCTTAGCAGACCTCAAAGTATGGTCTGCTTCTTGCTTCTCCTGAGAATGGTTAAACTGACTCATGTTCAGATTGCACTTCCTATTAGCACTGTGCAGCATTTCAGTGCACCCATCACATATACTTCCAGTAAGTCTTTAGTCCAGGGAATCATTGAATCATGGTTTGAGGAAGGGATCTTTAAGATCATCTAGTTTCAAGCCTCCGTCCAAGGACAAGGGAACCTTCCACTAGACCAGTTTGCTCAAAGTCCTGTCCAACCTGGCCTGGAACATTTCAAGGCATCCACAACTTCTCTGGGCAACCTGTTCCAGTGTCTCACCACCCTTACAGTAAAGAATTTATTCTGAATATCAAATCTAAATCTATACTCTTTCAGTTTAAAGCCATTGCCCCCTTGTCTCATCACTACATGCCCTTATTTAAAAATTCCCTTTCTAGCTTTCTTGTAGGTCTCCTTTACATATTGGAAAGCTACTATAATGTCTCTTTGCAGTTTTCTCTTCTGCAGGCTGAACAACCCCAAAACAGCTCTCTCAGCTGGTCTTCGTAGGAGACAGAGGTTCTTCCGCCCTCTGATCATGATCATGGCCCTCCTCTGGAGTTGCTCCAACATTTCAATGTCTTTCTTATATTGGGGTCCCCAGAACTGGACACAGCACTCCAGGTAGGGTCTCACAAGAGCAGAGTAGAGGGTAGAATCACCTCCCTCAACCACCTGGCCATGCTTCTTTTGGTGCAGCCCAGGACATTATTGGCTTTCTGGACCGCAAGTGCACATTGCCAGCTCATGTCTAGACTCTCATCCACCAGCACCTGCAAGTCCTACTTGGCAAGGCTGCTCTCAGAAGAAGGCATTGGGAATTCAATTCATGCTCTTTTATGGAGAAGAGACAAGAGAATCAAATGTTTTTAAAAGCTCCTATGGTTCAAAAGGTAAGAAAGAGTACAAACCACCAGAATTCTACCAGTTTGCATCAGACCAAGGGTAACTAAGGCAGCTTTTTGCTTAGGTGAGGGGAAGAGAGATACTATCTTAGATATTATCTCCACATATTCCCTAGGACAGTGCAAAGTCTTTGAGACAGAGCATATTTTGGTCTGCTTTCAGTTATATTGGGCACACTTACTTTCTGAGCTAGGTGAAAGTATTTTAGTGGATACATTTTTCTAAAGAAATGTGAGACCTCAGGGAAGTGGAAACTTTTGAACTTGAATTAAGTTTAGTAAATAGTTTTTGGTGAATTAAAAAAAAAACCAACAAACAAACACTGTAATATTCCTGTTCAATATTCCTGACATAACCTTTTGTGTGTGTGTGTGTGTGTGAGCATCACTAAGAAAATCAAGAAAGTTCCCTTATGGCAGAAGTGGTAATACTTGTTTCTGGTGACCCTACTGCTGAAGCCCTCTCTAGGACCTGGGAGGCCAAGGTTTTGATTTATTTTCTCTTTGAATTGAAGCAGAAAAACAAATTCCATGAATATTGGCAATTGATTGCTCTTTCTATGGTCTCCCACATTACAATCTTTTCTGTTTTTTGTGTAGTACTGAAATCATCATCAAGGAACAAGTTAAAATGTAAGAGGCAGTTTAATGCTGCTTAGTTCTAGACAGCTAAACAATAGTAATTTTGTTTAAATCATCCTCTATAATCCTTCTATAGTCAATGTCAGGTCAGCAAAGCATTATTAAAACTTACCTAAGGATTAGTTTGAGCTGTGGCTCTTTCTCTGCTCACGGTAAAGAGAATATAGATTATTACCTAAAACTAGTCTTTATGGAAGTAGGCAAAGGTTGGGTGATATAAACCTCTGCTGGGTCATCTGCTCTTCTAGCAAATACTAGACTTACTCTCATTTTTTCTCGGTGACCTAGTGAATAGTTATTTATTTATACAATTGTCAATAATTAAAAAAAAAAAAAAAGCCATAGAAAAAGGCAGCTCTAAGTGAAGAACTTACATTCTTCTAAGAGAATGAAGATGTTAATAGGAAAAGACTACCAAATGCCCTGAAGGAAATATTTGTTCTTCTAGAACAAACCAAGTGTTAATTTGTCCCTGAAATTTCATTTTAGTATCATTGAATTACCTGTACAAAGTATCTAACTTTATCCTCAATACTAGAAAAAAAGATTGTATAATAAGACAATAAGGTTTTAAGAGTTGCTTAATAGGTGTATCTATCTTTGGCAACATAAAATAATGATGGTCTTTTCTATTATTTGGCCTCAAAGTTATCTGGAAACTAAAATTTCTCTTTTCCTGTAGAAAAGAAATCAGATCAGTCAGATGCGGTAATATATTTCGATTTTTACAAGCAAGCCCTCAACAGCTACAAAAATGGCTCTGTGACAGACTGGCTTATTCAGTGTATAGGTCAGCCTTAGACAGATGGCTAATCCCTGAGAAAGCCTTCAACAGTGAGTTACAGGACTGCCCGGGGCAAGCTCTCTTCATGGAAATGAGCTCACCTCTTCCTTGATTCCCAGATTCCTAATTTTTGGAAACACCTGTTCCTTAACCTGGGGCTTCTTAGCTCAAGAGAGTTATTTAAGCTACTTCCTTTGTAGTCTTGGCTTTGTATATAGGTCTTTGCCTGCTGGGTAGCGATGGAGGGACCTTTCCATTAGGGAAGAAGACATTGACTCTCTGAGATGAGGTTTGGGGCTGTTTGTGAAGAACAAAACACACAGGCTCTGATTGTAATTGAAAGTTGTCCCCACTGTCAGCAGAATAAACAAGACCAGATACCAACATTAACTGTTATTTGCAACAATTATTATTACTGTGCTGCAGAACCTCTATGGTAAGGCAATTATAATCATAAGTGAAAGTCTGTGACTCAAAGATGTATGAGAACCAAGGAACAGCACCAAAAACCCACTGGTATAACTTTAAAGGAATGAATGGTCTCAGAAAATCAAGTATGGCAACATAATCCAGTCACTAACAAGCAATAAATGCTTAGGAAAGAGAAGATTTAACAAAATTTTGATTTATATTATAAAAATCACGAGTTCAATAAGGCCTTTACATTTTTTCTTCTGACTCTTTGAGGCAACAAAAAAACAAACCAAAGCCAAAACCTCCAAAGTAACCCAACCCCACACAAAACAGAGGAAGAAAATAATGGCTTTTTTCACTGTTTGTTCTGAGGTATAACAAATAGGACCTGCAGGAAATTCATGCTAAGTGTTATATTCTGTAAACAAGACTAGTCTGCTCTAGAGTAAGCTAGTTCTGGGATGGGTAGAAATAAGGCACTCTGCATGATAGGTCACCAATTGCTCTCTGAGGTGAATATCTTCAGCAAATTAGCTGTAGCCTCATTCCTGTGGAAAACACAGGACTACCTCTGCTGGTGATTTTTGAATTAGTGAGTGTTAGAAGTCCTTTATTCCTATATTCCTGTTTTAAAAATGCATAAGTGAAAATAGGAATGGTACAGTAAAAATGTGGTGTAATAGATCTTTTAGACGCCTGTCTTCACAAGATGCTTTCAAGAGAACAAGTCAGTCCTAATATCACAGTTTCTATTCTATGCTTTTAGTAGCTACTCTGGGATGCTGTGTGACTGATCTGGCCAGGTCCATCTCCTTCATTGCTCTTACTGATGCTAGGCTGAAACACCTGGGCTGCTCTGTTTCTGCTCCCATTGTAATTGCTCTCAGAACTGAAAGACAGAAAGGAAGAGAGCAAGAAAAGGAAGGACAGCAACAAGAATCCGAGAAAAATACAAAAATATGCTGAAGGAATGACAAAGGATAAAGTTTTTTTCTTCTGTGGTTATAACTCTGTGAACCACTGGATAGGTGTCCTTCGTGGGTACATCCTGCTGATCATGAGTGCTTAATGGAAGCATTATGATGACAGTGATAAGAACAATAACAGAAACAGTATTAGTACCTTTTTTTTTTTTCTTGGACTCACTACTGAGGCCATTTGAAAGGAAAATGTTTTCTTTTCAAAGCTTTGAGAAGTGAAGTTACAGATGGAATATAGTATCCCAGACTATTCATTCAAAATTTAGCCTCTTTTCTGTACTATTCATTTTATTTGATTTATCTTTCAGTCTAACCCAATCTTCACATAGGTGCTGAACCTTATTAAAACTCCTCATTATGTGAATAAATTATTTTTTCCCCACTTTTATACCACTTTCCTCAAACAGCAGGTGTATTGTTTTATCAGTTTTTGACGTCTTTGAACAACTGAACTCACCATTAGTGAAAATGTTCAAGCTCAGATTTTTATAATAGGAAAAGAGAGAAACAATAAGGCATACTGGTCACCATTTAATACAGGTGACTCAGCACTAACAGCTGAACAGTTGGGAAGTGCTGTGAAGGTTTCAGAGAAAAACAGAGGTTTAAGATTTAAAGGAAAATGATGAGTTTGGATTGCAGAAGGATACCTTTCCACTAATGAGTTAAACAAACAAACAAACAAAACAAACAAACAAAAAAAAAACCCAAACCAAACCAAAACAAAACCAAAAAAACAGACAGAGAAAAAAGAACATAAAGGACCTGACAGAATGAAAATTGCTGAGATAAACCATGAAAGGCTCTTCCTTGAATGCAAAAGCTGGCAGTCAGGGAAAAAGATGGAAAAGCCAAGAGAAAGACACAGAGGGATGGGTTGAAGCTAGAAAAAAGATCTTTACAGAACTATTTTGAATATGTTGGAAGAGAAAGATGAACTGTCTTAGAGGCTGTGAGGAGGATGTTATGCTAACTGAAATGACCAACTACAGGAAGTGTCTGAAATAGGTAGAAACAAGAGAAATGGTTTCAACCAAGAGATATTTCAAAAGATTTAGACAGGTTCTGGAAACAAAGATCTAGAAAAAGTATAAAGAGGTCTAAAGCTATCTATTAATCTTCATAACCATTCAGCAAGTCTAAATGACTACTCAGCTTGAATTGTTCATACAGGTCTCTGTGATAGCTAGGTGATAGATTTGATTGACAGATACGTTTCTCAATAGAAAGGAAAAAATTGCAGGAAGCCTTTAGGAGGAAGAACAAGATTCTATTTTAGCCATATGGAGTCTGAATTGATGACTAGATGTTGTGAATGAGTGCACCACCACACTAGATATCTTCAAGAATGTATGAGAGATGAAACAGTATTTTGGTTTGTGTAGGAGAAGACAAGCTTGGTCAAAAGTAGAACTGTGATGTGTCATAGCAAAGGAAGAATAAAATCAGTTTGCACCTTAAAATAAAATTACTTATAGAGAGAGAAAGAAAAAAGAAGGTAATTTAGAACACATCTGGTAGTTTCACCACACTGAGGTCTCTCCTTTGACAAATACACTGAAAGTTCAGACATTAGAAGCAAGAGAGGATCCAGGAAAGCATCACAGAAACTGAGACAAGAGTGAAGGAGAGGTCACTAATATAAAACACACCTGATAGATTAAGACAAGGTCTGGCAAAAAAAAGAGTAATTAAAACTGTAGTAAAAATAGTTTCATTATACATAAGAGGAAATGCTAGAAAATTGTTTAAATTAGAGAAAAAAATAAGGAAGATTTTATAAAAAATTATCAATTAAGTCTAAAGCAGAAGAAAGTGAGATTGGGCTTTTTCAGTGGAAGGGTTAATATTTTTGTCATTGGGAGAAAAACAATTGGAATTTAGATCTTGTGGATAACAGGAAGGAATAAAAATGAACAATAAGTTTATGGAATTGTAGGGTACCTATGATTCAAAAGGGGAACAGCAAAAAAGGGTCAAGATAGTAGAATGGAGGGTAGGGTAGGAAGAAATAAATTTTATCAGATGATATTTTGCATGGATACTGGTTCAAAATTATCTATATATTTTCTTCAAACACAGATTACCTTAAAATAGTCTATTGCATTGTAGCAATTTTCTCATCTGGTGCCATAAACTATTTTCGAGAAATTCTGCAAAAGATTAAAAAACCCAAACAAATTAACTTTTACTTCCCACTCATTATATATAACACATGCCACTGTAATTCTTAGGAAAAATATCTATTGATAGTAAAGTGCTTAAACATTTCTCAGAGTGCTATGACTGCCTGAGAATGTATGTTACTAACACAGAAGTAGTTATAAATATTAGAGTTTATAACATTTCTTGAAATTATTGCTTTAATTTTCAACCATAACTTCATTCAGCTTAGCTCTACATATTAGAAAACAGTGAGGCATGGCAATGGTTAAGGCAATTCTGCAAAAACCAGACTTTCCCCATGAGAAGCAATCTGCACACCTATATTTCTAGGCTGCATTCTCAATCACTTTTGGAGCAAGGAAAGTATAGCGAAGTGCTCCTCAGGACTGGGAATGAATCCCGCCTTACCATCTGTTACTAATTTTGGAGATGAAGACCCCATGCATTATTAAATCACTAAGTTAAAAAAGTTGCATTAAACTGGTGTTAGCCTGCTACAGTCAGAAATGTTAAAGTTGACCAGATTTGAGGCAGGATGTCATTGGTGAATAGATTCTTAACCTTATATGTAACCTGACTTGAATTTCTTTGGGGCAGAAGATGATATATTTTGTAAAGAATTGTTTCACATTGCTGTGACTGAGTACTGAAGTGGTCTTGAATGGTAATATATCGTAATCAGTCTTTGCTCTAATACCTTAGTACCATGAAACAGTTAAAGCAATGAATTACTGGTTAAGGGTATGCTCTCAGCTGTGTCTGATATATGGTGCTACCTGATCTGTGTCTTTGTGTTGGCTTTAAAAGGCCATCCATTGCTTTACAAAGGTCAACGTTTTTGGCACTGCACTACACTGCTCATCTTTCTGTAAGCAGCTCAATAGGGCTGCAGAGACAATAGTACAGAGATGACAAGTTCAGCTTCATTTGGTAAAGAGTTCCATGGTGTGGGAATAGTCCAGAGCATTGCTTGGGATTGAGTCTTTCATTCTAAAGTTCTCTAACTTAGTAAAAATGGAGGTGTGCTTTCATCTGAGTACTCTTTATGTCTACCCTCTTTTTCTGCTGGATTTTCCCAGAAGAAATGAATCCAGAAAGCACTGGGCTTGTGGCACCTGAGCTGTACAGATGGCCTGCATGTGCACATAAAATCAGATGGATTGACCTGCCTATATGTAACTGATATGTCTCTGCTGCTCCTCCAACTGAGCTGCCAGGCATCTGGAATTCCCCAAAAAAAAATCTCCAAAATACTCAAATTCCACCTGGACACCATTTCCAGGAGCAAAAAGAGGACATACCAGGAAAAACCTGGACATATGGCAGCCCCAGTAAAATCAGTTACCTAAGAAAGCCACCAAATAAAATAAATGGTATATTCTCTATTCTCTGTCTTATGCTGGAAATGCAGTACATCTGTCAATGTGGTTTTAGGGAGATTTTTCATTTTATCTCTTTTATCATGGAAATTAGACCAAAAAAAAAAAAAAAAAAGATGTAGGGATGTTCTGCTACAATACACTGGATTTGCAGGCTTCTTCAATGTCTATATTTTCTGTAACACAAAGTTATATTTTTTGTGTTCTTCCCAAGGGTCATTAGCACCGGTAGTATGAATGTTTATGCACAATAATTTAAAATAGCTACAGTGGATCTGCCGCTCCTACTGCAGTTACAAAGCAAGCTCACTGAAGATTTTTTTCAACATCTTTATGATATATATGTATATATGTATATGAAACACAGTCACTGCTTTTGTTACTTTCCAGCATTAAGGTAATGACTCCCTTGAACATGGACACACTGTGTTGTAGTAATAGTACAGATTGCATATTATGAACCTGCAGTACTCAATGCAAAGTAAATATCCCAATGGCAAGTAACTACTGAGAGTGTGCAGTGGTTGCTTTAAAACCACAACATATTGCCCAATTTAAATTACTTAAACTGATTATTCTACATTCCAGGCTAATTGCCTGCAAAATTTCATTATAAAAAACACAGCTGTTTTCTAGTGCATGTGTGCATGGATTTTGTTTGGTTGGTTTTATTCATTTGAGTAAAGAGAAATGTGTGTCTGAAACAGAATTTTTGTCTATGTTCAGGGCAACATGTACTGTGAAATGTTTAACACAATAAGTTTGAGGTTATTGAGCCTTATTGCTTAGCCTTCCATCCACATCCTCTCCTGGTATAGACCCTTACCAACATGTTGCTGTGGAATATGCACCAGTACATCAATGCCTGAAGACACATTGGGCTTCAAAGCATACTGACTCAGTCTGGGTGTAATTTATGTAAAAAATGGACAATGTCTATTCTTATTAACATAGAAAGAGCCACAGACAGATATAAATCAGAAAATTTATTTGACATCAGCAGAGGTACATGATCTAAAACCAGCATATGGTCCACCATTTGTGGAAAACAAGCATTCTAGTTACACCTTTCTTAAATGCCACACAAACAAAGCCTAGGCACTATACTGCTGACTGCAAAATGGAATAAATTTAATTATCAAATACCTTCTTTACATTCTTTATCCAGGAAGATTAGGTTGTGTTTTAACTGAGCATTTAGAGAGACTAATAACTAACATTCTGCGTAGAATAAATTGCTGATAAAGAACTAAATTTACCAGAGCAAAATATGACTGATGCCTTAAAAGTCTAGCTCTGTTACCTGTACAGACAAGGGTAAAAGCTACTGCTTTACATGAATGCCATTAGCTGCAATAGCAATAATGGTGATCATGGTATGTGAGCAAGATAAGTCTGGGAGTCGTGCCTTATATAGTAATTACATCCAATCAGTGAATCACTTATTTCTGTGCCATCTCTCCAACTGCAGGCAGTGTCAGCTCCCTCCATAAAAGGCTAAGAGCATTCACACTCTAACTGCAGCTACTACTCACCCGGTGACTGGAGAGGGTTTTCTGGTAGACACTATTTAGTGACTTTTCAAAAACACCTGCGTGACTCAGAAGTTTGAAAGTGGCTTAGACACTTAGGAAAGTCAATAGAAATTATGCACCTCAGGGCCAGATTTTTAAAGGCTACTATCTTCCATTGATTACAGGAATTAGGAACCTAAATACCTTTACAAATCTGGCACAAGAGGCTAAATCACATTTGAAAGTCAATAGGAATTAGACTCCTAAGTGCCTAAATCAAATGAAAAAAAGACGTGTTTTAGGAGTGAGAATCTTTATAATTGCATTCCCGCTAGTGTAACTGCAAATTATGGGTTCAATTATTCTACTTAGGCACAGCTCAGAGAAAGAAAGTGGTATGAAGTTGCAATGCCCCAGAGGAAAGCAGCCATTCCTAAACTCTTTCAGGAGATGCAGCATACTGCTTCATGAATTTTAGGCTTGTGAAAGAAAGAAATCATGGTTTTGTTTTAGGCCGTTCTCTTTAAACAATCAGGATAAGGACTAATGATTCTATTGGTCTTTATTATTATTTATAAACTGTTGTAATTTTTAAAAAATACACTCATTTCTTACATATGATATAAATTGATATAATACTTAAGAAAAAAAAAAAAACAAGACAAAGAAAGTTTGTTTGAGTTCAAGACCAAATCACATCATTGTTTGAATAGTCATGTGTGCTCTCCAGTGAGATAAATTAGTAGGATTAAGAAGCAACATTTTATTGAAGTACTCATTGTGAAAAAATGTGAACAAAAGGCACCATAAGTAAATAGAGAAAAATAACACATGAAACAAGAGTACAGAGAGGTGAAAAGAAGAGAAAATAACAACAAGAAGGTAAAAATATTTTTCTAATGCTGGGAAAGACAAATATGTAACAGCAACATGGAATTATTTTGTTCATAATTTTACTGTAATTCCATAGGAGAGTTAAGCTATCACTACCAATAGGACAGCAATTATATGCAAAGGTCATCTCTCTTCAAAGTAATCAAGGAGTTAACAGTGATTAAGATGATTCAAGAAAATTCTAGAATGAGAAGCGAGTAATTATTCAGACAAAGGAAGAAAATAAACAGGAAACATCATGTATTGCAAAAATAATAAGACTCCAAAACAATTCATTTCCAGCATTATCCCATTTGGGAAAAAAAAAAAAAAAAAAAAAAGGTTTCATTTGAGCTATCAGTACCAAATGCAATAATCTAAATATTTTTTAACTTCTCATTTGAAAAACTAGTAATGGGAATTGAGGATGGCATATAAAGAAAGATATGCAGAGAAGACCTATAAAGTCATATATAGTATAGCAAAAGTAAATTGGAAACTTTAATTCACCATATTTCACCAGTTAGGGACAACCCAATGGTTATCAAATAGCAAATATAAAGCAAAGAAAAGGAAGGCTGATTGTTGTTCACACAAAATATTGTTATATTGCTATATATAACTGTAGAGCTGAAATATAAGGTTGGTCAAAATAAAGAAGAGGGTAGTTGATAGTTTTAATCCTATTAGCATAGAGGTTAAATTTGAAAATCTCTAACTTTGATTACTTCCATAATCCAGGTATCATATAGAATTTAATTTAAGTGTCACAAACACAAGAACAGGGAAACACGAGGAGACACCAAGCAGAGTCCCCTGAAAGCTCTCATCATTCTTTGAAATTATTGTCCAAGGACCTGCTGATGGGATGTATAGAATTGTGACAGGACAAGGCAACAGTTATAGTCTGCAGTTGTTCCCTTTTCTTATGCAACTTCCCTTTCCTGGTACCAGGAATGCCCAGGGCCAACAGGAAGGTAATAAGATGGTAGGGCTCAAGCCTCACAGATATAAAGAGAAGGAAAAGGAGAAAAAAGGTAAAATCAACAAGGGCTTCTTGAGGAGCTGGAAGAGGGACTGCAGTTGATATATATGATATACATTTTCACCAGGGTTCTTCTCTCGCTGCAGGAAGTGCGAGTACACTAAGAACTGCTCTATGTCCATGAGCATGTCCATGTGTGGATAATTTTCCATTAATTAACAGTGAAATGTAGAGTGTGCTCCACAGTCATATTTTACTAATTTGCTAGTTATAGAACCTATCAGTTAGTGTCTAGATGAAGCAGAAAAGAAACAGAGTAAAAGAATAATATATGTGCAAGGAATTGTTTACATAGCGCAGTTAGGAGACTTAGCAGCTATATCTTCTGAGGCTGCTCCTGCAGGACTGCAGGACACTACAGTGGTGTTCTCCTACTGTCTGGAAAGCTGTATGAGGGCAGAACCCAATAAGGAGACCTGTGTAGTCCAGAGTCACATAAGCCTGGAGGTCACGCTTTTGCAAGTCTTGCCTGAAGGGGAAGGAGATCAAGGCATCCAAGATGGCCCTTACCTTCTGGGAACAATGATGTCAGTTAGACAAAGCTTTGGTCTAAGTCTGGCAGTCCTTATTTTTGCTTAAAGTTCTCTTACCCTTTTATACAATAAGTCCAAGGTCCCTTTATAGACAGTGGAGGGAGAGGCACCTTCAAATAGTGATTTATTTAATTCTGAAAATGGCTTTCTCTTTGATGCTAGGGTGGATGAACCTAGGACCCTGTGAGAAGATTGTATATGAGGAAGCAGTTTATATATATGTTGAATAATATTGAAGGAAAAAAATTCTTATTGCCTGACTTGGTGCTGATCTGAAATGAGGGTGGGTAGCTAAATGCCGTGTCTAGCTGTTAGACTGTAGTCATAAAAATAAGCTTTCTTCAGCGTTTAGTATAAAGAAATATTTAGTGCCTTTACAGGTTCATTTTTTGCAGGATATAGAACAATAGAAAATTTAAGCTCTATTTGTATTGCTCTATTAATACAATAAAGTCACCCTCTGAGAATTTCCAGTACTGCAATACTTCCACAGCAAGTACTTCATTTCCTATATAAAATAAATCAGAAGTCATATAATTCTGCAACAGAGCCCTGTCAATACCAGTTAAGAATACAAGTGGATTTATGAGGTGCCAGCCTTCTGATTTTGTAACTCAAGGTAACTTGAGATTTGATTTAAATGCAATGACCCTTGAAGTTTACTCCTTAAATATTACAAAAACTTGCTGCTAATTATAAGGGCCACTACTGTCAACAAATCATGACTTAGAGAACTGAACCTGAGCTTGTCAACTACCCTACTCATATATAGAATATTTGTAGTTGCAATTCATATCCCGTCAAATCCTTTCATCTGTAAAATGACAGGCATGATTTATGTGTGTCACTTATCTATTAAGCTCAGTGAAATTCCAGGGCTGAATTCCTTCATATTTCTTTTAACAAGATGAAGACATTTCAAATAATTTTTTTTTTTTCAGTGTAATGAGCTATCCACGTTAATTGAGAAAATATTGCTCGTGGATTCCACAGTTGTAAATGGAAAAGTAATTAGTGTTTGAAAATCATATGGCTTCAGTCTTTGTCATTTTAAATACTTAATTGAGTGTTGATCTTGCAAACATTTGTGTATGAGTATGATTGACAATGCATCTACTGAATCTTTTTGTGTTATATCCTAGCATTTCCATTTGCAGATTATGGAATACATACAAAAAAGGTTATCTTGTAAAATCAATTGCTTTCAGTTGCTGCTCATTAAGAGATACCTAGGTATAATCAGTCACAAAAGGACTTATTTTCTTTCATAATTCTCTAAGAGGAGATTTGTAAGTTTTATTCCTAAATCATATGAAGTATTTTCCATATTCAGATTGTTCGTGAAAGTTCATTTAATCATCTTAATTTACCAACTATAAAACATACTTGTGTTCCTGATTAATATTCAATTTCTAACTTTCAAAAAACAACCATTAAATATATGACAATTCTGTTTCCTTTGGAAATTTAATTTCCCTTCAAACAAACGAAGAAAATATCACTGAAGAGCTAAATTGTTCCTTATAATTCATTACCTATGTTGCTTATAATTATAATTTTCTTTCTACTATTGTTTTGCTCTTCTATGTAGGGCAAACAAGATTTCAAATGGTACAGTGTAATTAATAAATCCTTTCTGTTAGTTTATGGCACACAAGACTGCCAGTGTATTCAAAATATGTTAATGTGTCTGTCAACTTGCTTTTGTCTCCTTCTCCCACCATATCATGACATCGAAGTACTATAGGCAATAATTTTTTTTTTCTGATTGCAATAAACAAGAATTATAAAAATTTAATAGAGCACAAGGATTTTTCATTTACATGTTCATTCACTTAGTAAATCAAGCTTTACAAGGCTTTTTTAAATGAATATAAAGAAATCATTCCTCCTTTGTTAAGAAATGCAAAAATATAAACTGTTCTTGAAAGAAGGTGAGTTCATTACCTCCTCATAGAATCATTATACTAGTGCAGATGATTGGATTGAGAACTACAACTAAGATGTAAAAATCATTAACATTAAAGGAAAACATCTCTTCCTTTTGTTCTTGAAATAGTTCATTTGT
Organism: Pyrocephalus nanus; assembly: GCA_038380795.1. Classification (NCBI taxonomy): domain Eukaryota; kingdom Metazoa; phylum Chordata; class Aves; order Passeriformes; family Tyrannidae; genus Pyrocephalus; species Pyrocephalus nanus. Next base: position 38,712,458 of record CM076260.1, read on the forward strand.
TTTAATAGAAGTTCAATAACCTTCCTGCTTTGCATGAAACAGAGTTCCAAAACTATGCGGTATTTATACATGTAATTCCCTTTAGTACCAATTAAAACACATAACTGCGTGTGCAAGACCTTCCCATGTGCCACCTCGTGAATTGTCTCTGATAGCAAATTTCTAGTCTAGGGAGATTGTTATATGCAGAGGACAGCATGGGAAAAAAAAAACCAACAAAAAACCAACAAAACAACCACCAAAACTAACCCAAACAAACAAACAAACAAACCAGAGAAAATGTATTGAAGTTATTAGAAAAAAAAGTGAATGGGCTTTTTACTTAATGTGTCATTAATTTCTGTTTGGTAGCTATCAGCGAACTATTGATAGTTCCACACCACTGACAGTTACACGTCCTTTTTTTCCACTTCTGTCTCAGCAGCTGCACCCAGCTATAGCATTCATCAGATTCTTCTAGAGCCAGTTCAGTATGCAAAGTTTCCAGAAAACGATCCCATATAAGAAAGAGAGAGAGGAAGAAAGAAAAGAAAGGTAGAAAAGTAGTAAAGAAGAGAGGAGGAAAAGAGAGAAAGAGAAAAAGAGAATGAGAAAGGGAAGGGCCTCTGAGTATATATTTTCCCTTGCTGACTAGAGAGAGATCCAAACAACTGACAAATAATAGATAACTAATTGGTAGACAGCTAAAAAATATGAGATAAATTTCAGTCCTAGTGGAATAGTGTTCAAAATACATGCAAGATAAAAGAAGTGAGCTTACATCCATTGTTTTGCATTGCAATAGACCACATGATCATTTGTTCTGGAACTCCTTGTTCCATATAGTGAGATAAAAAGATTTGTAATTGCAATGGGCCACATAGCCCTGTAGAAAGATAAGAGACAGGCACACTATTTGAATCCTTCCCTGACCTAAAGTATCTTTGTCAGATGAGAACACTGCACTTAGCTTCCTTACATAAAAACTTCCTTTTCCTGTTCTAAGACTGTCTGCACTCCTGTACTGCTACACTGTCTCTTCCCTTTCCCATAGGCCCCACTCCAAAAACACACCCCCTTGTGACTTCTCATGGGACTTGTTGTACTTAGGTATCTCTCTCAAGCTGCCTCTTTTCCCTATTTATCATCCACCCTTTCTACTGATCCTACATGAAGCACTAATTTGCTTCTATACTGTGGATTACATTTCCTGAGACTTTTTTTGTCTGGATTGCTCTGACTCTGTTCCACCTTTTTCACTGGCAATGTAAAGCCTTTCTCCGTGGCTAGAAAGCTCTTTCACTATAGCAGTTAATACACTTCCTCCAGGGACACTTCCAGTAGCAATGAGATTAATTTTTAGTACTGTTTCTAGTCCTTCTGCCAGGAATGGCTGTGGCTGCTTCACAAAAGACAGACATGTGGTTTATGGTTTTAGGATTCCCAAATTTGATAGCAAGGGAATAATTTTTGCCTTTAGCCCCACATAATGTGCCTATTTTCTCACTGTGGTATTTTCATTGATTCAACTGGCAGTTGTTTTCATTGCCAGCTAAAGTCAAAGCTTTGCAAAATATCTATGATCAGATTTCTATCTTAATCCTTAAATTTAATCCTATAACGTTATGTTTATTTCTGGTTAATATGAAAGATAGTTGACTTACGTAGTATTTGCAGAATCAATTTATTTAACATTTATTAAATCTGTATATTTTACTGTATTTCAAACTCATCCACTTGAGAGCTTCTTCCAAATTTGATTAAGTTGTTGCTTAGGAAAAGTGCTTCAGTTCTTTTTTTTCCTGCACTTTTTTTGAGGAGTAACTGGAACTGAAAATAGTGCTCTAAAGTGCATTGATGTACTGTTAAGCAGTGCAGCATAATTGCCTAGCTTGTTTAACATGACACTCCTAATAATGCAACCCAGATAGCATTTATGGTATTTGAAATATGTCATGTTGTTGACTCATTTAATTCATCATCTGCTAAAGCACCTAGATCTTTTTCTCTAACTACTGATTCTCCTGTTTTATATGTATGCATCTAGTTGTTTCTTCTTATCAGAAATACTTTGTTCTTTTTCAGGAGCTATATATCCTATTTGTCATTGTTATAGTTATTTTTTATTATTGGTAGGACAAACACATCCATAATCCCTGGTCATGGTTATCAGGCTCCCGTGATACTCTCTGCTGATGAGGTAAACACAGGCTCTGCCTTTTACATCTGTCTTGTACCACCATGATGTTTTTATTGCTTTCTGCCCTGTATTTATCTACAAAAGCAATTAATATATTCCAAACTTTGGTCTCCAAGTCATTAATGAAAATATTGAATGATACTGAAGCCAGAATAGATCCCTGAGAGATCCAGCTTAATATCTTCTGGCAAGCTGATGTTGAGTCATTAATAGAGTGGAAGTACAATTCAGCCTGACTAATTTACTGGATGATCCTTGTTTTTTCATGTTTACTGATTGCTAGCAAGAAGATAATTTTTAAATTAATATTCCATTTTTCATTAAAAACCTACTATAGAAGTCCTTGATTACCACTTTTCTCTTGAAATACAAGAAATTGCATGGCAATGTATGCTTTAAATTGTGTACAGTGACATCACTATTTAGGATCTGTATACACAGAATAGTCACAGAGCAAGAATGAGGCATGGGCATAATATCTGCTCTTCAATACTTCCCATTATGAATGTACACAATGATTTTTCTGCTTGGGACCAGCTACTTCCTATTCAAGATGGTGTAGCTACTATACACAACATTATTCATAGTTCTCACTAATGCTGTGTCTATACTGGTAAATTATATGTGCATGAGAACACTTTTGGGTGCTGAGGCCAACTGGCACAAAGCTGCTCTCACCTCTGGTAGCAAACCCTTAGCTCCAGAACAGGGCATTGTATGTACAGTGTTTATTGCAAATGAGCTGGTCTGTACAAGCTCTACCTCTGGGTATGGTCTGGACCGTGCTAGGTGGCACGAGCAAAATAGTGCCAAGGAACATTTAAGCACTTATTCACATAGAAAATTGTGTTCCAGCATCTGGAAACCTTCCCAGACATGACTGAATTTAATACGATAGACACAGTTTAAAGGTCTACACTGAATGTTTGTGTGGCTTTCTGATCTGTTTGAAATTCACATCTTATTGTGCTGATAATTATTACTCTTAATTTCTCTATCTATGCATAGATATACATAGTACCTACTTGAAACTGTTCTCCAGCACAGTTTCAAGCATTAGTTTTACCTTGAAACCTAGTGCTTGAGGAAAATCAGGTTGTTCAGTGTCCAGTGACTCCCCGCTTTTCAGCCCACTGTTAGAATCATTAAAAAACAGGTAAATGATCAGTATTTTCTGATGAACCTAGAAAGCAATTCCTTATCTCTTCCACTGAAGACATGGAGATTGCTGTTATCACTTCAAAGAGGGATTAACGTTCCCAAACCTGGAACACTTTCAGTGATTGTCCTCAAAATACTGAAAAAGGCCAGTCCCTTTTTAGCTTTCATGACATAAATATTCCATATTTTAACTTGGTCAACCCAATGTTTTCATCCAATAAACCATGACGGATTTAAATATTAAAACCCTATTTCAGTATATCATGAGAATATCATCCTCAGTATAGTTTGTGTCTCTAATACTGTGTAATTTAATGTGTTAAGAACTTCCCACAACTTATAACAAAACATGCACACACACACACACATACACAAAAGCCCCTAATTTTTTACATATTATTTGACAGCTGTTCTCTAGTAGATTTTAAGCACAAACTCTTTCTTCTTACCAAAAAAAAAAAAAAAAAAAAAAAAAAAAAAAAAAAAAAAAAAGGAGAGATGATGAGGTTTAACAAAAGAAAAAAAAAGTTTTGAAGGAAAAGGATATTGAACAGATCATGGAAGAACCATAGTTTTGTTTCCTTTGAATTTTATCTTGTAAATTTTATCCTTTCTTCTTGACATAGACAATATTTCCCTCCTCCTCAGTTTAGACAGGGTTTTTCATACTTGCTATAGATGGTTTAGTGTTTTGTTTGTGATGATTTCTTGCCAATATACAATTGCTGGATGACCAGATGTTTGATTCAAAGGAGGAAAAGGGGTAAACTGTATTTGTTTTTCCCTCAAGGGAGATAATTTGGGATTCTTTTCTCTATCCAGATTCCAATTATCATATGAACTTTGAAAAGTTGATTTTTTTTTTATTAAATTGGTTGAAATCGGTGAATGAGTTCAGAAGTTATTTGCAAGACAGACATCACAGTAGTGTAAGCCTTACTATAGCAAGAAACCAGAATAAAATTATACATCTGGAATAGATATCAGAACTTCTGCTTATATATTCTTGTTATATTTTTATAGATTTCAACAACATTTAGTTCATACAGTACAATAATTTCCAACTAATCAACCTTAAATTTCTGAGTTTTATGTGATCTGACACACAAATTTTGTTATATGGTTCTTTTAATGTTTTTCAGGATGTTTAACATTATTAGATCTTGACCAAGAAATATTTATTTGAAATGGCTCTAAGCCAATACTATGCCTTTTGTTTAATAAAAATGCACTATGAACAGTTTAAGAGGTGTCTGTGTTTAATGATGAATAAAACACTGAATGTTCCTTTCTCTGGCCAAGTTGCTGTCTAACTTGAGGTGCTAAATAACAGAGTAAATTTTGTGGTCTCTGCTAAGCCTGAAGGTGAAAACACCAGAGAAATTGCATGTGCAAGGGGCTTCAGAGCAGGACATAGAAAATGGCTTAGTGTATAAATGAAGTAATAAGAGCAAAAGGTCTAAAGGATATTCAGGGTTACTGAGGGTATTGATTCACAAGATGATTAAACTCAGGTTACTGTAGTGCCTTGGAGTTCTCTGCCTTACTATTTTCCCCATGGATGTGTTTCCTGTGACTAGGACAGCTGGCTCCATGTAAGGCTGCTCCTGAATGGCGTTTTAGAGCTGGCCATTTGCCTCACTATGTCAGTGGTAGGCTGTTCAAGAACTAGCACTCAAGTTGGTCCGGCCCTCCCAGCTGCAAATGGCCACCTCTGCAAGAAGCAAGGTGAATAATAGCAGGAAATAGCTGCTTCAGCCAAACAAGTTTAATCTACTTGTGCTCATATGTCAACCCCAAGATGGAGTGAGTTGAAAGTCAAGGTAAAATTTAAGGTGAAATGTTGAGCAGCTTTCACTCTAGATTCAACCTTGCTTGAATTTTGGGAGTGCAAACCGCTTTTGTCACAGAAAAGTATTTGTTTTTAATCTTCCCTGCTTAACTGTTCCAGTTTAAAAAGTACTAAGTGCTAAGTTCTTCTAGGCTTATTTAGTAGCCCCTTCATATCTCAGGCCTCTGCTATTACAGAAGTAATTCCTGAGGCAGTCGGACTTCTTCAGCTAGTAATGAATTTTCGTATACACAGCTCTCTTTCTGAGATAATATGTTTATATATATATATTTTTAGCAGCATTAGTGGGTTTGCACGACAAGGTTTTGGCAACAAAGGTCTACAGGAGTGACTTCTGTGAGAAGGTGAGAGATGCTTCCCCTATGTCCAACAGTGCCAATACTACTTAACTCCAAGATAGATAAGCTGAGAGCCAAAGCTGATCCCCTCATCAATGGTAGCATCACGAGGATAACATATTCAAGAAGGGGGAAAAGTTACTGTGGAAAAGCACATTTCAGCCAAAGAGAGGAGTGAGAATATGTGAATATCTTGGCAGACACCAAGATCAGTGAAGAGGGAAGGGGAGGAGGTGCTCCAGAAATCTTAGTTATAGATTTCAGGCTTATATTATGCTTTTAAAACTGTAAGATTCCAAACAGAATAAGATTCTGGCTTGATTTATATTTGATTAAGATGGTATATTGTGTATACTTTCTATATCGTGCAGATATTTTTTTCAACATTCAGCCTTTGAAGCAAGTTGGAATTTTTTTTCAGTTAATATCAGAAACATGAGTATAGGACCACTTTTCTGATTTATTTTTATTACATTATTCATTGAAAAAAAAGTTGTTTATTTTTACTTATTAAGAACAAACTGAGATCCTAAACCTCTGGGATTTTTACATTTGCCCATACAGAATATGGCACATTGTGAACACAAGATCCATATTCATAGTTTAAGGTTTTAAGAACTGGTACTCTACAGATTTGGTTTAAATGGGTGGGGGGAGGGTGAGGAGGAGGGCAGGGGGTTGGGGTGGTGGGGGAGAAAAGCAACAATTAAACAACTGACCAGTGTTTTTTCAGCTGGGAACAGTCCAAGGTGTGTGGGACAGACATTCAGCCAGCGGGAGAAGGCAGGGGGTGAAAAGAATGAAACACATCATTCCTTCTCTTGAAGCATGCTTCCTCCCCAGAGACTGCTCCGTCTGGGGGCCAGGCCAAAAAGCTGGGTGGTAACGGGCGTTGTAACTGGGAAAACCATCTCTCTATACCTTCCACTAGGTGAGAGGGAAAAGAAAGATATTTTGGAGTGGGACAAAAGAAATGAGAGACACACAGTGTCTCAGACATGAGATGTATGGGTAACTTTTCAGAGCAGGAAATAAAGAGATATTGGAAGGAATAGAGTTGATAGGAAAGTGAAAACAAAGGAATACCTGCACTTTAAACAAGTCCACTACTAACATCAGTCCTTCCAACACAGCATCATGGTTCTCATTGCCTACCTATTTTTCTTTTGGGATGTTTTCACAACAGTGTCCAAAGCTCCTTGGAGTTTTCTTTTCTCATCAGATTTCTTTGTAGCTAATTGTGACTAAGGTGTTCTGACAAGAATTGTTTCTGAGGGGTTCGTAGCTTGGCTAGCTGTCCCCTGTTTTGTGCCAGAGGACAACTGATCTCCTCAGATCTTTCCAGACTTCATTTCCAAATCTGTAGTTGCAGTGTTTGAAAAGGAACTGGAATGAGGTTTGGTGCTCCTGGATATCTTTTCAGATTATATGTAAACCTGAAAAGCCATTTTCTGTCAAAAACTGCGATAAGGAGGATTGTACCATCTGCATCCAACTAAACCCTCCAGTGTTATCTTGCTGAACACTTATTTATCACAGGAACAGTAGGGAGCTCTGGCTCAATGTATGATTTTATAGCACTTGAAAGGACACTTAATCAGAGACTCATTTGTAATTTAATTTTATTATACTTAAAGATACTATAAATATAAATTTAGGGACTGAGGCTGCAAGTCTTTATTCATGCAAATAGCCCCACTGCACTCAGAAAGACTATATCTGTGATTACAGAATGAGCTCTTAGGTTATTGGGAAGCTACACAGCTGTTAATCAGACAATATAATTTTCATAATAGTTATTCAGAAAAGGGATCTTTAGCCACGTCAAGAGGAAAAGGAAAAGGATTCAAACAGTAAGAATGTATGAGAAAAATTGCAATCATATAATAAAAACATTTATTTTACTACAATCTATAAATAAACTTTGGCATATGTCAATTATCCTTCACATGCAAATCTACCTTAGAATTTATTTTTATTTTTCAAATTAGAATTCCTATTCAGATTCAAATGGTCTAATTCTGTTTAATCATGTACAAGATGATTATAAGCTTCTATAACTTTCTTAATTTTGTCCAGGATATAGAAATTTATTTTTAGTGCTTGCCTGTCAGTAAAACTGGTTCTATGCTAAAGAGTTACTGTGGCATCAGTGCAAGTCTGGGTATCTGACACGATCACAGTGCCAGCCTTGGTAACTGGCATGATTACAATAGCAGAGGCTCTTCTGCTGTAGACAGTACTCAGATATGTAGCTTTTGGATAAATGTTGGTTAGTGAGATTTCAATAAATAATTTTCTTTCATGTAGAAAAATTTTGTTTCTTTTACCACAATTCCCTCTTTTAATACAGAATACATTCAAGACTAGAATATATATTTATTTGATTAATTTTTAGCTGTGGAGAAATTATATGCATGTACTTACCCTCCATACTGGCAAGCCGCAGAAGGTCAGGATGTGGGCCTTACCACTGGCACACACACATTCAAAGTATCCAGCTGTAAGCACAGATCCTGGCACATTTTTTTCCCATATTAACTGTTTCTTTCCCAGATAAAATGCAGGCACTGCTGAGAGACAGCCTAGGCCAGGTACCATTCCAATGGCAGTGCCGGTGCAGCTCCCCTGTTTTGGCAGACAAGAGATTGTTTGTAATTGAATGGAGGACTCAAAACTGTGCCCTGCTGATTGGGTTTAGAGCAGAAAACAGTTCATGTGTTTTTTTTATACTGCTGTACATGCAGTCTTAGCCTCATCATCCAGTCTCTTTCTCATCTCAGTAGTGAGACATAGGTGTTGCCAGCAGGTGGTTCAAACTGACTTAATGTCACTGTCTTAATTAGAAAGATTACATGATCCATTGACTTTAGAAGGATCCTTATTAAGTTAGAGTAGATGTTACTTTAGTCAAAGTTCGGTGAGCTAAATCCTAGGCTGAATCTCTGGTGGAGGCAGACCATGAAGGAAGAGCATTTTTCAGCTGAAATCTCAGTAGCAGCAGGTTAGAAGCTGCAGAATAAAGATGAAAAAAGTGCCAAAGAAGGCATTCATGCTGCAATGTGCCGTAGAAAAACTGGAAGGTTTTGAGGGAAGCTGTGAGGCATTTCAAATCTCAGAGGTAATAAATAGGCTTGGAGGAAATCAAAATAAGTAACTACATATGTCTAGATAAGTGTATATTATTAGAGCTCTCATTTATAGAGTAAGTGAGCTATTTAAAATACTATTTGGATGTATTTTCATGAGGTTTTACCAGCAACTCACTTGCACTGTTGTTAGACATGAATAAGATTATGCGCTAGGTGAGTAATGGAGTTTGAAAAAGTAAAATGCAACATATAATTTCAGTCTCTTGTCATTTTGCAGTGTTTGAAGTGGTCTGTTGTGTGGTTGTAAAAGGTGGAAATACTAATTTGTCCGATAGGATATTGAACCTGATTTTTACTTTCAAAAGCCCAAAATATCAGACTACCGAGGCCCTGAATCCAACAGATCACATTTCATCTGCATTACATTATCTCTAACATAAGCATGCATAATTCCAACACCACAAGCCCTCATCCAGAGGACTCACAACACGTGTGATGCCTGTTCTTTGTACGTTCTTGCTAGGGCTATTCCTTTCTGTATTCATATTTCATATGTCACACTTAAAGGACAGACTTCTCAAATCACCTGACAACAGTGAATGACTGGTAAGTAAGCATATAGCTTGTAATTCATGCAGAAGTGTTTTTGTGGTGACAGCAAATCTTTATGCGTCCTTCCTGAAGGAATGTTGTTGACATGGAACCATCAGGATTTGTGGACGACTCTGTGTGCAGTGATTGACAAAGTGCTTGTGCTGCTATTAGTAAATGTAGCTCTTCAATGGCTGCACAGGCATTATCAGAAATACATTAATTCTCTGATATATTGCTGTCCACTCTTAAAGTTATGATGTGCCTGACAGCTGTGGGATAGCAATAGAGTTGTTTTGTTCCTGAGTAATATTGTTAAGAGTTGTTCCTCATAGATGTCAATCAACCTCAGGCTAAGGGTGGCAAAAAGACATCTTGCTCAATGTGAAAAGCGATTGTAATGTACTGGATTCACCATAGAACAAGCACACCTTGGATAGGAGAGCAAACATAGACAATGTTTGCTATGCATGTGTTTAAAGAAGCAATGGAGCTTCCAGCCTACTGTGAAGGCTGTGAACCCACAGTGCACACTATTAATCCAGGAGGCAACCTCTGTAGCATACTTTTCTGAAGCAGTTTGTAGTAGTCTTCATAGTAGCTGAAAATAACTTGGAGTCTTTAAAAATGTTTTATCCTAAGTGAAATTAATGAGATAAGCATAAGAGTTCTACACAGCCTATCTGTGTACTCAGCAAAAATGAAGATGGCAAGTACTTGCTTGAAACACCTGAATTAACTCCTTTGAGATATAAGGACATGTTCATAACTGATTGCTACATTTACATAATTAGAAAGTACTAGGGTTTTTTTTGCCTATGGTTGGAAGTTTCAGCAATGTGGTTTTACACTAGAAACAAGCCAAAGTTTTTAATAGTGGCAGTGGCAGACTAATCAATGTAGTAACTGCCTGGTGCACTAACTTTTCAATTCTGTAATGGATGGTGCATGACTGAATTTTCAGAGTAAGGTGTTTTTTGGGGGTTTTTTAGCTGTTAATCAGAAGTTACTGTGCTTTTATAGCCAAATAACATGTTTCTTGTATTTTGCAGTATGTTAATACATATGGATTTATGTTTTACAAATACTACATAAGGTCTGAGAATCATCTTTGGAAGGCCTGATTTAGCCTTGCTGACCACTAGTACTTTTCACACTAGTGGTCCTAGTTCAAAAATTAATTCATAAAAGACGCTTACCTTATGGTCAGACTGGATAATCTCAGTGGTTCTTTATGATATCATAATCTGTGAATATCAGTGTTGAGGACATAAAGACTACAGTAAAGTTCAAGAGCATAATCACAGAGCAGTTGTCAAGTAGCATTCTTTCCAAGAAAACTCTGTCCTAATTAATGATCCCTTTGTGTAAATGTTAACAAAATTTTTTACCCCTGAGCTAATGGATTTGATCCACTTGAAAGATAGATGAACACCTATGAGAAGGCTGTATGAACATACAGAATATAAAAGGCTCTCTAGAGACTTGGAAAATGGATCAGTTGGAAAGCAAATTAATTTGGACAAGTGAACAAAGGATCCTGATAGTTACAATGTACTGAAAATTAGAGGGACACTCTTTAGGGTGAAGTGGCTACTTTCCTTCTTGAAGAATCCCCATGCAGAATCAGTGGAAAGTAGGAACCATGCTGTAAACAAGAATAAAAATTAGCTCTTTTCTTTCAGTCTGCAGCTCAAACTCACCTTACTTACTAAGGAATATTTTAAAATAATTGTTTTTTTTTCTCAGAAAGCTTGGGATTTTTTTAAGAATGTTGCTGTAGGAATAATTTCACAAAAATATTCCCCTCAAAAATAGAGAAACAAATAAATCTTTAGGAGAAATAACTAAATAAAAAAATATTGTTAGTTTCATATTATTCTTGGCTTCAGGTCAGGGCTATAAGTGAAGATGTGAATTACATCGTTGACAGATGAGAATCTAAAAGACAAACGTGGGTGGTTTCAAGACCGAGCTCATGATGGTAAAAATAGTTTCATGACTAGTATCTTGAGTGCCTGTACAATAGTGGGTGGACAGACACACACCATTCCAGATCCACCATTACATCATGCAGATCAGTTAACTGTGTTTTCCGTTTGTTTGGGTTTGAGATCTAGGCATTTCTTTCTGAAATATGAAGCCTCCTTCTGAAAATCTGTATGTATGTTTATCAGCTTCAAGCTGAAGAGCTTAACTTCTGCTGTCTTTTGATGTTCTGGACACCCACTATAGTTTATATTTTTAAAAGGCTATGATATTTTATCCAGGTTTTTCTATGCATTTTGTGCCAGGACTGTAAGAAAATATCCCCATACAGAAATTCAAGAACATTCACTGAGATTAAAAACACATAGTGAAATGCATATGAATCTTTCGATAAATCATAGTATCTCAAAGCCCTTTGCAAACATCAATTAAGCCTTGTAGAGCATATCAGAAACTTACAAATTCACCATCTCATTTTACAGACATGGGAATGGACAGCTGTGACTCACGATTTGTAGTGCCTTTAGCTGCAACCACTCAGGGTACTCACTGGTGATTTGTCCTGATACACGAGTGAGTACAAACAATGGATGTTGGTGATCATTGGATGGGTGCCTCTGCTTCTGTCTGACACCTGGGTGAAACGGCAGTAACAGAAACTGTGGTACATGGGCAAGGGCTGGGGGAAGCTGGAGTAAGCTCCAATAGGTCGCCTTGTACAGATAATTAATTGAAAGACTAGGACTGCTCTTTCCACCATGCAAGATACCCACCCCAATAAATTGTGTCCCAAGTTGTCAATATTAAGAATTCTCTCCGTTTCTCTAAACTGAGGACAAAGTCCAGGAGGTTACATGAAGATTATTTTCCTCTTCCTTAATCATACCATCTTCCTGAAGACAATAAAAATTTCAGTTGATTTGATCTGAAACAAACAAAAGTAGCATATTTTAATAAAACCCTAACTTAGATTCTAAGACAGCTGTGACCACAACAGCTAGATCCTCATATCAGGAGTTTCATCATAACACTCAGCAGCAAATGCATATCCTACCCTTACGGACCACTGATTTCGTAGTCTGACACATTTTTAGTTTACTTGTTTAGGGAATTCTGCGCCATGTTTCTTTAGTAGTGAGCACTAACAAATAGTGGGACTGAGCACAGAGTCTTGTTTTTCTGGTTGTGGTTTTTTTGTTTGGTTTGTTTGGTTTTGTTTGGTTTAGTTCTTTTGTGGGTTTGTTTGTGTTTTTTTTTTTTCTGAAAAGAAAAACAATGTCTGAAGCATGAAGGTTCTCGAAAGATCATTCCAACATGACAAATATTTTTACTAGTGTTATAGCTTGTACATCTTCCCATATCTGCAAGTACTGAGAAAACAGGTTCACCAATTATGAAAATACAGACGTTAAACCAAAAATGCTTTCAAAAAATTATACCAAACACTTTTAAAAAGGTAGAACTGCCTAACTGAAGAAGCAGCAGAAAACCAAAATCTCAAAAGTAGTTTTATATTAGGAATCACAGATTACATTCTTTAGAAAAGAGTAGTTCAGATTTAAATAAAAATTATGTTTTATTTCAGGCCTTTTTTATTTTATTTCTGGTCATTTTCTGACCATCTCTGCTAATTCAATTTACACATTGATTTAGGTGAAAAGTATTTCTGGCCCTGAACTGCTAAGCAGCATTGTTTTATGATGGAGAACAGATGGGTTCTTCAGTCTTTATTTCCTTCTTTCTCAGGAGACATTATGACCTAACTAATATTTCTAAGGCAGTATAGGATAATTTCATGAGAGTTACATAGATAGCACAGAAATAAAACACTAGATCGGGATCCTTCACATTTGCTGAAGTTCAGAACAATGTTGTGGGTGTGATGAGCACAGTTTGTGACTAGCAACAGCGATGAGCATTTCCAAAGGACAATTTATCCTCCATATCTTGGAGACCAAATTTAGGATGGGATGTGTCATAAGATTACCTCTTCATCTCAACCTACTTCTTATCATTTATTGTAGGAAGAACATGTAGAAATATCCAAGTGCAGCCTGACTTTCTTAAAAGCTAATGTTAGGTGAGAGAGTATGATAGTTTGGACTAAATCTGCTGTTTTACAGTAATTTTAATGAGAAACTCTGAACTGTAGTATGCAAAGCTTTTATCCAGGAGCTCAAATCAAAACTGGAAATGCTCTTGGAAATTGCAAGTTACAGTTTAACAGAAATTTAAATGAAGATAAAAATGCTTTGAGTCAGTACATTAGCATAAGAGGAATCGATCATTTAGCAATTAGAATGGAAAACTACGAAGAAAAACACACTGTGAACACCAAAAGTGTCATTGTCTCTTTGTACTTTTTACTCTCTTATAAAGTTTAACTGTGGGGTATGACTAACAATTGACACTAGTCATATAAGGGTCAAAAATCAAGTTATAATAGGAAAAATTTTATGTTAAATTCTTCCTAGATAAACTAGAGTTTGAATTGACTTTGCCTTTAGGGAATTAGCTGAAATAGTTTCAGACTAGTTAATAGTTATCTTCAGGAAATGAAGAACAACTGAAACATCAGGGAACTGAAAAAAGGTGTGGTGTCTAATCTCAGATGGTAAAATGAAATGTATATACTACATTTCAAGCTTTGGAATAAAAATCAAAGAACATATTTGTAAGTATTTAGAAGACAATAAGACAGCAAGTAACAACCAACACAGACTTGTTAAGAACAATCATGATAGATCAATACATTTTCCAACTATTCCTTAGGGAAGAGAGATAAGTGAAATATATAGTTTTTCTTTGTTTTTCTAGGGTTTCTAATACAGTTTTAGGTGATATCATAATCAAAGTAACTTAAATATGTATAGATAAAACTATTTTAAAGTGAGTAGGCAGGGCATCAGATAAGAAAGTATAGTTGCGTGCAGTTCTCTATAAAAAAGTTCATGAAAATAGGTTGTGTACATCTCTGTTCAGAGTCTGGTACCACTTCTTTTTCAACAATAATTGAGAGTACATTTATTTAATGACAACGAGCTGGAAAAGTTGCAAGTACTTTGGAGGGCAGGAATATAATTCAAAATGACCAAAACAAACTGCAGAAATTCTTGAAAAAGAGGAAATAATATTAAGAAAGAGAAGAAGGTACTACATTTAGTAAGATTGATCTGCACCTGTAACATGTGGAATGATTGTCTACATAGTTCTGCAGAATATAGTCTGAGAGATGATTTGGATCATCAGTCAACAGTGTCACATAGTTGCAAACCTCAATATTTTTCTGTGATACAGAGATAAGGAAGTTATATATATAAAATAAAATAATACTTCCACTGTCCACAAATGGTCTTAATTAGCCATAATCCAGACAACTTGTGAGAGTGATCAGAAGTTTAGAGAAGCTGATACAGAAAGGAGTGAATCATAAGTCTTAATATGAGAGGAGGAATTACAACAGATAAATACGTAATAAAAATTGCCTGGGGAAATTTCCTGTTGTCTGTACCCACAGGGGTTCAAAGTTGAAGAATTAACTTGAGTAGCAAAAGAAATTTAGCCTAAATATATCTAAAGATGGAAAGCCCAGTACCTCATCTCTGGGCATCGTGTTCTCCTGTTTGACCACCTTTAGAGTAAAAATGTTTTGTATTTTCTTCTTTTAAGTGACATTTCCTGTACTTCCATTTGTGCACTTTGACCTCCTCTCGGATGTTTAATGTCCTTTCATTTTAAGTCTATATTTTGTGCTATAAATTTTAGTAATATTTGGAGGAAATGCAGGGTGTCTAGCTTCTAGGATATTGCAAGAAAGAAACCAAGGACAAAAGATCCTTATGATTTTGTAATAAATAACTATATAACTATACGAAATCCTATTCTGTAGGAAAGACATTGAGAACTCGAGTTTTCACTGGTTACCAAGTTTATACTTCAATATTCCTTTTATTTGTGTATATGAAAACTTTATAATACCTCAAATTCAAAGTACATGATGAAGTAAGCTTTATCTTATTGTCAAATAAAGACTCTTGAAATGTGCATTATTTATCCCTTGATAATAAAGTTTATATTTTCTTCTTAAACAGTGGTCAACCAAAGAGTTCATTAAGAAGAGCTGCTTTTTAGACTAAAGTAAATGATGAGCATATGCACAAATGCTAATTCTGGTTATCATTCTCATTCTTTCATTAAAATGAAGCCATAATTAAAAAGTATAAAACTTAATAATAATGGTACTTTTGTCTAATTAAAAATTATATAAATATTGTGACTTGTTTGTAATAAATTAATGGTCTTTAAAATTTATAAATTTTAGAATATATTGATTATCTTATTTTTATTAAATACTGAAAAGTTTATGATGTAGTTTTGTTATGGGGAGAGTAGGATAAAAAAGCATTCAAAGTACACATTTTTACTGCCAAAGATTATCTGATTTGAATCAAACTGAAACAGAAGTATTAAATATCTGAATTTGTAAGATGCTTCCAAGCTAAGTGATAAATTAATGTAACTTAAGTTTTAGACCAAGACCACATGACTGAGTTATCTTCCTTGTAAACTGAAAACAATTCAGAGGTCCTTTTTATACTTCTTTTATTAGCTGTTCCTCAACAGGCAACATTTCAGATGTCCCTCTTTAGATTAAAGATTTCTTATTAAAACCTGTTTAATAAACAGAAAGACTTGATTCTTAGAAGGAACGGGGCAACAAATTTCTTGTTGGTTTGCTTTTCTGATTAAACCTCCTTGAACAAACTGCAAGCACAATCTTAACATGGGCTGTTGATTCAGAATGCAAATAATTTCCACACTTGTTATCTTTTCCCTCATATGTCTAGCTACTTCAGAAAAATTTCCATTAATTTCTGTATGTTTTTCTGTTTTACAGTTAGTAGGCTAAATGACGATTTTTTGTCACAGCTAGTTGTAACACATTTTTGACACAAAATTGAACTCAGTTTTTTCATCTGAGAAGAAAGGGCAATTAGGCAACTCAGACGTTTTCCAGATCTAAGCCTATATGAATGTTAATGATTAATAAAACAATACACTATACTGCATACAGAAGGTCTTCAGAAGCTGTCCAAAGATTTAGACAAGTTTAAGTGTTTTATCTACTGCTTTTTTTATATGAGTTCTTTGCCTCGCTTGGGTATATAGCCACGTACTTTAAATCATGATGTTTAAGGTGTGAGTCATAGATTTATTCTTATCTTTCAAATATGGAGTTACTAGAGTGTGAGATTCTCAAAAAGGGGAAAAGAATAAAATTTATAGAACACTTGTACCTGAAATTAGATCTGTTCATCTAATGCAGCCTTAAATAATTTATTTTGCAGAAAATGGTGAAATTCATCAGAGAATCTAATCTGCAATGAATAACTCAACTACCTTGACAAGACATTACATGCAGCTCCAGTTGCTACAGTAAGGCTACAGAGAGAAAAAAATGTATAACTGCCCAGTTGCCCATTCTGGAGGAAGGAATGAATTTTTGAAGTTTGCCTTCAGGAAGATGGTTAAATGTCTGGAACAATTGCTCTGTACATCAGAGTAATAAAGTTTTCAGATGATTTCATCCCATTTGACTTCTGCATACTACTACAGTAAAGACAACTTCTCTGATGAGAAAGCTGACACCTCTTATCACTAGTGGGCGTCTAACTCAGCAGCAGAAACAGATGGAGTCAGGGAAATCACAGCATCTGTCACATAGACAGCTATGAAATGCATAAACATTTTCTGTGAAGGTGAAAATTGGCAGGTTAGTCTTCTGGTTGTAGTATAAAACCATGAGGTCTGGACTACAAAACTTGTTGCTGCATGGATCATTCTCAAAGGTAAAATCACCAGTTTTCTCACCTAAACATATACTCATCCTGCTCTAGGCTGGGGATAAGTATAAGAGAGCCAATTAGCTGTGGCAAGAGTAGAAAGCTATTGGAGAGATGGGTGGGTAATGCTGGCAAGTCTCAAGAACAGCAGAGTGAGATGGGATGGTGTGCTGGAAGATGGAAACTATCCAGGAGGTACTTTTTTGGACATTGCCAACGCTAAGGACTTTTGATTGTGCTACTGTTAATGTAATTTCTAGGCTTTTCCAGAAGCAAGAGATGTTGAGTAGGGAATAGACATTCTAGTTTTCATATCACAGTGTACCACATGGATGAAAAAAATTATGCCTACATCTGGTTTGAAGTACATAAACATTTTGCCAAGATCTGTGAATGAGATATCTGTCAAATGAAACATGAAAGTTTGTAAAATTTTGCTCCTGATACATACTATTCCAGGAGCTGACTCAATTTCTGTGGTTTGATATGCTGGAATGTAATGCTTCCTAATGAACATGGGCAGGTAACAGTGAAAAAAAAACTAATTCAAAAAGACGAAGTCAACGTAAGCGTCTAAAATAAGTAAGATAAATTCTGAGATGGGTAAGGAAAAAAAATGAAAAAGCCCCCAAAAAAACCCATCCTGAACCCCCAAACTAAACGACCACCATCATCATCAAAAAAACCCCAACCTCCTCCTTTTCCCCTAAAAAAAGCAATATATTAGAAGAGTGTTTGAAATCAGAACCACTTGGGGGCCTTGTCTGCAAATAAGCCAAGCAATAGGAAAAAGTTACTTGGTTTGGCTGAGATGAGAGAATTAACTTCCAGGTGTCCACACTAGTAAGCCAGATATAAAAGCTGCAGAATGACTGGGGATTCGGCTGATAAATAATTTTGCTTAGGTAATGGGTATTTGCTTGAGAAGTCAAATAAACCTGGGAACTCAATGATTAACAAAATTTTAGTTATTAAATGCTGTATGTAATTGAAAACGTAAAACTGGCTTTATAAATTTAGGCATTTTCATATCATTCACTGTTACTGAAAAGTAGTGTCCTTTGCACAGAGAGCTAGTGTGCTTGAAACCAGTGTGGTTTTGTCATGACAGAACCCTCAATGTCCATTTCTACAGCCAGCTCTCATGTTGTGAGGTAATGAGTGTAGTATGACAAAAAACATAAGTATTTAATTGTCTTTTGTCACTCCATCTCACAATTAAAAAATGGCTTTCAGCTGTGTGTAGAGCAGCATAAAACTTGGACTCAGTTTTCTGACTATTTGGTACACTGTAAAAAAAAAAAAAGTACTTCAAAAGGAAAAATCAGAAAGAGCTTGATGAGTTTTCTGTTCTCTCCTTTAAACCTTTGGAATAATTAGAAATTTAGTATTTAACAAAAATTTAGGGCAATAAAGCAAGGAAATCAAATGTCTAACAGTCAGTACCATACACCCCAGTTATTCTTCATGGAATTATCTGAGGCATTAGCTCCATGTAAAAGGGGAAATTTGAATTACTGGACCTCTCCTAAGATTTGCATAGTGTCAGATCTGAGGAGTAATTGAGTTTATCCTTTACAGCTTGTTGGCATCCAATCTTACACTTTATCAACAGCTATTGAGTCTCTTGCTTTTGCTTTAAGTAATATTGCTTGTGTTGCTATTTCTGTAAGCTGTGACTGCAGATAGGTATACACCAGTGAAACAACCCAAAATATGGGATCACAAGACAGAAGGCTGGAGATAAATGCCTCATGGCAACAGCATGCAAATGAAGGACTATTCTGCAAAGAGATTACCTTACCTCAGAACTGAATTCCCCTGAACTGAAATGAAGTAAAGTTTCTAGGTTTAAGGTTGATTTATTTCAGCTCTATAGTCTTCATTATGTAACTGGAACTGTTTCTTTAAATTATCTGGGATTTCTCCATACTTTCCTATTTACATGCTTATGCCCTTACTTTACAAATTATATTTCTCTTTCCAAAGATATCCTGTTATTTATTTACTAATTTTGTATCTACTTCTAAAATGTCAGTCTGAAGTTGCTTAAAAGATAATTCTCTGTACTTAGTATTTAACTGTTTCTTAAACAAAATATGTTATCAATATTCACCGTCAATGTTATTTCTGCAATAATGATCACATAAATATCGTCTTTTTGCTTTTAGCAAATTAACCTTTTGTTCAAAATACATATTTTCTCTTCATTCATTCTTCAGTTACAAATTGATGGGATACAAAGGTGAAGCCTACATTACATGAAATCAAGATTATGTTTTGTTAAGATGATCTTTCTAGAATGAAAGATCATTAAATTTAAGTAATGCTTATTGCCCTTTGCTAAATGTTAATAATTAACTGTTGATGAAAAATTGTGCAAAACCTAAAGCCTCTGATAATATTGACTGCCGAGAGAGCTGATGCAGTTTACTTGGAAGTATACTTGCTCTGCTTGTAAGTCTGCCAAAAACTGAAATAATGAAGTTGAAATATAGTGCCTTCACTAAAAGATGAACTATTCTTGAATAAAGATCAGTTAGGTGATGCTAAAAATATTGCTACAGCTTTACATTTAAACTTGACAATTCTTTCCCTGGTATCTGAAAATTATAAAATCTTCGTAAGACTACTAAGAGCACATGTCACATTTAAGAACTGTTTCTGAGCAATGTGGTTGTCTTTCAGCCACCCATACCCAATGGAGTTTGCTTTTTACTTGATAAAATCAGTTAGTGTACCTTGCAGTACACTCTCTGAATATGGCAGGTTAAATCCAGCAGAAGGGTAGTTAAGAGAGGGCTTTTTCTGTTATTGGACTGTATGATCTTTCTTCTGCCCCAGCATGTCTTCTGATTTGAAACTTGTATGCTGGAGCTCGCTTAAAGCACTCTGTCCTGGGTTTGGCTGAGATAGAGTTGATTTCTCCCTAATAGCTGGTGCAGTGCAGTGTTTTGGAGTATGACAATAATGTTGATAACACACTGATGTTTAAGTTCTTGCTAAGTAGCGCTTACTCTAAATAAAGGACTTTTCAGTTTTCTGTGCCCTGCCAGTGAGGAGGTGCACAATAAGCTGTGAGGGAGCATGGCCAGGACAGCTGACCAGAACCAGGCAAAGGGTTATTCCTTACCATTCCTTCTCAGTACATAAACTGGGAGGAGTTGGCCAGGATGGGCCAATTGCTGCTTGGGGTGGGGTGGGGATGGGCATAAGTCAGTGGGTTGTGAGCAATTGTGTTGTGCATCACTTGTCTAACTTGGGCTTTATTGTTTTTATGTTGCTGTTTTTGTTGTTTTAATTAGTATTATATATTTCACTTTGTTTCAATATTTAAACTATTCTGATTTCAACCCACAAGTTTAACTTTTTTTCTGATTCTCCTCCCCACCACATGTGGAAAGAGGGAACTGTGAGTGAGTGGCTGCATGATACATAGTTACCAGCTGATGTTTAACTACAAGACATTGTCATTATCTAGAGGCTTTCACATTCATCTTTGGAATTTCTGCTTTGGTTGTAGGGTCTATTTCTCTTTTTGTAACATTGAAGCATACTTAAGTTTGGCAGAACATGGAAAAGTTCTCCAAGACAGAAAAAGATGTGTAGCCAGATATCTCAAGTAGAATTTGACCCTATGAGTCCTTTGACACATTGAAAACAAAATTCTAAAAAACCCCAAAGTCCATAGTTGTTGCCCACAATCCCTTCCTCAGAAACATAGAATGGTTAAGGCTGTAAGGGACATTTGGAGGATGCTGGAGTTCGTCTTTATTCCTGGGCCAA
This sequence comes from Pyrocephalus nanus, assembly GCA_038380795.1. Lineage (NCBI taxonomy): Eukaryota > Metazoa > Chordata > Aves > Passeriformes > Tyrannidae > Pyrocephalus > Pyrocephalus nanus. Next base: position 38,733,289 of record CM076260.1, read on the forward strand.
AGAGTCCTTTTCTGATCCATTCAATTAGCTACCTAAACTCGTGATGCCTCCCCATTAATCTGAAACTTCTGGCATCTGTTATTTTGAACAGTCTGGATGTTTCCTTCCTGTAGATGTGTGCTTTTTGTTGTCTATGCCTCACTGGGACCAGAGACAAAAAAGAGTGGTGAAGATGTGCTATCAGAGCATATTTGAGAAGACAAGGCCCTTGAGACAAGTTTTATGAAAGTGATTGACATTCTCTTTATAATGTGCTGAAAAGAGAATTGGAAAATGTAAGATATATTTTCTTTTTTTAATTGTCAAATTTACAGTAGTTAAAATACCTAAATTATCAGAAACAAAATAAAATTCCTTGACGATCTTCTCATGTTTTCATCTACTTGGTAAGAATTCTTATTTACATTAGAAATATCACTTCTCCCTATTTCCCTCTTCTATCCTGATCTGAGATTTTCTCCAAGTTGAAGAACTTAGATGGGCTGCATACATTTTCCCAGTTGAATGACAGGAAGCAGAGTACAGTGAATAACACTCTTCCATTTCTTTGTCAATATGTCTATGTTAGAATGATTTGAAAATGAAATAGAGTTTCAAAAGATGGAAAGTTCCACCTTTATTGGGAGAGAGCAAATGTAAAGCTTCTGTAATTATTTAATTCTATGTTCTAAAAACCTACTCTATTAAAAAAAAAAAAAACACAAACAAAAAAACCCCAAAACAACAACAACAAAAAACTCAAGGAAAATATTTTCTTCTTATTGTTTTTAATTAAGACTTCTAGTTTTGTAATTGAACAAACAAAAGAGACTATAATGCATCTATGTGGAAGCTAAAATGCTATACCAGGAAACGGCCACTCTCAGCCTGTCTAATTCTCGTGCTGTTTCCCAGAACACTGATTACTGGACATAACTTGAGACAGCTTTCTGATATAACCTTTCCATGTGACCAACTTAGCAGTTATAGCATTCCTATTTATTTTCTGCTAAGAATATGAGATTTTGCACACACCTAGAAGGCAATACAGCCTTCAGACTATTTGTTGAAGGAAATTATGCTATTGCAAATGCCTTTAGGATGATGATAAAGGCATTTTAAGCTGCTGATATTTTGCATGTATAGCTCTTGCTAACAGATCAGAAATTGATGGAGAGATGTCAGTTTGTAAAACTCACCGTCATGCAAGTGAGCCATTATTCTCATGAATGATCACTGAGTTTTCACTCTTCCTGCATCAGAGAATTGCAGGTGAAAAGTTGTTATTTTGTCATCAGAAGACAAGGAGACAGGGTAAACTTATGCTATAAGCATACCCTAAGTGTGAGATTTATCATATGCCAATGTATGGAAGTCCTCATGCAGTCTTACCTCAGTTCAGAATTATTTTCGGATGGTGTTTAGCCACAATGAACATAGTTTGTTTGACGTACTTGAGGCATTAAGGATCATATTCTAATTCCAGCTTAGTATTTCTGTGCATCTCCAAACATATGGCTTTGTTGTTGTGTTGGAAATTTTCAAGAAATGTGGAGGTGTGTATTTGAAGTTGGAAGCTGACCCATAACACTGCGTAGTAATGTAAAAGGGTTCTATTTTTTTTTTTTAATGTAAGGGTGCACGCAGCTGAACAGTTTTATCTTTTTATACTGACTAACTGATCAGAAAATGTGTTTCAGAAAAATTTTCTCAGCCAGCTATCTGGCTTTTCTCCCCTTAGATACTCTCTTACTGACATTCACAAGGATATTAGTGGAATACAATGTAGCACTCATATTTTAATTTTTGGGGGATGGGTGAGGGGAGAAATACACTTTATTGCAACAAATGTATTTTTTCTCCTCTAAATAGTCCTCAGACAGTATGATCTTGCATAGCTCTGAAAGAGACATTTTGTGCTGGGGTGAAGGTCAAGAGAAGAATGCAAGTGAGCAGGGGGAAATAAAGAGGGAGAAGATATTTCTGGATAAGCTGAGGGAGCAGTGCCTGCTAAGTGTAAAAGATCTATGGGAAATCAAGTTCTGATTGTAGGATATCTGTGCAAGGATTAGTTCCCATCCTTCCTTTACTCCTGGCAGGAGAAACTCAAGAGCTTTGCAGCTAATGGCTTCTCCGGCATTTAACTTAAGTGACTGTCCCTAGGCTCACTCATTCTTCAAGCTGACAGCCTCTCAACCTGCTTCATACCAGCCATGCTGCATTCATGAGGAGGCACTCCTGGGGCCTTGTAACCTGCTATGTAAGCTCTGTTCCTATTCCTGCTGTTTTCAGGGCCTCACTGCTTCCCTCTGTGTTCCTACATTTCCCTCCAAGCAATGCAGCAGAAAGAGCTTTTGACTAATTTCATTAAAGGTAATGAAATAGAATACAGAAATGCAAATAAAAGTAGGCAAATCACTTTTATGTCTTGTAAAAGTGGTTATCCTCCCTTAAAGAGAGTATACTACTTTTATTAATAGATTTAGCATATTTTTTCTAGAAACAGTGATGATATTTAAACAGAAAAAGAATAGATTTACCTAGATGCATAGAAAAGAACATACATTCACTAATATGCAACCACCCATTGGGTGCTTTAAACTAGCAGTTAGTCCAGTCTCAGAGGTCATCCTACAGTCCTATGACAGCTACTTTAGTCTCTGCTTTGTCCTGAAAACAGCTTAGTGCCCCTCACATTGCTTTGTTATGCCAGAACTTCTCCCTGTATGCTAAGAAAAAAGGATGTTTTTACTTCATGAGTCATTCACATTACAGAGCAATAATTAATGTAACTCAGTTCATAATCGTTGCTTGCACTAAAACAGAAAGGTATATTTGATTTTCCTGTGATCTGTTCAGTTCTGCCCTTTCAGAGCTTAATCTTACAGCACATCCTTTTCATTTGGACCTTCTTGCTGTTTCTTGGCCTTTAACATTCACATAGTTTTCCCCTAAGCTTTCCCCTTTTAGTTTCAGGCACCCTAGGAATGCCCTGCCTTTTGGCTGCAAGTGCACTTAACATGCTCATTATAGCTTTTGTCTCAAATTTCTTTTTCCCAAGTTGATCTGGACTACTTCCAAACCAGTTCCTGTCATTCTCATGCACTGATGCTGCTCTCTGAAATGCCTCTTACAGCATCATGCAACTCATGCTCCTTCTTTCTTCTTGTCCTCCCTGTTGGTTTTCTACATTCTTGCTTAATCTTTCCCTATTTTTAACTCATTTGTCTTTTGGCTGAATGTTTCTAAGCATTTCTGTATTTTTTGTTTCTCTGGACTACTTTCTTCATCATGCATTACATTCTCCAAACATCCAACACACTGCCAGCCTGAGGTTTTTTAGTATGGGGGGGCAGGGTCATTTCAAGTAATGCTAATGTTAGGAAAAGACCTCCCATTTTCATCCCAAAGATTTGCATTTTGCATTTTTGGCTTCTTGTGTCTCATCTGCTGTTCAAGATTGCATGGATTTTATCGTATGGATTTAATTTCTAAATCTGTGTTCTTTTGCTTTAGCAGTTTCCTGTTCTTATTGACGTCAACACAATCGCTCTGCAGCTGGTACCTACAACAGGACTGTTTGGTCTCCTGTCTCCCTCTTAACCATGATCCATGCTTATAAGTTTTGCCAGCTAAACTATCACAATTAAAATATGTGGAAAAAATTGCACATTTCACAAAACTATACAGTCTAGACTTTCACAAAATAATAGCCAAAGCAACTATGACTTTTTTTGAAGCAAGGTTCTGATGTGTATTAGCTGGGAGTTCTTGCCAAAATAATTTTAGTGTTTTATATTTAAGTCTGATACTTGGTTTTATGTTCACTCAGTCCAAAAATTCTTCTTAAGGCTATTATCTCCCAAATAGAGAGAGCTCTCTTACTAGTTCCTGCAAAACTATAATTTTGCATGGTGGTTCTTTTTTTGAATTTCAAAAGCATTTCAATTTCAAAGAAGCATTGAATTTCAAAATATGTGCTTCACAATCTGATTTTTGGGATTTTCTTTTTTTTTTTTTTTTTTACAATTTCTACAACTGAACTATAGTTATAGTAATTATCAAGCTTGATAGTGAACCAGATTTGCTACATATTCAACATAAAAGTTGGAATAAAGCTGCATTATGTTGTGTTTATATTTATTAGATTTATTTATCAGAAGTAACACAAAACACTCCCTTCACCATGAAAAAAACAAACAAACCCCCCACCATTGTTGCTTCTTATGATCAGTTTGTGAGAATAGAATGAGAATCACCCAGTGCAAAACTTTCAGTGAAAATTTCCACATATTGCATTACGTCCAACATAAAAGTCAGGTTCAGAGAAACTTTCTCAAGTTGGAGCAATATCTAAATTCAGGTGATACTTCTATACCTGCAAACTCTATTTACTAGTTAGAACTCTGATGTATGAACTGGGTATTTATATTACTTCACAGGTTTATTTCTGAGTAAGGTAACCTAATGCTTAATGCTTTGTAATGGGATGCAAGGGCTATGACTATACAAATAAATTAACAGACCCAGGCACTTCAACAATGTCCTATGAACATTAGTTCTGCTTAAAAGCACGCCATGAGCCTTGGCTCAGTTTCTGCTACACACCAACAAACACTGGTAATGCTTGAGAGCTGTTCAGAAAATAGCATGGTCCATAGATCTTTCCAATGAGGTCGTATAGACTGGCTGATAAGACAGCTTTGCTGTGAAGATGTGGTCTGTTCCATGCCACTCAGACTTAGGGACAGGACATAGACCTTGGACATTTTGTTAACTAACACTTTTGCAACTAATTTCTAACTTTGATATTCTAGTTTGCCTCCTAGGTGACTTTGCATGGAATAATTCACTTGTTTAACCTTCCTTTTGGTTACCTTAGGCTTGTAAGTAATACTGGCACATTGAGACCTCCTGGTTATAATCACTGAGAAAAAAAGTAAAAGATGGATTCATTTTACCTCATAACTTATGAATCTAGGAAACTTCATAGCATGGGAGGAAAATGTTTCTACTCTACTTGCTTTCACTTTAAAATTGTATTTCAAAATTCTATTTAAAATTGTCTCTTCTCCAGTGGTTTTTTTTTTTTTTTTTTTTTTTTTTATTTTTATTTTAATGGGTGAGAGATGACAGCTCTGGGCTTTGGTTTGAAATGGGAAAGAGGAGTATTTGATAAATAGCTCTTAAGGCAGGGAGATCAGCTTCTGGTTTCCATTATCCATTTTTGTATTTTTGAAGTTTTTGTTGTCAGTATTTCCATGACTAAAGAAAAGCATTTCACAGCAGTGAAAAAATTTGTGACAATGCTTTTACTGTAATTTACATGTTAAAAATTTTACAGCTTCATCTGCTGGTGGTATTTAGGAGAAGAACCTTTCTCCCAAATAAATGGCAAAATGCTTTGCTTCTGGAGTGAGATCATCTCCTTAAGATATACACAGCCACTGGGAATTCAAAGGAGTCACAGATGTAGCATTATAGTGACGCAAAAGTTCCCTAATTAGAGAAACAAAAGTTAGATGCGTGCACCCAACAGCCTTCCATTTGTTCTCTTCTGGAGAAGGCATATAAAAGAAAATGCCTAATCTCTATTAACTCACATGAACCCATCCATGAGAAAAAAACAAACCTGTGCTAAGCCTCATCAGATGATTGAGGTACCAGACTACAGAGGGAAGAATAGTATCTTATTAATCAGTGCAAAGAATTGCATGAAAAACAATGTGGTATATAGAAATATCCTTTACTGAAAAGGTTCATTAAACTGATACATACAAAAGTTGTTGAATTCTATACTCATCCTCTAAATAAATATCAGTAATTGCAATCTAATTTTGTGACTGTCTGAATTTCTGTTAACTATTTAGGTTCCAAGAATAATATAGGTGGAATGTAAGAATTCCTTAAACAGAAAACTTGAGAGCCCAGGCATGACCTTTCCAATGGAAGGCCACTTCAGGAACGTGCTTCACTGTGCGTACCTTTGTATCTCTTTCCAGCAACTTTTTACTGAAAAGTCTCTCTGTCAGTTGACAACTGTAATATCAATTGCAATGTCAATTGAATTTGACAGAGGTCTAGAGATCTCAGAAATGTTAAATTTACAGCCAAAAGTAAGAAGCAGAAAGGAGAAAAACCATGGTGGGGATGGAGCAAAAGGTGGGCAAAATGAGGTTTTGGAGAAAAAAAAACCAACTTTGCCTGATTTTATAGATTGCTGAAGCAGCAGATGATAACTAGAAATTCTGCAAATTTCTAACTTGAATCTGAGCTTTAAACCTACATAATCATACTTGTAGACATGTAATATCCTCACATCTTGTTCTCACTCACTCTTCTATAGTGTACATGGTCTATTAAGAATTCATTAACTTACTTGACTTTATAATTTGCATTGAGGTATATTTTAAGGCTTGAACCTTAGCTTTAGAGTCTATAAACATACTTCCAATTTTTACTTATAAGTTCTTTTATTTCTGAACTTATTAATTTTTTCTATTAGAAATAAATTTTTTGAGTATTTTTAATGGAAAGACAGAACATACTAACAATATATATTTTGTTGGTTTTGTTTTGTTAGTTTTCAGGAAATAGCAAACCATTAATTTTTCATTCCTGAAGATGTCTAATCCTAACAAATGACTAATATTGCTACAGAATAAAATTGTGTGGGAACAGCCATAAATCTGCTAGCAATGGAATAATAGAGGACACATCTAAACTGCAGTTATTAGAAGGTTTCTATGCCCAATAGAAGTGGGAGCCTGAAGAATCTCTACTTCATTTCCTCCCTAAGACTTAAATGAGTAAGCCTATGCCAATCTGGAATACATTTACCCTAATTTTTTTAAAGATGGCCAGTAGTGGAGACTTAATAATATCACCAATCAGTCTATTTTGTTATCAATAGTATGAGAATTTTTTTACATTACTTATCACTTAATATTTTTCCTTCTGCATGACTTTTGGTCCTTTTGACTGAAGTCAGAAAACAAATTTTCCTTTCTCTTTGCAGTGGCCTGTATCTGCACACATGTATACATACGAGCATTCTCATGCATAAATAAATATAAGTGTATATAAATACACATATATGCTTCCCTTCTCCCTTCTTCATTCACTTCATAAGCCTTCCTCTTGGCTTAAGATAAGACAGGTCATTTGATATTTCCTTTCAAATATTTCAATATTTCCTGACTTTTAGATTTATGATTGGCTTTGTTTGTCTCTCCTGTCAAATATTTTGCTTGAAATAAATGCCCAATACTCTGCTCAGTATTCCATCTGGAGTCTTGCCAGCTCCAAACAGGACTGTTTTGTACTTTTGCTTGCTTGTCATACCCTCATACAATGTCTGCATTTTTTTGCAATAGACTGATACTTTTGGCATATGTTCAGGTTGTGATCCCCTATAGCCTTCCATTTTTTTTTCTATTATCTATTACATTTCTACTATTAACTATTATTAACTATTCTATTACTAGCAATTTTGTTTTATTCTTTATTTGTGCAGCTGACTACTGATACCCTATTTGCTGTCTCTTGAGTCTGTTCCTACAGTTCCTCACGAATTACAACTTATTTTTAACTTTATTTATCATGAAAATTTTTAATTCTAATCTTGCCCTCCAAAGCACTATCATGTTTATGTCACCTGAAAACCTGATCAAACATCAAGGAAATAACTGGTAGGCATTAGGCTGAGGACAAAACCTGCACAATGTCCCTCAGTCTATTTTTCTGTTTCAAAATGAATTGATAGCTACTCTTCAAGCAGGATAATCTGGAATTTTTGGTACCTATTTTAATTTAATTCCATACAGTCCATGCATCCCTATTTTGTTAATGAGATTGTAACACTGAGAGTATAAAATCAAAATGTCTGCTGCTTCTCTCTTGTTATCACGGAGCTACTGACAGTTTTTCAATTTCTTCAAGTGCTCTATGCCAGTGGTTTCACACACTTACAGATGTCTCACTTTTCTTAGCAGCCTCTAATCTCTCTTTCCTGTATTCTAGGATATGATTCTTCCTCCCTGGTACTCAAATTAACTGAGCTACCAGCTCATTGTTGATCTTTTCTCATTAAGCACTTAAGCCCATTGAGAGTGATATCTTGACCATTGCCAGGACATGGGTGGGCCAGTGGTGGGAATCAGCCAAAATCATGGAACAACAGTGAATTGTGCATGGCAAGGCTTAATTCCTCATCCTTCAGTTTAGGAAAAGAGCAAAGATCTTAAAAATGTGGTTTCACAGACTACATAACACATTCATATAGCCTGACTGATGTAAGCAAATTCTCAAGAATTTGAGGACACATTTAGAAAGTATTTTTAACGAGAAGTAAACTTAACTGTTTCTATTTAGCTGATTGAAATATCAGCTTTGAAGCATGGTGATGGCATGTTGCTGTTGGCATTTACTATTTAGGCACTGTTCATGGAATGAGGGCAAAAAATGGGATTTAAACCACTTTGTCATGGAAACTAAGGGTTCAAAGTGTGAAAAAGAGCACACAAAATTGTAAAAAGATGTTAGATTATAAAAAAAAAAGAAACAAAGAACTAAAAACAGTGGGCAGAGGAGTTTTGGTTGGTTGGGGGTTTTTTGGTTTGTTTGTTTGTTTTGTTTTGTTTTGTTTTGTTTTGTTTTGTTTTGTTTTTTTTTCAGATAGTCACAAATGTGACAAGAAAACATTTGGACAATTAAATAAGTCTGCCTGGGATCACTATGCCAGCTCTCTACTGACGTCACGTTGTGGCCCCTGTACCTCCTGCTACAAATAATCATATTTTGATACTATCAAAGCCAATAAGCATGTGAAACTTGTAAGCCAGCCAGGTAACAGAACAAGAGAAACCGAGATTTAAGTTAAGATGATTTGAAACAAATGGCCACTCTCCTTACCTGCTGCTTTTAAAGTCTGTGAGGTTAACCTGGGTTGTGTTCTCAGGCTGTGCTACGAGTGGTTTTTGACTGAAGCTGAAATTCTCGCATAGACGCTTGACTCCAGAAGGGGGAGCTTCAGCAGGCACAATTACACAAAAGTCAATTTGCAATGAAATACTTAAATAGTTGTTTTATCACAAATAGATTCGATACTTTTGGTCAAAGTGACAGCAGAATTTGATCTGATCAGAATGTGTAAATGCTCCAACTCTTTTCTATCACCAAGCTCTATCACTATTTTTTATTTTTCTTTAAATAAAAAGCAATGGCTAATAAACATAACATCAAATATTCTTGAAAACAAATACCTCCAAAGGTAGGAACATCTTTATGTAAATTAGATCTAAAACTGTAACTCGTTACATTGCTCTAATAGCTTTCAGTATGTATGTCTGAAAACAAAGAATAAACTGGCTGCTTTTCATTCATAAGAGGTAAGGAAAAATACATGTCTTTTTGTTTTTTGATAGCTCAAATAATGAACAGGGACTACAAGTTTAGATAGCTGATAGGACATTTTATTAATTTGATTTTCTTAGGAGGCCAGCATAAATGCACAGTTGTTAGGAATAAACTAACAATACACCTGCAGGTGTATTTACTTGTTTTTATGCGCACAAGTGCATTAAATCTGAAAGAAAACAGAAAAGAGTTTAAAGACAGAAGAGGCCAAAACTACACTTATAATTAAGCCCTTAGTGAAATCCAGTAACAGCTTTTTGAGGGCAAAAAACGAATTAGGAATACTAGAGTCAAGAAAACAAGTAATGAATCACTTGGTGCCAAGACCAAAACATTTTGAGTTCCTGTGTCTTCACCTTGGGGTACAGACTGTCCTACAGCTTTCAGAGCAACAGGACAACTCAAATGAATAGGACTCAGCTCTCAGACGTTTTGCACAGATCCTCTAACTTCCTTGGAGACCTTGAAAAGCTGGCAACTGGTACCTGCAGAATTATCTTGCTCTGAGGCGATTAGCAATGAAGAACATTCTGTATGTGTCCCTCTCAGTTTGTACGTTTGTGCAGCTTGAATATTTGCTACCTAAGTTATAAGAATTTTGTAAACTATGTCCTGGAGATCTTTGCAAGACAGAAAGTCCAAACACTGATTTATCTCAAGTTTTATCCCTCCTGGCCACTAGTTCATAGCAATTTAATAGCTAGCATTTTGGTCATCAAATGTAGTTGAGTATTTTCCTGTGTTGACCAGCTAGCCTTTAGCTCTTTTTCCCCCCCAACTAAATAAAGGGTTGCCATTGAAGTATATTTAGAAGAAGATTATGGTATCGGATATACTGTGACCTTGTTCGAGGTTTTCAGATTTTTAAACTTATGATGGACTGTAAGACCCAGAAAGTATTCATTTACAGACTCAGGCACTAATACAATTTCCGGTATATTCAATGTTTTATTTTATAACTTTTGAAGCAATTCCATGTTTATCGGTACTGAAAATTGACAATAATTCAGAGAGTGGCACTTTCCAAGGTATTACTTCAAATCACATCAGATCAGTTTGGGAAGTACTCTGAAAAATTAGGAAATTGTAACTAAGTAAAGAGGAATTATAATAAAGAAATCATGACTTGGGAGACCAAAAAAATATTTTATAAACTAGACAGGGTGGGTACAATAAACACTCTGGAAAAGATAATTTTAGTCGAAAGGAACCATAAAATTGTTTTCTCTTTAGATCTCTTTCTATCTTCATTGTACCTATGCATTATGTATCCAATGGAAAGACCATTAAATTTGGCATTATTTTTGCTATTGGTTTGCATTGACTTTTAATCACATCCTCCTTTCCACTTCTAGTGTATAACGACATCTGCATTTTATTTGCTGTTATGATATAAAGCATATCCTTAACTTTCTGCTTCTATTTCAGATATTTCATACTTTCTGCATAATGAATTTAAGCCTCTGGGAAGTAAACTATTTTTCCTTAGTCATTTTTTCATGGACTGCTTAGATATATTCATTATCGCCTAGGATTCAGTTTCCACATTTTATATTCACCTGATTATTAAAAAGCCATTAATATTATCTATTTGCTCCAAGTGAAACCAGTAGCTTATGTTTGGCTTTCAGAAATCCATCCCTTCAAAGACATCAGAGAAAGCAGAAGATGTGACTTTCCTTTCTAGTTTGTTCTCTTACTGTAACATGGACATTGTTAAAATGTACCTACCTTCCATGGCTGTTACTGTAATTTCATAAAGTAGCTAAACATGTACTCTACAGCTTTTAGAAACAAACAAACAAACAAAACCAAACAAACAAAACCCCCACAAAAACAAACACATTCTGGGAATAAAGTAACAGGAAGTAATCCAAAATCAATCTAGCAAGCATGGCTCAGGCATGCATCACAATTTCAGAGCTCTTCAGATTCTATGCAGTGTATCCCCAGGTTTCACTCACTATCTTTGCCAGTACTCAAAGCAATGAACCCATATAAGAATTTTCTCAATGATCCCCTATAAAATGCATAAATTTTGACAGAGCTGTGTCACTTTTTAAATGAATGATAATTCTGAAAATCCAAATGAAGCGTTTTTCTTGTCTGAGCAAGTTCATAGAAATATAGGACCACACTGGTTTAAGCAGTTAAAACCCACCAAGTTTAGTGTGATTCACAACCTGAACTTACATACGAGCATGTGTTATTTTCCTGGTATTGATATTATCACAAAATATCACATTTATTGGCAATGTGAAGAAAATGTGCCTAATTTTTAGGATCTTTTAATTGTTTACTATGAAGAATCATTTATGGAAGTGGTCAAAAGTATAAACATCCACTTGCAGTGCCACTGTATTTTCCAGTCACTGATGTATTCCATTAACAATTACAAGATGAAAATAAAGTCAAAAAGAAAGGATGACATTTGGAAGAAGGAGGACAGAAGTGTTTATTAGGTTTAGAATCTAAATTGCCTGTTATGTCAGAGACTACGAAATTATTATTTGATACATATATCAGAAATATGGGGAAAATATATTTTCATAGATCCTAAAATCTTATTAAAAATCAGTAATCATTAAGTATTCTTCCAAACTCATTTTCAAAAATCAAAAAGCTGATATTTTGAGCACATCTCACACATGTGCACATGTACACACACACATACACATTCTCCCTTCCTTTCTCCCTCCCTCCTGCTCAATGAGTTTCCCATAATTTTTATTCCATGAGAAGTTTTAGGTCACTTTTATAGTAACTATTGATGACAAATGAAGAAATTAATAAATCATCTTTTTTGACTCCAAGAATTATTTGTTTTTCAAATTACTTTTTATCTACTCTATTTATTTGCACAGTGGCGAAGTTAAATTAGGTAATTCAGAAATATTAATGAAACACACCTTTTCCTGGAATCCATATTTCTGGAAATTTAATACAAATTACAAACTTCTTACCCCTTTCTTACCTTGTCGACAATCTGGTCTGTAAAACATTCACAGTTTATGGTGAAAAGAGTCAGCTCAGCACCTGAAAAACTAACCTGTAGGATAGCTGTATTCCATCAGCCCACGTGAGGTTGGAAATCCAGCAATAATCCTGTGTTCAGTTTATTTGCCTGATTCAGTCATATAGGATTGCCAGAGGGAAGCGATTTTTTGTAGTCAGTTGCCTCACCTGTACTACTGGGAATTTTTAGCTCAGTTGGTTAGAGCAGGGTGTTAATAACACCAGTGTCATGGGTTTGATCCCTATAGCAACCATTCACTTAAGCACTGGACTCAATGTTCCTTCTGGGTCCCTTCTACCTCAGAATACTCTGTGGCAGTGTGATGCAAATTTTTTCCCAGAAAAAGGACTGATCCCTCTCTCAAATACGGGGTGACTTAATGAAATAGTGAAAAAAGGGAGGCCTGGGTGGCTTAAGGTTTTTGATGGTGACCAACTGGCTAGGAAGAAATGTCTGCATGTGCTATGCTACTTCCCATAATTAATCTGAAATAGCTATTTAAATCACCTTGATATCTTTAAACCCCTGGTAGTCTTGTATCAGGAGTGTTTATATAAGGAGTTTACAAAAAAATCTTTAAAAACCTGCTGAAAGCATACAGAGCTACTCCCTATTACAAGTTTGTTAATGAACAGCCCCCAGTACTGCATATCTAGTCCTTCTTATTAAGTCCACTCAAGACTATTTAGGTAAACTGACACTCAAAAGCTTATTGGACAACCTCTTTTACAGGAAATAGGCTGAAATAAAAGCAACAGAAGCTTTTCAAAATATGACATAATTTTCCCTTCCAACATATCCTGCATCTGAAAACTTTGCATCAATTGCCTTAAATGGAACAAAGAGGGAGAGGGAGAGGGAGAGGGAGAGGGAGAGGGAGAGGGAGAGGAGAGGAGAGGAGAGGAGAGGAGAGGAGAGGAGAGGAGAGGAGAGGAGAGGAGAGGAGAGGAGAGGAGAGGAGAGGAGAGGAGAGGAGAGGAGAGGAGAGGAGAGGAGAGGAGAGGAGAGGAGAGGAGAGGAGAGGAGAGGAGAGGAGAATGACAAACATAGTTCTGCTGGATGACAGAAAATTCTCTTGAACACCCTTGCTCTGTTATTGCTGAGCTCCACTGGAAGTACAACAGTTACAGTAATTTTACGCAGTCCTATAAGAGCCAAATGTATCAATTTACTGTTTCCACAGCTGCTGGGTGTTTAAGTGCTGACTGCACCCAGTTCTGTCACCATTGCTCTATGCTTAGCCATACACCAAGTCAAGTGTTAGATCTGCTACTGACAAAAGGCCTCTTTTTGCACTAGGTTGTTGGATGCCTATGAGCACACATCCTCTGCTTTGCTATCTGCCCATCAACCACAGGTGCCTGTTATTGACCACTGCTAGCCCCTTTTACACTTCTCTCATACACACCTAAACACAGTCACGTGCATGTGAAAGGTAATTTTCTGTTGGGAAGCCTTGCTAAGCTTTAATTTGTTGTGCTCTTCTAAATGTTCTTTCCTCTGAAACCTTCCAAATTTTGATCAGCAGTGAGGACAAAGGAAAATGCTTAGGTAGAAATGCTGAGCTCTAAAAAGACATTTATGAATAATGGAGTAAGGGATTGATGTACATTCTTAACCATTCTGTCTGACTGAGAAATTGCCGAAGCGTTATTCTGAGTTTTAGGTTTCTTTTTCCTTCATTACAAACTGCTGGAAGGGCCAAAAGTCATCCTTTCAGTTATTAGCAACAATTAAGGTTGTTCGTTTGATATCCAGTTAGTTTGGTGCTCAGGAAAACCTATTCATCCTGGGCAGTTCAGTGTGAAAAACTGACAGGAAATGTAAAGAAAAGTTGGTATCATCTTTATTCAGCTGTTTTTTCAGACTTTATAACACCATGTGAATATACCTGCAGCACTAGGATAAAGGCTCAATATTCACAGCTTGCTTTCTTCTGTGTCCTGAATGTATTGACAGTGAAGCATACAGTCAGTTCTATGCAGCTCACTTTTTCACTCATGTTTGCTGTACATGATTTCATCAATTCCCATGATGCTTCCCTCAAAGAATTTCTGTGAAACAACATGGAAGATACTGGGGCACTTCTGTGACTTGCTGTTATGACTAACTAGTGGAACAGCAATATAACTTAACCATATTGAATTTATTACACAAGATTCGCTACACAACTAAATTTACTCTTTAAAAACTCGAGTCTGTGGGCAAGGCCCCTTATGTTTTTCACTTAATTTTCTATTTTGTTATCAACCATGTGTTTTAATCTGTAAAAATAAAAGGGCAGTCTTTAGAGCAGATACACAGCAAGAATTACCCACAAGAATTCCTATGAGTGTCTTTATTTAGGTGTTTTCATTCATGTTTTATTGTCCTGATGGAAGATATTTATCTAAATGAAGAAACTTGTTCCAGTACGAGAAAGGAATTGAAATGGGGGATATCTGTATTTACCAGTTTGGTGAATTTAGATAAAGTTTTTGGAGGAGTATTCATATCACAAAATTATCAGTGCAGATAAAAGCTTCTGCAGTTGTCGTTATTGTGGCACTTGTATTGCAGGTCAACGATAAAGGAGTGGTTAATCATAGCCATCATCCAACTGTGTGAACAATATTTGCACTAGGGAAAATGGCCATTTTGAACAAATTTGTTGACAGAAAAGAAATTTTATTGGGGAAAGATGGGCATAGAAGACTGTAGCTAAGTGAAATAATGGCAACATTTTTTTCAGAAGTGAAGATGATAGGGACATACTGTGCTATAAGAAGAACAATCTGACTGCAAGACAAGCCAAGATAAAATATGTTTGTCCTGTAGAGCTGTAAAACAGCATCAATGACATGTAATGTTGTGAAGATAAGTCAGCATAGGGAAAAGTGGAAATAATCTGTTATGGCTACTTGATTCTTTACACTAAACTAAGAAGCTCAGAATTTAAGGAAAGGGTTGGGGAAATTTATATGTAAATTAGAATTTTACCTATACATTATTTTTTGGTTTAGGTAAAAATACATTGCTTTAGATTTTTGTGTGGTATATGTGTATAAAGAATTTTGGCTGTCATATGCCCTTGGGTATTCAGATGGAATAATCATAAAGCTGCAGCTCTGGGAAAGGTTTGTTTAGCTTATTTGGAGGCCTGAGTAAAGAAGAAAATGCTCTGAATAACATAACAGCATAACAGACTCAATAGACTGAAGTCCTATATAACAAAGTTTATGTTCCAGTATTCCTAGTTTCATCCATCAGG
Organism: Pyrocephalus nanus; assembly: GCA_038380795.1. Classification (NCBI taxonomy): domain Eukaryota; kingdom Metazoa; phylum Chordata; class Aves; order Passeriformes; family Tyrannidae; genus Pyrocephalus; species Pyrocephalus nanus. Next base: position 38,748,951 of record CM076260.1, read on the forward strand.
ACTTTGTAAATTGGATGACTAGTCAGGCAAGGCAAAAAAATTTTCCTCAGTCAGAATTTAGGAAATAATGCCTCACAGTGCCCTTTGTATAACTGGAAATGATGTCCCCTATTCCTGGATAAGGAAGATCTCATGGGGAAACTTCTGCAATTTTGTAGGAATCTTTGTTAAGTGAGTTCAACTCATCTGCCTGTGGAATTGGATTTCCACTCATTCAAAACCCTATGTGGGGCAAAGGTCAATTCTCAACAGTGTTGCCTCAGCTTTCCCTAGAAAAAGAAGGGGAAAAAGGCTGTGGCTATGTCTGCACACTTGCTAATGGAACAGCCATTTATTACTTAGTGTCGAGGCATTGCCTCTGCCACTCAATTTTGATCACTTACAGAACTGGATAGCCAGAATTGTCCCAAACAGTTCTTTGGCCCCTGCCGTGTATCAACTGTTCCAGGCAGTGTTTGGGTACAGTATGGGAGTTAGGATGGCCCACTAGCTGTTCCTAGTAGGGAGTTTGGGAGCAGCTCCAGTATTTTGGAAGGCAGGAAAGTTTAATAATATGGATGTGGGGCATTTCATGTCAGTTATCGTCAGTACTAAAGAGTGTTCTTGGCCTTGTCTGACTTTTTACCCTAGTACATACTCTCTCTAAATTCAGTATCATTTTTTTCTCAGAAGTAGTGAGAGTGCTCAACAAAATGCCATCAACCAATTAAATAAAGCCTGATTCAGGATTTTTCAAATTAACACTGTCTAATGACTTTTGCTTCAGCCATCTTTTCACAGGTCTCCCAAGTAGAAAAGAATATAAGACTGGCTTTTGGTATACTTGTGAAATTATTATTTTGGGAGGGATTTTCAGAAGAGAGCTGATCAAACCAACACTTCTGGTTTCTCTCAGAATGTAACTGCAGTGACACTTATTTTAAAATGGACTTCTCATCCATTCCCTCTTACAAAATTTAGAGTATCTGAGCCCTGTAATTAAATGCATTTTATATCAGATACACCATGTAAACAATATCTGGAGCAGAGAAAGATCTTAGCACTTCCAGTCCTCATTAACCTGCGTTTTTTCTCTTGTGGTATGAATCCAGTTTATTAAACCTTGCATTTCTTGCCGTAAAGGAGCACAGGTTCAATGGGAGACATAGAAAGTGTCTTTCTCTTCCAGAAAATTGTATCCCAGCAGCTAGGCAAAGCTTCTGGGAGGTGGATGCAGCAGATTTGAATTCCCTCCATCTGAACCAAAAACTGAATCCAGTTCATTCTCCAAGTCCTTAAAGATGGAAGGGCTGTAACACAACCACATCTTTTAGTGATCTGTTAGAAAAATGTGGATTTTTAGAAGTCTCTGGTTTTCATGAAGAAATCCATAATTTCTGGATTCCGGTGGGAGAGAGGCAGGAGAGGAGTATTTTATATGCCTGTAGTGTAGAATTCCAGAAATTTAACAACTGTTATGATAAACATGAGCATATGGCAACTTTAGATGCTAACAGTTACAGGGATATTTAAGAAGAAGGGGATAGGGGAAGAGCAGAAGATTTGTGAAATAAGTTTGAAGTTAAATCCACTTTCACCTGGTTATTAAATGTCTGTGAGCCTTTTATTTATGATAGTAGATTCATGTCAGAGCACAGGTACAGACACTGAAAAAATGATCATTTGTATTTTTAAAATGCTACTACAGACTCTGGTACAATATCACTCTGTTCCAACTAGTATACTTGACAATAATTCTCAGGTATGCATTGGAAATCAGCACAGAGTGGGAATCGTTCCCAATAGGAAGTCTGAATGTTAGCTTGTTTTTGATGGTAAGAGAGCTTAATAGTAAGGATGTGCCAGTTGGCTTCAGTGTCAAAGAAAGCCCTAGGCTCTGTTTAGCTTTCTGGTGTGGATATAGTTCTATTGGACCTAAATCTAACCAGAATCACACCTAAATCTAACACCTAAATCTAACCTGAATCTTTTTGTATTTTGCAGAAAAGATGGAGGCTGTTTTGGGATGCTGCCCCTTGTGATTTCTTGCAAACACCTATTCATATAAACTATGGAAACTCAAACAGTTCCACTTTCTATGTAATCAGAGCAAACATTTGTGAGTGACGTTTTGCAGAATCCGCATGCGATGGGGCAGGTGCAAAATAGAAACTTAGAATCCGATTCCTGTGCAGTATTGCATTACACTTCCAGGGAAATTGAAATCCTAAACAACACAGCAATCTGCCTCACCTTTGAGTTGATTGTCCATGCATCAGTTGATTCAGTGGCCTTTCCCCAAATCAGTAGTCATATGCACTTCACTTTATTTGTATCCTCTTATATAAGCATGTGGTGAAAAACTAACTCCTTAAAAATACTCCTTTATAAGAACAAGTAAATTATTTTTCAATGTGCAGTAGTCATATGATCAGTATTGTTTCTTCTGTTCATCCTTCCATACTCAGTGATGAAATTTAATGAAATCTCACACTGTTGTCTATTCACCTATCAGGGAGTCTCTTCCTTGGAGAAAATAAAAGAACATTGTGTACTAACTGCACTTGTCTTTAATACTAAAACCTAGGAAACAAATTGTTATTAATTATTTAGAAATTACTGGCTGTGATCATTATGCTAAAAGACAATTATGGTTATTGTTTACATCAAGAAGCTCCAGTGAGGAAATAGAAGATCAAATTCCCCATGTAGTTTGAGCTGCACAAATATAAAAGAGAAAGATAGACTGTGAACCTCATTTTGGAAAGAAATAAGCAATAATGGCCAATTTTAAGAACTAAAGGCCTAAGAAATAAAATCAGTTGGACAGTTCTCTCTCTTCTGCCAACCATAACCAAGGATATCTACCACAACTCTTCATATATCCCACGCTTTCCACACATTCCACTACATCTACCCCTTACATAATTGTATGACCCATTCTACACCTTTCTTCTTTTTCCCTTCTTTTGTAATTTCTAATAAAATCCTAAGAGATCACAGTCATGGTCACACATAATTTTCTACAACTAGTTCTCAGCGTCCTAAGGATGTGTCCTATTAGTGACTAGCCACCAATTGGATGTAACTCCATTCACCACCACTCTCTGGACTCAGCCATCCAGCCAGTTTTCTATCCAGTGAGCAGTGCACCTGTCCACACCATGAGAAGTCAGCTGATGAAGCGTAGGTCTCTCACCCACCCTAAAAGGTGATGTGTGAATAGCTTAGCAGTCTCTGCTTGCCAACCCCTCTATCTTCTGTGATCTGGGAAGTCCTGATCACAACTGATGTTTCCTCTCACTTTGTTCTCTTTCTTCTCCTTCATATTTGTTTATTTTTTTATACTTTTTTACTCATATTTACAGTGAATTGCATAATATTGTCTCAATTCTTTGTCTCCCTTACATGTAATTCCTAATGTCCCATTAATAAGGAGTTCAGAGTTCTTGTTATTGATATCTGATGATATCTGATGATATCTTCTCTGATGTCTACACTGCTTGCAAGTTAAGTTTCTCACTTCGTAAGCAGAAAAGGACATCAGCTTGGTGTTCATTTGAGAGATCTGTTATCCTTGTGTTGCTGATATCCTCTTGTGTAACCATCATCCAGCTTCACTGACAGGATCCATTGCAGTGCTCTGTAACTGGACTTTTGAGAGGCTTCCAGTTGATGAGGGATTTCTTCTTGTTTACTCAGGGATTTGATGAATTCTTCTCCTCCCAGCTTTCTTGCCTCAGCAAAGTTGTTCCATGTGTCTCTTCCATCTGTACCAGCTCTTTGCCCTTCTTTCTCTCTCTTCAATGTAATGCATGGCATAACTATCTAATTTGTTTGCTCACATAATTTCTGTAGCATATTGGGTTTTGTTAAAAGCTTGTGACTGTGCAAAAATTTCCACTGTTTTCCATACTCTGTGTGTTGGGTTTGCATGAGATAATTTTTTTTTCCTAGTAGCTGGTTTAATGCTCTTTTATGGGACTTAATATGAGAGTAATGTTGATAACACACTGATTTTTTTGTTGTTGCTAAGCAGCATTTGCCCTGAGTGAATAACTTTTCAGTTTCTCATGCTCTGCCAACAAGCAGGTGCACAAGAAGCCGGGAGAGAACATGACCAGGACAGCTCACCTGAACTGGCCGGAAGGACATTCCATACCGTATGAAATCATTCTCAGAAATAAAGATGGGGGAAGAAGAAAGAAGCGGGGGGGACATTTGCAGTAATGGGTTTGTCTTCCCAAGTAACCATCAGATATGATGGAGATCTGCTTTCCTGGAGATGACTGAACACCCATGGGAAATGATGAATGAATTGTTGTTCTGCCTTGCTTATGCATGAAGCTTTTGCTTTACCTGTTAAACTATCTTTATCTTAACCCACAAGTTATCTGGCTTTTACTCTTCTGATTCTTTTCCCCATCACAACAGGGAGGGGAGGGCGGGGAGGGAAGTGAGTGAGATATAACTAAACAGTTACATCGGGGGGTAAACTGCAATACCCTGGTTACCTCACCCTGGGTTAGATGAAATTAAATGCAGCAGGAGGGAGGTGATTCCCTGCTGGAAAAGAGGCCTGTACTCAGGTTCTAAAGTGTAAAATGAAAGGAAAAAAAAATGTCCTTAAAAACATAGTAAATAGAGAAAATTATATATGAGAAAGGATCAACTGATTTCTAAGTTAACCAAGGGTTAAAAAACAACAACAAAAATTTTCCAACAAATAAAAGAATAAAAAAGCCAAACTGCACAACCAGTTCTGGAAAGCAGTACCATGGAAAGGGACCTCGGGATCACAGTTGATGGCAAGGTGCAGATGAGTAAACAGAGCCCTGGCAGCCAGGAGAGCCAACCATGTCCTGGGGGCATCAGGCAAAGCATCTCTAGCTGGTAGAGGGAGGTGATTGTCCCACTCTGGTCTGCACTAGGGTGGCCTCACCTTGAATACTGTGTGCAGTTTTGGGCACCACAATACAAGAAAGATATCAAGCTTAATTAAAGAGTTTCCAAAGGAGAGCAACAACGCTAGTGAAGGGCCTTGAGGGGAAGCCTGAGAGGAATGGCTGAGGGTACTTGGTCTATTCAACATGGAGAAGAGGAGGCTGAGGGGAGACCTCATTGCAGTTACAACTTCTTTGTGAGGAGAAGAAGAAGGACAGGCACAGATCTCTTCTCTGTGGTGACCAGTGAAAGGACCCAAGGGAATGGTCTGAAGTTGTGTCAGGGGAGGTTTAGGCTTGATATTGGGAAAAGGTTTTTCATCCAGAGGATGACTGGGCACTGGAACAGGATCCTCAGGGAAGAGGCCACAGCACCAAGTCTGATATTGTTCAAAAAGCCTTTGGATGATACTCTCAGGTACATGGTGTGACTCTTGGGGATGGTCCTGTACAGGGCTAAGATTTGGACTCAACAATCATTGTGGGCCCCTTCCAACTCAGAATATTCTGTGACTCTGTGGGTCTGTGAACTCTTCTTTTGACATTCCCAGCCCATCAGATGGCTTTGGTGTATTCACTTGTGAAGAGTATGCAGCCAGATGGACTCAAAATTCTGGATGACCCAGTGTCCTGCACAAATGCCTTATGGAACTACTCACCCTGCAAAATCACCAGCATCCAGTTTTTCCTTTGATATTCTCTGAATGAAAGGTACTGGAGGAAATTCTTGGAGGAGGCTTGCTTCCTTACAAATTTGCTACATTCTTCAGTCAGTACTAGCATTTTCCTTGCTAAAATAAATCAGCTTCTCCAAATTAATTGATTTCCATATCTAAAATCACAGCTTGTATTTTCTTCAACTCATTCGTCACAGACTCCCTCTGCACCTATTTTCCTCTCTTCAGAGGACCTTGCCAATTTCTGTTGAAAGAAAGGAGATAAAATGTGTGTCTGTTCTCCTTCTTTCAATTGTTTTTATTTCTCACCCTCTCATGTCTGTTCAGTGCTGAGGTAGAGGAAGCTTCTATTCTCCTCCATAAAGCAGTCCAAAGAGTGTCATACCATCTCCTTACTGTGACACTTGTGAGGTCTTTGTCCTCTGTTTCTTGTCTCACATAACAAAATGTTTGATATTTTTCCAGTCTTATAAAAAACAAAAAATTGTTCAAACACATACTTGCATTTCATCCAGTCTTCTTATCCATGTCCCTTGGGGTTTTTTAGCTATTTAATTTCTCATTTCCATCAAAAATCCATTCATGGGTGGCTATTATGTGCTGCCATGTATAAAAGCCCTATTACTTTTTTTTATTTTCAGTGGCACATATTAGAACCAATTTCCAATCTCATTCCCTGCTCTGCCTGCCATCAGCAGTCATCCATCTTCAGCATTGCCATGCTTCTTTTCTTGAAACAATGTCCTCTTTTTCTGTGGTGGTTCTGTCCTCTTCTAAGTCTCAGTTGCCATGTCCTGTAAGAAATGCCTCTTCATCCCTTGTTCTTTCTGCGTATGTCCCATATATCTGCCTGTGGTCCTTTCTTCTTTATCATCTAAACATGGTTAATCTTATCCATACTAATTCAACTACAATATACCAATCTGCCCCTTCACAGCAAAATAATTTCTTTTTGTCCAAAGCAGGATTCTTGTGTTTCTCCAAGATTACCTTGTGATTATCTAGTCACATCATCTAGCACAACAAATTTAAAGAAATATTTAAGGAAAATTGAAAGTGCTTTTGTTCTTCCTTCCTAAACATCTATGCAGGGGAAAGTGCTTATGTGTGTCATTCAGCATAACTGATCCAGATAACCTCCCTAGGTCCGCAGATATAGGTTACATTTAAATAGTGTGTCTTCCTTTTGTACATTAGATTTAATACACTGATCTCTGCTACCTGCAATATAATCCTTTTGAATGTTATTTGGCTAACTTCAATCACCTATACACAGTAGAGACATCTCTGTTCTTTTTTTGGATTCCTTCTTATTCAGTGTAGAAAAATAATTATGATATAGTGGAATTTTTACTAAAATAGATACCCAATCAAAAATTTTGTTACATTTTTCCCCCAAAAGTTCCTGCATCTTGAACGACTAGCTCATGTGTAAATATTCATGCTGGAGAAGTCTAAAATTAGCTGGAATCAATCTTGTCTCCTTTTCCCTTTCTCTCTTTAGCATTGTAATTTCTTTCCTTTAGATCCTACGAAAGGCAAATTATCCCATTTGAAAACAGGGACCCAGGTTCATTTTCCCAGGCTGTAACCTTGATTATATCATGCATACTTCTACATCCCTTCACTAACTACGTCTTTCATCTGAATTCAGGTTTATGCTACTTGCTAACAGTTTTTCATCTTTCATTTGCTGTTCAGACTGACAGTCACATAAAGCCATGGCTCTAACTCCATTTTGTTTACTCAAAGACATTTCTGAACAAACATATGTTTAGTTCCTCCTAGACCATTCTGCATATTTAAGGAAACATTCCCATATAGATCTATCAAGCTGCAGAAATTAGATTTTTACAAAACCCTATCAAATAACTTCTTTTCTGTGATGTTTACAAGAATCTTGTCAAGTGCTTGGCTTCTACTCTCTGAGGCACCTGATCTGGATGTACAACCACAATTCTATTTCTTTTTCTCCTTAGTCTCACTGCCACAAAAATAATATTTTTGAGCAAGAACTGCTTACAACTTGTGTTTGCACATTACCTAGCATAAAGACATGTTAGGTTATGAATAAATCTTCTAAGTGCTAGGAAAATTTAACCAAATAACAGTATTAACAATATGAGATATTTTTGCAACTAAACATTTGGTACTTAAATTATCTCTACATCTCAAATGAACAGAACATACCTCTTCTTTGGTACTTTGAAAATTCACTATGAATATAATTTTTATGATACTTTGGTGGAAGAAAAGGCTATTATTGTTCAGTAAGTATAGCCATGTTGATACTCAATTCTTGTATGAAGAAAAGGATAACCCTGCATTTTAGACTGAATTTTGCACCTGTCTTTATTGGGAACGGCAAGCCATTTACAGTAATTCAGGAGCATTTCTACCACATAACTCATGACTGACAGGACTGGATTATGTGTTATATTGTAGGTCACAGAGATACAAGAAAATTCACCCCCCAAAATTATTTTTTCAAGTCAGGTCTAGTGTTCCCAGTTTGCATACTTTGACTTCCATGTTTGTTTGTTTGTTTGTTTGTTTTTATATAAGCTTTTAATTTTTTTTAAAGGTAGATAGCAATATGGCTTTGTATTTGCTTCCTCTTTACATAGGCTCTTCATTGAGTTATCAAAGTATAGTTAAAGCTGAATTTAAAAAAAACCCCTCAGATTAGTGTTACTGTGCAGTTGCAGGTTAACTAAGGAAAATATTGTATTGCTGTTGATATTTTTAGCACATTTATTATTTTTAATGATCTATTTTTGTTTTTATTTAATCTTTATAAGGAATAATTCCATGCTTGATAGACACTACTAAATAAAAAGTGATGTGTATAGTGTTCTTTTTTATATCATCAGTGGTCAGGAGGACATTTATCTTAACTTACTATTTGCCTTTTTAGTTTATTTATGTAATCTCCAGATATATACAGAAACGAAAAAAAACCTTTCCCATCAAGTTTGTGCAACCTAGGATGTAGAAAACTGTCACTTTATTTCATTAAGTTCAGATCCACCACGTAGAGTTGAGACATGAATTTTCAGTGACTGAGAGCAGTAGAAAGAACATCACAAATTGGCCTAGAGAGCTAGTGCATATTTTTAATATGTATTTATTTGCATAAATGTACATGCTAAGCAGCTGATTTCATTTAAATTATGGCATATTACATTTAGGATCTCTATTTGCATATTTTCTGTGTGCTGAAGTATTACTTTTTGAAGTGCCATTTTAGGCAATTTTTGCAGGGTGACAGATACAGATTTTCATTAGGATCACAGCAAGCTGTTGGCTAAGATTTCAACTACAGAGAACAAGCCCCACTAGACCTACCTAAAAATATGTTAAATTACTATCAGGAATGTGGAAGCATGAATTCCACAAGAAAAAAAAAAGAAATAATATAGATATTCAAGGTTATGACCCCCTGTTCTCGGAGAAAACAGACAGAAAAAGAAAAGCCACAGACTTTCCAAAATCCCCTCCAAGGTTGATAACTATTTAGCTTACGTGGAGAAAAAAGTCAGGAAACATTTTGTGCTGGTTTGATTTAATTGCATGTTTATAGAAAAAAATCCTAGTAGGATGAAAAAAATAGAAAACAATCACCTGAAATACTAGTGAGATTATGCTATGTTCTACTTTCTAAACTCATAAATCCCTGCTTTTCACTCAATGATATGACTTTTTATTCTTTGCCACATTCATACATTCTCATTAGTCTCATGATCTAGGTTCATAGTTCTGTCTCGAGGGAGACCTCCACTCATGTTTTCTCTGCCCTCTGTTTTCAAATGGGGAAATGAGTGTAATTGATAGCTGTGCTTAGTTCCCTTTGAAGCTCTTGAGTACTGAACTGAGTGGAAAAAAAAGAACACAAAAAAAAGTGGTTTGCACATTTATGGGGGAAAGGAGACTGCAGAAGGACAAAGAAAGAAGGAAAGTTGGAAGATGAAGGAAAAAGTGGAAGAAAATCATGAGGGAACTGCAGCTGAAGATAAAATGAAATATAGTATTGGATTGCAAGAACAGAGGAACAGAAGCATGATGAGTTCCAAAAGTCACTTCCTCCAGAGATCTTATGTCACAGATGCTGCTGTTGCTGCTGAAGAATAGGATTTAGACATCCATCAAAAGCCTGCTGTTATCCTGATGGGAAAAAAAAAACAAAACAGTTCAACATATTGCTCACCTAAACCAAAGTTACCTTGTAAAGACTTAGAAGTTGAAAAAAATGTGACCCACAAAAGATTTCATTCTCTTGCTCACTCAGTTATCTGCCTCTCCCTTATCTTCTCTCTCTTAATATCTATAAATGAAGAAAATAAACTACATACACACTACATACAGCATGCAATTATATAATAATAGGTATAGGTAGTTTTAAGAATGTGTGTATACGTGTGTGTGTGTATACTTATGCACATATACATCTTTGTATAAATTGTATATGTATTCTCCTTAAACCCAACAGAAGGCAAGAAAAATCTTATTTAGAAGCTGGCTGAATTCCAAAGGGACATTGCATGCAGTAATTTTGTGTGTGTGTGCACATAAACACATTGTACATTCACAGTTCTAATGTTCAAATGTTAAGTATAGATCACTGTTATAACTTTCTGAAGCTGTCTATCAAAATTGAAAACATTTCCAGAATTGAAGTTGGACCCATAACCAGTGTAATTAACCAGTTTAGCCAATCAACAACACTTTTTAAATAACTTGGATGTGAAATCCGTTTTCTTCACTTTTCTCTTTCTAGTGGGAAAGAGAAGGATTAGACAGGCTTTGGACAGAATCGCTTGAAAATCCAACAGACCTGAGGATCTTTCATCTTCATTTCAGAAAATCTCTAGCCTGGACACAACTGAGAAATATAAGGTTCTTCTTGTTTTTAAAATAGTCTTTGTATATTAATCTGCTGGGCATGGCATGAAAAAACAGAAGTCAAACCCCACTTCTCACTTCAGCATTACTGCTCTTTGACCCTGTTGAAACAAATGAAAATCATTAGATTTATGGTCAAGATTTTATGTCTGCCTTGACTGACACTTGGAAGATCTGTTTCTAAACTCGATACAGCCCATAAAAAATTCTTTCTTGTAGTGCTTAGTTGTGCAATTGAAGTAATGAATTTTCTTAACTTAGTTTCTGGATTTGTATAGCTGCTAAAACAGTAGATATTAACTTAATTCTTCTCCTTTTCTGTTGTAAAATGCCATAAAAATTTTGAGTTATTAATGAGGATCTAGACTTTTGACCTTTGATACTTGGCTGAGGACAAACTTATCAAAGCAGAGCTGTGATAGAGCCAGTTGGACTCTGTTGAGGTGTAAGAATCTATATTCTGTATTCTTAAGTTAAAGCAATAAAAAGCACCGCTGTTTGTGCCTCTGTTCATAAAAATACATTAAAAAATTGTCTGTGCTGGCATGACAAAAACTGATCACTGGTGGAGCTGCTGACATTGCTCCAGTCTAGTTCAAAGAAGGTTCTGTGATGTAACACAAGAGGGTGCAGAGGAGGAACTTGTTCACTCTTTATAATATTCTTTCAATTTTCCCACAAAAACTGTGAGAGATACTTAGCCTAGACCCATAATTTTCCACAGACACATAAACTAGGTTCTGTTTTATGACAAGACTGCTGAAAAGAACCTCATGAAGTTTAACAAGGGAAAGTGAAAAGTCCTGCCGTTAGTGAGGAAAAACCCCACACAGAAACTGCATGCTGGGGGTTGACTGGTTGCACAGTGACTTTGAAGAACAAGACCTGGGTTCCAGGTGGCCAGCAAGTTCAACATGAGCTGTAGCAACATGTCATTGCAGCCAAGCAGGCCAACAGTATCCCAGGATGCATGAGAAGGAACAGATCAAGAGATGTGATACTTTTTCCCCTACCTTGGTTCTGGTGAAGAAGACATTGTGTGATGGGTCCATTTCTGGGCTCCATAGCACAGGAGACACAGGCATATTGGAGTGAGTTCAGCAAAGCACCACAAGGATGGCAATTAGGAGATACACAAGGAAACACTGAGAGATCTGTGATTGTTTGGCCTGGAGGCAAGGAGGCTCGGAGGAGTCTTAGCAGTGCTTATAAATACCCTAGTGGGTAACCTGCTCTGTCTGATCCTGCTTTGAGAGGAGGATTTGGAGTAGGCAATTTCCAAAAGTCCTTTCCCATAAGAACTATTCTTTGATACTGTGAAATAGATGATCATCTGTCCAGGAAATCCTGATGGATCCCTCCATGCCTCTTGTGGTATGACTGTGAGATTTGACAATGTAGAAAATATTACAGAATCACAGAATATTCTGAGTTGAAGAAGACTCACACGTATCACTGAGTTCAGCTCTTCAGTGAATGGCCAGTATAGGGGTTGAATCCACAACCTTTGTGTAATCAGCACCATACTCTAACTAACTGGGCTAATCTCAGGTTCACCCTTCCCTCACTTCTCTTCTCCTCCCAGCTGCAAACAGCACACTGTAGTGACTAGTATGTTTACCAGTGATTGCCAGAGGCTAATGAAAAACCTAGAATCACAGCAAGAGGGTCATAGCCTTTGATTTATGCCTCGGTAGTATCAGAGGCTGGAGGGGGAAACTGGCCATGATCAGAATAAAATCAGTCCCACAAAGTTAGGGGTAACCCTCCCACCAGGCAGTGAGCCACATCAGTCCCAAGTCAGTGCAACCCTCATAACTGTCTGTATTGCTGGGTGAATAGATGTATAGACACAGTGGTATAGAAGTACAGATATGTTCCTCTATAGATATGCAAAAGTGAATAATATTCTGTACATTAATTTATATGTCTAGAATTTTAAATCGTTTTCCATCTTTGAAAAAGGCTGAGTAATTTTAGCAGACTATTACAACAGTGTGAGATAAGGTGCCTTCTGACACTCCTCCACTAGTATAGTTTTGTTAGGAACCTATCCACAAGTTTGGAACTGGGATACCAAAAGTGACTTTTCTCTTGTCCTTATTAGGCAGCTGGAAGGAGATTACAGTATATAGTGTAAATTTAATGTCACCCTGGCAGGAGGTGGCAGGTTAGGAATCCTGTCAGTCACTGATTTACTGCTTAACAGTAGGGAAAGGCTTTAGAACAAACCCTGCAGGAGCATTATAAGCACTTTTTTACTGTCAAAATGTCAGAACACAACACAAAGTAGCCACTAAGCTTAAAAGTGATTCATGAAAAAAAGACCACCTGGAGATTATCTTATTTTTATCATTTTAAAAGGACATAAAAAGATCATTTTAAAAATATAATTTTCCTGGTCAGTACACAAATCCACAGAGGGGCAATTTACTCATGAAAAGGCCATCGATGTTATGAAATTGTTCTAATTTATAATGTTGCATGCCATTTTTTGCTGTTACTTAGAATGATCTGTGGTACATTTTGCTAAGGTACCATCTCTCCACTCTCACTAAATTTTTAGTTTTCACATTCAAAAAGCTGAATTTTGTCCAAGCTGCAGGAAGTATTCAAAATCTGCTAAATATTTTAATGTCAAGAGTTGGAGACTTGTAAAAGAGAGTGTTGTTAAAGACTGTGACATTTTACACTAATTTTCCATCAGTGATTATTGTTCCAGAAAAATGTAATTTAAAGCTTTTTAAAATCCTAATACCAACCATATGAAACAATAGTTCCATATAGAAGCAAAAATAAAAATAACCTTTGCGAACACTAAAAATCTAGTATTAGATGTTGCAAATTGACAATTTCAGTGTGACTGTATTAATAGAAAAAAATTACTCAAGCCCCCCAAAACCTATGTTTAATGTCAAGGTCAAGACTCAAACATAAAACCAACATAAAACAAAGCAGGGTATTATTATTTTTAGCCATAATAGCACCTTGTTCAGAGCTGCACTTAAAGCTGATGTTCAGACATCTGAACTGCTTACCTGTTCTTATGGTTTGGGGTTTTTTTATGCATTATTAACTGAAAAATGCAGTTTAGTTTTGCAGCTACATTGTGTAGCAATTCTTTCAGATGCAAGTGGCTCAGATTAACTGAGAAAATATTCTGCAATTCTGTACCATGGACAGCCCACCAGAAACAATTTTCGGAATCTTATATGCTTAGGTTTCACATGGTATAAAAAAAGGTCTAGCTCAAGCTTCCCAGTAATACATATCAGACAGAGCTTTCCAATGCCAGGAAAAAGGAGGAAGGTGATAGAGGCTGCTCAGAATCACAGAATAATCTGAGTTAAAAGGGGCCCACATTTGAGTCCAAATCTTAGCCCTGTACAGGACCATCCCCAAGGGTCACACCATGCGCCAGAGAGTATCATCCAAAGGCTTCTTGAACTCTGTCAGGCTTGATGCTGTGACCACTTCCCTGGGGAAACTGTTTCAGTGCCCAGTTACCCTCTGGATGAAAAACATTTTCCCAATATCGAGCCTAAACCTCCCCTGACACAACTTCAGACCATTCCCTTGGGTCCTTTCACTGGTCACCACAGAGAAGAGATCTGTGCCTGTCCTTCTTCTTCCTCTCACAAGGAAGTTGTAGACTGCAATGAGGTCTCCCCTCAGCCTTCTCTTCTCCAGGCTGAACACACTAAGTGACACTCCAGTCCCAGGAGCTGCCGACTCACAGGTTTAGCTAGGAGTTTTATATTAAAATACAGATATAAAGTTCTTTAATACCTCGAGATAGCATCAAGAGAATAAGCCATGGACTTGTTCCCAAGAGGTTCCTTTATTAATTTAGGGGAGAAAATTAAGGAACTTTTCACAGTTCCTTAAAAAAAAGGGTATTGCACAAACTAGACAAAATGTTCCACCACCGTACCAACTCATCACATATTAATCTACAACACCTTATCAAGATCCAATTAATCCACTACACTTAAGTCAAAATCCAATCCCTCCATCTCCAAGCCACCCCAAAGCATCAAGAAAAGAGCAAAGAAAGTGAAGCAGAGGGAGCAAAAAGATAAAGAGAAAGCAGGACAAATAACTACCACTGGAACTTTGTGGAAGATCAGCTCTCACACGTCCAGGTGGCAGGACCGCAACGAGACAAACATATGCCTTTGGACTCTGGTCCCTATGGCCAACCCCTCCAGGCAGGGTCTCTGACCCACCAGCCATTCTGGAGTTCCAGGTCAGAGTGAGGGGCAGTGTCCTCACTGTCCCTGCCAATCTGAGCCTGGTTTAGGGACTCCAGGAAGTGTAATATGTTATTGTTTTCCTGGGCTATTTGTGACTGACAGCTACTCTGGGGCTTCCCTGTGTGGGCTCCAGGTGCCTGCCATGAGGGATACAATGCCACCCCACCTCTGTGAGGTTCAACCCATCCCTTCCTCTTATACACACACACACACTCTCCACACAAAGTGGCTCTGACTCAACACTGGTCTGGTGTCCTTATACAGCTTCCCTTCAAGGCCCTTCACCATCTTCCTTGCCCTCCTTTGGACACCCTCTGATAGCTTAATATCTTTCTTATATTGCAATGCTCAAAACTGCACACAATATTCAAGGTGAGGCCGCACCAGTGCAGAACAGAGCGGGACAATCCCCTCCCTCAACCAGCTGGGGATGTTTTGCCTGATGGCCCCCAGAACACAGCTGGCCCTCCTGGATGCGAGGGAACGGCTGACTCATTTTCAACTTGCTGTTGACCAGGAACCCCAGGTCCCTTTCCATGTCATTGCTGTCCAGCATCTCATTCCTCAGTCTCTACGTACATCCAGGGTTGCCCCATTCCTAGTGCAGCATCTGGCACTTCCTGTTGTTGAACTTCACATGGGTGGTGATTACCCAGTCCTCTAATTTGTCAAGGTTTTTCTGCAGGGCCTCCCTGCCTTTGAAGGACTCAACAGCTCCTCCCAGTTTTGTGTCATCTGTAAACTTGCTTAGTATCCCTTCCAGTTCTGCATCCAAGTCATTTATGAAGATGCTGAAGAGCACAGGGCCCAAAATGGAGCCCTGTGGAACCCCATTAGTGACAGGTCTCCAGTCTGATGTCATCCCATTCACTATTACCCTCTGTGCTCAGCCCATGAGCCAATTGCTCACCCACTGCACAATGTGTTTATCCAGCTCTGTGCTGGACATTTTGAACAGAAGGATCCCATGAGAGACAGTATTGAAAGCTTTACTGAAATCCTAAAAGATTACATCAAATATCTTCCCTTGGTCAGCTACGTGGGTTATCTTGTCATAAAAGGAAATCAGGTTGAATAAGCAAGACTTTCCTCTCATGAAGCTATGTAGGCTGTGGCTGATGACAGTGTGTTCTTTCAGGTGTTCTTCAGTACTTCCCAGAATAATCTTCTCCGTAGCTCTACCAGGCACTGAAGTGAGACTGACAGGCCTGTAGTTTCTGGGGTCCTTCTTCTTTCCCTTCTTGAAAAGTGAGACAGTGTTCACCAGCTTCCAGTTAGCTGGACCTCTCCTAATTCCCAAGACTGCTCAAAAATCATTCAGAGAGGTTTTGTGATGACATCAGCTGCTCTTTGGGATGAATCCTATCAGGGCCCATAGATTTGTAGGAATCAAGCTTTAGCAGCAGATCCTGTACAACTTCAGGGTAGACTGGGAGCTGGTCAGTCTTGCAGTCACAGTCCCCCAGCTCACTGAAACCTGCATTGTCCATTATCTGTGTTGAAGACCCTGTTTGTGAGGGGATCCTGTAACTTGCCAATGATATTTCTATACTGTCTATTGACATTAATATATTTGAAGAAACTCTTTTTATTGTCCCCCACATTTCTGACAGTTTCAAGTCCATTTGAGCTTTGGCTGCACGGATTTTCTCCCTACTGAGGCAAGCAGAATCTCTGTATTCTTTCTATGTTGCTTGATCTTGCTCCTACTTGGCATACACCTTCTGCTTTTGCCTTATTTCCAAGAGAAAATTCCTGCTCAGCCAAGTCAGCCTTCTGCCTCACCTGCTTGACTTCCAAAGCTTCGGAATTAACTGCAAATTTATCACAATGCAAGTACAATCAAGATGTTCAGAACTGTCTTCTAGAGGTTGAGCTCCTCTCCTATGAAGACAGGCTGCGAGAGTTGGGGTTGTTCAGACTTGAGAAGAGAAGGCTCTGGGGAGACCTTCAAGCAGCCTTCCATTACCTGAAGGCACAAAAAAGGTGGAGATGACATCTCTAAAACAGCATGCAGCGATAGAACAAGGGGAAATGGCTTTAAACTGAAAAAGTTTTTGATTAGGTGTAAGAAAGAAATTCTTGACTTTGAGAGTGGTAAGACATCAGAACAGGTTGACCATAGAGACTGTGGATGCCCCATCCCTGAAAGTGTTCAAGGCTGGGTTGGATGGGACTTTGAGTAACCTGGTGTAGTAGAATATGTCCCTGCCCATGGCAGGGGTGTTGGAATCAGATGATCTCTTCCAACCCAAACCCTTCTATGATTATATGAATTCTTAAATCACCTGAAAAAGACCTATTTGTATCCTTTACACATTATGAAAACAAGCTTGAATGGTTATAATTTTGTGGCATATTTGATTACCTAATGTTCACTTATTATCTGACTCTACACAGACTTTTCTCTAGCTATCTGATGTTCTCTAGTGAGTTCAACAATATGGGCTTTTATAAAGATGGCTTTTTATTACAGCATGAAGATTTGATCTCTAGAACTTTTGATAACTAGTCTTTTCTTGCCATTCAGCTGCTAATTCACTCCAATCAAATTATCTCCTTATTACTCTTTAACTCATTTTTTTTGTGAGAAAAAGAAATGGAAGTTTGTGAGTATATGACAATAGACCAATTTACAGTCCTCAATTTTTGTTGATTTTATATATATCACACATGGGGTTTTTCATAAGAATTCTTTGTGGAACAAATGTAAATTTCTTGTAGAACTATATATGTAATTATTCCAGAAAGCATGTTTTTTTTCCTAGTGATAACAGTCATTATAAACTGTCTGACTAAACCTAATAAATGAAACTATACATTTGACTCCTATACCATGATGACATTTTTATCCTTCTAGTGAAGATTGAATTTTTTTCATTACTTTTATTCAAAGTCTCATTTCAGCCCAAGAAGTAAGAAAATATTTTTTAGAAGCTGTAATTAAGAAAGTATAAGGAGATTATATGTAAAGAATTTGTTGCACATCATTTCTCTAAATATACTGTTGTAATGTTTTGTAAGCTATTTGTAAAACACTGATAACACATTACTTATTTTTCTGGGCATAAATATATCCTCTTTTTTGTCATATAATTCTCTTTGTAAAATATTTCTGTTGTAAGAGCAATTTACTGGCTTTTAAGATAACTATAAAACATCATAACAAGTATTAAATTAAAATAGAACATTAAAGACATCAGCTGTCATATTTCTCTGAAAAAAAAGTCAGAAAGTCAACAACATAACTGAAAACTAATCTGTTCAACCACTCATATTTATCATTAAGTTAATTATTTGAGTTGATAGGCATATTTTTGAACACTGCCTTCAAATTTTTAATAAAGGAAATTATTTTTATGAAGTAGGAGAAAAACAGAGCAGAAAATAGGGTATAAAGCATGCAAAGTAGTAAAAGGAGGAAATAGCTCTCTGTCACAACTGATAAAAAGATTCCAAAGTGGTAGTGGAGACTGGACAGGGCTTGTCCAGGTTCAGTGTATTCTCAGGACTTATCTTGTCAGATAGTTGTGTGGAAGCTAGAGTAGTTCTGTTATCTATATACATTTTCCTTTTCTATTCATATTAGAATATGTTTTATTCCATAGGATCAGATAGCATTTCCTTAGAATTCCTTTAGTTTGGATCAGACATAACACATATAAAAGAAGAGGAGTCAATGAATATGAGTCAAATTCTATGCAGAAAAAAGATGGAATGACACATGCAGGAGACTAGGGATTGGAAAAACTCAAATTCAAAACTACCCACCTCATCCTGCCTCTTTCTATCAGTTCTCCCAAATCAAGGTATCCTGTAGTTGTCCTGCCTCCTCTGCTTACTGACCAGCATTGTCGCAGTCTTGTTCTTGGGGAAAGGAACAGACCAGCGACGGGGGTTCTTGCTTGCTTTGTGAGTTGTTAGAGGTAGCAGCAGCAAGGGCTTTTCGGTTGAGTTCACCCGTGCCGTGACCCGCAAAGAAGACACGGAGACTAAGTGAACACCTAGGAAGCCAAGGCTGATCCAACTTTATTAACAAAATGGAGGGCTTTTTATACCCTCTGGGGAAGAACAGTCTGGAAAAGGGGAGGTAAGTAGGCGGAGCATGCAAATCTGCTACATTCTATAGGGTAAAGGGTAATGAATAAACATATGTGGGTGTTAACTGGGGAGGAGAGAACTTGGGCTAACGTGATTGGATGGTACCTCGGGGTAAACCAACCAATAGGGAAGTGTTGCCAAGCCTGACAGGGCTTACTGGCTATGGGGGTAGAAGAAGGGAAAATGGGGGATGGTCAACCTAACAATAGGTTTAAATGTGAAACACGAGCTACTACACAACAGTCTCTGAGGCACAATTAAGGTCCCGTGTCGGTGTGATTTCTCTGCACTTTCCACACGTCAAAGTTGGTTTCCTTCTCTCTGCTCTTCTTCCATTCATCCATATCAGCGTAGATCACATCTCCAACACAGCATGGCTTAAATAACTTTTTCATTAAGCCTTTTTATAGCACTGAGTTTTCTCTCACCATTTTCTGCTCTTTAACGTGCAATGAGTGTTCAAGGTAAAATATCCAATAAGCGTGTGTCTGCATTGAACAGGCATAATACATATGTGCATATGGGATTTGTCACATCTATTTCAGTTGGTTGAGAAAGGATTCTGTGAGTTTTGTACCACAGTTAACTAACCGGAAATACAGAAAATTTAGATTTTTTTTTTTTATCTGATCCATAAAGATTTATCCAGGAGAAGCAAGAATAAAGCATCAGCAATGGTTCAAATGTTGTTCCTGTTCCTTGCAGTGTGATTGGTTCTTCATGTCTGCTGTCGATGCTTGCTGAAAATCTTCATGTTAAGGTGAAAGAGCAGAGACACAAGGCAGCTCTAGAGAAGGCAGAAAAGGTTTTGGAACAGGGAAGGGGAGAAGGATGAACAGCGAGAAAAAGACTGAAGATTTCATTTGACTAACTGCAAGGCAAAACTTGTGATTATTACCTATGAGATAATTCCTTCCTCCTCCTTCTCTCGGACTACTAGGTATATGAGCTTAACAGAGAAATACTTCTTCTTGCAAATAGTTTTATTATTATTCCTCATAAACACTGTGGGACCCACTAATCTTCAGGATCATCTTGTAGATATTTAGACAAAAAAAAGAGGAAAAAGTAACTGTCTTGCACAGACACATAAGTATATAGCTGATTGCAGCCACTCACAAGCCTCCAGCTGTCTTTACAAGAGTTATCTATCTGTAGAATAGTGTCCTGGGTAGTCCAGACATATTTCTCTTTGACAGTTAAATAATTTAGGGTAGGTTGCAAGTGTAGATGTCAGCCGAATGAAATCACAGGTTAGCAAATGCCAGGAAGTCTTTATTTATCTGTGGGGAAGCAGGATGCTGAGGAAAATGGTTCTGCCTAAAACGCACAGTACATCTTTTGCACAGCTAAGCTTGAAGTCATTCCTAGAGTAGTGCTTTATTAACACAGAGGCAACTTCTCTATTTTACCTGATCTGAAAATCTGATTTATGAGTATTTTGCTGTATTGCAGTTACTTTCCCAAATTAGCATACTTAGGAAGAATTAAAGACTTTTGCTGCAGATTCAGATTTAACAAGAAAAAAATAAATAAAAGAAGATGCTGCTCTAGATTTGTGACAACAGAAAAATGCCAGGAGAGGAGGACAGCTCTATTCATTTGAAGTGTGAGGACCACAAAGAAATTGTAAAATAAAAAAGTGTTGTGTGGTGATTGGTAATCTCAGCTAACAACTTATGTAGCTATTCCCAATGTTGTAATCCTTGAGGCAATTACTGTATTACATATTTCAACATGTTGTACTGAATTTTAGGGAAAAAAGATCACAAATATTTTGCCTTGCCAATATCTTTTCTTGAAGATGTTTAGTTGGGAGAGAAAGATCATTTAAAATCATGTTGTTCTAGGCTCATTAAATCTTTTAAAGCCAAACAGGGAGAAAACAAAACCTCAGAGACCATTAGTGCTTTGGGGCCTACTTAACAGCATGTTTCATAATGAAATGCTAAATTGGTATAATTTTTTTTTTGATCTGCCTTGCTTTGTGGGTCTTTTTTCCCCTCTCCTGAATTTTTTCTGTCATACCAATAAATCAGTTATTTTTAAGGAAAACTAACACAGAGGAGCATAATGATTGAGCATAGACCTCAACTAAGTGTGCTGAATGACTTGGGAGGCAAATTTATTTATAGATACGCTTAACCAAGTGCTTAAAATCCAGAAAAAAGTAACACTTTAAATATCTGAAATGGGGTTTGAGAGGTATGTAGGAAACATGAACACCCACTTGTACAAGAAGAGATTGCTGGTGATTATGCTCTTAACATGCCAATCTCTTATGCAGATCTGAAAATATCGTTTTGGCAGTCTGCAGTATTGAAATCATATATTTCCATTCTTCTGATATTTTTAAAACTGTGAACCAACATATTATTTTGGGGAAAAAAAGTTAAAACAATATGATAGCAATTACATGCATCGGTCCAATGGTTCTTTGACCATCTGAAGGTCCCTTTTAGTTATTATTTTTGTTTTCACTTTGTTTCTAGTGAAGATTATCTGGTTAGGAAAAGGTAGACAATTAAATGTTGGTGAAGGACTATGACAGTCATGAAAAGGGACTCAAATGAAATGTTTTAGAAAATATTAGTGATCTGTGATCTTTTAACTCAGCAATACTCTTCCAGAATATTGCTGTTGGCAAACTTTCTAGAAAACTTTTCTGTTATAACAAGCTGGTGTGATCTAGATATTTTTCACATTCATTCTTCCTCTGTATCAGAGAACTGTTGCTTTCCTCAATACCAGACTCTGGCAGTATTGACTGATTTCAGATTTCAGTGGGAGCTGTGAAGCAGGAGTGGCTGCCTTTCAGTGCGCTGAAGTACTTCTTTGAGGAGATCTTCCTCTGATGAAATTTTCTAGATGGATTTTTCCTCCCTCACTTCTATTTACAATACCCGAGTAAAGATACAGTCAACTTTAAGAGAAAAAAGTTGTGGGTATTCTACACTGAAATCAGTCAGGCTTTCAGGGTGACTAAACTGGATGTCTGTCAATCTGGAGCAGCCTGTAAAACAGAGGTACCAAAATGGCATCCTAGACCCTCCTTTAAGAAGATGCAAATGCTCACATGCTCTTTCAGGATCTTTGATCTGAAAATTATAAAGAAGTACACTTTTTTTGTCTTAGAAAGGCACTTCTTTTAGGTAGTGATAATCTTCCCCCCATTCCAATCTTTTGTTTCATTTTGAAGCTGGAAAAGGCAGGCCTGTCTATCTAGTGGGACCAAATATACTCAAGTTTATGGATAGAAGGATTATATGATTAAGCATTAAAAAGTATACATATGTTATATTTATATCTACCTTTGATTACGTATGTTGCAAATCTAAAATATACATTGCATACCTACATGAATATGTAATATAAAGTTACATAAAAATATAGATGTTTATTTATTCTTCAACACATATATCGCAGTTTGCATTGAAGAAGAAAAGACCTATATGTGGATGTTTCTCAGAAAATGAGATGTATATATCACCTTTTTTAGAGCTTTTCTGCTGAAATAGTTTCATGTTGGGTTCCTAAATTAAAAATATAGAGTCACTGTTAAAATAAAGGCTCTGTGTGTGTTTGGTACATATGTGTACATATTCAGCCTTTTGCATTCATGTTTGTGAGTGAATAAATAGATCTATCAATATATCTACACTCAAAGCATCATAGATTAGTGTAAGGTGATATGCCAACCAGGGCTCTTAAAAAAAGTTTTCAGTAGAAATATATATGTATATCTATATATATCTGTGTGTATTTTCTGTATAAACATTACATACATACATACATACATGTTTGCACATATTCAATCTTTTTTAGTTGTCTATGTATGACTGTTAGGAAAGATATTACTCCAAGAACCCCCACATTTCATTTTTCTTTTTTTTTTTTTCAGTTATTTTATTTTTTTCCCTTCCTTTCACACCCCCTCATTTCTTCAAAGGGACAATTTTTTTTTTTTATATAATAAAACAAGAAGGTTTTTGGTTTCATCTGTTGGAGTATATTTTGTTTGCTTAACTCTTTTTTTTTGTTTTGAATGGACTCAGGATCCTTGTATAGCTAAAAAATATACTTTAGAGTACTTTTGTAAAGCTCAGTTTTCTCTCATCTTCTTTTAATCTTCCTTCTTTTGTCAACATTGCTGATGCTTGAACTTCAGATTACATTTATTCAAAATGAGATCAGAATGAACAGATTATTCTGAAAATTGCCTTGCACTTTCAACTGGTCTAATTTACCCCACATTTCAAAAACTGTAAGTTTTTTTGCAGGTCAGATGATGCAACTGAGAGTTCACACTTACAATCCAGCTTTACTCTATATAAGTCAATTAAATACTTTATAGTCAAACACATTATTCTGGTTTGGCTGTTGTGGTTTTGTTGATTTTTGTTTGTTTGTTTGTTGATTGGTTGGATTTTGGGTTGGTTTAATTTTTGTTTGTGTTTGTTTGTTTGTTTGTTTTTGTTGTTGTTTGTTTTTTGTGTTTTTTTTTTTTTTTGGGGGGGGGCGATTCCATAAAAGTGCCAGAAATGTGTGAGGTCAAATGGTTTCAAACATCAGTAGTTTGCCAAAATAAGATGTCCTCCAGTTTTGCTTAGGGTTGGTTTTCAGAGCCTATTTTTGTCTAAAGCTTTTCTTATTGTATTCTCTGTATTCATTCACATGTTTCAGTGATCCTTCATATAAGTTTGTTGTTGTTTGCTGATCTTCTGTGGGAAGCTATTTAATGTTGGAAGCATTCCTAGTTAATTTTTTTATATCCACCGACTTTAGCAAGAAAGGTGAGTCTGTGACAGTTTCCTATAATAACTACTCATCTAGAACACTATTCAACCTAAAACTTTCTTGTAAAGTTTTTGGTTAAGATATTTTGAGATTCATAGGCATCAGACAAAAATAATGTTCTTCAGTTATGTCTTTTCTCAAAATAGTAGTTCATACAGTTACATTTAATTGTCTGTTTATAAAGATAATTTTTGTTTGTTTGTTTTAATTTTGCTTTGTTTTCAGTAGTTAATAATTATGCTGAGATTCCATAGCAAACAGCAGTTTTTTTAACTTATGTTCCTGTGTTGTAACAGCTTAGGGCCAAAGGTGCAAAATTGTGCCACCTTGACCACATTCCTGCTTCTCTAGGGTCTTGTTATAACTTCAGTTTTGCAATAATTTTTCTGTAAAATAATGTTGTATTGTTCCCAGCTGTTCTACAAGAGAGAGAGAGTTAAAACTCACTGAAACATTTTTCCACTTAAGTGGAAAACACAAACTGAGATTAGCATATGTAAGGGCAAAAGGTAATTGCTATGCAGATAACTGTGCAGGTTCAGCATTGCCTGTTGCTCAAATGTCCAAATCATCCTTCAAAATACCACTCCTAAGCTGAGTTAACCTAAGGTGCTGCAAGTGTGCATGCCCCTTTTGTGAGAGGTGGCAGTAAAATGATTTGGTTTATTAGTATTGTTTTAATACATGAAATTCTGAAAAGGTGTTATTTCACACTGCTTGTGTAATCAGCAAAACCTTAAAAGCATGATTCAGATTTGGGGCAAAATTTTGCCTGTTGCTGTCACAAAGTGACTTCTTAAGGCCTTTTTTTTTCTGTTGCTTGTATCCTCTGCTTGAAGACAGTGGATTGCTACTGAAGACAGTGGATTGCTACTGGTGATGTTCCAAACTATGTCTTTTCCATAGAAGAAAGGGACAAAGCAAAACCTGGCCTCTGGGAAAAAAAAAATCATGTAAGTAACACTATGTAGAATAAGGATCTGTATGAACTTGAAGGGCTAATAATCACAATTAATGGTCTGCAATGGGAGCATAATTTATCTGGCAGGCAGTTATCCCACTGGCTTTCTATATATTCCAATCTCTGTGATATTTGAGGGGTGGAGTCCTTGTGGTCTTAAGAGTTCTGTGATACTTGTGTTGTGGCTTCAGGATGGCTAGAAAACAGAGGAAAGATAATGGTAGAGTCCACATTCAGAGGTGGATTCACAAGAACTGCTGTTATTGTAGTATTATTCTTATTCTGTATTATTAGCAAAAACCAGGCCTTACATTGTTAAAAAAACCTAGAAAATTAGAAAAGCAGGATCTATGAGTAACTGTTAAAGGTACTATTTAGGTGTTTTCTCTGGAAACAAGTCACCATGGAAAATTACCCGACGGAGTAAAATTCAGGCATTGCAATCAAATTCATTCTGTTCTTCTCCTCGTGAAACTACATGCTGTTTGCCTGAAATTCCCTATAATATTTTATAAAATATTTCCATCAGTAAGTAAAGAAAAATTCCTACAGATAAATAAAGTTCAATTAAAAAATGGATCACTAATTTTTCTAATTCATGTGTCACAGGTCCCTAAAGTTCATCCATCTGTAATTAAATTGAAAACTGGAAGTTCTATCTGACTACAGCATAACCCATCATTTCAAGTCATGAATTCCTGAAGGGCATTTTATATTAGGTTGTTTTGATTATTCTGTATAAACACTGCCATCAGTATCTCTAATATTAAAACATTTATTAAAATGTCATTTATCATTCAGCTCAACATTTTTTTTAAGGCACTTGGATATTTTCTCTAGTGCATTTGATTTAAAGATGTTTATTCCTATGAGCCATTAGCATAAGTCTTGGTTACTAATGGGCTGGAAACTCTACTTCATCATCTTACGCCTTACAAGAATATCAACCAGCATCTCATCAAGTACATGTTAGGAACATTTGTTAGAATCTTCCTGTCCCTGCATGGTTTTAAAGGTTTTTTAAAACTATTATTTAATTTTATAACTTTATTTTTGAAATTAAAAGCTGTGGAGTTTTTTGGTTTTAGTAGTCCTTAAATATCTGTGAGTTTACTGACACCTGTAACAATTATACGGAGTCTTTTAGTTTTAACTTAATATATTTATTCCCTATATTTCATAATATTGTAAGAATTTCATAATAAAATAAATCAACTAACTCTTTAAGTGGAAAAAAATCTGCTTTCTACATGAATCATAACAGTTTTACCAATATTGTGTCTTTATTTAATTATGGAACTGTATTTTAAAAAGTTTCTGCCTAGCTCTTTATAAAGATCTCCTTGTTTTCAATCAAACTTTTTAGTTTCTTCTTTTTTCTTGTTTTTCTCACCCTAACAACTTCTCCACAGCCCTGAGAAATTATTCTCTTTGAACCACCACAAATATTATGGCTTAGGGTTTCCTCTGTCCAACTCTATATACTTCACAAAAATACAAGTTTTGTATGCAATTATTCAATTAATTTTTACTAATAACATGAAATCCCAAGTATGCTTACTAACATTTGCGTATGAAGTGTACAGCAATTTTTATTTCAAGAACATTATGATCCATAATTTTTAGCTACTCTGATGTTGTATTACTAGCCCATGTAGCACTTTCAGAATACTAGTTATGTAATTCTCTATACTTTGTTTCCTGCATCCAAATACACCACATGCAATTCTATCCTTTGATCTCTTGATTTACAGCAAGCATTGACTAAATACCCTCCTAAATCTTGTCGTCTTTTTGCCCCTTTTATCATTATGTCATTCCTAAAAGATGCTATAAAAGATTTCAGTCTTCTAACTATATAAAATATTCCACCAATTTTCAGTTATGGCAGTTAGAGCAATTTGCTTGTCATTAATTGAGGTTTCTGCTACTTACATTTTTCTTTGGGTCTAAGCACAAATGAAATTTTCAACTAGGGTTAATTTTGTAACTTCTCTTCTCTCACTGTCTCTATTATTGCAGCTAATCTCCAGCTACGATATTGACTCTTGTAAGTCAAGCCATTTCTTTTAAGCGGTCTTCTATTCTGGAACTTTCAACAAAATCAAGATCTTCAGCTTCCCAGCATTAACACAATGGGGTGAAAGGACAGGCAGGTCCTTTAGAGTGCAATTTGTCCCAACCTAGATATGATATATAAGACAGGGAGATAAATCACATTTTAGAAATGTCTGTATTTCTATTAGATGGAAAGATATTGCAAACCATAAAGCATACATTTCTCATCTTCTTTTTAAATGATTAAATTTGGACATCTTGAATCTCATATTTGAAGATGAACTTTGCTCTTTCTCTCATTTTACTCCTGTGAATTTTGCCTGAACAACAAAGGTATCAATAGTTATGAACTACTGAGGCTTTGCAAGTTAGGATTTAGGTCCATAGAATATAATCATTTTTCAATTTTTATTTTCAAGAATGATTTTTGTTACTTTGAAATGGACATAAATTTCCAGGAGAACAGACTATCTTTCCTCAGAAAATCTTAATTTTAATTGAGAAAAATAATTAGATTATCTAATCTTTATAACTTTTAACATTAATATTCTTTAATAGCCAACAATATCCACTATGAAACAACAGATATGCTGAAAATCTATTTCTTTTTTCTGTAATTCTTAGAAAAAGTATTTGCATAAATTTTGTGTTACGAATACAGTTGCAAGTTAGGCAAGGAAAGAAACATAGAAAACACTGAAATACTATCAAAACCTGTTACACAGTTTTCTGAAGAACAGAAATGAAAAGTTAAGTTTAGAGGTAGAATACATACCTCCTGGAAATTGCATCCCAGAAGGGGCCTATTTTTAATAGCTTTTCCCTACAATTTTCAGTTTTCAACACGGAATATGAGTATGCTCCTGCACTCACAGTATCATGCTGTTATAAGAATCAGTATGCTCAGTTTTAGACTATTGGTTGTATAATTAAATATATAAGTGTTTTCTAACTTATATAATTCATAATATATACATTTTAACCCACTGATTACTGGCAGCTTTACCCAAGTTATTATGACCAGTTTGTAGAACTGAAAACTCTATCAACCTTAAAACATGTATTGAGATTAAAAGGTTAAAAGCCTAGCATCAAATCCAAAGAAGTCATCAGGAAATCCTGCTGGGAATTCGACACAAAGTGCTAATGAATCCAGCAGCAATTGTCACAGTATCTTGCACTTATACTTTTGGTATATTGTATTTCTATACCATTCTTTAGAGTATCAACTAACCTGGCTTCACAAAGGCACTTTTATATATACTACACCATTTGATATGCATATTTTCATTCAGTAGTGCTAAGTTCAGCAGTACCCAAAACTTCAGTCTCTTTTCCTTGTTCATTGTTTGTGCCTTTAGCTACTCCTTAAGTTCACCTGAAGAACAACTTCTGTGGGTGTGCACTAGACTCAGGAACTGATCCTGCTGCAAAAAGTTTTATCTTTTGCTGGGCTCCTTTTTAAATCCATCAGTTATACATTTTGATTCACCATAAGTCCTCACAAATATTTAAGTCTAGTATTGAGACAGAAATGAGTATTAGTGTGGGATAGGAAATGGATTATGAATTGTTGAAATTGGTTTCAGCATTGTTATTATGCAATACTATGGCCAGAGTGGATTACTAGGCCTATCAAAAAGCAAATAAGATGTTGTTGATTATAGAGCAAAAAGGAGTGCAAGACAGATGCTTGAAGAATGAATGGAGAAAGAAAAGAAAATAAATGCACACAAATTGTTGAACTGAAAATCTAGACATGACCCAGCAAAGTGGTTTGCGGCCCAGAAAGCCAACCATATCCTGGGCTGCTTTATGAGAGGGATGGCCATCAGGTCGAGGGAGATGATTCTATCCCTCTGTTCTGGTGAGGCCCCACCTGTGGTCTAGCTCTGGAGTCCTCAACACAGGAAAATTACTGGACCCATTAGAGGGGGTCCAGAGAAGGGCTAGAGCACCTCTCCTAAGAGAAAAACCTAAGAGAGCTGGGGTTGTTCATCTCAGAGAAGAGGTCTAAGGAGACCTTATAGCAGCTTCCAGTACCCAAAGGGAGCCTTTGAGAAAGATGGGAACAAACTTTTAGTAGGATCTGTTAAGATAGGACAAGGGTTAATGGTCTTAAACTAAGGTAAGGTAGATTCAGACTAGATAGAAGGAAGAATTTTTTTACAGTGAAGGTGGTGAAACACTGGAATGGGTTGCCCAGAGAGCTGGCAGATAGATGCCCAGTCCATGGAAGTGTTCAAGGTCAGGTTGGACAGGGCTTGGTGGAAAATGTCTCTGCTTATTGCAGGTGTTAGGACTAGATGACCTCTAAACGTCCTCATCAAGACAAAGTGGGATTCTATAATTCAGTCACTGATACTTACAATGTTTCACACAGCTGAAATATTTCAGCATGATTTTCAGTCCTCCTTCCTCTTCCCAAAGTTTGTAGATGGAGAAATCATGAAGATATGTGTTTGAAGTCCCCTGGATAAAAGATATCTAGTTCCTACCATATTTGTGTGTCCAAACTCAAACTACTAAACTGTATACAGGTGAGGAGTGATAGCCCCGTCCCTCTCTTCCCTGATCAGACTTTAAAATAAAATAAAACTTTTTTTTGTTAAAAAATCCTTTTTCTTGTGCATCATTACAAGATATATGATTTCAGAAAGGATTTACGCCTAAAATTTATAAATGAAAAAAAACCAAAAAAATCCTAATGATTTTGAAGGCAGAAATGTCTGAAACCTGCTTCATTGCTAGAGTGTTTTTTTGAACAGTACTGTATGCATGTGTACTTATGTATTTGTGTGTAGGAGACAAACATTTCCCTATGTGTTAGCAAGCAAAGTATTGTTAAAGCTTTGTGTGATTCATAACTCAGTGTTAAGAGTACACAATTTACACAAGACACTCATTTCATCCTTGGTCCTTGCATTTCATTTCGTGAGAAAAACCAAGAAAACTGCTGAATGGCCAGGGGCTGTAATCATGTCAGTTTTTATAAGCAAAGTAAGATTGGGGCTCTTCAGTGCCGGCTGGAAGAACTTGAGGGAGAAAAGGGGCAGTAGAGCATGTTCATATATTTTACCCAAAGCTGCCAACATTATTTAATTCTGTGGATATTTATGCCATATGTCACATTTATCACTTTAGAATTAAAATTTTTATAAAATTAAAGGAAAGCAATATCCTGGCAAGAACAGTTTGTAGGATTTATTCATGTAAAATCCATGGCAAGATAAACATTGCTTTCTTTCTTTCATGACTCATGTAATACTTTACTTAAAGATTAAATAACATATGAAGCAGTATTAAATGTGTGTTTGAGATTCAAATGAAATTCTTAGTTCAAGTTTCAGTCTTGTACTAATTTATGTACAGCTACAATTTCTAACCTTTCTATTGACTTTCCCTAGTAAGATATATTATCCATTTCACATAAAGAGAAATAAAATTGGAGATAAATAACTTCAAATGGTTATTTTGCTAGGAGTAATAGGTAGGCATGAAATGCCTTGGAAACCTTTTTTTCAAGATCAAAAGAAATGTAGTCCTCCAGCTCTATGACCTTTCAGATGCATGCATGGCAGAGGCTTGTGAAGGCAAGTGCCTGGGACACGGCTTGTGAAATGGTATGTGCATTTGCATGCTCACTGACACAGACTCATTAGTATGTCCTGGACACTGCTCAAGGTATCCAAGGCAGCACAAAAACCTACAGAAGGCTGCACGTTTTTGATTTTTTTTCCCAGACTGGGCACCACAGTATTTTAAATAATAACAGGATTACAGCACTAATTAGGACTGGGAAGCCATGAACAAAGCTAATGCCTGTCTATCTGGTTACAGAAATGCGGTGCCTATGAGGGACAGATATTAAAGTAGGGCCTGTTGCAGTAGAACAAGGTGTAATGGTTTTAAACTAAAGGAGATTCAGACTACATAGAAGGAAGAAATATTCTACAAAGAGGGTAATGGAATACTAGAACAAGTTGCCCACAGAGGTGTCAGATGACCCATTTGCTAAAAAATCCCAAATACCTGGAAATATTAAAGGTCATGTTGGACCAGCTTCTAAGCAACCTGAACTAGTTTATTGCAGGAGGGTTGGACCAGATGACTCCTTAAAGGCCCCTTCCAACTCAAACCATTCTAGGATTGTATCAGGAAGCTAAATGAGCTCTCACAGAAGTGTACCAGAACTAGTTTCTCTGGTCAGACACTAGACAGCACGTGCCTCCAGCCTTTCTGAGGTAAGCATGCTGGAATTAGAAGGGGCATGTGGTACACAAAACACTGCACAGAATGAATGTACAGAATGATGCTGTCTTCATCAAGCAATGCCATTCTATGGCATTTTGTCCCCTTGTTTTACTTGCTAAATAGAGCTGCATGTTGAGCAGCTTGGTATGATGATGTAATGACAGACACTGTGATAGTGAACTTCTGCAAAATAGCAAGCTATAGCTTAACTCCACATTATTCAAATTTCACAGTTCTGATGTCTGTTACTTTCATACACTTTGTATTTGTGCATTCAATTGGTAAAGGAGTGCCTTGTGACAATATGGCACCTTTACACTACCATATCGGCAGTTATCATTTGCTCTCGTGTTAATGATTGATTTCTCTTAAAGATTTATTGAGTCCTGTTGCTTTAAAGTGTCTCGTTTTAAGGTGTCTCCTACTGGTGTCTGCCAGTTACATGATGTGTTGATTAACTTAGAAGCTTTGAGGAAAACAGGATAATTTTGGGAGAAAATATTCAGAATTTTAGCAGAAGTAATAAAGTTGCAAAGCAAGTGCCCAGGTGGGCTAATCTGAAACTGCCAAGACATTAAAAAGGAAATAGTAAATTTCATTTAAACTACAGTTTACCAAAGTGATGGTAATCTTAATATTTAATGTGAATGTAAATCACAGTCACAGGGTGCATTCAGAGTCAGTGGCAAATGAGGCTACAGGTTCCTCAGTACCCCTTTGGAGCCCATCTTAGCTTGATGGTTGGGGAAACTGTGTGGGTATCCATTTGTCCAATATGAAATGCAAGAAAAAGTTGCAGGTCAGCACTCTGGGTAGGCTTAGCAGAACCTCAGCCTAACAAGCTTTATGACCTTTCTGTGGCTGAGCATATTGAAATACGTACTCAAATGTGTCCAGAAGGTCAAGCCTCCTGTCAAAAAGATACATGGGTACTAGGAGAACAAGCATAGCCTGAGCCTGTAGCCTAGAGGATAGATCACTCAACTGAAAATGTCCCTGTTCCTTTCTAGATTGTGTTTCAGGGTGCTAATAGTTCTGCTTTTAGCATCTGATGTGGAAGTACTTAGATCACATTTTCTGTTTGAACTTTATAGCTACCAAACTGGTTGAATATCTTTTAAAACAAGGGCCAAAATTGAATTCTTCAAGAGTTTAAAAGATACATGAAAGATACCATTTCACATAATGCATAGGAAAGCCTCTTGGTTTCTTGGGGCATTTTTGAGCTTGTGGGTGGGGTATTTTTGCTTTTTGGGAGTATACTGGGTTTGGTTATGTTGGTGGTTATATCTTTTTTTTCCTACAGAACTGTGAGAGCATTTTTACAATTTTTGTTTGACTTTTTTTTTTGTCGAGTCTTGTGCTACTCATCCACTCAGAAAAAGTAGTACAAGGGATTTTTGAAAAATAAAACCTGCAGATAGGGAGCACCACATTCTATTGCCCAAGTGCCTTAGAATGCTATCCACTTAAACTCTCTTTATGGAGATCAACCAAAGCAGCAACAACCAACAACTGTTATAACTACAGCCAGTTTCAGATTGCATGGATTCACTTATTTTTTGGTTATGTGGAGAGGATATGTGAAATGAAAGCCAGTTAGCATCAGAAACGTCTCTCCCCACCACAGATTACCAATTTAAAGCTCCTTTACACTTCAGTGTGAGACAGAAATCTTTGTCTCAATTTTTAGAAGTTATTGATCTTTGTTTGAATACATTAAAAAAAAAATCACAGTCTGAAAGATAGCCCCAAGGAAAAAGCAACAAAGAAGTTCTTTAATATGAAGTGTCTTCATTAATTGTTAAAAACAGTGAATAAAGCACGGCCTAAGTTTCCTATTATCACAGTTACTGTTGAAGTATTCATTCACTTAATTGTTACATATCTAACTTTTTTTTGAAAGAAAATCAAAATTTTATACTTGCATCAAGAAATTGTTTCAACTGGAAACACAGTATAAAAATAAGTAATTTACTTTCATAATATCTTTATCAGGTAGGCAGATATGTACCACTACTCCTACTTAGTAGATGAAAAAAATATGATCTGAGATACTAACACCAGCTCATACAAAATTTTGCTGCAATCTGGATATAAACTCTGAATCTCAAACACAAACTTGTACTAATAAATCTCAGACCATACTTGTGGTTTGGGTTTTTGAAGCTTTTTTTTTTTTCTTATTTATAAATGCTACCATATTTCAAGGATCTGTGGAATGTATAATTTGAAAATATATAAAATACAGTTTTGAATGTGTAATACAAACATACACATTTAGTAGCACATGTTGGTGACTGAAAACAGAGTGATTTATACTCCTACTACTTCAAGAATACTGTGATAACATTTTGGCGTATAATGTTGCACTTAGGTGAAATTAAAGCTCTCACATCTATAGTAATAAACCAAATAGTGCCCAGGAATTTTCAGAGGCATCAGGACAAGATTGTCTGTATTGAAAAAGAAAAAATGTTACTAATCCTTTGCCCGTGACATTTAGCAAACTCTTGGATATTTTCCAATCACAGTTCAAGAAGTAAAATAAAAAGATGTAAAACAAAACTATGCAGTTTGCAATCCTAATAATGTTCATGGACACCTTTTAATCTCTTCTGTAGACACAGCTACTTTTCTTGACAAAAAATTATGGTCCAGAATTTGGACACCACCTATTCTCTTAAGCTGTTTTGTGGTTTGTTTTTTTTTTAAATTTCTATCATTGAGAACATCTCAGGTTTCATGACATTTACTTCAACTTAGAAATTACTTTGTTCATGACATGAAGATGACATACAGTTTTGAGAAGAGAAATAATTTTCATTTTTTTCCTTGTTTTGTCTCAAATAACTTTAAAAGTTGAGATATAATGGATAATGAATTTGTTTTCCCTTTTTATCTTCCATAAACACAACTGGGTTTTTTTGTTTTGTCTTACTTGTAAGTGAAGGGAGTGTTTTGAATACCTTCTAAAAGACAGATTTGGAAAACAAATTATTGAGTATTTGCTTGCATAAGCACGCCCATGACAGGTCAAAGTAATCAACCTAAGTTAGTTAGTTAAGTGCTATATGTTAAGTGACTACAAGGAAACTTCAGTTTATGATTAAATGGTCCTTTAAGAAACCTAATTTTATTAAGGTAATGAAAGTAATATCTTTGTGTATTAAGGAATGAGATCCTGTAGCTCATCTACCAAATGAATATGAGTTAGCATTTACCTTTCCTCCGTAAAGAAAAAATATGAGAAATTATATTTTCTGTAAGAGCTGTTGAACTTAGATATTGCAGAAGGGATTGGAGGCTGGTTTTAAGTATAATTTTAATCAAATTGACACCACGTGTTTTGTTTTCAGATACTTTTTAACAACAAATAGTTTTGTTCATGCTCACCTTCCTGGTAATCATCAGGAGTAAATGTGTTAAGTGTCACATAAAATGCTTATGTACTTCTTCAAACTCTTTTTCTTCAGAGAAAGCAGAAGAGAAAGTAGAATTTTTGCTTGTTGAAGGAAACTGACAATTTCAGTGTAGGCGAAATGAGAAGTGACTTTAATTTCTGACACCAGGAAGTTATCCAATAATGGCAAGGAATCAGATTTGTCAAACAAAAAGAGACACCTTATTGCCTAGTAACTTGTCGGGTTATTTATGTCTACACTGAAAACAAATTGGTTGATGCAACACTTAAAAGTGTGCAGGTGATTTCCAGCAATCTCGTCTGAAGTTTACAGAGTATTTTTTGATCGATTTTGCTTTCAAAATCTCAGTACTTATGTTGGTACACAGGTTATGGAGATTATGGACCATCCATCAGTAAACATTTATTTCTTTGATCCTGCTTCCACCTAGGGAGAAGCACTATATGACTTCTTCAAGTCTCTGAAAATATTACATTTTCTTTAACTCTATTTCAGTGATCTA
Source organism: Pyrocephalus nanus (assembly GCA_038380795.1). Classification (NCBI taxonomy): domain Eukaryota; kingdom Metazoa; phylum Chordata; class Aves; order Passeriformes; family Tyrannidae; genus Pyrocephalus; species Pyrocephalus nanus. The sequence goes on from CM076260.1 coordinate 38,783,806, forward strand.
AACATTATAAGTTTCTTGGTATTACTGCAAGTTCTGTTTAGCAGGTTGACTGTTCTAAAAGATACCACACAAATGTGTATCAATGTCAAAAAACTAGCAAAAAGCAATCATAGTTTTTCAAGGGTAATAAAGGTCTTAACACTGATTCAGCATTCCAGAAACTAAATTTAAAATTGACAGTTTGCCTTCTCCTCCTATTATGAACTAATTTGTCAGGTCTGCTCAGTAGAGTCCTGATACGGCATTGTGCGAAAACACATATTTCTCATTTTTTGTGGTACCAGCATTGGAGTAAATTTAGCTATTATTACTTTGCATGTAAAAATCTTCACCCAGATCCATGGGGAGCCATGCAGTCATAACCAGAGATGATTCATGATGCTTTAGGAAAATAAGAAATATTAGCAGAGTTAATAAACAAAACTATCTGAAGATAACTGCTTCACATCCTAGTAATTTATAGTGGCTACCTAGTGATTTTTTTATGATATATTCACTGCTATCCATCATAAGCTTTGACTAGAGACAGGCAGGCTAGTCAAGAAAACAGTAACATATTTTTAACCTGCAGGCACTGCTGCATTAGGATTTACAATTTGTGTTTGTCTGAATTAAAGGAATGTTTGTAAATTCTGCAATTTTCACATTTTATGCAGAAAGATGGGGTTTTTAACTTAAAACAAAAAAAGTCTACTGTTGTCTTCGCTTCTTTTTTTTTTTTTTCCCTTTATTTTCTGTCTTTACTCTTTTTATATTTCATATTTTGGCTAGGAAAAAAAAAAAAAAAGAACTAAAAGCAATGCCTTTAATATTTCCAACTCTTGGAAAGACAATTATGCCCTATGCTGGGTCCTGTTTTTCTCCAACAGTGAGATTTCAACTTAGATCATCACAAATAACTGAAGCTTTATTTTCCAGCATTACTGTTCTTTCCCTTGTTTACTTTCATTTTGCTATGTTCTGAGGACCCAGGCTCAGACTTCGATAGCAACTTCAACATCCACAACAACATCTATATATCTCAGCTTCTTTCTTCCAAAAGAACAGAAAGATCCTCAATGTTAAGTACCATTTTAAAACAGTTAACAGGAAACGTATTTAAGAACAGAAAGGGCACTAGGCCTTGGGATGAAGGGTGACATCATAGGTCTAGACTTGGAATGTCACTTCCCTTTCACTGTCTGGTGTAGCACAGTAACAAAATCCTGTCTACTGCACTGAGCTCCATAAAAATGGCTACTCTTCATATATATTTACCTTTCATGTTTATCTTTTTCAAAGTATTTTTTTAAGTTTCTTTTCTAAATATTGAAAAAGCCATAAGTATCATAAAGTAATCCTGAAAGGTTTATGGTATGTCTTTTAGGTCCCTCTCCTTGTCTTTGCCCTCACAAATATACATGTCTATGTCCACATCTGTATGTATATGTCTATCTGAAAAAAAGTAATATTTTCTGCTAGAATGTGAGATTTAAGCAGGAATGGCAGCTATGCCTTCCTCTGGAACTTAACCTACAGCAGGAGATACAGAATCCCTAATACTGTACAATAATAGTTATATTCCCCTAACTCAAGCTGCTGAGGCGAGTGCTCTTGGATAACAGGGTCATGCCATCTGTTCTCAATGGTATCAGCAGCAGTTTAGAGAAATAAGTTTATATATGTTAGAAATGGCCTTAAAGTGTTATAAACTGTTTGTGGTGTATTTTGACTCCTACACAATCCCTAGTGGCATGATGCTGGTAATATATAGCATTGTATGCTCAAGAACTGAACTGTAACTGCAGAAATGGAAGAGAAGAATTCAGTCAGGAAAGCCCTAATGAAAATTGATTGGAGAGACTGTAGGATAGAGATATAGTATATCCGTTTGACAGGAAACATAGCTGTAGTGATTTTTTTCCCCCTTTTTCATATAACTTACAGGCTAGAAACAAAGATAAACCCAGATCTCTGGATCCAGAGGAAAACTAATTCTCTATTTAGTGTGCCAAATTTTCTACTGGTATATCTTGATACATCTCAATTGACTTTAACAGAGCTTAGCCATTTTTCACCAGCCAGGAGTTTGGTCTGTTGTAGTGGGAAATGTTCTCACTGAACTTGTTGTGTGCTTTCATTTTTATTCTTTTCTTATTGCAATTGACATACACCTTTATGAAAACCTAGGGAAAGTTTTAGGTAAAGGTCTGTCAATTCTCTGATTAGTCTTATGAAAAAGAGAAATTTCCTTCAAAATAAAATTGTTATGGATATTTAAATACATGTTAAATGAAGATTGCTTATTGGACAGTGGTTTTAGTTTTTTTAAGTGATGTAGCTCTGAGTGCTCCTAAATTATGCTCTTTCATTTGAAATCAATGACAAAGCTTATTTCCCTGTCTCAAATGGAAGCCTGACAATATCTTTAATGTCAAGATCCATTGCTTGTGATTATATAGGTGATGTGGAATTATGATGCATTTAGTTCTTCTGTAATAAAGCCAGACAATAGTAAATCCTTGACCAGATAAAAGGCAAAGAAGTACAGAATATACTGTGCCGCTGTCAAAATTACAGAACCATCCCTTAGAAATAAACTTCTTAGTATGTATGAGTTCTATGTAATGTGTAAAAGACAACAAGGGAGTTGAATTGATTAAAATAATAATAAAGTTATGCTTTATTTTGATACCTACTGAAATGGTCTACTTTTTTGACTTTCATAAATTTTAAAGAGAATACTTGAATACGCCAGTAGGTAGAAAAACATATTCCCAAGTAGGCAGGCAGTACATGTATATGAGAGACCTCTAAAAGCAGGGAGCTGAGAAGGAGCCAAATATACTTCTGTAGATGGGTTGGGCTGAATCAATAGGTTTGAATAAGAGATGTCAGTTGGAGTGAGGGCATCCTGAGTTTTGAAAATCTCAAAAAAAGCGCAATTTTCTGTTGCATTTGCAAAAGCAAAAAAAATATGAGCATGATTATGCACCAACCCACTAAATTTTGTGTATTTGTGGAAAATAAATTTTCTCCAGCTCTTGATTTAGCTGATAAAATACTAGATAGATGAACCTTTTTTTTTTTTTTTCCTATGAACAGCACTGAGTTCTCACATAAAGTAGGAGCATTTACAGAGTTTCTGACTCTTGTCAAGTCTGGATTGCATTTTGTTCTTAAGCATGGTGTGAAGCATCCAAAGATTTTTAAAGTGAACTGTTGAAATGAAATCTTATTAGTGTATCTACACAGTTCAGGCAATTCCCATATAGTTAGCTTCAAACTGAAATATTCACAGATAGTCCTTTGAATTTTGTAATCATTGTTTTTGACATAAATGCTCTTTAATTAGAATTTGATTGTTTTCACTGAATGAAGATATTTCCCAGTTTTTGGTTTTTGGCTGGGAATGGTGGGGAACTTTTGCATGACTAGAAAGGAAGGCCTTCTTGGGTGACTAGCTTTTTTCTCAGATGTTGAAAGTTCTGCCTTAGGTGTTAAAAAAAAGAAAATGTACTTTCATCTCATCTGTAATTGGACAACCAAATACCTTAATCCTAAAGTATGAATGTCTTTAAAACTTAAAACTTAGGAAGTCAAAGCACGTAAATAACTCTCAAAGCCTGCCAATTTGAGCAAAAGGATGTAAAAGTTATTGAAATTGGAGAGAACAAGAGTACAGATATTTTGTTATTCAGTAACTAGAAAAGGGTGATTGCATTGTGCTGCTATATGGGAAAGCCAAGTTCGTTGTTGAGGACAATAAAGGAAGTAGAAAAGGCTTTGAGAAAGTCTAAAACAGAAGACTAGAAGGAGAATTTGTGCTGACAGATGTGATTAAGTGTAAAATAATGACACCTCTGTAGCATAAAATTATGTGGTGGAAAAGAGAAAGAATTACTACTGATTTAGCAGTAGATTTTGTATTACCAGGAAATAATTACAAATGTGAAGGAAGAGATTAGATGTTGTTTACTGTCAGATTATTTGGCATTTTTTCATGTAAACAGAATCAATTTTAGAATCTAAATCAAAATACAAAAGAACTTTTCTTTGCAAAGTTAAATTTATTGAAGATATTTATTAAATTCAAGGTTATTTTGGGAAAGTATACAAGTTATGTATGGTTTCCTATAGACCATGCTATAAAATCTAATGACAGTCAAACATCATGGTGAGTGGCATGTTAAAAAAGTTGGAGGTACATGGAGTACTGGAGGGATATACAAACTATTAGGCATAAGGGTATTGACAAGAGCATCTACAATAATGTTCAAGCAGGAAAAGGACTTTTAAGAGATCTTTCTTCTGTCCTCTTTTCCTTAAGGTCTAGCATCTACTATCCCTCCACACAGCATCACAGAATCAATGAGGTTGGAAAAGATCTCTGAAATTGAGTCCAGCCTGTGGCCCAACACCATCATTTCAAGTAAACCATGGAACAATGTGCCACACTCAGTCTTCCTTAAACACCTCCAAGGACGGTAACTCAACCACCTCCCTGGGGAGGCCATTCCAATATCTAATCATCCTTCTTATGAAGTATTGCTTTGTAATGTCCAACCTAACCCTCCCCTGGTGCAGCTTAAGACTGTGTCCTTTTGTCCTTTTGCTAGCTGCCTCCTCATTGGACATGCACTCCAGACCCTTCACCATCTTCGTTGCCCTTCTCTAGACCTACTCCAACACCTCACTGTCCTTCCTGAATTGAGGGGCATAGAGCTGGACGTAGTACTTGAAGTGCAGCCTCACCAGTGTCAAGTACAGGGGAAGAATGACTTCCCTAGTTCTGCCATTAGTCAGGCCAGTATGCCATTTGTCTTGGCCACCTGGGCACACTGCTGGCTCATGTTCAGCCTGCTGTTGACCAGGACCCCCAGGTCCTTTCTGCTGGGCCACTTTCCAGCCACTCTTCCCCACCCTACAGTGCTGCATGAGGTTATCGTGGTCAGACTGTAGGACCCGACACTTGGTCTTGTTAAACCTTGTGTTGTTGGTTTCAGCCCATTTATCCAGCCTGTACAGGTCCCTCTGCAAGGCCTTTCTATGCTCCAGCAGACTGACACTCTGACTCAATTTGGTGTCATCGGCAAATTTTTTTCTAATGGTAGACTCAATCCCCTTCTCCAGATTATCAATACAGATATTACACAGTTCCTTCTCCCTTGATTCATACTGTGGAAGGGGCTCAGAGCTCATGAACTGAATTCCTCCTGGAGGGACTACAATAAGAAGATGTACTCCAGGACCACATGCAATATTATCCAACTGCAAATTGTGCCCACATCCTGAATCAAAATAAAGCTATGCCAAAGTAACTCCCCCTCATTATCTGCTGTTTCACTTCACAGATTTAATCCTGTTTGGCTGTACTATTTGTTAATGTAGACCACACTCAACCATCAGCTTCATAATGCACCATATGCTCCTCTTTCACCACCCAGAAATGGATGAAACATGATTTATACAGATCAGAGGGAGAAGAGAGTAAATCAGGTTGAAGTCATTCAGTTATAAATGTTTCATGGTAACAAAAATATTTACACCAAGTGAATCCTTGTAGTGATATCAATACAATTTTAAACATGGTCTCATATCTAGAGATCTTTTCTTCTATGCAGCAGAAGCAGATATTTTATACACCCTAGCAAACATCTATAGATCTACAAACATATAAGTTTATATAAACAAGAGAAAATATTCAAGGTTCTGTAATATGGTACAAATACCAAATCATAACAAAATTTAAAATTAATTAGATAGTTAGTAAAGTGCACTGAAGGATTTTTTTCTTTTCAGCACAGCAGAAATACCGGCTGCGCAGTGCTGTGTATGATTTATTTATAGGCTGCTAATGAAGACATATCTAATCATCGTAATTAATTGGTATTTTTGTGCTTTGGGGCCTAATCACAGAAACTTTCATATGTTGGCTCAAACTGATCTTAGCTGTGAGGCAAAAATTCAGAAGAAAACTTGATTTTTCTTTGTTCAAGTTTGCTTTTCCACTGAGCTTAACTACTGTGTGGTGATTAAAATTTAACCCTCAAAACACAGCATATGTTGAAATGCTGTGAAAAAGAGCTAGGAGAGGATGATTTGCAGGGACAGTGTTACATGCCAACTGTTTCCTATTTGCTGTGGGAATTTTTTAATTCAGGTCTAGTATTAACCTTATTTAATCAGCATCACACGAGTAAAAAAATCCAGTATTTTTTGTAACTGTCCACACAATTTCTTGATATTTCTTATTATTTTCTCTTCTAAAGTGATGTGTATGAAAAAAAAACATAAAATTTGGTAAGCTATACAAATGTGTTGTTCACTTTTATGTTTGTGCAATCAGTTGCCTACATTCCCCATCACTCTACTAGTAGTCAGTAGATATATATTATGAGTTAAATGTCTGGGTTTATTTTATTTAGTTTTGGTTTTTTCTTCCTTTTTTTTAATATACATTCCTACATCTTCAATTAAATGTACTAATCTGTGCTGATGTTACAAGTGGTATGTTACAGTTTTTATTTTCTCCACATTTTAGTAATAGCCATTTTATTTCACTGTTTCTCAATATATATCTTATGTCCCTATTACATTTCATGTTTCTGAATTTTTAACGATAACATTTTCCCAAGAATTTTTGATTGACAGGAGTTGTGTGTTTTCAGATGCTTGGAAACAATCTTGATGGCTGTAAAACATTTTGTCCAGTTTTGAGTGTTCATGAATGTATTATCAGGACTGTTCATCCTTACACACAATGTAAAGAATCAGCCAGAAACTCCCTTGTAAGAATCCTGAAAATTGAACTGAAGACACTTTCCTCCCAAAACATTGACGATATCAATTTTATGAAAGAAGAATGTCCATTAGATGTTCATTCTAGTAGCAGTATTTCTTCTAAACCATTTCTAGGCCTCCAGATGAGGCAAAGGTCATTAAATACTTTCCTCAATTCCAGTAAAGTGCTTGAACTCAAAGGAACCAATACAAAGATGTTCCAGTGCAGTGCTTAAATGGCATGCATGCCATTCCAGCCAGTGCACTTTAAGAGTATCATATGAAGTTAATTAGGTGCCCCTATGAGTTATCTGTCTCTGCTCGGACTTAAACAACTGGTTTCTGATTACAAAAGAAATAACATTATTTCTCCTGTTCAAGGAGAAGCGCCTTTAACTATTTTTAGGTGTTCCATTTGAGTTTCAAAATAATATTATTTGAACTATTAAGTAACAGTGTTACTCCATTCTTCAAGAGGAGAAATTAAAAAAAAAAAAAAAGTATGCCTAAATGAGCCTACTAGGAGAACAACAAAAAAAAAAACCCAAACCTAAAAACCCACAAAAAAAACCCCAACACAACAACAGGGACATAGTTAAAAGTAGCAACACTTATATCATCCTTTCAGTTTCCAGACATGAGCTGGTAAGGCCATTAATACTACAGTTTATAACAGATGGCCCTTCTTGCTTGGACATACACATATATCATCAAATTTCCCTTTGAGTTTCACCCTCTTTAATTCCCACTGAAGTCAATAGGAGTTTCATCTGTGTAAAGGAGAGAAGAAATGGACCTGCAGGGATATTTTTCCTTTGTCTTAAGTGATGTATTGTTAAATGCAAGGATTAACACAGAAAGGAAAAATGTCATAGGGGCCAACTCACAAAGGATTTTGTTTAAATCCTTATGAGATAAAAGTCAATTGATACTTAACTTTCTGAAGGCTAAACCCAAAAAGTTCTCTAATGAAACCAGGAGTGAGAAAATTGCTAATAGATATTCTATATCTACAATCCTTTTTTTGATTTTATATTCTTTGAGGATCCACAAGAAACCAGGGTCCATTTTCTTTTTTCCCGTCCTTCAGCATGCAAGGACAGTTAAATTAACTATATCTGAACAGGAGTCCAAGGAAATTATAAATTTAAAGAGTATGTTATTAAGTGTTCTGATCTTCTTCTTTGTTGTTTAAATCAAAACAGCACCAAAAAAAAAAAAAAAAAAGCCCAAACAAAACCTCATCAAAAACCATGAAAGAAATAAACGTCTTTTACAATCTGAGTAGTGATCTATATTTTAAGAGGGCACAACTTCAGCTTTGGATGACCTTATAGAATGCTTTTGATTTTAAACTAGCTTAGAGACACAGGAAGAAATCCATTATTTTATGCATAGTTTACTTATCTACATCTTAAAGACAAAAATATTCCCTTGTGGAATTTGATATATGATGATCAGGGCTGTAAACCTATTCTGACTAATCATGTTTATTCTGATTGATTGAGCTAATTGAAAAACAGCACAGATATTCCCTTTAGATGCATTTTTCTCTTATTATATTTGTATGATAATAAAAAAAGGATGTTTTTAATTCTCAAAAAATAATTATCTTGGCGCTTCTTAGTCTAGCAGAACAGATTGAATGCCTGAGTGATATTAGTTCAACAGGTAAGCAGTCTGTTTTCAGAGTTTGACCATACTAAATTTAACCATTAAAGGTCTAAATTTATTTTTGGAATGAGTACATCATTCTTAATGCTAATAAAAGATTTTTTTTTTTTTGAGAGATGCTGTCTATATCTCCTTTGACTCTTTTGCATGACCACAAAAACAGTTCTCAGCCTTCTCATCAGGGCCACCACTCACCTCATAGTGATCTTACTCTATTGCCTTGACTCTCAGAGTCAAGGCCTGATAAAACTTTGCATTTCCCTTCTCTTTGTTATAGTGATCATTGTGCTCAATGGCAGCTATGTATCCATGCCAGAGAAATCAAGTAAAAGCTTGAAATAACCTTTCATGAAGAAACAAAAAATGCAGACAGAAATATTATGCTTAACTTCAAAACTTGTACAACTTCCTCAGAAACACCATAGAATTACCTTTTTATTCATAAAATACTACAATGCTGAGATTTATTCTTTTACATAAAAATTAAAAAAAAAAAAAAGGAAAAAATGAAATGGCGATTGGCTTTTCGTATGTTACATTAGGTGTCTAATATAGAGGTCAATGAACTCCTAAGCCTTAAAGACATCAGAACTTCTAGATGATTATCCAGCACATATCTGACAGCAGTTAAGATTTCAAGTTGGAGATATTTAATAAGTAGTTTGCCTCATGGAATTTTTAGTACCATGCCTTCTTCTTGTGATAAAATGTAGGGTAAAGAAAGAAAATAAATAAATAAATAAATAAATAAATAAATAAATAAATAAATCTACTCGTGTCAAATTTAACATTACAAAATGCTGTAACTTAAAAGGAAGAAAAGTAACTTAAGCTGACTCATGTCACCTAACTTAAAGAACTCATTATTGGAAGGTAAATTTTGTTCTCCAAGGAGAGAACAAACAACATCTCATGAAAATAAATAATATCTATTGTAAAACTCTTATATAATAATTGGAAGGAAGGAGCCTATACCTCCACATTTACAGACTTTCCATGACAAGAAAACTGTCAGTGCATTAAATTTGCTCATGCTCAGTGGCTTAGTTTATAAAGATACCAGCTGGAGCAAAAAGAATAACCAAAATATATGAAAATTTCCTGAGACCAGCAATTACTATACAGCCTTGCAGAACTCTTTCTTCAGCAACTTTTTTTTTTTAGTTCAGCTGAACCCTTGAATTTCCTTTTAAATTTTGAATTGATTCCTGTCAAATACATTAGAAGTGATATCGTAGATTGGAGCTTTCATTTAGCTCTGAATTTCTTCCATGTAATTGGCCACAACAAATATTCTTCAGAAACATAAGAACAAATAGGAATATTTGTGCTAACTGAGGAGGACAAACATATACATGCAATCATAATTCTAAGTTGTTATGAAGGATAAAACAATTATTTTCTAAATTACATCCTAGATTATAATGTCACATCTGAAGCTTTCCAAGATTTCCTTGCAAAAAATTCCCATGAATCTGTGTGTGTGCAAGAACTAACATCAAGCGGTGTTCATGCAGCTATCTTGAAACTTCTCGGGAACTTTTGGAATCATTCAGACATGGGTTTGGAAAAAATATTTGTCAGAGTGTTCAGAGAAAGAGCATTAAATGTAGCAAATAGCTGAGCTTTTCTTAATAGGTCAGAAGCTGTCCTATTTCAGAAAAACAAAGAAATAGAATTCATAGAATTACCAGTATGAAAAGATGTTCTAGCCAAAGCTTTGGTACTGTTCAGCATAAAAAAAATATCATGATTGACAGAACCCTACTGTTTTGCAATCCCTAGAAATGTTTTTCTTTATCTGTGTATCTCAAGGAGATTTGAACCAAATAGTGGGATATTTTGAACACTAAAGAGAAAAGAATTTCTATTGTTCGATGGAAAGTGCAATTTTACAAAGATACCCAGTGACTTGTCCCATCACTTCTCTGCATGCACATCTAAAAGACGATTGATTCTGACACATCCTTTACCAACTAATTATTGGTGAAAGAAACTTATGAATAAAAATCAGAAGCTATTTGATGGTAGGCATATCACAATGACTTTCAAAGGAATATGGTTTTGGTCCATGAAGTATTTTATTGACTTATTTCCTGATGATTATAATGAGCAAACATTGTATCATCATAAGCCTTATTATTTTGTACTGCTTGTTAAACAGAAACCACATTTGATCATGGCTACCATTAGCTAGCATTTCTTATTAGTTATAACGAGGAGCTGTATGAAAGTATGTTGCACGCTTCTGGAGAATTTTGTTCTGACATAGTGCAATAAAAGGTAGGCTTTTTTTTTCTTTTTATCTATTGATGTGCTGTTGGTGATTTGCTGTAAAATGTGTAGACGGCATGTTTTTCTCATCTATAATGTAGTTATAAGGACAAAGCTAGTCACATCAGAGGATTTATCTGTCTTCCACTATTCTTTATGTATTTCCTGTATCTTTTCTCATGTGCAGTCTTTCCAAAGATTAAAGAGCTGGTAAGCAAACTCCATCTGTTTTCCCTACATTACCACATTTTCACTGTGTTGTTTTGTTTTGTTCTGTGTTTTATTTTTCTCATGAAAGGAAACAACTCTGGGGAAGATATTTTATGTAATTTGACCAAACTAAAAAATTTATATAGAAAGATAAGGAAAGAGCATATCTGTGTAAGAGAACATCTCAGTATCAAAACAGATTGACAGACGTCCACTTTTGGACCCCTTGCTACAGAAAAGACATTGAGGCAGTGGAGCATGCCCAAAGAGCAACAGAATTGGCAAAGGTCCTGTGAGGAGTGGCTGAGGGAGCTGAGGTCATTTAGCCTGGAGAACAGGAAGCCCCTTGGGTCTTTATTGTGCTCTACAACTATGTGAAGAAAGATTGTAACAATGTGAGGGTCAGTCTCTTCTCCCAAGTAAGAAGTGATAGGACAAGAGGACATAGCTTTAAGTTATGCCAGGGAAGATTTAGATTGGATATTAGGATACATTTCTTCGTTGCAAGGGTTATCAACCACTGGAACAGGCTGATGAGGGAAGTGAGGGATGAGTCACCATCCCTGGAGGTATTTAAAAGATGTGTAGATCTGTCACTTAGGGATGTGGTTTAGTGGTAGACTTCGCTATGTTACTGATTGGACTCAATGACCTTAAGGGTGTTTTCTAACCTGAAAGGCTCTATAGTAATGTACAGTGTTTACAGAGACAAATAACAGTGTAGAATCATCAGTTGTGCAAATTTTTAGCTTTTGTCCGTATTTATTTAGTAGCTCAAATTCAACTTAGCTAAACTATCAATGTCCTCCCTTTTCTTCCTCAAGGTGTTCTTCATTAACCATTTCTCCATCATGATGGACAAAAACATTTTTCTGTTGAAACCTCAGTTTAAATTCAGCTGAAGTGCCACTACAGATGTTACTTTGTGTTTAACTGTGGTAAGAATTACAATTCTTTATCCATCTGTAAAGTTAAGCAATTTCTCTTGATCTATAAAGCTAAACCTCTTGTCCATATTTCTTCTCCTCACATTTCAGTTACCTCACCATTTACTATATCAAAAGCAACACTATCCAACACCTGCTATTTCAGAATGCTGATAAAAGGACCTCATCGTTTTTTCATATGTTTCTTTATATCCACTGGATCTGTCTACTAATTTTGCTCAAGAATGATGCCTCTCTCCTTTTCAGAACATGTATTCAAAGTTGGATTCAAAGTTTTCTCTTGGAAATGTAAATATTTGGTTCATTTTTAAACAGTATGATCCATAATTTCTTCTGCCATATCCTCTATGCTTGAGAGAGTCTTTTCATGTATAGCTGCCAAACAGCAGCATTGTCTTCCTTCTGTTGCCTGAACGATCTCACTAGCTTGATTGCTTCTTTCATATTTTCTGTTTCCTTGAAACTCCCTCATTTAACTGAATGCATCTACCCTCTCTTGCCCTACCCTCGCTGGCAGATATTTGAAATAAGAAATTCCTTTTTGTTCTCTCCATATGTTCTCACAATGCCTCATACAATAGTAGTTGAATTCTTGAGACTATGCTGGACAATGAGCAAAGCTAACAAGTTGGCGACTGGGTGGTGGAAACTGTATCACTTGCGCTTGCCATAAGAAAACTACTGAAGGATTAGTCACCTTAAACACTCCATATTTTGCATCACTGAAAGCAGGCAGCAGTGTACTATGAAGCTCAGGGAAGCTCACCAGAGCTAATACGCACCGTACAGTAACAGAAGCTTTTTTCCTTTGGCAAAGGATATAAAGCTATGATAATATGAACTGTCACTGAAACAGAAGAGTGATTTTCTTTTTTTTTTTTTACTCCTCCATAGGACTTTTTAGCAAATCCATTTCATTGTGACAAATGTTCAGATATCCTTTCTGTGACCTTCAAAGAGGGCATCTCTTTCTCCTCTTCCATATGATACACTGAGATCAATTTTCAAAATCCTCTGAATGTTAAAAATATTTCAGGTTCTTTTTCCAGGCTAAGAGGCTGTGACAGAAGGTAAAAAGGAGCACCCTAGGAAGGTAATTCAGTTATGTGCAAAGAACCACTTTATCTTTCTGAAAAGCAGATAAGGTTCCTAGCAGGAGAGGACCACATACTCAACAAACCTTATGGGCATATGCAAGATCTCATGCCACCAGAAAACGTCTTGATGAAGTGGAATGTGCTGTTCTGTTAATTAAACCTACATCTTCATTAAAATACATTCCTTCAAATATAAACCAGTTTACATGAATATCATGTAGGACATGTCTGGTTTCTTTTTTTTTCAATCCTTTTATTTTTTTAGCCTTTTGAATTGAAAGTACAGTTAATTGTATGTGAATTTTAAAAATGTGGGTTCAGTGACTTGATTGTAATCACACTAGCTGTCACAGAGAATCTTGCAGGATCCTCCTTCAGAACTTCGTGAGCTTTTCCAAAGCATGGAGTCTGAGAAATTCTCTTTTCTTTATGTGAAAGCCTCTAGAGCATGGAACCCTTGTGTCATCTCTTTTGCTTTGGTAAGATTTTTGTCTGATTTTTTTTTTCCCCACACAAAGCCACACTGGTTGACAATCCATCAAGAGCTTCCTGAGATACATCTCTTCTGCCTCCCTGAGTTTAGATTATACATACCTTATCTTAGGCACACAAGATATCCAGGCTGTCAGAAGAGAACTTCACAAGCAGCAAAGTAATTTTTCTTTGTGAAACTTCCAAAAACAAATGAATATATTTCCATAATATGAAAATTTAAAGGACTGATTCAGTGTTATATCATTATTTTAGCATGCAGATTTTTTTTCTGTGTGTGTTAAGGCTTTAGGGAAAAGGAATGAGGGGTGAGGAGGGGATTTGAAGAGGCCATCCAAGACATTGAACAAATGGTTTTTATTTAGACTGTACAAACCAAAGTAGATAAATAATGCTTAAAAGTACACATTAAAATTGTTTAGGAGGAACAGTAATATAGAAATCCTCTCTCTCCAATGCTATACCCTTTCATATTTCATTGATCTTTATTGCTGTGCATATGAATGCATTGTGTATTCTCTCCTGCACCCGTTTCTTTCTTCCTACATACAAAGGGGGAAGAAATTAAACACCCACCATAAAAAAAAAGACACAAAAAAAATAAAGACAAAAAACTTGTTCCATGATAATTTCCATGGCTTTCAGTGTCTTCCTTTCCCATTTAGGTTCTCCCACGTCAAGCAGAGATTAGTTAAAAACTTTTCCATGGCAAATTTTTTTTTTCTTCTAAACAGTCACTTATTTTCACAAAGCTTGTAGAATCCTGCTGTCTTTGAGGTATCTGTCTCTCAGAACTGGCTGACACTGACCAGTAATTCCAGTTGAAAAATTGTGCTGTCTATACTTGCACAGAAACATGCACATGAATACAGACTTAATATTTGGTTTCAGTAAGTAGATATATTTAGGAAAGCAGACAATTTTTTTCATAAAAAAATAAATAATAGTACTAACTATTATTAATACTTAAATTTTAAAAGGTAATATTTTAAGATTTTTGTATCATATAAATATAAGTATATAAATATATATTATAGAAATATATATCATAAAGATACATTATATATTTGCATAATTTAAAACATACATATAAATAATAATATGCTATAAGATTTTTACATTAATTAAATTTAATCACCAGAAAATGTGTCATATAGAGAAGAAGGGAGAATAGCACAGAAGGGCGAGCAAAACAGTTATCAATACACATATTAAGAGAAAAAAAAGTAACAAAATATATTCAATTAAACACCTCAGTGGCAATAGAATTTTTAACTCGTTGGCAAAAACATAATTAGGTGTAGAGGGTAAATCTAGTTCATAAAAGACTATTTATAATCATACGCAATTGGCATGTCATTATTCATATTACACAAAGAACAAACAAGAACAGAAAGCAATAATAGTTTTATAGAACTGAGTTCCTAATTAAGTCCTCATCCAAATAACTAAGCTTTGCAATCTTGTCTTCCTCTCTGTTTTCTTAAGTATGTCCATTAAAACTATCTGACATCATGTGAAAAACATTTCTCTCAGTTTTCCATAAGAACAACATGAAGCATAGGAGGGAATAGAACTGCCACAGCTCCTAGTTAAGAAAATCCAGCAGCTCCAGAAGAACCAGCAGCTCCTAGTTAAGAAAATCATCTCAATAGCATTAGAAGTATCAAGAAAAATAATGCAATTCTTTGTTGTTAAAAAGAATTGCCCTTTTTTTTTCTACATTAGAAGTAAATCAATCTTGGTATTGAATTGAACTGAAAGGTGTGAATCTGAGAGTGATAACATGAGCATTTAGAAACAGTGAACTGATCTGTTATATTCTTGATGGATGTAATAATAGAAGAAAAACAAAAAATGTCCCTGTCTTGCTAAAAATTGATTGATATTTTATTGGAGAAATTGGGAGTTTTTCTTACTGATTTTTTAAAATTTAATTATTCAATATTACAATTTTTAATCTTTCTTAAGGCATGAAATTGCACTACATATCATACTACAATTCCAATGTCATTTGAATTTATGTTTACCCATGTTGCCCAAACATGCTCAAAATAGTTTAGACCTTTCAAATGCAGAGATATGGATGGATGTGAAATCTTTCAGGATGTATGTTAGGTTGGAAAGCACTCCAAGTTAGAACAATATGTTGTTGCAGTATACTTCTTTAGTTTGCTCAGATGCCTACAAATGCATACACTGAGGATATAGTACACTGAGGATATAGTCCAGCCATCAGTGTTTGTTTCTGGGCACTTGGTCTACTTTCATTTTGGAAACTGTATCATGAGGTCTTTGTCTCTGAGTTTTGAGATTGAGTTCAGGTATTTTCTTAATGCACTCAGTGCAGATGTTTTCACCATCTAACACTATTTTCTTTCTCTCAACGCAAGTACACAGTATTACCCAAAACATTGGGGCAGACATTAAGACAAGTACATGGCAAGATTATACTCTCTAAGCCCTCAAAGACCTGATATAATCTCTTCAGAAGTTTTCAAAAAATGTGAAGGTGTGGTGCTTAGGGACATGATTTAGTGGTGGAGTTGGCAGGGATGGGTTAGTAGTTGGATGGTCTTTTCCAACCTCAACTATTCTATGATTCTATGATAAGGGTTAAAGCAAACAGACAGGACTGGATTAGGAGTATCCAATTAATTTCTGCATGTTTGGATACAACATGTTCTTGTAGATATTTGTACATAAGACTTTGGTTTCCAGCACTGTCAGTCCTTTCTTCTCACATATTCAAAACTTTGACTAAAATAAGTTTCAAAGTTGAACAGTGAATAATGTCTTTGATATTTTAAAAACATAAAAGGTGTTTAAACTGGTGGCCTTTAGCAAATGAGGGTGTATCATAGAGAAACAGAAAAGCATCTTGGTGCCAGGGAAAGGGGCAGTGACCAGTGAATCATTGCCTTCTACTTTAACCTGCAATGTTAGATGCAGCTTTATAGAAGAACAACTTTGACTCATTGGAAATACAACTTTAATGCACTAAAGTAACCCAATGTCCAATGTCTGACCTCCTCAGGCAACTAATGTAGTTTTACACTGAATTTCAGCACAGCAATAAACAGCAAATAGAACATATCAGTGAATTCAATGTATTGCACACTGAGCCAGTTCAATATAATGTGGAATTATTTTATAAAATTTGTGTGGTTGGTTGACCCTGGGTGGATGTCAGGTGTTGACCAAAACCACTCTATAGCTCCCCTCTGCAGCTGGACAAGGGAGACAAAATACAATGAAAAGCTTAGAGATTGAGATAAGGGCTGGGGGAAGATCACTCAGCAACTACTATCATGGGCAAAAACAGTCAACCTGGGGAAATTAATTTAACTTACTACCAATCAAAACAAAGTAATATAATGAGAAATAAAATCAAAATCTTAAAAACACCTTTTCCTACTCCTACCTTCTTCCCAGGCTCAACTTCACTCCCAAGTTCTTTAGCG
Source organism: Pyrocephalus nanus (assembly GCA_038380795.1). Classification (NCBI taxonomy): domain Eukaryota; kingdom Metazoa; phylum Chordata; class Aves; order Passeriformes; family Tyrannidae; genus Pyrocephalus; species Pyrocephalus nanus. The sequence continues at coordinate 38,800,726 of CM076260.1, forward strand.
CTTCCTCACTAGCAGTGCAGGGGGACAGGAGGTGGGGGCTGTGGACAGTTCATCACACATTGTCTCTGCCACTGCTTCCTTCTCAGGGGGAAGACTCCTTACACTCTTTCCCTGCTCCAGGCTGGGTCCCTCCTGTGGGGTTCAGTTCTTCAGGAACAGACTGCTCCAGTGTGGGTCCCCCACGGGGTTACAAGGCCTGGCAGCAAACCTGCTCCAGCATGAACTTCTCTCTCCATGGGTCCTCAGGTCCTGCCAGGAGCCTGCTCCAGCTTCCTACGGAGTCACAGCCTCCTTCTCTAGTGTTGGGCTCTCCACAGAATGCAGGTGGATATCTGCCTCATCATGGATCTTCATGGGCTGCAGGGAGACAACCTGCATCACCTTGGTCTTCCCCATGAGCTGCAGGAGTATCTCTTCACTGGCACCTGGATCGCTGCCTCCCCCTCCTTCTTCACTGACCTCGGTGTCTGCAGAGCTGCTTCTCTCAGATACTCTCACTCCTCTCTCTGGCTGCTGTTCTGCGAGATTTTTCCTACTGCTTCTTAAATCTGTTATCCCAAAAGTGCTACTGCCATCACTGATGGGTTCGAATTTGGCTAGTGAGGGGTCAGTCTTGGGACCAGCTGGAATTAGCTCTGGCAGACGTAGGAGAAGCTCCTAATAGCTTCTCAGAGAAACCACCCCTATAAACCCACCATTACCAAAGCATGGCCACACAAAACAATATGTCTCAAAGAAACTAGAAAAGAAAAAAAAAATTAAAATAACCCCTAATGTTAATTAATATGTGTGTTTTAAATAATTAAATATAAAATTATTTGTTATTAAGAAAACAAGAATTTACTACGTGTTCAGTCTGTTAGCAATTTTTCCCAGGTCTATAATTTTCCTAGCTATCTATAGAACATATAACAAATGCTTATGCCTTGCTTATAGGCATGCTCTTTCTACCATTAAAATCAAAGGAATAACAAATTGAAATTATGCATTCTGAGCATGTATTTAATGGCATACTTTTTGGGGGTTTTTTTTTGGGTTTGCTTTTTTTTTTTTTTAAGATGAATAAGGGAGCTATCATGCTTTCCTTTAATTTGCATAAAATATTACAAAACTAAGTAAGGGCTGTTGGTTTGATGTTTGGTTTAAGGTGGTTTTCCCCCTTTTTTTTTCTTCTATTTCTGGAAGTAGTGTACTGTAAACAAAATAAAAATGGTGGTTTTTTTCACATTTCCTCATACCAAGGGGCATGGTGACCCATTGCTTTAGAGATGCATCTGTCATATTGAGCCACATAAAGTGACATGATACAATGTGACATGTTGATGAACAGTGTGACACAAGATACATATTTCAGTGTATCATTCAAGAAAGAATTTTAACAAGGGAAGTCTCAAACGTAAAGAGAATAGAGATCTCTAGATTCTAGGTGTTTTTTTCTTTTCTTTTTAGAAACTCTAAATATTGCCTCAAAAATAAGTTCCTTAACAGAACCATAGGATTATAAAATCATAGAAACATAGAATATCCTGAACTGCATGGGACCCACAAGAATCACTGAAGTCCAACTCCTGCTCTTGCACAAGACAGCCCCAAGAATCACCCCATGTGTCTGAGATCTTTGTTCAAATATTTCTTGAATTCTGATTGTGCTGTGACCACTTCCCTGGGGAGCCTGTTCCAGTGCCCAACCACTCCCTGGGTGAAAAACCTTTCCGTAACAACTTACCTAAACCTCCCTTTATACAATTTCAAACCTATAGTAGTATTCTAGGACTAGTAGTAATCTATTTGCTAATATCTTGTTAATCACTTGAGAAGCAATTTTCTTAGTATGAATTTTTAGTCTGGCTACAAAAAATACCCACTGTACCACATAAATAGGAAAGGTGTTTTAAAAAGTTATTGAATCTCGTTCTGGTTCTGTGTGATATCAAGTTGTAAATAATGTAGGCAGAAAGAAAAGGTAAATTTATTTCAAGAGAAAATTGTAAAGACTGTTAGCTGACAGCAGTTGCTTTCATTTCTGTACATGCTCCATGCATTTCTGTACAGCAGTTATACTCTGCTGTTACTGGACTCTGTTAGATTTATGATATATATAGGAGTTTGTATGCAGCAAGAGCACAATATTGGTTACTTAAATAGGAAGGTTTGTTCTCCTCTAAATTACTTGAACTGTGCTTATGTGCAGTAAGCAAGGCCATAGGTGAACGTATACTAGAGGTGAAAAGATTTATTTCATAATGCAACTTAAAGAAGCCAAGTCTTTATCGTGTTTATTTATTTACTAGGTTTCATAGTTAAACAATACAGTTGCAGGTAGAAATTACAAAACATTCTAAGGGGCTGCTAAAAGGGATTCAGAGAGAATATGAAAAAAGATAGAAATAATGGAAAAATAAAGGAATTCTGTCATGAAAAGTTGTAGGAGTTGCAAAAGAAAATGCTCATGCTCTGTGCTCATAGAATTTTAAGAGAAGAAAAAGAGCACAGGACAAATTAGGATATTACAATATGCTCGTGTTATATGTTTGGCCCTACATCTGAACCCACAAGTAATTTCTTCATTTATGTGTAACTCCACAGGATTGCAACAGGAGCCAGTTTTCCTGGATATTTTCAGGCTTCTCCCAAATAAACTATATGATAATGAGGGCTGAAGAAGATCAGGTGACTGACAACTCAGAGATGCTGAAATTTGCTTGTGTATAATTTGTAAGGCCTTATACAAAGGCCAAATCCAAGTTTTGGTGCAGTCCCAGGTGAACCTCATCATTTACCTTCATTGGTTTCAAACTGAATTCTCTATCATAATTGGTTCAAATTAATAATGCAGACTTTGTAGAAAGCAAATCAAATCACACAGGATGCTTTAAGATACTTTTTAATGAGCACAAATACTGATCTACAGTGATTACAAACAACAAAAAGAAATGAAATAACTTACAGGTTTCTTTTATTTTCTCCCTTCTCCATCATCTCTAATATCAGTTCTGAAGCCTCAGGTTCTTTAGACAGGGTGCTTTAGACTGTATTCTCAAAGCTAACAATGTAAAGAAAAAAACCCCCAAACTAATCCTACAAAAACCCTATGATCTTCCTTTTCTGATCAGATTCAGTCCATGAGAGTGGAAACCTAGGACCCCTGGAATTTTTTGGCAAAAGTTTTACTGACTGTATAGAGGAAAAGATTTCACTGTTGTTTAAAAAAAAAAATGTTGTGGTTGCTTCAGACTACTGCATTGATTTAATTTCTTTTCACATCCCTAAATATTCACTCTGTTTACTAATAGTACATTTTGCTCTGCTCCTTTACAGAACCTTATTAAACAAGATATCATTGTAAATGCTTAGGGTTAATTTATGCAGTTGCAGGGGACACAAACAGTACAGAATTTGACTCATTCTATAAAAGGGACTGAAAATAGTGAGCAGCATGTGAAATGGTGCTAGCATTGAAGAATAGTTGATTATCAATAATTATGATGCCTGTGATGAGTACTTTGACTTTTACAGCTCCCTGCAATTTACTTGATTTAGTTGTATAGAAGGGAAAGAAATGAAACAAGAGCTTCAGCCTATTTGGGGAAATAAAAAAAAAAAATAAAAAAAAAAAAAAAAGAAAGAAAAAAAAGAAAAAAGAAAGAAAGAAAAAAAAAGGGTAGAACCAAACCTCCATTTCTTGAAAGAGCAGCTATATAGGCTGTATTTCAGAGCCATCAACACTATCAGCATTTGAAAGACTACGAAAGGCTGAGAGTAGAAACAGTGTGATAAAACAATTCACAACTAATATCAGGAAAAAATAAATTTCAACATTGCTGTCACTCTGCTGACTAAGTGAATGAGGTGAGCTGATGCAGGGCTTTTTTTAAGCTGTGATTGTCCTGCCAGCATGAATTTGTGTTGTCATTCTGAGGGCCCCTCTAATAGCCCAGAGGTAGCAGGAAGCTGCTGGCTTACAGAGGCTTGCATCTATTTTATTATTTGCTGGCTCTTTTATCCCTGACAGATTCAAACACAAATAAATTCAATCAAGAACCTCTACCTTTCTATGATTCCATTTGGTACCTGTAGCTAGCTGCAGCGCATTTCTGAAACAGCATGACAAGAGTCCCAGTAATGTGACTAGAGGTAAACAAGATGTTTTACCACTACCTGAGTGGTGATGGCTGGGCATCTGAAACAAGGAAGAAATGAAATGCAAGTTTCTTGTGGAGTTCACAACGGGGAAAAACAGTGAACTTTAGGAGAGAGGCCTTAGTTAAATTTTCCTTGGAAATCAAAAGGTGCAAAATAAAGCAAAGTAATGTTTTGAATGGAAGTTGAACAACAGTATTTTGGAAACTATACCAAAAATCATTAAGTGCAGTTAGCAAGAATATAATGATTTAGTACAAAGTGGTACACTGTAAGCATGCTCATGAGTTTCCACATTCTTCAAAATATACCAGCTGAAAGTGGTTACATCATTCTAATGTTGCTAAGAGATCACCAGCCCTATCCATAGTAAAAAATTGATTGCTATGTGATCCAAAGGAGTTTGTGAAATCTGAGTCAGTCTGTGAATGTCCACGCCTCAGGCCTTTTAGGGCATGCTGCACATCTCTGAGATTAGCCTGCCACAGGCTGTCCCAAAAACTGAGGTCTGCCAAAGAGCAATTCTCCTTTAGAAGGCGGGTGTGCAGTCTGTCTTTTATTCTACTCCAGTAAGAGCAGCCCATTTTAATGAAGTACCTCCAGAACAGGTTGAATGTGAAAGTCTGTGAAAAAAATATAAGTAAAGATTTTCTCAAGATCTGGATTATTTTTGCATTGTAGAGATAAATGTCTCTAAGTTGGAAGAAAATATCAACTAGTAAATATAGTTACTGTGCATTTGTAAATATTCTGTTACTGGTGCTCTTCACAGAGATTTTTGAGAAGTCTGTTGAATCAAGGCAAAGTTATACCTCATCCCATTTACCTGGATAATAGGGTAATAACACAAAGGTACATCTTTGAAGAAGTGTCTACTCAGTCCAAGTGAGGCAATCCCTCTTCAACCATGTGTCAGGGCTGAGAGACTTTAAAGGCATTTTCATGTTCTGCCAAAAGGAATTTGTTATTAAGTGATTCTGCTAACTTTTATCCAGGAAGCAGTATTCCAAATTCCTATTCAATCATTTGATCATATTGCTGAATTGCTCCTGTTTTCCTTCAGTTGAAAGGAATAGACAGATGGTACAACACTGACTTCACCTCACCTGACCCTGACCCAGCCTTCCCTTTTCTCCCTTTGTTTCTCTACAAAGAGCAGGAGTGATGTTAGGACATTCAGGAAATTTTCATACATTCTCTTACTGCAGTAAATCTTCTTGTTTCTCTCAAAGAAAGACTCAGAAGATCAGGAGAGATGGAAGCAGAGCAAACCAGCAGAAATAAAAGCACATGTCAAAAGGTAAAAGCATTGAGCTTTCTCGGTGAGCCAAAACACAAAACCTAGAAGTGAAAAAATTTCCTGTCCAGCCACTGGGATTTAAGTGCAAAACTCCCGACAGTTATTTTTCTCTCTTTCTCAGGAGTCTCCTAATACAAAGGCTTACAGTGTCTTTAAATTTAACAAAAAGTTTATTCTACTTCTTTGCTATTTCAAAACACTCACTATGGAGTTTGTGATAGTCAACACCTCTTTAGGACCTTGATTTTTTTGCCATATTATTTTTCTGTAACTATTTTCCTTAGGTTTTGATGAAGGCTGCCAAGTTTTGTCTGTCTACAGAGTTTCACACTCTGATGTCTTGCCATTCAGTTCATGAGTCAGCATTCTTTATGCTATCAAACCATCAAAAATAAAGTTTCATATAATTTTGAACTAAACACTAGAAATCCCGGGATAAATATTTTAGGCTCTGCAAATTAAAAATTTATTGTCTGTTTTGTTTTCTGTATTAATGGTCTGACCTATCAGTTGCAACCACTGAAAGGCTCCAGGAGAACACTCACCTGTGGTCTATGCCAAGTGGTAAATACAAGTAAATGCAAACATACAGTGGCACAAGTACTTAAGTTCAGCCACTTTTGGCTCATTTTAGGATCCAGGGAGAGTTTATGGAGTAGACATTAAGAAGGTTTATGTTTTGCTTTTTCAGAGAAAACTTGACTTAATGAGGAGCAAAAAGAATCATATGTGTATACATATATCTGATAGAGAGAGATTTAATTTGGACAACAGTAGGGGGGGGGAGAAAAAAGAAATAAAAAGAGAGACTGTTGATACAGAATACCTTAAAAACATTTAGAGAACTGTAAGTACGAATCAGGCCAAGTGTGTCAGTCCAGAAAAGGATAACTTAATTTCTAGTGGTCCTTTTAAAACACACTTGTGCTATAATTTCCACTGTTCTATCTAATCTTCTAACTGTTTAGTTCTTTCATATCTGCACATATACCTATAAAGTACTGCTGAAAAGGGAAGGGGAGAGGATGTTGTTATTTCATCTATGCTTGATTCAAGTGACTTAGATTCAAGTTCCCAGACTTGGGTAACTTTGGATCATTGACTTTGGGATTCAGACTTGCATTAGCAAAAAGGAGGTGGTAAATCTGTAAGTCACAGAAGTAGAATGCCCATTAAATCTTCCCAGCATTTCACAAGTCTGCTAGATGCCAGCACAGTAAATGCTGTGGAAGGCCTAGAAATAAAGTGTTTAATTAATGAGTCATATCTTCTGTAATCATATCTCTCTGTTTATCCCAAGTAAGGAATCTAACCCAATTAATTTGCTTAATGTTTCCAAACACATCTTGGAAAATTATATTTATTTTCTTCCATAAAATGAAAGCAGTTCATATACTAGTCACTTCCAATAGGATAAATTCAGACAGATGTCCTCCATATATATCCATAGAAAAGTGTAGTTTAATGCCTGTGTGATGAGATAAATTCTGAACCTTCACCCTGTAACAAATATGAATGCTGCATTTTGCTTTTTGGTTTGGTTTTGTGGGGGTTTGTGGGGTTTTTTGTTTGTTTGTTTGTTTGTTTTTTTCTTTTTGCAAGTAAATACTTCTGCTTGCAATCAAATATTTACACTACAATGAGATGGAGAGATAATCTGTATAGGTGGACTGCACGATAGATAAATGTTTCTAGGTATAATCATGTCTTCATAGAAGCATTTTTTTAGTTCCTTTGTAATAGAAAGAGTAACCACACCAGCGTATCAGGAAGTTTGGTTCCTAAAGTACATTTTAGTTGATGTATTAGTAAGAATTACCTCACTGGAGGGAATTTTTCACCTTCTTGAGGAAAGGCTGCTGTGAAAATTTACTGGTGATATGCTACACAACTCCCAGGTAGATATATCCTTCAAACTGAATTCAGTGTTGCAGGTACATTTCTAATTGGAAAGGTTGTGTAGTATAGATCCTCCATGTGTTGGTACATATATGCTACATTTTTTTCTATATTGCCCTATCTATAAAGGATGAATCTTTTTGACATGTGCAGAAGATGAATCTCCACTGTTTGCACCTTCAAAGACTCCATTTAACCTGTTTGCATACAAAAGTTAGTACTTGTCTAACTAAACAGTATTTGTGGGTGTCCAATAACTCTCTGCCTTTTGCCACATCTGATATTATTAAATATTGAGAGCTGAAAAGGAAATTCTACTTAAAAAATCACTGCTTGAGTTGAAAACGCAGATTTCAAGTTGTTCAGCAGAAAAGCCAGACACTATGAGTCAGGCAGTGTGTGCAATGCTTTAATTTCTCTAATAAGACAGCATAATGGACCATTATTGTTTTTACATGCCACCTTACTGTGCTCTTTGAACAAATTTTCTGTCAAATTTTCTTTTAGCCTCCATATATTACATTTGTATTGACCCCAGGCCTTTTCAAACCATTATGTTAGAGAAATGTTGAAGTGTTTCACTAAAAGTGTTAAAAGCCATTTACAGCCTTCCAGTAAACATCTTGTTATTCATCTTTCAATTAGAGGTATTACATGTTAGTCTCTTGCTATGTATATTTATACCTATATATACATATGTCTCTATAGTTGTACTTTTATATGCATATACATAAATATATACACATATGTATATGAATATACATATATATAATTGTATACAGGAATTCTAACACTTATTATTAGAAACTTGCTGATATATATGTACAAAAGTACATTAGAAATGGACAGAAAAGTTGCTAGATTAACTAGACCAGAAGTAAGCTCTGCAGCTGGTAGTTACTATGCATTCTAGAGTTGGTTATTTATTCAGAGCAGTCTTCTGGTCCTTTTTTATTCGTGGGTGCAACAAAGACCACATTCAGCTTAAGCATCCCAAAAATTTTTTTACATGTGAATGTACTATTGCTTATGTATGTGGATTTACAGAAGACTTGAAGTTAAATTGGAACAATTTACTGTGAGGGTGGTGAGGCACTGGAACAGGTTACTTGGAGAAGCTGTGGATGCCCCATCCCTGGAGGTGTTCAAGGCCAGGTTGGCTGGGCTCTGAGCAACCTGGTCTAGTGGAAGGTGTCCTTGCCCATGGCAAAGGAGTTGTAACTAGATAATCTTTAAGGCCCCTTCCAACCCAAACCATTCTATGATATGATATGATATTGTATAGGGAGGTATGTGACACTTTTAACATGGGAGATGGTCTAAATATACAGGTTATGGGGAACCTCCAGGGCTGTGTTGTTTAAATGACAGGGGGAGAGCTGTAACCCCCTTTAAGCAAAACCCAGAAAGGACCCCTCTGTACAAGACTGTCAGGGTATGACACAAAATGGCCACTTATTAAACAGAGGTACCAGCTTATAAAGGGAGAGCTGGGAACTTACTAGAACAAGGGGTGGAGACTGGGAGGAGTATGCAAAAGAACTACTAAACTAGGATTTGTAGGGAGGAACTCCACCAATATGGATAAGGCAATATGGAAATATGGAAAATGCTGCAATGCAGCAAGGGATGACAAGTAAGAATAAGGATCACAATTGACCAATAAGAGGAAAGATAACAGGGGTACAAACAAGGGAAATATAGTAATACATATTATACTAACAAGAGAACAATCATATAACTATGTGGAACATGGGGAATAAACACTCTCATAACGATGGTTTTATCTCTGCATGATGGCATAAGAACATTCTGAGCTATCTTCTTCTGCCTCCACTCTTTCTTCAGTAATTCTCTTCCACCATTCGTAGGAGTCTTCTGGGGAACCTCCAACATTTAAATATGCCTGCCATGAGCAAATGTGTCGTAAAAGCTCTTTTATTAGCTACATCTTAGAACTTCTGAGATCTTCTCCACTTCTTTTTTCAGTCTTCAAGGTCTTTTACTCTTCTGAGGTTAGGAAGTGCTTCCTAATTTTCATGCAAAATTTATGCCTGAACACTTTGCACTTGTTGATTGTTATGCACAAATTAGATTTTAGCTCAAATATCTCTTCACCTTTCTCTTGCTGCTTTTATCCTTAATTGTTTATTGACTGAAGACATTTCACACTAGTCTTTGATTTTCCAGTTTAAGAAAACCATAAGTTTGCCATCCCTTCTAAAGGGGTATATTTCCTCTAGTCACAAGAAATAGCTCTTTTCCAAACTGACTGAAGTTTGACTTCAGTCTTAATGTGCTTCACTCCAGGATGTATGAACAGTTGTATACATTATTTTAAGATCCTCATGGTATCTCCTACATTGATATAAACATTTTTTTCTATTTCTTTACTGGAAATTACCTTCTTCGTTATTTTCCTAGTCCAAGGATTCATTACTGGTCTTTTCAAAAACCAGTTATGAATAATTTTTTACTTTTTGTGCTCAACACATGTAGCTTCAGATAGAAAATGAGCTCAACACTTTAGTTGTTAGTGACGTTGGTGATGGGAAATAAAGAAGTTGTGTATTTCCTACTGAATATGTTACATGAATTTAGAAGAATTTTGGGACATTCACGACATTGTGAAACAAAGGTGCGACAAGTATTGCTAATGGTAATCACAAACAATAATGGTATAGACCACTGATTCATTCAAATGTATATCTAATTGCAGTATGTACACAGCTAGTAATGGAACGAAGCAGTGAGCTATGTCAACATTGTGCAGTTATATAAAATAACAATTACACAATTACAAGCTTTTAAACCCTTTCAAAGCATCATTAATACAAATGCATGAGGCAGGCCAGTATTTTCTGTTTGGACGTTTTTAATCAGGAAGAGGAAAAGTGCTACTAATGTTAATTTTGGAGAAAACTTTTGTTCCTTAATTTTCTGTTTTGTAACAACAACAACAACAACAGCAACAGCAAAGAAAATTAAGGTTGAGAGAAGTTCTAAAGGTATTTTAGCTTCTGTTCTTTAGCAAATACCAAGTAGAACAAAAATTAGAGTATGAAATATTTTGACATTTTTCTCCAGAAGATTTTTATTAGAAAATCAGCTTGCATTTAATGAGAAATTTTAATCTCTGTTCATCTAAAAAACCCCAGCATATAATAAAGTAATGTATTCCTTTTTATTTCTTGAACGCCCATCTTCTCAGTTTTCTACATATATAAATCTCTTAATTCCATGGAGTGCAAAGTCTTTTAAAATTTCCTATTTCCCTAAAAAAAACCCAAATTCACCAAGCAAGCAAATAAACAAACAGAAAACATTAAATGCTTCAGGACTTGGAATGAGACTTCTGACCTTTAGGTTAATCTTTGATTTGTGTTACGGATGATCCACTCAGTGGGCCAGGTCCCATTTGTGCTATGCATTATATAGACACAAACACAAGTCAAGAGTTCCTGTTTGAGAAAATCAGCTGTCTGTTAGTGAAAAAAACATAAGGTACCTGCAAGCTGGGAGAGAGGAGAAGGAGAGGGGTACTGGAAGGAAAGGAAAAATGAGATACTTCTGGTCAGTGTGAGTGTAAGATGGTTCACAGCTGAGAAAACTTTCTATAAGCAACAAAAGGAATTAGGGAGGATGAAACTGCAGAGCACAGTCAAGTGATATTTAGGAAGCTCTAAGCAGCATTATCACAGAGCAATATACAAATGCATTTTCCAGAATGTGTAAAAATACCAACCAGAGATGGGATCTGACGTTTCAGTAGTAAACAAGAAAGACTGAACAGATGCTCACTCCAAAGAATCTTGGATTTACAATTAAGTGATCTCTATTTGGAGTGATAGAAGCAGAATTAATAGAAAGATGCATATAGAGGACTGTCATTACCATAGCAATGAACTATGAAAATGATATTTTGCTGGAGCACTTTGAATAAAGTGAGAACCTGAATGAAAGCTTTATTAGTGTAGATGTATATGAAAAGATACACCTTGTAGTGGAAAGTGGTTGTACTGAAGGTTCTCATACCTAGAACCTGACAATATAAAAAGATGATGGACTCAGTTACATCATGCAGTTTTGAGTTTCACATGATTTCAACTTTCAGAGATGAGAGGCAGCATCATGATGTTGAGAGAAAATTTCAAAAGAGGAAAAGTATAAAGAACTAGGGGGAAAAAAGACAAAACCACCAAAACAAACAACAAAAAAAAATCCATACCCTCCTTATTTTTTGTCACCTTCAGCTTGGGTTTTAAAAAATCAGACCAGTAGTCAGGGAGAGAAGGCAAGATTTTGATCAAGCAGGTGGGGCCAAATCCCTAGAGCAGAGGTGGATCCACTAATACTGACCTGCTTAAAGGTGAAATGTGAAATAGTGTTTCTGGACTGTTTTGTCCAGTGGTCTGGTATAGATCAAAAGAAGAAAATCAAGTTGTGGTGTCTGGGGGACACTGAAGAAAGGGCAGAGGAGAAACAAAATACATGTAGATGAAAATCTGGATTAGTTTTTTTTTGGAAGTTAACATAAAATCCCACTGAATGAAATCTGTAGCTGCACAAATGCCACAATGATAGCACAAGGATAATTCTAAAATATCTGGATCATGCAACCAAATGAGCCCATAAATCTAGGCCTGCATAAATATTTTCATAAGACAAATATCATTACAGAAAAAGGACTGTACATCACATATGGAAAATTGCACACATGAAAATAAAACAAAAAACACTTATTAGAAATCAGAGTTCTTAAAATATTTTTAAAGGCAGAGTGAAAAATTAAATGCATGCAAGTTCTTTGAGTGGAGATGTAGCAAAAAGGAGTAATTGCATATTATAACCTTCTAGATGCATAACACTGATAAAGACGTACTACAGTTTTTGTGCAGTTTTGGAACCTATATTTTTTTAAATGGTGATAGAATGAAATTGATATAACATAACCCTGATTTCTCTCCAAAGAGAAATTACATTACACAATGCTTTTTCTTCTTAAAAGAAAAAAATTTCTATTGATTTTGTCCCTTCTGTGAGTTGAGGTTTGCATTAGATGACCTCCTGATTACTTTCCAACCTCCCTCTAAAACCTATGATAATGGCATTTCCCTAAAATAATAGGAGCAAAGGGCATAACAGAAGCTGTTTGACACATTCAAATGAGAAATTGCACGTTTACTCACATACAGAGAACAGTTATCACAAAAAAAAAATGATTGAAATTGTTTGGAACAAACGCACGGGATTCTTCTCTTGATGTTTTGTTTTCAAAGTTGCATGAATTCCTGATGATGGGCTTTAGCAAAGCCCAAATTTTGCCACAGTCATAGACAAGTAACCGGGCTCCATACGAGGTAAAGTACATGAGTGCAATGTCCCATGGTTTGGAGCAGGTCAAAGTGGGTAAGGCAGTTGCCCCTTCTGGCCTTTTGCTCTGTGAATCAATGAATCATATTAATCTCGTTCAGAGTCTATTTTTTTGGTAAGCTGTTCCTTCCTTAAAAGAGTTTTATTTTCTCCAGCCTGATCTAAAACAATTCTCCATGAAGTGACAGATTTCCCAAGGGAAATATCACAGCTTCATGATTTTATTTGATGACACTAACTTGGCCTTTAATTTTGGGACTACAAGTAAGTTTAGAAGAAAGTGTGACAGAGCCAATGGTATGTGAAAAAACATCTTTCTGATACCTACTGGAGGCAGACACTAGCTAATTGTTTCTTTCCACAGAGAACAGAAGATGCAAAAAAAAGACCAGAGAGATGATTTTTTTTCCTTTGAAATTTTTTAAGAATGAAAAGAAGATTAAAGATAAAATATTAATGTTTCAGATAGTTAGTGTTAAATATTCAGGTTCAGAGTTTCAAAGATGTCTATGAGATTTGAACACCTTTTTCCTACTAATTTAAAAACAAATATTCAGGTAAGCCTCAATATTTAGGGAAAGTTGTATCTTCATCAGTGCATCAAAATATCACCTCTCCTGAATAGCTTTGTCAAATATAGACACTGTCTCTCTTGATTATTCTTTTCCTTTTTTCCCTTTGTCACATAATGGCCTGTTAATGTGCTAAATACCTTCATCATTGCCTCAGCCTCCATAAGTCTAGATAATAATAAGATAATAGATGTTAATTAACTGACTGATATTACTTTCTGATCTGTATTTAAGTAATTTTAAAATGGGAACACTTAAAGGAATTTGTTTTTGTCCAAAATAATCAAAACCAGCTCTAGGTGTTGGCAAGCTGCTCTTTCGAACCAGACTATTAGGGAATTCAAAATGTAAAACTATTAATTGTATGATCCTTGATCCCTGACATGAGCTGCTATCCACGGCCCAGTCGTTTCCTGCTCATCTCCCTGCGGGAACTACAGTCTTAAGAAGATTACACTACGAAAATAACAATCAGCTTGGATTGAAGACAAACCAGGAGAGAGTCCATTAAACCTTTCACATCATTACAAGCCTCATTGTTTTGCAGATGAGCAACATAAAGTAGAACATATGCATGAGGCCTCTTATTGACTCTCTGGATACCAGGGATTTTAACTATCTGAACCTGGTTGATTACTGGTAAATGAATAAATAACCTTGAGATAATCCTTCCCTTTTCTCCAGGAAAGGTGCCCTGCTTAAATACCAGATAATGAAAAAATGTCCAGATTTCCTTTATTGTCTTTTTGGTTCTCTGTTTTCTGGGTACTATCCTGTAATTGCTGTGGTCACTGCTTTGTGCCGTCTGCTTGCATTAGAAGTTGAAACTGGTGTTTGGATGGAATCTTATTAAGCTGGACCAGGGGAGGAAATAGCAAAAAAAATTGTAAGTAGTTTTCACACAGTATCTGATTTAAGGCACAGGCCACCTCGGAAAAAGATATTTTTCATGTGGACCTGGAGTTCTGAAGTTATCAATTTCCATGGCTGTATGTCACAACAAGTGGATAAAAAGTGATTTATTCAAAATTTAACTGGCTGGTTTATCTTTGTAATGTGCTCCTACAAAAGCAATTTTTTATTTTCTCTGCTGGGTGACTGTTGATCATATATCATTTATTCATATTTAATATTCATTTTCATGTGATTTTTTCCAATACTAGATTCATCTAATGTCAAAATGATGGCTTGTTTATTCAATTTTTTGTGCTATTGCAATAATAGCAGAAAGTTCTAATTTTCGATCAGAACACCTGTGCACAGGTCTTTTAGAGGTCTCATTTAATGATAAGGTGCTTATGTGCAACTAATAGCTTGCTTAGACAATTCTAGCTGAGTACTAGAATTTCTTAAAGAGAAAAGGAAAATGACAGAATAATGAATATTAATCCATTTGAACTTCCAAGAATGACCCTTAAGCTCAAATTCAGATCTATGTTTATATTTTAGCAAAGGACTGTATATTTTCTATTTTAGGGGGAACAGAGCAACTGAGTCAGGATGACAGATTCTTATTGTGTTAAATGTGAAAGATTGATGCCTATTACTTTATATTTATCTAACCATACAGACTTGTTCCTTTACTAGTGGGTTTTTTTACACTCTAGGTGTTTGCTGCACTAGTAATGGTTCTAATTAGCAATGCTTATTCATATCCTTTTTCCCTAAAGAATCCAAAAATGTTGTGTGATTTGAATGAAGATACTCCCAATTTCAATTCTATCTTAACCAATTCTTTTAATCCAGGCGTCTGAGTCTAGCACGACTACAGGTAAAGAGCTATAGGCTAAGAGCTCTGCTGTTGGCTCCCGATTCTGGATCGTGCACTTCCTGGGGACTAAATGAAATGTGAATGAGGCTTATTGTTTGTGTATACTTAACCAAAGGGGAAAAAAAAAGTCTCACAGCTGGTATGGGTGAGAAATTCTTCACAGGTCAGAGACGTTTGCATACCTGTTGCTTATTGTACCTTACTTATTTAGCCTAAATGCCGAAAGGCAATGATGGGTAAAACTGAAAAAGCTGAGTGGTTAAGTCAAGATTTGTTAAGAATACAGTGATGCTTAACCAAAGCAAACACTGAGGCCCCAGGACCTATGGAGCCAATTTTCAAAAGAAACTAATTTTTAAAAGAAAGATTTTTCATGTGACTTCAGCCTGGAAATGACTGTTAAAATATTTTTGGGAAAAAAAATCAAAGAAGATAAAAAATAATTTTGTGTGAACTTAAATGTCTTTCAAAATGATTTCTAGGGCTGATTATTCATCACAGGTCGCATACCTATAACAGTGAGAGATTTATATCCCTGAGGAATGCGGGCCCTGTAAAACAAAGAAGTAACACCATTTACAGTATGTGCAGCTTCAGTGTGTCTATAGGAAAACATCTCAGGTAGGTGTATAGATAGGTAGGCGGGGAGAAGGGAGTGGGAAGAGAGAGAGAGAGAGATTTGGATCAATTTATTTCTACTCCAACATTTCTCATAAATCTATTTAATTCCTTCCTTGTACTCTGAAAGGAAGGTATCATCCTTTCATGGTTCTAATCACAAACCCTTCACTTCTCATAGAACTTTTCAATTATTTTACATCAGTCCTTGCAGATCTATTCACTTTCTCCTACTGCTTTCCTCTTACACTATTCAGTGAGAGTGGGCAAACTGCTTATAGAAAGCCTGGGATTAGAAATTAAGGGCTGGTGCAGTTTACAAGCAGAATTACTCTCTGAGGAGTTGAAGGAAGCTTACTCAGAATCTGACTGTATTTTACTTGGATCCTTTGGGTCCCATTAGTCCCTCACTTTCATTATCCTAAGCACCAATTCATTTCACTTACTCTCACCTTTCCCTATGGCCATATTGCTTACAATACCATGATACAGTGATTTTATTTCTTTGTTTTTGTCTATGAAACTTTATGGATATAATAAATAAAATACACTTTTCTAATGTATTTCCAACAGTAACTATACCCTTATACATACAGATATCAAATTCGTGCCCTTTGTATGAATATTTTATGTGAAGATGATTCCTAGAAATAAAATAAATAACTTTAGTATGTCATTAATGATTCCCTAATAAATACTTCTCTCACTATAAATCAATTGCAATTGCAGGATAATCCCTTTTACTACTGTAGGTATTCATATCTCATAAAACAGTTGATATTATTTCTGTGTTAGATACAGTGGTTACTATGCTGAATACTTCAGACTGTTGCCTGTCTCTCCAGAGGTTTTTAAAGCAGTAATTAGGCTCAGGTAAACTGATTTTCATGATACATTATCTTGAGGTTTCTAAATATACTCAACATTATGTACTACCTTTATAAGGGGTTTCCAGCTGACGTCTCAAGTGCTTATCTGTGTGGTATTGTATTTATTATCTAAATGTCCATTGTTAGTCCTGTATCAGTTAAGGAATTGTAATGCATGCTCATATTACAAATATAAGTTAACTAGAGTGTACAGAGAAGAGTGATTTGCTGGGTGCTAATCAGTTAGTGAGAGACCAGAATGTCTCACTACACTTTATGTGGGTGTGTTTTTGTAAGTCTGTTCTTTATATGCTTTAGGTCTGATGACTTTTGGCTCATTTTGTGCATTTATTATAGGTGGTAATTTTTTTTTTTTTTTTTCATTTCTTACACATCTAATGTGTAAGAAGCTGTAACCCCCACTCAGGACTAAGTTGAAAAAGCTGTAACCTCCACTCAGGACTAAGTTGAAAAAAATATTTAATTCTTACAGAAAGAAGTGTGCATAAAGCTGGGTTCAGCTAATCCATCAGGGAAACAGCAGCTATGCTATTCACTAAATATTCTCTGAATACCTTGATATGATTCAAAGCCCTCTCTTGTTTAAGTTGGGTCTTACAAGTACAGTGTAGTCCTCTCAGATGAATTTTATGGTGATTTTATGTTATATATGTTTGCAGGGAAAAAAATTAAAACCAAAATACTCAAACTTCATATTTTTATCTTCTTAAAAACTTACATCTACCTAACTGATCTTTATTAGTAGATTTGAGGTCTTTTTGTTTTGTTTTTAACTTGCAAATGGGGATAAATATGGAGATAGTTTTCTTCCTGCACAAGCTATTTCTCTTCCCAAACAGGATGTTAATTCAAAACCTATTACCAAGTTTATGCTGACAAGTTCTATCCAAAGATTTCATGCAAATCAGATTGACACTGATTTTTGGAATTGAGAAACATAATGAGGTAAATGAAAAATACATGAAAATAGGAGAAGAAATATAGGGTGGGAGTTCACTGGTAGGAGTTGTCAACCTGCCTACACTGTAGCCAAAAGAGTCTCTTTTCCTTTTTTGTTACAACATATTCTACTGACTTCTCTATGTTTTAGAAGTTAAAATTCCTCAAGTGGCCTAAACTAGTACTAGTTCAGCAAACTCTTCTATAGACTGAAGTACAACTGTGCATCATCAAAAATAGGTTGCCCTGTACTGAAACAGAAAAAGGAAACAGATGGCATGCAAAACAAGAGCTGTATGAATTTTCTGTCCTGTGACAGATTTTGAAGGTGAGTTTTTTCTGTATCACTTTGGGCTATAGAGTAAGAATCTGTGAATATATCTATCTATCTATATATATAAAAAGATGACATAGAGAAAAACTAGTAAGATAAACATACCTTTTTTTATATTTCTTAACATTGAAACATTTGATTTCACAGGTTATATAATATTTTTAAAGTTTTTATGCTGAGATAAACAGGGAATTTCAAAATGAGAATCCATTTTGTATCCAAATGCCAAAGTTTAGGAGGTTTTTTGTGTTTGGTTTCGTTTGTTTGTTTTTGTTTTTACTGTGGTTTTGCTTCTGCTTTTGTTTTTGTTGTTGTTGGTTGTTTTTTTTAAATACAATACAAAATACCTGATGTCTGTTTTTGTTTGTTTTTGTTTGTTTGTTTTTGTTGTTTTTTCCCCCAGATCTGAGGGAGCTTTTTGCTATTTTTTTTTTTTACTTTGGAGGATTGTTAAAACTAAATGTTCCTGATACAGTTAAATAAATACTTTGTATGAAAAAAATATATGTTTTCAAAATATTTTCACAATCAACTTCATCCACTGTATGAATCAAACATTTTTTTTTAAATTATCCATAATTTTATTCTGTATCTGACCTTTTGATTTAACAATAATCTCCATTTACTTCCTCATGGAAATTTAGAGGGTGCAATTTTTAATGCTCTCTTCAGGCTTTTATTTTCTTGATGACCCAATGAATGCATTCAGCTAAACACTAAATGTTCACAACACCCATATCATAGATGCTTTTTTGTTGCTGTCACTGTAGTTCTTTCTCAGTCTTTTATAATGTACATAATGTAGTTTTAAAGACATAATTTTATCTGATAAAAGGTGCTTATCTCCATAGATCTTGTTATACCTAATGGAAATTTCATTTGCCTAGAAGAAACACTGGACAAAGCAGATAAACCAAGTATTTTGGCAAACCTAAATACTTGGTGGTTTTGTCCCTATTATCTCTCAATAACTAGTTGTCAGTGTTCTTTTCCATGCTCTATTTCTGTGTAATGGCAAGATGTAATAAGAATAAATTTTAATGTTGGTTCTGGGTATACCTGGAGTATGTTAAGACATTATTCTGAATTATCTATCAGATAAAGAAATTAAATTTTATTACCTTCTGAACTGGCTGAACTCATAAGATGTCCTAAAATTAACCTTTTTTTCATTAGTACATCCTATGTCTTTGTCAGCATTATAAAAATGCTAGAACAAAGAAGTATAATATTCTAAGTTCTCCTTCTCCTTTAAAGAAACTGACAAATCAATTTGGTAAAAACTTCCCTTGAATGCCATGCTGCCTTGCCTCTGTAAAGTAAGAATCAGACCTGAGTCCATATTTCCATAATTCACAGTCTTCCTTGAACCTGAAGTTTTAAAATATCCATTACAATATTGGTGTTATGATTTAGTACTTGCACTATTATTGACTTTTCCAATAGCAACAATGAAACACAGCAAATCATCCTAATGACATTCTGGAGAAACCAATTAGTAAATTAGGACAGAATGTTAATCTACTCTAACACTCAAGCAGGACACACTTATCAATCCTTATCTGCTTGGGAGTCTCTCTAACAATAAAAGCAAATATTTATCTGGATCTCCTTGGGTAGTAATTCCAAATAGGATATCAATGTATCTAACTTGCTTTTTCACAACCGATTTGGAGTAATCTGAGGTATTGTGTATGAGTTGTTTTGTTTCTCTCAATATCAATGCCTTTTTCTCTTTCTGATGGCCATGGAAAAAGAGT
Organism: Pyrocephalus nanus; assembly: GCA_038380795.1. Taxonomy (NCBI): domain Eukaryota; kingdom Metazoa; phylum Chordata; class Aves; order Passeriformes; family Tyrannidae; genus Pyrocephalus; species Pyrocephalus nanus. Next base: position 38,820,322 of record CM076260.1, read on the forward strand.
ATATTAAAACTGACTGTGCTAATGTACTTGGAAAAAAACCTGTTCCTGAAGAAAAAAGGTTAGGGAAGGGAAGATGCAGTAAGACAGACAAAATGTGATACCAGCAAGTTCATAAGAAATGTCAAGAGCTTAGTGAAGAGAAATTGGAAATATCAAGCAGTTCTCCTAAACAGAGCTAAGAAATATCAGAGGTGATGACTCATCAAAAATGTAACATAAACCGATCTGTAGATAAAATAATATCTTACCATAAATGACTTAAAAATCCATAGATACATAATGGTAATTATAAATTTGCACTGGATATACTTTAATTATCTAAAGATACAATGGGCTATGTATGTTTTTCTAAATGCGGGTGATGTAGTGCGCTTTACTACTAACTTCCTACAAGCCTTTTAATAGTGTACTTGACATTTGTTATGGGGGCAGTGTTCTGAGTCTGAAGAAATTTTATGTCCACCCCTGATACTAAAAAGAACAGTGACAAGGAGGCTGGTGATAGTAGATGGCAGAAAAAACCACATTAACTGTGAATTAATTGTGAAAATCTTGGTCAAAGAAACTAATTTTAAGTATACTTCAGGAGTACTATGACTACAGCATGAAATTCTAGCGAGTTTTTGGTAAGGTTGAGTTCAGATGACAGGGATGTGATGCTAAGAATATTCTGGCAATAAATTTCTTTGTGGCTCCTTCCTGAGATATTAGGATTCCTCTTGGCAATGAAAAGCAGGAGAGGCAGTCACTAAAACAGCTGACTTTCAACCTGATGCTAATTATTAAAGATTTGACAGATTTTGGGCAACCACAAAACTAGGGTAAAATACAAGCACTGTAATAAGGACACCTTATTCAGGAAAAAGGAAAACATATAAAAACTATATTGTGCTGCCGGATAATATTTCAATGCAAGAGGTTTTTAGTAATTGCAGAGGAATAGATTATACTGAGATTTTCATTTCAAATTAAACAAGACTGCCCTTCAGAAACAATGGATTGAAAAAGATGGTTTGTTAATATGCAGAGATTTCTCTAAAATAGCTTTGCTGTTCCTGATTTCCTCCCTCTTCCAATAAAGAAACAAATCCATATTGTGTGTCTTTGTTCTCCTATGTCTTCTTACAATAATAAGACACCAGCAAACTTGTCACAAAAATATGATTTTTACATAAAGTTAATTTAAATTCTTAAATCCAGAAATGAACTTGTGTACTGTGTCACCATCTAACTGAACAGCCTCCTTGTTTTTAATTAGTGTTTTCAAGTTGCAGTCTTATGTATGCTTTATTCCTTGCTCTTAGAGAAGGATTCGTGTGGGGCTGTTTAATTTCCATAACTTGTTTAGAAGACATCTGCCTCCCACCATTCCTCTAATACTCTCATCTGCTTCAAAAAATTTTAAAGGTGTTAGGAGCTATATTTTTAGTGACAGCTTATTTCTTCTTGGCACATTCCTGGTACAGCAATGTTGGCAGACCTCATTTTACAGAATATCCTGGTCTGTCATGTATTAAAACTGTTCTCTGGTTATCCAAGCACTTAAAATACTTGTGAGTGTCAGGCTTGCAAGTGGATGGATATTTCTTCAGTTTATATTTAAATGCCAAGAGAGAAGCTAAAAAATCTGAATAGGCAGAGCTCTAAAAGATACTCACCCGGTCAGATACATGCAGTACTTAAAGACATGTATTCGATAAACTAAACAGCTTCATGACTTTGATTTCAGGCAAATGACTGAAAGGTATACCTAAATATGTAAAAAACCCTATTATACATAGACAGTTTTGAATAGCAATTTTATATTCCATGGTATTTAAACAGATAGCCAGCTGAATCCTCAAAAGTGAAGGCTCACCTCACAACTGTGTTCAGCAAATGAAAATCCAACCATTTTTTATTTAAATGTTTTTGGATTATGAGTTAACAATTTAAGAGATGTAGGTAAGGTTATCAATAATAATAGAAATTGCTAGGAATAGGCCAGGTACAATTAATTTAAAGCAACATACTAGGAAAAGGAAAGAGGGTCCAGTGATAGGAGTGACAGCTTAGAGCTTGGAAGACAATTGAGGTATCTTAGCATTGATGAAAACTCCTTGTGCTGCAATGCTTCTTGAGGATAAATACACCAGAGTTGTTACAGTAATGAGGGCTGTGCATGTAATGCAGACTAATAGGCGTTGCACTTGACTGTTTGTCTTGTGGCATTCTAATGATTCTAACATAAAGGGAAAAACCTGAAGGAGACATGAGCTGAGATCTGCTGGCCTGGTAAGCAACTTTGAAAAAAATCACTCAATTTTCCTCATTTCTCCCTATATAGCCATGATAAATAATCCCACTTTTCTTTGTACGACATCCTGCAATTGTTTTATGACATATGTTATCTCAGCATATTGTTGCTGTTAATAAAATTGTATTTATTTTTGAAAGATGGGTGTAATGAAGGTGTAAAAAAATCCTTGCTGTGAGCCTCTACTTGCATTTAGAAGGAGGAAATACACTTTGCTTAAAATGTATATTCTGTTTTTTTTTTTCCCTCAAATCTTAATATGTTCTTATGGAATTAATGGAAAAATATGGGAGCCCTCCAGTGGTGAAAATAATATATCTGGATTTCATAATGTAGCTACTTTCCTGTGACTGTTGTCTGTTAACAACATAATTGTTATAGTTTTCTGACACATATGGATACTGATACCATGTTAATTAATAGGACTTGATGTCATCCATCATTTGCCTAGACTTGAATATGAATGTGTTCCCATATGACATTTGTAAAGCAAAGAAAGCCAAATTTGTCTCACATTACTTCTTTTTCTATATAGACAGGAAAACTCTCAGGGGATCCTTGTTTGTTTTACTTCCCACTAGAAATCGCATGGGTTAATCATGTTCTCCCCCTCCACAGGCTTCTCTCCTTTAAAGGTGTGTGGATGAAAAGGGATTTACAATTGTAGTAACAGAGATGGTTTTTTGGCCCAATCTACCCATTTTTTGGCTTCCTAGATTATCACGTCAATCCAGTCACCATTTGCCTCCAGAACTGCACTCCCCTGTGTAAAGCTGTGGGACATCCTTTTGGAAAGGCTCTGGACAGCTGGCCAGTCACTGCCTTGAAACTGCAGCCTCAGAGCACATTGTACAGCTTCAGCAAATGAATGCACATTTTGCATTTCTATGCTCAATTTGCCATAAGAAGGAGGGGTTATTATTTCTGTGGAAAAACCTCTCTGCACGACAAGAAGAAAATGAGATCATAATCTGCTTTCCAAAAAAATGTAACTATAGCTTCCTCCGCTTACACCTGCTGAGTCTGCTGGGACTACATTCCTTCCCTAAACATTTTAACCTGCCAATACTACCAAAAAAAAAAAAAAAAAAGAAATATCCTTAATATGGAGCTCTTGTACCTTTAAATCCAGTTTGTAAGACTTTTGGACATTTTAAAATTAAACATGCCAGAACACTTGTCAGATGGCTTTTCCCAGGGAAGTTTGAAATGTGGAGTTAAAAGTAGTCTCCTTGTGAGTGATGCACTTATAAAATACAAATGTCTGAAAAACAGCAGACTTTTCAGAGAACCCTTCTGAAACACTAGAAACAATAGAAAACAGGAAGAGAAAAAGATTAGACGTTTGTCTTCTTTTTAATGAGGGTAGCTTTTTTTGGAAACACATGTTGAGTAAGAGCATGGTGATACCACGAGTATTTCTTTGAAGCAGTTGGCATCTGGGGTATTCATAAGCAGTCCGCAGCAGAAGCTGTACATCCAGAAGCCCACTGTAGTACAGTGATCTGCACCACAATTGCCACAGGTAGATTCAGAAAAAGGATAGGAAAGCTCATCATAATGACAGAGATGCAAGTGTGAACACACACCTACTGTTTTCCTTTGTGTTTAGCCAGAGGAATATTTCTGAGTACAGAGGAAGGAGGAAGAACTATGTTTCCCTCTCATTTTGCTTTCTGTTTTATTTAATTTCAAATCTAAAGGCAGGCCACTGAAGTATACAATGGAAATAAGTTTTTAAGAGGCTGAATTACTTCACATCCTTAGCTTTTGGATTTCGATGAGTTTTACCATTTTGCCATACCTTATACAGTAGCTGCAGGGTCCAGGACTCCTATTGTCATGGAAAAATAAAGGCCTCATTTAATTGATGGAGCTACAGTGTGTGATGTGTTTGTTAGTCTAACACATCTGCTCTTTCTGTCAGCTCTCAACGCCAGACACTGCTGAGTGTTCTCTGTCAGGCTGCATGTAGAGGCAGTGGGTCAGAGCTATACAGTGCTCTCCAACAAAAGAGGAAAGGGTCAAAGAAAAATTTGTGTGCTGCAGGGACTAAGTGACAGGAAAAGAGATACTTTCAGCAGTGACTGGGAAGTTATGTGATTAGCATGTGATGGGCAGCTGGCCCTTAACCACTGGCTGCATAAAGATGACTGACTTTCAGGGAGACTCAGACCTATTAAATCTGACAAAAACAGAGCTGAGAGGATGCTGATTTTAGTTACCAGGCCCACATTATGCACAGTTCACTTATCATTAGGAGACGTTAAAAGTTTACAGTGGATCAAGCAGCAGCAACACTTCTAATAACCATGTCTACTTGGACCAGCTCCCTGGCTGGGTAGGGGCAACCTCTGCAGCCCCCTGATTTCCCTCAGGACCCAACAGTCCCATGCCATTGCCCTTCACCATCCTCCAGATCCCTTGGAGCACCAAGAGTCTCCAGCTGCAGCTGCTGGAACCATGACTCAGCACCTAGGAGTGCCACAGCTGCAATTTAATTGTCCAAGAGTTTTATTTTTTTCACTTGGAGGGATGTATAGGGAGAATAAGGAAAAAAAAAAAGGAAATTTTTGAATGATGAGTAGCTTTAAGATCCAACACATTATTTTTCTCGAATTGTTAAAAAAGAAATCCACCGAAAAATACAGAAATAAAGAGTTCAGTTGTGTTTTTATGATAATAAAGGAATTCTGCAGTTTTGACATGCAAAGAGATTTGTTAAGTTTGTAGCTGTCAGCTGATCAAAACAGAAATTAAATGGACTGATTTTGATGAATGTTTACTTAAAATTTACAGATAGTTTCTAGCTTTCAGTAACGAAGCAAAATTTTCTTTGCTTTGGCTCAGTTTTTTTGTCACCCAGTTTTAATTAGGTAGAACTTAGATTTGTCAATCAGTTGTCTCATGAAAGTCAGTGGAGGGATACAATGAGTGAGTATCAGGTAGTAAGTCTCAAAAATCCACACTTTTATCAAATAAAGTGCCACCACTGGAGTATCTGTCTATTTACACTCACTGTTCATGGAGCCTAGACGACAGATAACTAGGTCAGATTTTGATTAATGTTTAGATGGCAGAATTAGATAAAATAATTCCTACCTCACTTTCAAGGTGATAAATTTCATATTTTCAATTGCATTTTATTTCCCTAGTTCATCCTGACTAGCAGTTTGCTTGGACATGGATGTCACCAAAAATTTGATGCCTGTTTCTTATTGCCTTTTATTGCATTTGCTTTTCAAACACTGATTTATTTTTGCCTGTAATTATTCAGTGGCTTCATAGCAGAATCATGTAACATCTTTAAATATTTAAACACGATAAATACTCTGGAAGGATTGATTTCTTTCATTGTACAACTGAAATTTTACTGCCATCTGTCTAAGAATGAAGAATACCAGGACCTTGCACTATAAGAAAAAAATTGTCTAATTGTTTTTACCATTCTGCTGAGTCTTAACTGTTTCTTTGAATTTCTATGAGACTAAATTTGGTCTTCACTTAATTTTAGTTTCAATGATATACATTGATTTTCCTTCCTCTATATATAAGCATGCCTAAGCAGAGAATGTAGTTCAATAGATTTTACAGCTCTATAAGAAAACAAAGTCACATAGCAACCATAATGTTCTCAAATATGTGAGAAAAGTCTGTAAACAGCCTTCTTCTCCAGTGGCTCATTCCTACCATTAAGATAAGATATTCCTCAGTGAACACACAGAAAGTATATTTTCTTGAGAGTCTGAAAATAATAGGATTCACATCATTATGATGCATTTTAGCAAAGTAATGGGAAATAAAGAGCAGAAAAAGACAACGTATGGCATTGATTACAGTTCTAAAACCTTAAAGTATGAAAAAAAGATGGGAGAGGGAAAGCTTACTCTGCCTTTTATTTAATTTTTTTTCAGAATCTGGTGAAAGTGAAAGAGTTCTGGACCTCATGTACTTCCTTACTTTGATTTACAGGAAAGAAAAACACAATGTTTTTTGTCTGACTTTCTTTTTTGTTCCTTCTTTCTTCTGTAAAGAGAAATGGTATTTAATTTCAGTCTGAGCTTTGGCATATTGCAACAGTTGTACATGATTTTTTACCAATTGCTAGAGCTTTTAGACCAACAAACAAACAAAAACCTGTTTCAGAAACAAATTCTGAACCTTAAAAAAAGAGTTCTGACTAGTCTCTGATTTGAAAGAAGTTTGTCTCTGACCAGAATCAAGTTTAATTCAGAGAATGAGCACATCAACTCATTAGTTTAAACATGTTTCACTGCAATAGACTCTCTTATATTTTCACTTTCAAGCAAAAGTCAATATATATATGCATTGCAAGATAAGATACTTGGGTGTTCAATATAATTGCACAATTTGCTAACAAGATATTTTAAAGAACTGTGATGAGAAATTTAAATGCAGGTAATCTGAGAGCTTTATGTAATATGACTTCATTTTAGCTCTCCAGAATAAAGCTAACCTCTGTCTTCTAATACTGAGAAGCAGTTTTTGATTCTTGAAAATGAGTAGTTCAATTTCATTGAAGTGTTTACATGGTGAATTATTTCTGCTTAGTTTTGGCTTACCATAAGAACTAAAAATAAATAAAAAGTCCACATCAAATCCCTACAGAGTGGTTTATTGTGCATCACAGCATAGCTGTTATTTCACATGGGCTAGTAAGCTGATTTGCATAATACAAATTTTAGCCCAGTTTTATAATGAATTAACTGCGTGAGTGCAGTGACCCACAACTGGCTACACTACTAGAGTTCAGTAAAAGTGGTGACATACTACATTTCCTTGTAGCAGCTCAGTTGAATTGCAAATATAATAGCCAAGGGCATGTTTTTTTCTGAAACGTCTGGGAACACCATCACTAGTGCAAATGATCCTTTAAGCATATTTTTTTTTTTACTGGTACTTTATTGTTGCCTTTCAAATTAATTTTTTTTCTTCTATTTTCTATGTATTTGTTTGGACAGCAAAATTAACAGGATAAGTACTCAAACATTATTTGATGGTGATGGGTCATTAATACTCTTAATGCATATATTAGTAGTTCTTCTTCACTATATATGAAAAAGTGAGCGTATGTTTGGACCTCTACAACACGACAGAAACCAAGATTCACTTATCATAGTCCACATGAAACAAGCCTTTAACTCTCTGACAACACTTCCTGACATTTATAGCACAGCTCCTGAGGGCCTTAATGACCATCATGTCAAGCTGAATCTACTATTAATATACCTCACAAGTAAGGAGTAAGTATTATGGTTTTTATTCCTGAGTGAGAAAAGTCCATATTTCATAAGGAGCTTGAGTCTAACTGAGTTATTAAAAGGTTCCCCATAAGGAAAGAAACAGTCATTCTTTTTTCTTCTTTTTCTTCTTCTTTTTTTTTTCTTTGCAGTTTCTGCCTGCTGAATTTTTCTTCTCTTGAAAAGAAGTGATCTGCATTTAAATTAAAATACTAATCAGATAGCTAGCCCAGACTGTCTATTATTTTACAAGGTTGTGTAGACAGCATAGATATCATCCAAGGTTCATCTTCACATGGAACCTCAAATATATTTAGCAGGACTTTCATATTTTCATGATGATATTAGGCAAGAATTTACTTTTTTTTTTTTTTTCTTTTTTTTTTTTTAATATTCAGGACCTGATTCTAAAGAGATCATGACACAGAACACCACTTACACAACAAGCAAGAATTGGAGAGAAAGGTTTCCAGAAGTGATAGATCATTTTTGGTCATTTATTTTGGATCCAGATCTGGCACATTCACAGAGTCACTGGATAGTTTTCATTGGAAGTGCTCCCTGCTCTTCATCTGCTCTACCCCCCTGCTCAAAGCTATATCAAAGAACTTGTTCAGGACTTGTCCTCTCCAGGTCTGGAAATCTGTTTCCAAGAAGCTAAATCACCACACAATAAACCCTAAACCTCCTTGACATTCATCCTTAATGCAGATCTTCTAACCAAATACCCAAAGTAGATGCATCCCAAAGTATGTGTTCCTTCTACAGATCTTGTTCAGATAGGGTTTCTCCTGTGTATATAAAGGCTAGGATTAATACAACCTACTATTGTGCCAGGCACCCTTTGCTATCTCTTTAATCAGTGAACTGAAATTCAGCGCTTCTAGGGCATGATTCATCTGAGTGTACAGTAGATTTCTAATATAGGCCAGATGAATAGTGCCCCAGGGTGTCTTTTTTTGCTGAATCCATTGCCAATAAAGGGATCCTGGGGAGATTAGCTCGGGTGTAGGCATGTACACATCTGAAATTAGGTGAGATAAATTTTATCTATGGACTTTTCCTGAAGTGATATCAAAAGAATTACCTGTCAAATGCAGGCTTACTGGGTTATGGTGAATGGGTTGTGTGTTACAGGTTATAGGTGAACTTGATGTCCTTTCAAAAAGGGTACTGTAGATTTTCTGAATTGACATTATATCAGTGAATCCTCTTACCTTTTTTCATTTCCATGTAAAAATTTTTATGAAATAAGCACTTCTTATAGTTAATTTTTTTATATGGAATAATTGAAGAGACATATAGCATGTGACTGGAATTATTTTCACAATACTGAGTATGTAATATGTCATTATTCACTGTCTGTTGGAAGAATGAATTTAAACAAATTAATTTGCCTCTTGTATCTTTTCCTGTCTTCATTTCAGACTGCATAAGTGAGGACTGAAATAGATGAGAAGAGAATCTTTTGAGCAGTGCATGCTAGTGAGGAAATATAAACATTTTGTTTACAGTATGACAAGTGTGATAGTGTTTTAAAAGCAGAAAATGAGCTGGTATTGGTAAGTCAATCTATACCTTTCTTTTTCCCCATGCAAAACCAGAGGTTTAGGTAAGTTAATATCTGAGTGAAGAATGTAGTACACGTTCTCTTCAAATGCCTAAATAACCAAGAATTTTAGCTAAACTGGAACAGTGGAGTTAAAGTTCTTGTATATGGCTTTTAACAGTAAGGGAAATAAAGGATATTATAAGGAACTCATAGATAGTAAATGGAGAGCCTGAGGAGAACTGTTTACTTCAAAGGAACAGGAGACCATGAAATTTCTAGTGCAGTGGCAGCCGGCACTACCTGATGTATCACATACGTGTCTCCACCGTGCTTCATGAAAAAGCTGCTCAGTTTGCGTCATCGCATGGCTCCTACAGTCCCTGATAAACCTTCTTCATTCCTTAAAAGCATTCCCCTCTTTACAAGAAACTGCAGCATTAGCTGTTTTGGCATGCATTCCGGGCCGTAGACTGGGATCTGTGAAGTTTACTGAACGGGAGCTAATGCTTATCTGAAAAGCTGTATGAATCACATGAGGCTTTTAACCTTCTATAACTGCAATTGCCACAGAGATTACCATACTGCCATTTATGTAGGAGGAAAAATAACTATTTACAGCACATTTTTAGTTACATAAATTACATTTTTGTCCAAGGTTAGATATTATGAGAGTTAAGGACCTACTTTTCCCATCAAATGCATTTAGAGTTGTTGAGAATCTGTCAATCCCCCTCCCTCATTTTAACGGATTGCTGCTCAAAAATTACTTCTGGTGATCTGGTCGACTATTATAAACATATTCAACTACATCTTTAGTTTGAATTAAATTGAGGTGTGAGGGTTTTTTTGTTTTATTTTGGTTTAGTTTTTAAAATACTATCTTGTGACACTCTTCTCATACATAGAGCAACTCTTGCGCCAACCTGGGAAAGCAGAACCTAACTTTAGGTGGTTTATGTTGTTGTTAGCATTTAGCAGTTCAGGTGCTATACATGTCAAAAACTGATTCATTCTGTTGGTACTGCTAGAACTGATGCAAGTAGTGAATCTCTCAGGATTTTCACATCTTTATTTCCTTCATAGTTAAAGCCAATGATTGGTGACAGCTTTGTCAGCTCATCACATAATGTCATTGGAAATTCCATGTGGCTGGCTGATAGTAAATTTTCCCTTTCATTTGTTAGAGGGTTCAAGCCAATAGAAGACTGAAGAGAAATAATTGTTTTATGCAAGTTTCTAGTGAAAAACGTGTAAATGAAAACAGCCTTTTTTTTTCCTCTCCCAATACCTTAACCCATTTTTAAACTGTTGACTACTTAGGAATACTGAAATGAAATTTTGGAACCAGAATCTAAACACAGAAATGCAACAAGTCTGTGAGCACAGAATTCCTATTGCACTGTTTTTAAAGCTTCACAGACAGCACTGAAAATACTTCATTTTAGCTTCCACGCTCTCTCATGCTGTGATAGTTTCCTTGTTCCTTATAGGCAGGTCATTCTACATATTTCCCACAGAATTCCCACAGAGGACCTTTGACACATTCATGAAGTTACAAAAACATTTGGATGAGCCAGTCTACAAAAATGAAAAAACACACTAAAACCTTCCTGAGTAAAATAATATGAAAAAACCATCAAAGGCAAGTCGCTTACCTTTGTAAGACTGTCTTTAAAATTTCCCTATTGTAGGTCTTTGTATAGTGCCCTGATGGTCACAAATTACGTCTTTAAAAAGCTTTATCAAAAGCAAAAGTTGTTATGCTAATGTATGACATACAAGAGTCAGCAATAACATGTGGATACCAGTGCATGTTTCTTTATGGTGATTGAGTGTCTTAGAAACAACATCTCAAGAGACCTGGGCAAGATGAAGAAACACCTTTAATGTCTGGAAAAGTGTAAGTCCACAAGTGTGCCACAATATTCAGCTTTAAGTAATTCAAGAACAACCAGTGTAGTACTCGAAGGTACCCTAGGCTCCTAGTCTTGGAGAGTGAAAGAATATGCTGTAATGGGGAAAATTCTAAAGTCTTCAACAACAGGATGCAAAAAGCTTTCAAAAGTGATATTTGAACCCAACTGAGTATTGTAAGCAAAATACTAATTGTGGTGCTACTAACCATGTAAGATTGTAAAAAATGTTTCACCTAATATATATATATATAAAAATGTATGTATATAAAATATGTATAAATATATATGTAAAAAGTATATGGCATGTATTTCTACATTCTATCTGCATGGATCATACAACTATCCTGGTATGAATCTGTTGAATACTGTGTTCTCTTAAAACACTTGCTACTGCTTTAGACAGCACCAGGTGTGATCTATTAATCTGAACTGTAAGACAACAATCCAATTTTTAATCTTTGACCAAAAAAAGGATTAATGTTTGTTTTAATCAATACCTTTCTGTGGAGGATGCATTAGGATATGGATTAAGATAAGGAAATGGACCTGTTGGAGGGAGTCCATGTTTAAGGCCATGAAGATGATCACAGGGATGGAACACCCCTCCTATGAAGACTGGCTGAGAGAGCTGGGGTTGCTCAGCCTGGACAAGCGGAGGCTCCAATAAGACCTTATAGTAGCCTTCCAGTACTTAGATTAGATATTAGGAAGTAGTTCTTTATTGTGAAGGTGGTGACATGCTGGAACAGGTTGTCCAGAGAAGTTGTGAAAGTCCAGTCCCTGGAAGTGTTTAGGCCAGGTTGCATGGGACTTTGAACAACCTGGTCTACTGGACAGTGTCCCTTTCCATAGCAGAGGAGTTGCAACTAGATGATGTTTAAGTTCTTTTCCAAACCAAACCATTCTATTATTCTATGATATAGTGTTATTAGTTATAATTGCTGATCTCTCAATCTTGTTATTTCTAATTTGGCCTTGGTAGACCACAGTTTATTAGGAGCCCTTGCTTTGTATTTCCCCTGTGTCTTCAGGTGAAAATATGTTCCATTATTGCTAGCACTTATTCAGACATTAATTGTTGTGGCTCAAAATACAGAAATCTTGAAAAGCCAAACTTTAGAAAGAGGAAAGAAGGAATTATTCTAAGATAGTAATTTCAGCATCTGCATTTTTTCTTATTTTCTTCCTCAATTTATAAGTTTATTTTTTCCTCCAGGAAAAAAAATGAGAGAACTCTCAGCGGATTTTTTTATTTTCCACCTTATCAAGAAAGAAGTAAACTTTAGTCAGAGAGCAATCTGCCTTTAAGAATGAGAAAAGTCATAGAAACATCAAATCACAGAATCACAGAATTACAGAATATTCTGAGTTAGAAGGGACCCACAAGGATCATTGAGTCACCACAATGTCACTGATCACCGCAGAAAAGTTCAGTGCCTGCCCCTCCTCTTCCCCTCATGAGGAAGTTGTATGGAGTTGTATGAGGAAGTTGCCATGGAGTCTCCCGTTAGTCTCCTCTTTTCCAGGACCAATTGTCCTCAGCTGCTCCTCAAGGCCCTTCACCATCTTCGTTGCCCTCCTTTGGACACTCATTAATAGCTGAATATCTTCTTTATATTGCAGTGCCCAAAACTGCACACAATATTCAAGGTGAGGACACACCAGTGCAGAGCAGAGCGGGACAATCTCCTCTCTTGACTGGCTGGTGATGCTTTGCCTGATGCCCCCCAGGACACAGATGGCCCTCCTGGCTGCCAGGGCACTGCCGACTCATATTCAACTTGCCATCAACCAGGACCCCCAGGTCCCTTTTCCGCTACTCTCCAACCTCTCATTTCCCATTATATATGAAAAGAATGATAGAATCATTAAGTTTCAAAAATACATCCAAGATCATCAAGTCCGACCTTCGACCAAATACCACCACACCCACTAAACCACATCACAAAGTTTTATAATTTCTGCCTGCTTTGCAGAAGAAAGTTTAATGTCTTTGTATAGCTTTTCATATCTCTTACTAAAATCATGGTTTCTTAAAGCTGTGCACAGATAGGATGGTATTCACACTTATTCCAACAGGTTTAGTTTATTTTAGTTGGGAGCTTTTCAGACATCATGATATCTGATGCTCCAGTCAGTGCCTTGATTTAGAGAACCCTAAACCATGATTTATTAGTAATCTTTGTATGATTTATGTAATTTAAGAAATGTGATGGAATGAGATTACAGGAAGATGCTGCTGTCGCAGTAGTCTTAACCATTATGATTTATCATAACAACACTGATTAAATAATCAAGCTCTTGAAAGAATATTACACTAAGAAATTGTCAGAGACAAATTTCTGTTAGAATATTATTTTTACTTTATTGCAGTTGGATTTATTAAGAAATTTTTTTAATTTCTTAAGATATAACTGTTAGTCATGGCATATTATATGTCACTGACAGATGGTCATTGACAGATGCTAAGAAGTATAAAGGAGGAAGATTTCAATTTTTCAATATTTTTTGTCAATATGTTTAAAACCTGTTTTAGCTGTCTGAGAGGACATATTTCTATACATGTTTTTGTTCCTTTGTGTAGGCAAAAAGAGTGCTCATTTACAGTTTAAAAAGTTAAACTCCTGTCTATTTGTTGCAGACAAGTTATGTGAGAACTACACATCTACATCTCATGATGAAATTCAAACCACATAGCGTGACTTTAGAACAAGGTATTGACTCAGTATTCTAAGTATAATATAAAACACAAATCACTTAAACACATACTAAAAGGACTTGGTGATTTAAGCCTTGAGGAACTTGGTGAAAAGATTGCCCACAAGTTACATGAAAACAAACTTGCCCAGTCATACTCAGATGTCTTTGTTTTGAGAAGATAGGCATCTATGTCCTTCTTGGTGCTCTGAAGAGACTGACATTTAGATAGGTGGGCGTCTGAAATCAACCCAATTTGGATGAGATAGTCATGATCAAGAACAGCAGTAGTGCACAACTTCGGCATAGTGTAAGGGCTCACTCTAGAAGCTGGGAGCTCAGTATCCTAAACACGGTTTGAGCTGAGGGGACCAACATTTTCCTGCTATCAATAAATGTCCATTAGAAATGGACAGACTAAATACAGAGCTGAAAGAACTCCACTTCTGCTGTTTAAGAACCTCTGTTTAGGTTCCTAAATTCTCAGTTGAAGAGGTAGATATCAAGGTCTTCCTGAATAACATGAATTGTCTTCTGGAAAGACTTCAAAATTTTTTCAAAAGCATCAGAAAATCTAGTTTAAAAATGTTCAGTGTCTACTTTAAATTTCCTAAACTCCAATAATGCAAGTTCTTTGATAGGATGATGTATGCCATCCTAAAATTGCTGTCTAAGGTAAACAGATAAACAGTTTCCGCTGGAGGTACTTATCTCTCTTTATTGACTATGAAGACCTGAAGTTAAGTGGAGTGAATTTTGTGCACTTAGGTAAACCCCCTAAAATTTCAGTCAGATACTGTGAAATTAGACACTCTTAATTTCTGTTGCGTGCTGACTGCTTAAATATTTCACCCAAATTACAGTGATTCTGTGAAGCAAAAATGTGTAAGAATAACAAGTGGTGAAGTGGGAGTGCACTTGTACCATTTGCTCTCATCACTCTGTTGTCATTGCATATTTCAGTACATTGGACTGACTCCTCTTTTTCAAAGGAAGAAGAGGTGCTGTCTGCCTTTCAGGTCTGTGATCATGACACTCATTCCAGAAGTTTAAAGACTTGATTTCTGTGTCCCTTTCAACAACTACTGTAAGAGTCAGACCCATATTTTTCAAGTACTAGACTTTCTGACTAGAGGCAACAGTCTGATGGGGTCAGACTCTTTGGTCAATATTTGAACGACATGCAAGAGTGGTCTGGCAATGAGAATCTCTGCTCGGTTAACAGGTGAAGCAGACACCCTCCTATAAAGGAATTTTAGTGGTGCTTATGCATCATACATTAAGAGAACAAAATACACAAGCATCCTTCAAGTTTCTGTTTAACTCTCAGCTGAAATGTGAAAATGGAACTATTTAGATTTAATTCACTCCTTAGAAGTTATTTATTGCTATGTTTCATGGCAGCTGACCTCTGATATGAAAGAGTGTTGCAAATCACTCTTCATGAAGAATAAATAAAATATTTCTAATGTAAAATAATTTTAATTAATTTTAACTTCACTTTATAATAAATTTTCCCTCATTTAATATATGACTTCTTCATTCTTTTTATAAATTATATTTTTTAAGAGGGAAAAGTAGAGCTAGGCCTTGTTGGGTCATTCAGACATAGTAAAGTGATTTTTTTTCCCCTTTTGTTCAATGTTATTCTATTTTATAATCATAATGTTTTGTTGTGCCACCTGAATATCCAAAAGAAGTTCAGTCTTCAAAATATTGTGACAAAATCTTAAGTAAAAAGCTGCCAAAATGAAATAAACTAATGAAGTAGTCATCAGTTTCTTAACAGTGTTTAAGGACTGGTTCCTATCATAAGTAAAATTTTCTATTTTTGTTGTAATTGCTTTTGTGAAATATTGTGTCCTTTTTGTTCCTCATTCATCCCTGATTTTATCCAGACCACAAAGAAGCAACTGTAAGCCTAAAAAAGGCAGCTAACATTTTCCTGGTCACTGAATACTTATGAATTCTGATTTATTATTATAACATTTAAACATATAAACATTCACCTTTGCATACAAATACGAGAGAATAATGAATAAAGGTCTGCGATTATTTTTGCAGGATTTAAAAATATAACTTTAAAATTTATTCAAAATGTAACATTTTGCTTGCCTTCTATGTCACTGAATAATAAGGACATCCAGTGTATTTAAAAACTACTTCCAGTAGGATTTTTTCTTTTTGTTTGAAAAAATTTAGCTTTCTTCTTTATTATTCTACCTTAGGCTATGGTTTTCATCAATAAACTGGAAATCTTTGATCAAAGGAAATTTCTAAAAAGCTGTGAAAATTATTTTGATAAAAAATAAAATTTACCAGAGACTTCCTAAGAAATGCATATTCAAATTGTTCTTTTTCAAGAGGCATTACCTTATAGCTACTTTCCCTATAATATACATATTGATTAGAGAGCTATTGTGTTTCACTCTGTTTAGTATTTCACTAATCTGGTGAAGCAGGGAATAAATAATATGGATCAATTCAATTTGTGGAAAGTCAGTTTATACAGAGGATGCCAAATGATAGAAATTATCCTCTGTAGTGTATTGAATACCTCATTAGTAACTCTTCAGAAGATTTTGGATCTCTTAATTCTTACTTGCCTCATATTTTGCTGCTGTCCTTTTAACGGTCCAGAGACTCCATCACTAATTATTCCTTATCACCTATCATCTGGCACTTCAAGCCCTACCTTCCTTTATAGAAAAACGGAGAGCCTTTTAGGAAAATTTTTCTGACAGTGTGTACTTAAGAAGAACCATTTACTTCTTCTTTTGTCTTTTCAATAACTGACAGAAAAACTTTTCCAATTTCTCTTTTGCTGCCTTCAGATGTCAGAGTTAGGTTTGAATGGTCTTTCTCCTGGGATTTATTAAAATAAGTACATCTTTCTACTTATCCTCTCCAGTGTCTTCTCTGATGGGTTTCTCTCCATCTTCATTTTCTCGCTCATAATTCTTACTTCTCCACAATATGTGTCTTGATATTCCTCACGAGACTTTCCCTATGAGGACACCAAAAATGTCACATGGCAAGCTTTTTATAAAGAAGAGGGGCTCCAGTGCAACTAAAGTAAAATGTAAATCCAGCAGTATCATTAATGTTAATGGTTTTCACACATAAGTGTTTCACACTAAAATCATGGTAAGGTATGGTAAAATTAGGAGTTGTTGGTTGTATAAAGTCATGTTTGTCCAACCTTATAATCTTATGTAATGAGGTGACTAATAAGAGGACAGTAATGAATGTTGTTTCCCTTGGCTTTAGTAAGGTGTTTAACACTTTCTTCCATAACATCTTCATAGATAATTTGATAAATTGTAGATTAAATAAGTGGGCAGTGACATGGATTGAAAACTGGTTGAATAAGTGGGCCCAGAGGGTTGTAATCAGCAGCACAAATTCCATTTAGGGACAGGTCACCAGTGGGCCAATACTGTTCAGCATCTTCATGAATGACCTAGGTGTTGTGACAGAGTGTAGTCTCAGCAAGTTTCCAGATGATGCAAAACTAGGAGGAGTTGCTGATACACCAGAGGGGTGTGCTGTCATTGAGAGAGACCTGAACAGGTTGGAGAACTGAGCAAAAGAAAAATCTCATTAAGTTCAGCAAAAAGATATGAGAAGTCCTACCCCTGGTGAGGAAAAACACCATGTATCAGTAAGCACGGAGTGTATGTGTGTGGGTGTGGGTGTGTGTGTGTGTGTGTGTGTGTGTGTCCTCAGGGAAAAGACAACAAAAAACATCCCAGGCTGGGAGTGAGTGTCCTAGTTCTGGCCAGGACAGAGTTCATTTTTGCAGTAGCCAGGACCCAGAGCTTATTCTATACTACCTCATGTCATTACCGAGGGTGTCAGGGGGAAGAGGTCTCTCTGGGTTGCACAGTGTGGTGGAAGGAATGGTCAGGGATTGTTAGGGGGTTCCACAATGAGCCATAATGTGTGAATCATTTGCCCTTTTCTTGTACGTGCTTTTATTAATATTGTTACTGTTACTGTTCATATATATTTTTTCACTGTTGTGTCCAGTAAATTGTTCTTATCTCAAACTGTGATCTTTACCTTTTGTGCCTCCAATTCTCCTCTCCAGCCTGTCACAGGGAGAGGGGGAGAGGGAAATGAGCAAGCAGCACATGGTTTGGAGCGTTTCAGTGAGAGCACTAAATGGGGGAATACCATTTCTAAACTGTGACAGTGGGAGCAGTGCCACAGTGGGAGCAGGTCAGGTGATATGATACTTCTCCTCTACTCAGCAGTGTAGAGACACATCTGGAGTGCTGAGTCCTGTCCCTCACATAGAAACTGACATATTGCAATGAATTTCACTACATAAAAAATAAATTATAATTTTTTATAGGATTTTTACAACCACCAGATACCTCACAATATTTTTCTACATGTTTTTCTCATTGTTTTATTTACTTAAACTCTCCATTAAGCTATAAAATCTCATTTGCCCTTGAAATTCGTAGTTCTGTATAGATTTTCAGCACATTAAGTTTCTGTGGTTTCTGAGTGAAGCTACATAATACTGAAGATGACCTTTTTTGTTTTAATGACCCCTATTTTGTACAAAAAAATTGTTCCTTCACTAGAAGTGTTCAAATACCTATGTACCTGACTGTACACATGCATCAGGTGTGTACTGAGGCAAGTGTTTCAGTTGTTTAATCAAATAAATTGCATGTAAAATCTCTACTTGCATGATTATGGGCAGAAGTATCAAAAGTCCACTAAGCTGTTAAGTGTCATCCCATGTGTTTTAAAGAACCCTTTAAAATTGTATTTTTTGTATGGTCAGTAACAGGTGATTCAATAAAAACTGCACATTAATTTTCCTATTTTGAAGTTTAAACTATGTCAAGTGTAAATAAAGCATAGAATACCACAGACTGAACTATTTTCAGTGAAGATCTCAAAACTGCACTCTTCTAATAAATTTTTCTAGAGTTGAGCTGTTGGTTATGTGTCTCTCTCTTTCTCTCCATTCGAAAATAGTCAAGTCTTCTTTGGATTATACTGGTGTAAAAGCAAAGCAAGACTAAAAAACAACTTTACTCATGAGCTGTTGCTTTAAAAGACAGCTGTCCAAGAGGGACAGTGGAAGACAAGCTGAGCTACAGTTAAGCCTCAGACTAGACCTGCGAACACTGGAGAAGTTACTGGACTTACACTTGGCTCTAAGCATCTTTTACTGAGTGTAGTTTAATATCTAGACCCATTTGTAGGCAGATCATTTGATTGATTAATTCAAAATGCTGATTAACATCTTGGCATTCAAGACCTGTCAGAAAGGGCCATCCTGCCCTGCTTACAATGAGGAATCTTTAAAAGTTGCACTCTGCAGCAGAAGTCTGAGCATAACTTGGAAACAAATCTAGGCAGATTTAAATCTGAATAAGTGGTAAATACATGGAGGGATTCTTCTTCAAGAAGGAACTGCCTACCCAATTCACCAGATAAACTTTACCCTTCCTGAACTAATAGAGCCCTGAACCCTACCCAAAATACCTTACTTTTCAAAAGTGACAATTTTTTTGTCCCTCTCATTATTACAAAAAAGGAATGAAATCTCTGAATTTATACCCTTTATTATCACCTTCGGGAATGATACTTGTGTCAAGAACACTTTGCCAAGATGTAAACCACCAGGAACCCTGAACAGCTATGGTTTTCTGAATTTGAGTGTGTGTGAAGTCAGTAACAAGAGCTCTGAGTGCAGTAGGTAGTGTATGAGAAAACATGAGAAAGCTCTCAAATAGAGAGACATAGGAATAGGGAGGGCTCCCTCCTTTTTCTTTGCTCCTTGCTGCACAAGGTAAGAAGTGTTTGAATTCCATAAGAGAAAGTTGAAAGCTGAAGACCTCCCCTTCTCAGACCTATCCCTGTGACTACAATCTAACACTTGTTTCCCTGATGCTTTCCCAGAATAATGAATTTTGCATTTCTGGTTACACAGAAACTCAGCCTCAGGAGATGCAACACTAAGTGCCTCACTCCGAATATTCATGGCACAGTGGTTAGGTCACTCTCGAGGGTGATAGGAGAGGTAGATTCAGTCCCCTGTAAGATGATCAGGGCTGGGAATGCAAACCTCTCATTTTCTCAGTGAGCACTCAAACCACTAGACTATTAAGAATAAGATGGTGTCACCTTTACCTGATAACTTTCTCAGAAAAGGGCTAAAATGCTCTGGGTCCTCAGCGGATGGAAGCACCTAACATTTTCTATTAATTTTCTATACTCTCAGTGGAAAGATAGGCACTAAAAATATGACTGGATTTCCCTCTGCTTATCTTCAGAAGCACTCTCTCTCTCTTTCCACTATGGTAGGCAAACTTCAGCCCCCTTCTAGGACCAAACAGAATTTTGTGCATAACATCTAAATTAAGCACCTAAATGAAGTGCACAATATTATATCCAGGAAAATGAAATCTCTTCAGACATACCTACTATGTGAGAAGAGTGACATTTGAACTTATTTTGCCAGCACAACCTTTGGGGAGTCCTGTGCTGAGACATGCAAGTACAGCAGAATCACTTTTGACCCTGACCAATACTGAGCTGTTCAAACTCACTTTGCTTGGGTCTTGCTAGCTCAGGCATTTCCTGCCCCATACCCTATTGAGTGAGAAGCCTGACGATAGTGTTTGATACCAGGAGTTAAGCATCTAAATCCATACTTACGTACGAAAGAAGTAATGAGTTATGCAGAGGCAAAGGGCAGCCAGAGCCCCTGTCAACTTAATGAATATTTGGGGTACAAATGACCTCTGAAAATCAGGCCATTTATTTTAGCATCTAAAAATAGATTCAGATGTTTAATTTTACATATTCAGGTTGGAAAATTTTGGCTAGAGAGTAAATTAATTGCCTAAGGTCACACAGCAAGTCAATGTATAATGAGAAAGTAATAATGAGTGAAGAAAAAAAAAAGTATTTTTAATCTCAGTGGATTTATTGAATCCCAAAACCCTTTTAATAAAACTAAAAGTGTGCTTGAATATATCTCTGTATTTTTTTTAATTGTGGCTTAGCATCATTATTTAAAATGTATTTTTAAAAAATAAAAACATTATTTTTCTGCATATTTAACCCTGATTGGTGGTATCTTCTCACTGGTATGAAAACAAAAGTTTCAGTCAAACCTTCAACTACAGATATTTTGTTGCATAGGTAGTTAATGAACGAGATATTTGATTACAAAGGGATAAGTAACCTCTCTGTAGCCTGCAATTAACATTTAACTTGATACGGTCAATAAGCCAAAGGAAGGGAGAGTAAACTGAATGAAAAGGGTTTTTCTCTCATTAGGGGTTCATCACACACACATGCTACCAAAGAACACTGCTGCGATTGGCGATTTTGTTTGCTGATTTGTATAAAGCTAAGCTTTCATCTGGTCAAAAAGAAATAGAAGAACCCACTTCACTCTCTGAAGAAAAACAATATTTTAAACCATTCAGATTTCAAGTGTGTGAACATAATTTATAACAGTCAAATGCATTATTAGGCAATAATGATATCTCAGGAAGTTAGTCAGTCTGTTCCTGCTAAAATCCTGTGAGACTACAGTGCCTAATTCCCTCACATGCTTTCTAGTTTTAATGAGTTCTTGCTTGCACACAGACACAGCAAATGGTATCTGCTATATCCTTTTCATGCAAATATAAGCTAAACCCTTAGTGATGTATTCTGATTCAAAATATATAAAATATCTGTCTAAAGCAGTTATGTAGTTCAAAGTCAACTGCACTGTGCCATTTTCCTGGTGCACAGAACTTCTCAAAGCTGTTTGTCATAAGCATAGCAATAAAGTGAGAATGATCCCCACGTTAAGGTTTGAGGTTTAGAAAATACATGCTGGATTTCTTTTGCTGCTGCCAGCTTCCTGCATTACCTTGACCATAAAGACCACTCACTTTCCTCAGCTTGAGGAGAAATTTGAGTCTGCAAGATTAACTTTCTCTTGGGTTTAAGGTGAATTTTCCTGCTATGAAAACTATTCTAAGAGAAAATGAAAACAGACAAAAGCCCAAACTGCTAATTTCATGAAAACCTAGCCGATAGTATTAGGCAAATGAAGAATAATATATGTCATAATTCTCTATTAGGATTCTGGAAATATGCCCTTTTCCAGTTCATTTCTCTGGTCCTTTTTTCTGTATTTTTTGCCAGTGAAATCTTTTCAAAATTTCTTCTTTGTTGCAGGACTCATCAGGATGGATTCCACTCTTGGGAAGCAATTGGAATCATACTGGGCTAAAGGATCATTTTTTTATACTGGACTTGCCACACAAAAGATATGCAAACGGTCTATACTAATCATTATCTAAACATTTAAACATTATACGTACTGAAGGAAAGTACAAGAACTGCTACTTACTATTTTTCAGGTTCACATAATTGGACTTTTCATCAAGG
Source organism: Pyrocephalus nanus (assembly GCA_038380795.1). Lineage (NCBI taxonomy): Eukaryota > Metazoa > Chordata > Aves > Passeriformes > Tyrannidae > Pyrocephalus > Pyrocephalus nanus. Next base: position 38,842,471 of record CM076260.1, read on the forward strand.
TCATGAAGATCTAACAGGTAGGCTATGGGCAGGTTCCTCCGGACTTAAACTAATAGCTGCATTGAGACATTGGTCTGTGTTGAATTGTGTTTGTGGAACAAATTATTGTGTCCCGTGTGGACACACAGACATGAAAATGGACTAATTTTACATAAAAATTGCAAAGAAAATTCCATAGGATAGATTTTCTTATGTTCTTAAAAACAATATAAGGTCACAAGCAAATAGATTTATTATTTATTTATAGTAGTATTTAATGTTAAGAGAATGTGTAATTGCAATGTAATAGTAATTACAATATAAATTTAATAATATATTTTGCTATTTAAATATTAACAAAATATGAACAAGTACCTACATGACACTGTATCAAAGTGCAAAGCATTTTTGCTGTCATTATCAGTGAGAGCTTCTACTTTTATTGCTGTTTGATTGTTTTAATATAAAATTTGAGTGTATAGCAAATGAAATAATAAAAAGTTGTTTTTTTTTTTTTTTCCACTTGTCACCACTGCAAACTAAATCTATAAAATGAAAATAAAGATATAAGGATTTTCTTTTTTTTTTGTTCATACCCTACCCCTGAAAACAAATATTCTGAAGGGCAAAAGCAGTCTTAAATTACAGTATCGGCTTTCTTGTGTTTTATGAATTCTACTTTGGGTTTCTAGTGTAAATCTGTGCCTTCAATGAGGCTACACTGATGTATGTATCTCGGAGCGTAATTTGTACACTTTGGCTGAAGAGTGAACCTGCCACAGGAATTTAATTCTGTGGATTGATGTGTAAAAAAAACCAAACCCTTTCTAAGAGTTCTCTGTTTCTGTAGGACTGTCACTAGTAGAAAGTAAAAGCTAGTCTATGTCAGTAAATGGATATTATACTGAATACACACAGGAAAAGTCAGAGTGATGAGTAAAATAGAGGCATTTTTTAGTTGGAGACATTAGAGTAGCAGTTTAGGCTTTCAACTCTATGTGGGTCAATAGCAGTAATTAGTTCTATTCCATTACATTCTCATACTGGTTTGCTCACCATAATACTTTAGTGCATAATATAAGTACTGCATGGTGGAATAAGATAAACATTGTGCTGGTCTGTTTTATTTCAAAGTTTAAGATTACTGCATGCAGTGAACATCCCATTGTTGCCTTTGTTTTTAACCATATTACTATTAAAGGAATGTAAAGACACACCGAGCTGAGATGCAGTTTCAATTAGGCAATACAGGGTGAAGAAGTGTACTTTTTACTAGGTGGGGATAAAGGGGAGATTTTAATTGGCCTTAGTTTCTGTGAGAGTTCACAGTTTTAAGAAATCTTTCATAAAGCTTTTCTTCCCCTTCAGATGAATTTCACCCTCCCCGGTTTTGTGCTGGAAAGACACAGTTCTCAGTTCTTGTCTCCAGACCAGAGCTTAGTTAATCTTCTAGCCAGACTGGTTCCAGGTCACTGAGTGCCTGAGAGAGATACAGTCCATGGCACTGTCCGTGATAGAAACCAGAGGCAGCTTTAGGCAGTGAGGTAATCAGGGGTAAATGCAAGCAAACGGAGTTTGCCCACAGTCACTGTCAGCAATATAGACTTTACCCAGTTCTTGATGCCTTGCCTGAAAGACAAAACAAAACTATGAGATTACCCTGTTTTACCACAGGCTTTAGTCTTGTTCTACTGGGCAAAAACCAGAGGCCCCAGTGCAAAACAAATGTCAGCTTCACTGATAAAATTACAAATGAGAAATTTACCCCGCTTTATATCCTGCAGCTCCTTTTCCCTTTTCTGTATCTTTCTCTCTTTCTCTGCAATCAGCAACAGCACCAAAGGCTAGTAGCACACTGTGCCTTGCAAAGATCACTGCAAGCTGGCTGCCTCTCCAGCAAAGAGGAGTATGCTGCAGGCATGCCTCGCTAACTGGTCCATGCTCCAGAACTTGCCCAGTTTACAGCCAGAGCTGGCAATGGCTCTGCTGTGGTCAAGGTGAAGAAGGAACTGAACAGAGCTAAAACATTTCAATTTAAATAGTACTTTTAATCATTATTACATCAAAAATCGTAATGCCACGTGACTTTGAAATTAATTAGGTTTTTGTTTACCCAGGACATCAATATCTCAAATGTTTTAATGTTTGCTCTGCATTTAGGGCATTGTCAGTTTCCTCATCACTTTTTGATATACAATAATTTATTTAAATATCACATTTTATAGTGGCAAGCAAGGGCAAGTACTTGCTATAATTTAAGGTTTACCACTTTTCAACAGGTGGTAAACCTTCTGAGTTGCCTAGAAACATTTTGGAAGATAGAGATAAAAGTACAAGTAAGTATTATATAATACTTATATATACTTATATATACTTATATATACTTATATAATATGATTACATCAACTGGCTTCCCTTGATCATCCAGGTGGCTTAAGGAAATTGGGTTTGATAAGCAGGACTTTTCTCTCATGGAGCCATGCTGGCTGTAACCAATGACGGTGTTGACTTTCAGGTGTTTTTCAATACTTTCCAGAATAATCTTCTCCAAAATTTTTACCAGACACTGAAGTGAGACAGACAGACCTGTAGTTTCCAGGGTCCTACTTCTTGCTGTTCTTGAGAACTGGGAAAATATTTGCCAGCTTCCAGTCAGGTGAGACCTCTCCGGATTCCCAAGTCTGCTTAAAAATCACTGAGAGAGGATTTGTGATGACATCAGCTAGGTCTTTGTGGATTCTGGGATGAATCTCATCAGGGATCCAACTGGAACAGCAGATCCCATGGAATTTCAGGATCAACTGGGAGTTGATCATTCTCAGTGTTATGGTCTTTCAGCTCAGGGCACTGAGACCTGCTTGGTTCATCATCCGTGTTGAATATAGAGGCAAAGCAAGCATTAAACATCTCTGCCTTGTCTCTGTCCCTGTTTGCGAGGTGACCATCCTCATCCTGTAACGGGACAATGATATTTCTAAACAATTCACATCCGGCTTTTCCGGCAACTCAAATCCATCTACCTGCTGGACAGTATTGGTTTCTCTAGGACCTCTGCTATCAATTCACCAAAACCAAGATGGTTCAGGTACTGCTGTGCAAGGGAAATTAGCAGTTGACTGAGAGCTTTGTGAGTCTCTGAGGGTCTTTCATTCAAATATTTGTCCAGATGGGTCTCATGTGGGAGCTATGTGACAACATGTTCCCCTGTGTGAGCACTCATGCTTTCTGGTTCAATCAACTTGGAAAACAAATGCAGAAATAGCTTTTGGGATAGCTCCCCCTTGGTTTCTCTCAAGATATTTAGCCCTTGTCTTCATGTTCTCCTGGAGCTGATGCAAAAACTTTTAGCGCTTTTTAAATGTTGTGAGAAATGAAAGTTTTACATATTTCTGAGAAGAGCAAGATACATGCTCATCTTTCCTTGCACCAGTGAGCCTATTCAGATTTGCTGCCCTGCGGTAGTAACCATGCTGCTCTCATGGAATGCTAAAAGGTATTTGACAAGCTGCATGTCAGTTAAGCCCATCATTTTAAAAAACCTTCTATACTCATTTTTGATGTCTTATTTTTCTGTTAGTAAAGGGTAAAAAAGCTTTAATATTAGCTTTTTATAGCATAAGCAAAATAAATAAATATAATGAATCAGATACATAGCAACACACTAAAGGCACTAAAGTATGTGCTATTTGATATTATTTAATATTTATAGTATTTGATAACAGCTATTTCCTCCGCAGGAAATGTGAACAAGGAGACCAATGATAACATCCACTGCACTACAGGAGAAGGCTTTCAGTACAGTTTATAAATCACACTGTGCTGTTTGAGGAGCCCTAAAGGTACTATATTGAAAGCCTATAATGCATTAGAAGCCTTTCAGTTTTATGCATTTAATGTTTTTCCTTGGTCTGCTCTGATGTGGAAAATAGGAAGCACAAACTTACTCATTTTGAATGTTTCTAGACTGTGATTCTATTGCTAAAGGTACAATTTTATTGTTTTATTTGCAATACAGGACATATATGTTCAGTGAAAGTCAGTAAAGTAACAAACAGCCATTCAGCCATTGTGTGTTTTGATAGAAGTACACGCAGTGCTCAAGAATTATGGTTTTGTCTAGTTGGTTAGGGATGTCACGTTTCTTGTTTCCTGGATCTTTGCATGTCTTACCCCACCAAACAGACATGAAGGTAAAAGGAAGAGATTGAAAAAAGCAAACTGATGACTTAGTACGGGGAGAAATAATACAGGAAACTGGAACTAACAAAGAAAGTTTGCTTCATACTGAATTTGTGCCATTTTAAGTTTCAGTTTTTTAACCCATAGTATTGGTCTCTTCAAAGGAGTGAAATACTTTATCTTCTTGACAGAACAAATTGAGTGGAAAATTACATAAACCCCTCAGCAGATGTTCTTTCCCACATTGTTTGGGAATTTATCCCCGTTACACAGTTCTTCCAAGGGCCATGCCAAGTTGAATGGGGACAGAAGTAAACTTAAAGATATGTTTAGGTGTGCAGTATGCAAATATTCTCTTACCATCTCCTTATTATTTTTCAGTGCCAGTCAAATTCACCACGATCTTTTATATTTTCTAATATTTTTCTATCAAGAATATCTCTGTGTAGGTGCTAGACGTATTATATCTCCATTGCAAATCCAATAAATGAGAACCTGTTTTTTCTTTCACTGAAGCAAAAGCCAAAGTCCAGACCTCTATAAATTCAGTTTGCTATAATGAATGGGTCTTGGAGTCAAAGCTGTCAGGCAACAAACAACAGGAAAAAATAACCCAATTCCAGTTCCTACCGCCTGCAACATATCTATAGCTGCATAGCATACTAATTTCTGCAAATCAGATGGTATCTTCAAAATTATAATGCACACCAGCGGGTTAAGCATCTGTATAACAATAAGATTTGTCATCCATCATTCAGTGAACAGCATAAGGCAGCTTACTGTCATGTAGTGCCAAGTGACATCTATCTAGATTGTCTGCCTGTCCATCTGACTCTAAACTTTGCTGCAATCTTTGATCCAGTTATTTTTTTCTTAATTATTATTCCTATTATTCTTAATGTTTTGGGAAAGCTTGCACTAAGTTTGTGAATGAAAACAATTATACATTTTAACCAATGCACAATGAAATCTATTCAATAAATATCCATTATCTGTGTTTATTCATTAACAAATATAGAGAATTTCACCAATGAAAGTCCCAGCAGAATAGCAAGAGAGATTTACAGCCTAATCAGAGGGAGATACATCTGCAGCAGAGAAGTGCGTGAAGAGATACACAGGAATCTGGGGAGAAATCAACAATCCCATGCTCTGGGGTGCATTCACAAAGAAATTAAAGACTACCTGCAGAGAAAAATGTCTCAGCTGTTTCCCTGTATTTCCTTGCTCCTAAAAATACATCGTGAATTGGGACAGTGGAAAAAAAAGCCTAAAGAACTGCAACAAGAGATGAATGGTAGTGGAAGTTTCCTCCACTGGGATTAATTAATTAGTCTTCCTTGGCCTACGAGGAATGGCACAAAGCAGATTCATTGGATCTGAGAATTGGACAGAGCCTAATGTTTTTAAATAGAAGCAGCAATTTACACTGGAGAATACTCAGGAGAAACGTGAATTCCTTTTATAACAGATAAATGTTGTTTCTGATGTTTCCAGTAACAGACTTAAAGGAGATGATTTTGGAAATGAAACATTACTTCACTGATTGGTAGCTAGTCTTAAAGGATTCCTGGAACACTGTCTTGAAGTGGTGAGATTACCAGACACATTGGTGCAAAAAACAATGACACCACTACGTGAAAAGGACATTTCCAATAGTATCAGGATGAATCCAGGGAAGAAGAAATAAATTTCTGTTTAATTAACTATAAGTAAGAATAATTATCATGATCTTAATCTGATATTATTACAAGCACAGAAGACAAATGCTGTGTTAAAAGGGATAACAAAAGGAAATATATAAATCGTTATGCTCAGAGATTTTAGGCCTTACTGTGGTTATTACTCTAACTTTTTTTAGTATAACTGTATGGAACATTATTCTCTTGTAGAATCTAGCTAAAGGGAACTGTATTAATATACCTCTTTTTTTCTCATGATGGTTGCAAAGAGTTAGTCCATCAGTGGTGGATCTAATAGAAGAGTTTTTTATTTTCCCACCCCTGTTCCTCAGTCACTCAACCTATGAGGGAGGACCAAAGGCCCCTCTGTTGCTGACTCAGCCAGGGGGCCAGTTGCCTCCCTGGGAAACACTGCTGGAGGCCTACAATGCAATCACTGATCAGTCACAGATCTGGTTAAAATCGTTGATGTGAATGCAGTCAAACCATTTTTAGTAGCCATATACCCAAAGGTCTATCTCACTGACTGCCAATCTAGAGGTTACAGATTGTTAATACAGGCCTCTACCTTAAGACCAAGAGGGTTTAAAAGAATAAGGAGGAAATAGTAAGGTTTTACTACAATCTTCCCTATCAATAAAGTTAAAGAAGTCAAAAGTAAAATTTGAAAAACTAAGGTAGAGGTTTGCTAACATCTCACTTCTAACTTAATTAACAGAATAACAACAGTTGGCAGATAAATTTAGATGATGCAGCTCTCTTTTCATTAGCAGAAGTTGGAGTCTTCTTTTTATGCCCCTTGTATTGAGACAAATACAAGCTGCAAACTTTTCAAAAACATTGAAGTCCTGAGTTCAAAAGTCACCGAGGCCCAGATATGTAAAAGGATTTATGATATTTATTCACTTCCTGTGGAAAAAATCTAGGTAATTTGACTGCTAAATCCTTTCCTATTTGTGCACTTAAGTTGGATCTACAAAAGCACTTGTGCTAAGGGCTGCTCCTTTATCTTTCTTAATACAGCTGTTTGTCTTCCTCACTCCAAGCTGAACAGCCAATTGAGTTTGATGCTAGGGTCAGAATAAAACATATGGAAAGGTTTAGGCTCCTGGGAGACAATGGAGAGCATGCCAAGAGATGCCTGCAATAATAGATGGAAGATGTCACAGGAACAGTGTGTCACACATCCTAATACGCTAAGGTTGCAGAAGGTAGCACAGCTCTTTAACCAGCTTTCATTGTTTTAAGCTATTTCTGTAAACTTTACAATCACTGTTAAATATAAGAAAATATGCTTACTGATGATTCCCTAAACCCTAGACCAGTGATCTAGACACTAGGCTATATGGACATACTACATGTACCATTTGCCTGGCCCATTGAGAACATTTTCTGAAAGAGTGGATGTGCCTTCTCTGATGGCAATTTAAAGGTTATTATTCAAGAATTTCAGATACCAGTTTAGCAGTCTAAGTAGGGAATTAGGTTCAGTTTCCACACTGAAATAATTTCACTGTCTTACTGAATTGTTTGAAATCCAGGACCTAAATTGTATAATGAGAATTTCTATCTTTCTATCTTAAGTTATTGTGTTTTTAAGTTTGGACATGGAAATAAATGAGATGAACTCTAAGAATCTTATGACAAAAAATAATATTTGACTTTGGCCTGAAGCTTTCATCCAGTTGTAGCACAGAATTTCTATTGACAAAGATAAAAAAAAAAAAAAAGAAAAAAATTCAAGCCCAGACTGCACTAAATAAAATGTTTACAGATGAATTTTGACTAAATATTTTACAGTTCCTGAAATGAAAGAAATAAAATAATAATTACCTATATTTTACATATTAGTCAAATGGTAGAACTGAGCTCTACAGTTTTCCAATGAGACATCCATTTTCATTTTTTCTTTCTTTCTTTCTTTCTTTCTTTCTTTCTTTCTTTCTTTCTTTCTTTCTTTCTTTCTTTCTTTCTTTCTTTCTTTCTTTCTTTCTTTCTTTCTTTCTTTCTTTCTTTCTTTCTTTCTTTCTTTCTTTCTTTCTTTCTTTCTTTCTTTCTTTCTTTCTTTCTTTCTTTCTTTCTTTCTTTCTTTCTTTCTTTTTCTTTTGCTTTCTTGCTTTCTTGCTTTCTTGCTTTCTTTTTCTTGCTTTCTTTCTTCTTTTTCCCTTTTTGTCCTGTCTTCTTTTTTTAAAACTAGACCTTAGTCTAGCCAAAGAATAGAAGGACCCGTGACTAATGTGGGAATACTCACAGTGGACAAGGTTTTCAAAACACATATATCCTATTTTAAATACATTTAGATCTCTTTGAAATCTAAATTTGGCAAAGACAAAATCCTTTGAAAATTGCCTCCAGGTCATATAGGTGTGTTTTGAGAATTTTACTTACTCTACTCAGTATATGCTCTCTGTCTGTTCTGTAATAAGCAGTAGTTTTTTGCCTGCTTTAATATTCAGTGTCCCTGAGGCTAGAAGATTATCCGCAAACAATATTAATAGCATAATTTCTCTCCATATTTCCAACACAGCCTGTCAACAAATCAGGTTTAAATAAATCCTAGTCCTGTATGATAAGGCAATGTTTGTGATGCCTCCAGTTGCATTTTGGATATTTATTATAAAATGTGTGTAACATGCAGCATTGGAAAAGAGTTTTGGTATATAAAAAGAAACAAAAATTCTATCTTCTATAATCTAGGACAGAATCAAATTTCAATAAACTTTAATATGGGGTTGATAGAGACAGGAACTAAAACTAAGTAGTATATTTCTTTCATTTTGGGTCCAGGTGATGCGTATCTGTAGATAACTTTAGTTTTACCTACTATGAATACTACAAGAACTCTCCAGCTTATCTGCTTCTGTACAGTAGCATCCTTAAAAACATCCCTTGACAGCTAATTGTTTGAACTCCCTCTAGGCTTCTCTGTAATAAAAAGCAATAGCATCCTGTGGGACATTTGTTTTATCAGCAGCCCTTTAGCTAACACTCAGGATGAAATCCTCCACTGACTCTCTGTTGCAATCATAAGACTTTTTCCAGGCACCGATGGAGGAATAGAAACCTTTCTGGTCAACAAACTGCCTCGTTGTCTAGCAGCCATACAGCTACAACAACATATATAGTTTTGGAGCTCATGCTGAGGGCATTGACAGCCACTTAGTTTAATCCCTCATCCGATAACCACATCTCTAAGTACCGTAGTCCTCTGCACCCAAACAGTAACCTTGGATTGTTTCTCTGAAACCTTCAAAGAGGAACTTGCTTTTATAATCTGCATTCAACTGTGGGAGCGGGTACTTCAAAGTTACAGACCTGCCCTCACCATTAATACTTTAGATGTTCTTCAGTAAAGTAACTTTCCAGCCTTAGAAAGCTGTATTTGGGAGATATGTTTTAGCGGTTCATTGCAGAAAGAGATATCTTATGTCAATCGACTTTGATGGTTGAGCTGCTGGAAGGATAACTGCAATTCAGTTGCTGTGTTCTGCACAGTGACATCTTCAACCACTACTGCAAGATTCAAAAATTTACATTACAAAACTGCTGCTATAGCCCTATTATAGTGATGTTCAGAAGCAGGATATGCTGAATAGATATTGGTGGTGAATGTCTGAGATAACCAACCTGTGTATTGGATAGCACTGTATATTAGCACTTTCAGGACACAGTTTGTGATATCCTGAAGTAGGTGTCTGAAACAGGGAAGATAAATTACACCTCCAGTTGAGTCTGCAGGGAGTCCAGGCTGATTAGTTTAAATGTTGATGTCTCAATTGTAGCTTAGCAAAGATAGCATAGAGGAGTCACAGAAAAGGAATGCCTGTACAGGAGTAGTTATTCCATCTCTAATGGAATCCAAACATGCAGAATTATCTTCTGTTTATACAGTTTTATTTACATCATGGATGTTAGTATAGCCATTTTACCTGGAAACTGCATTTTTATATTGTACTTGTTATAACTATCTTAATAAACATTGCAGTGATTTTTGGCCTGGTTTCCTTGTGAGATGTAATCAAAATGGATATTTTAAAAATAAAGAGCAGTACTTTTTATAGAGTTTCAAAATGAGCATATTCTTAGGTTCTGGGTAGAAAAAAACTATATTAAGCTGTCAAAAAAAGGATAGAAGTTGCCAATTACTTTTTGAACTATGACTCAATATAATATTAGCAAAAATAAAAAAAAAGAAAAAAAGAAAGAGAAAGAAAAATCTGAAGGCAGAAAATTAAATCAGTGAATAGCCATCTGCCAGTCATGTCATTCGAGGAAATAGCTGATATGAAAACACTCATATCATCCATAAGTAGTCAGGACTGCCACTTTGCCCAGAATTCTCAAAATATACTTTGGTTTTTATTAACTCTTTCTATTTCCACCATTTTATAAGACTCCTGTCCACAGGAGATAAACCCAAGCTAAGGATACGACATTTCACTCATATTTCATTTGTAGCAGATGGGTACATTTGTTCTACACTTTGAGAGCATACAGAGTTAGAAAAATTTCCTACCAGCTTCAGGTTTGCCTACACCTGAGTGTTCCAAAACCAGTTACTAGGGCCTGGCTTTCATACCAGGCTCAAAAACCAAGTGAAATGATTTCCTAGGAAATAGATACCACTTCAGTTTTGCTAGTAAATTCATGGGAACTGCTGTATTGAATCAAATCAGTGGTTCCTCTAATCCAAGAACAGCACTAACTGTGAGTAATGCCATATTCTTCATAGTAAAGATTCAAGAAACACTGTAGTGAGCCCCTATTTAATTATCTGCCTGATTAATGGTTCCTTTTCCCTCCTCTTTAAATCTTTGTTTATGTCTGAAGCATAAAATAATTCAATGTTTTCCAAAAGAGTTGCTTTAGTTGTGTTTTAACATTCTTCACGACATAGCTATATGTTATTTTGTCCGTACACGTATCTAAACCCTTTTAAGGATTCACCTGTGACAGGGAGTTTCATAGAATTTTTTTTTCCCAAAACACACATTTTGATCCATTCTGCCTTTTCTTCCTTGCAGTCTCATTGATTGGCATTTGTTCTTGTATTCTGAGGAAAGGAAGATAGAATTTACAAAATATCTATTAATATACCATAAAATGACATCAAAATCTTCTTTGTTCCAGTTCTGTTTAAACTGCATAATTCACTATTACTTGCACTTCCCATACACTCTCAATTTTACCACAGAACAGAACTCCCAGTACCATTCATCAGTTTGGAAGAGATTTCCACTAAGTTCATGGAAAAAATAAAGTGATGATTTTGAAGGAAAACATGTGTTGTCTTTTTTCATATTCTGAATGTCTTCAATAGGAAATAGGTAGAAATTTGAAGAGGAAAAAAAAAGTTAATACAGGATAGATAATACTAAAAGTATGCTACTATGGAGAGGGCTATCTTTTCTGCCCTAAAAGATTCTGTTCTTTTCTTTTGAAGAAGGAGGTGGTGGGGAGGAGGAAACTTATTTTATCCAGCAAGTCAGAAGGGAACAATCTTTTAGGAGCAGCAATAGCAAGGGATAGGGTCTTGTGGCATTCTATAGAAATTACAGAGACAGCAGCAAGCTCTTCTTTCCCTTTGCACACACAGTTGTGAGGAGGAACTAGGAATCCTTCAATTCAGAGCTTAACCTGTCTGATTAACCCCCCCAACACACAGAATATTCTGAGTTGGAAGGAAGCCACTTGTCCAGCTCTTTAATGGCTGACAGCTTTAGCATTATGAGCACCATGCTCTAACCAGTTGAGCTAAACTCAGGGTCAGCTCTAGGACTGTGTGTCTTGATGGACTGTCAGACTCTATCTTTCATTTGCTTCTACCTCAAACTAATTATGTTGGCGTAGATGGTGGGGTGTTGGGTTGGGGAAATGAAACAAATGGACAATACAGTTTCAACTTCTCAGGAGCAGAAAAGTTTCCATGTAGGCAAAATGTAGGTAAATATCACATACTAAACTACACTAGAAAGTTGCCAAGTAGTGTTTGGTGAGGGATGTTAACCTTGGAATATATCCTCGGAGGCCTTCACAAATAGACACGCTCACACTGCTGCACTGAAAGTCAGCACTATACCCTTCACTGTGGCTGGTGTGTTTGTGCTTGAGCTCAATGACTGGTGGGAAATACAAGCAGAGGCTTAATCACAGTTGTGGCAGTATTATTTTTGGACCCTGAGCACAAGCAAACTGCACTCGTAGAATGTATTATTTCAATATATTTTCAATATATTCAGCTTTCCTAAAAAAAGAGAAAAAGAGGTTTTCTCTAGATTTTTGTGACACCTGTTTGCAAAAGAGATCACAGTTATTTGAGCTGCACTTTCCATAAGCCCTGACAGAATAAAGTCATTAATTAGAAATTAAACTTTTTGAAGGAGTTGGAAATGGAATAGGAGACTACTAAATATAATAAAATAACTTAACTTACGTTTTCACAGAAGGAAATATTTGTCTTCATTTTGCTTAACCCTTTCAGAAATGTTGGCATTTCTGAACTTACAATTTTCACCAAACAACCTTCTCAAAGCAAATTCCTAATCAAGTTTCTCCTGCTGTATTTTATTCTACAGGATCTGTATAATTTGTTTTGGTTTAGGTTTCACTAAAATGATTCAAAGTTCATAAAACTCTTCCGAGGAAAGGAATTTATTTAAAAAAAAAAAAAAGCTATTTTACAACTGCATCAAAGCCCAGGACTATGAAAACAGTGATAATCCTAGAAGTGGATATTACTCTGTCAGTGTACTTCTATAAGTCTATGACACAGAGCCCTGAGAGCAGAGGGCAAAACCAAGGGCTGAAACAGCTGTGACAGCAGAAATCTCTAATGTTTGTAGAGCACCTATGCTCAGACCAGCAGCACAACATGAAACATGTTGAAACAGCATGTGGCATGATTTTATTGTACTTATAAAGGGCTTATTTTTCTGATATAGATGCATCTAGACAGAAGCCCTTTGCCAGTGTAGTACTGAAGTAAAGCATTGCTACTATAGACATAAGCTCAGATTGTATGAGCTACTTTCAAATGAAAAAAAATCTTGGGAAGAAAGGACTGTGCTACTAAATTACTCTCAAGCAGTTGTCAGTAGTGATCATGGAGCCTGTAGGAATCAGGCTGAATTGTACAAAAGACTAGCACCCAGAAAGCAAAGGAGAAGGCACTGTCTCAAGAGCTAAGCGTACACTTTGTGTCCTAAAGAGGTGGAGCTGCAGTGGTGAATGAAACCTGTTAAACTGTTCTTTGATAGATAGTTTGTGACCTCATTGTGATTTCAGTTGCTGTTTTCAGCAAAATGGAGCAAGCAATTTGAAACTCAACCCTGTAGGAAAACCTAAGTTGCTTTGGAAAGCTCTGACTGCTCCAGTGCTTGCTGGGTTACAGTGTTTTCTCACCATATTTTAGATCACTACAGTGCAGAAGAATGAAAAAATAACATCTTCTGTCCTGAACTATCCTTGCTCTGAATGTTCCTAGTTTGCAGAAGGGCTACTGAGGTAGAGGATGAATCACAGTCAGACACAGGCTTATTAGGTGATCTGAGAAAAAATTTCTAACTGCAGTACCTACTCCTGTGAATATTTCTGAGGACTTCAGAAAATACAAACTGGGGACAAGTGAGGATTGCTTTTTCACTTACTATCATGTACACCATGCACATATGTGAAGCTACCTTATGCTAGCTATAAATTTTTTGATAACTTTCCCTTCAGGGCCATGGGAGCTGTAATATCCCATCCTCTGGTGTGGGATTCATCTGTGATGGTGTGTTCACTTCTCTTCCCTGTAAGACATGGAACTTCATCTGCTCTTGAGCTGACTGACTACAAACGTCTTAAAACTACCCCTGTTTCTCATACATGTACTTTCTGGATGTGTGCTGTGTCATCCAGTCATGGAGATCTTCACATTTCAAAAGGGTACTGGAGGACACACATCTTTCATAAGGCTTGCTGAGAAATAATACTGCATATAGTTACTGTATCTGTGAAACAGCTGGACTTTCTGGCATCCTGATTCTCCTTTTCTGGACAAATAGACAGGGTACCAGAAGGTAAGGGCAACTGTCAGATGCAAGGGAGCAGAATTAATCTGTAACAACTCAGCATCAGACCTTTTGCATTTTGTACATTAGCACAGAGTGGGCAATGTGAAGTTCTGCTGTTGGGAGGATAATGACTTCTGTGAATGTTGCAGGCGTCAAAAGTATTTATCAAGAATATGTTTTCTCATGCAGAAGTTAAAAAAGTGTGCCTAGATTTCTAATCATCCTGATTTTTTACTCACTTGGTAGTGGTCAGATGTTAATGTCTTTGTTTTCCTTTGACAGGACTGATTAGGAAGGGAACTACTCACTTGTTTTTTCTCTCTGCCATTGTTTTACTCAGGAACAATATAAACGCCTAAGTGAGAATGTCATGACTGAAGGAGAATTAAGCATACTAATCTGCTCTCCATGCCAGCCATTAATATACTATATATCCTGTCTTCACTTTCATATTCATTACTTCTTTAATGAAAAAAAAAAGATATTTTAATGGTCAAAAAATTCTAAATGATTAATGGTACATCAGTTAATGACATTTTAAAAGTATTTTAGGCTGGAAATGTGACACTACAATCATTAAAAATCAGATTCAATTTCCAAAGGTCCTAATCTTAAACTTTATACTGCTGGCAGAAACATAAAATGATATCCCGTAAGTGCGGGTGCTTCTGTATGATGGAAAAGCTTAGGAGTTTTGTGAACACTGCCAGAAAATAATGTGTTCTCGGAAATTCTGGAAGTTGAGCAGGAAGATAACTGATGAGGATATGACAGAGCAAATGAACAAATTGTTCGGTATAGAGGAATGCTTAATATAGAGGGATCTTTTTCTCTGAGACTTTGTTTGGGGTCCAAGAGAAGCATAATGGCTCCAAATGGATAAAAACAACAGTAAATCCCATTCTCATGCATTATGCATAAGCTCTCACTATTGGAGTTTACACCACCATCTGGTGTTTAATTATTCCCGCTTTACACCACACGGTGGTGTGAATCTAATGAAATGAATATGTACATTATAATAATTTGGTGCATAGATTCTGGTTTGCTAATTATTAGGTGCCAGGCATCCTTTTCTAAAGCTGAAAGTTGAAATTCATTGTGAAAAATAACTCTTTCTGTAGGCTTTCACTGGCAAATACAACAACAATTAATCTTTCCATTCTCTAAAGATCCATTAGTCCTATATGGCTGGTTGAGTTTCTCTAACATCTGTACAACAGAAATTAATTATATAGTGGTGTCAGAATTCTCATTCTTATACACTGTCAGTATTGTTAGAAAGGACCTTTTCTAGTTTAAAAAAGTTACATACATACGTATATATATATATGTATATATATATACACACACACACACACTTTGGTATTGAACAACTCTCATTTTCCTTGCTGACACAGTGGCTGTCACTACATACACAAAGTTTTGTTATGTATCCAGGTTATTATTTTTTCACATTATCACCTGTAGGCCATTAGATTTCAATCTGTCATCAGTGTATCTGAAACCAATATCCTGTGTTATTAAATTAGTTAAGATGGTAGTTTCTACCTGGCAATAAGCCCTGCTGTGAAGAGAGAGACTCCTCAGCAAGTGCAGTATTCCCAGTGCTCCCAGAAAGGATGCTGAAAACTGACTGGGTCCCCCATTAGCAAATAATACTGTCCACATATTTTTCTGTTAGCAAATGTTTCTATAAACTAAGATACAATGTATGGAGAGGCAACAGGGATTTTCTGTAATAATCACAAAGAAAACTTGGAAGGCTTTAACATATGTTCAACAGTGTCGCTTTTCTATCAGATGATGATGGCTATCTGGTAAGATAATTTCATTAAAGGGTATTCAGATAATCACTGCACCCAGCAGTGTAATCCTTCCTCACAACTCACAAATTTTAGCTTACTTTTATGTTTTCATATACTTTTTAGCTCAGCAATTTTTAACTTGTGAGCAAACTCATATATAGTATGAAGAACATTTCTAAAAGCTGCAAATGTTTATATTTGAAGAGATATTTGAGAACATAAAACAAAACAGGATAGCAGGATATAAGAGACTCTGAGAGCCTAGAACAAAAGCACACAAAACCACAAAAGTGGTTAGTTTTATTTCACCTTTGAAATTTTCTCTATTAGTTTTACCTTTGCTTTTCCTTGATCTTTAGAAAATAATAAAAGGAATTAGAAATCATACTATTCAGATAATTTTCAAGGAAAATTAAACCTCAGTTTCATATTACCTTGACAATTGAATTGAGCCTGTCTTTTTTCCTTCCTTCTTCCTGTTCATGAAACCTTTGGTAGCACATATTAATATGCAATCAATGCTTGTTAGAAAATGAAGACTCCATCGCAGGTCAGAACAACATTTTTCACTCTTCTGCAAGAAACAAAAGAGCCTTGTTAAATTTTTCACTCATTGTTATGTGTGTTTTAATCAATAATATTTTCAACTTTTCAAATAGATTTCAGTGGTATGGAGGAACTTATGGTTTATAGCATACATTGCAGAAAGAGTATGTATTATAGTAGCACAAAACCTTCATTTGAAATTAATATACATATCCATATCATGAAGGAAATTTTTCATCACATCAACTTTCAAATTGTTATAAATACAGTTGAAGTAAAGCTTCTAAATTCATTGAAAACACCAAATCCGAATGCTAACAAAATAGATTATTCGTTACAGTATCAGCAACTAAGCAAGTATTCTGTCATTTTCATTTTGTTGAAAAAAAAAAAAGCCATTATATTTACTATTTTTCAAATATCCATAATTTGAATATTATAAAAGCTGGACAGATTCAGACATAAGACATGTCCCAATGGGTGACAAAAAGTGATGTTCATAAAAATAATTCTCTGATACAGACTTTCAGTTTTTTATCTAAAACTGATAGAAATCATTTGTATAGAGCAGTGATTGTCTTGGAAACAAGTTTCATTCTTTTTATTTTTTTTTTTTAAGAGAAAACTAAATAAGAAGTTAGCAAAAAGTCTGACAACATCTACCAGTTGCTTCTGACACCATTTTTTTCCGACCTTCTGCTCTTGAGAGAGCTGAACTATTCTGAATGCTCTGGTCCTGGAGAAAGAGGGGATATTGTGAAATTTGCATCAGCTCCTTGGGCTATCAGGAAACCCTAAATAGTGCATGTTCCTAGTACTTGAAACATTTAGGAAAAGGACTTCATGGGGTTAAACTTGTTATTATCTCATCAGCATTCAGTACCACTGCTATGCCATGAACGAGAAAAAAAATAACAGAGAAACATGAGAAGAGTAATAGATAAAAGGTAAGCAGTGAGAGGAAAAACATGTTGTTTCTTAATTGAGCTGGAGGAGGGGAAAATGTTACTTGCAGCTCTCTTTTGATGAGAAACCTTTTTGTGCCTATGATTATGTAGGTTAAAAGTACAGTGCTGTCTCTAATAGACAGTCATATTATAATTCTTCTGTGGTAAATCAGTGGTGAAAATTCGGGAAGTAAATAAGAGGAGAAAGTGAAGAAAAATATAATTCATCAATGTGAATATTTGTAAGAACTACAGGATCAATTCATATGAATTAAGGCGTCGTAACCCTTTTGAAGTTACTGAAGCTGTGCAAGTTTGCATCAACTGAGATTTTCACTCCCTTCTCCTTTCCTCCCCTTCTCAGTCCACTTCTCCTCACTGTATCCCAAAATGCCTCTGATGATGTTTGTAGTTCTATATTGTAGTTTATACTGTACACAAAATGACAAGTGGAAATGACCTCACCAACTTGTAAGGGTATTAAATTCAGTTTTAAGACATTGTCTCATATCTGATTTTTTTGCACAATCTGAGTGTCACATATTCTTGGTGTTTCAAGATTTTTTTTGTCCTTTCTACTTTTCAGACAGCTGCATCCCTACCTATTCTCTGGGCTGGACTAGAATTAAACTCACAGGAGTGAATTCTGAAATGGAATTTTCAAAATAATCCACTTGTAGACCCAGAATAAATATGGCACGAACAGCCACTGCAATGGCATTTTGGCACTTCAGCTCACAGGTGGCAGGGGAAAAAATAGAGAAACTAAAAAAATAAACAAAACCGCCCCCTACAAACAAACTGGTAAACTAAAATGTCCTTGAACTTGGGCTTGGGGCAGAGGTTTGATACTGTTCTTATTGTAACTACTCCTAATGCAACGTTTTCTAATTATAGAATAAACATTCCCCCTTGGATGGAGCTGCCTGTCAGCCCACTCTAGAGCAGAAATCGCCATATGGACTGCTCTGCAGACGGCTGGGCAGTGGCATGTGTACAGCTGTGTAGGACGAGCACCCAGGTGTTTCAGCCTGCCTGTGATAGGCAGCCAGCAGGCAGTTCTGCAAGGGTGGGGAGGATACTCAGCAAGGGTGAAAGAAACCAGCAAGATAGGATTTGACAGGAAATAGCAATAATAATAAATAACATAGATTAATAAAAATAAAATGCCTTTTTTTTTTCTTTTTGTCAAATCAGGGGTTTAGACTCCACGAGGAGCAAATTCTGATCTTGCTTAGGCTTTGATGAGACTGTAAATAAGAAATATGAACATAACACAAGGGTAGACACATATGACAGAGCTCAAAATCATGTTAAAAATAGCAATAAGGATGGAGTTGCTTTGGCTGCCACATAAATAAATGAGCATACCTGAAACAGACAGATAGAACTAATTTCTATCCCCAGATTTTCTCAACTCTCATTCCTGGATCCACTGCTACCTAATTCCAGCAGCTCAGCTAATGCCTTCCAGAGTTGCAGTCCTATGCTAAATATATTACTTCGACTATAGGGAATGCAAAGTCACCTCACTGACTGTATCCAAGTTTCTTTTGACTTGTGCTGGTGAAACCGCTATAGAAATCCGAGCTTCTTTCTGTCACAGCTGAGTCTGGAAAAGATACATTTTATTCTACCATCAGCTGAATCCTGCACACAGCTGCATCCAGATTCAGATATATCCATGTATACAAATAACATTGCTGTGAAGCTGTGAGCACAAAGAAGGTACACACTGAAAAAGCTATTACAAAGTGCCAGAGAGTGTTTTATGTTATACAAAAATACCTACTACTAAGTATATGCATTGCTTACAAAGCTTCAGAAATGCTTTAAAGGATGCTTTAAATCAATATAGGCATAGCATGAGGGTTTTCCTCAAAAAAAATTTGAATGCAGATTTTATATAAGGTGAAATGAGTGTATTTTTCACCATTTCAATGTCCATTTCGGTGTTAGAAGACTGATTTTTTTTTTTCCAAGTTCAGAATTACTGCTAAATATTTCATTGCTATTACAGAATTTGGGAATACCTCTATATATTTTTGATAATCAGTAAATACATGCAGACTGCTATTTTGCTTTGAACTGAAGAACTTAGAAGAGAATTTTGAGAAAAATACATTCTAAACCCAGTGAAAATTAGCATCATAGGTAACAGGTATGTAATTATATTAAATGTAAAATAATGCATTAATGAAAATCAGTGTAAACTTCTTTACTTTCAAATGTTCTATTACACTATACACACTATTGTCCTTGTATATACATTGGGAAAAAAAATAGGGAAAATTAAGAATTCCAGTCTAAGTGTCTTTGAACTTTAAACACATGAGGACTCCCCACTTCCCACAATTATCATCATAAGCCTAGCAAACTCTTGGGAGATTTAGCACAATGTCCAGTGTGTCAGGAGTCTGCACCAGTGGGACTCTGGGTTGAAGAATGAAGTAAAAGTGAATTAAACACACTTGAGTTTTGGCCATTAGTATTTAACAAATCAGAAAATATTCATCCTCTGAATCTTGACAAAAATTGAGTGCCATAGAAAGTCAGATGTAGGACCCATCTCATCTAAAAATAATCAAACAAAAATTAGACTTCTCCTTGGACTTCTCTTCCTCTTCCATGGAGACTTAGAAATGAGAAATATTGCCTCTCTCTCTCTCCATTGATTACAAAAGGAGACCTCAGAGGTTTCTTAGGCTAGGCTAGCTTTTACACACCTGCACTGAGACAGATGAATCTTGTCTGTGGGATGAGGTTTTCAAAAGTGCTTCCATGACATCAGTATTCACTTTTTACAGGCTTTCCAGAATTCTGTGTTTCTAAAATACTCATATTTGAAATTTATTTGAATTCTTATCTAATTAATAGACAGTCACATTAGCAAAATCTGAGTAATCTGATTATGTCCTTTAGTTCTCGCTGTGTGTTTTAAGCACACCTTATGATTTCTTTGTCTGTTTTTTTGTTAGCTCATACTTGAAAAAACAATGCAGAAGATATATGCATCCTGATGGGGATACTGACTTCAAAAGTATAACAGAAGAAGCAGCATAGTAGAACCTTCAGTAATACTGCTCAGGGGAAGAGAAAATAACCCCTAATGAACTTTCATTGCTACACACACAAAAAAATTTCCTTCTGTAACTAGGGATTAGTGATTTTTTTATAGTCTGAGACATTAAAGTAGTTCTTGCATGTACACTAGCTAAAGAAAATGGCAATCTGAATGCAGAGTTTTACATGTCATCTCTATTTCATTGCTAAACACAATTTGCCTAAAAATTAGGATACAATATTGTGTTCTGTTACTCTATTCCTGAGAGGAGGGAGTACTCTCCAGATAAAACTTTGATGCACACTACAAAGATTTCACACCTGAGTGATAATGCACACCCTTGTTCATAGCACTTACTTGAGGTTTCACAACCCTCCACCTCATGACCAACTGTAGGAGCCAAGGTTAAAGCCCTTGGGCACCTCAATTCCCATTAGTGGGATCTCCTAGACACTTAATCCTGGCACACACAAGAGTTTAATTCTGTTAGCATTAACCAGTGAGGTGCCAAGATTCTGTCTAAATCTCAGCTTGATTAATAAAACAGGTATTTCCAGAACTGTTTTACCTGAGTGGATTCACAGTGTAGTCAGTCTGTAAGAAGGGCAAAGCTGCTATATCTCTAAAGGGACAATTCAGTGGTTGGTGAGATGTATAGGTGCTAAGTTTTGACTTCTCTTCTGACTGAACCCACACCTGCCTGAGGGCACCATTGATAAGGTGTTCCAGGAGGGGAGTTTCTCAGCCTCTTCTGTCTCATTTTCCAGGAAATAATTGAATAACAAAGGAGCCAGTGGGAGAGCAGAACAATTTGCCAGCCTGCCAGTTAGAGCATTCACCTGGAATATGGGATCACTACCTTCTCAGGGGAACATAAATAATCTAAAAAGGGTGAAACAGCTTCAGCAGGTAGAAATTGAAGTGTTCTCCCCCTCTTTAACCAGAGCTCTTTCATTTACATAGTAGGTGATTATTTATAGCACTTTAGAAAAAAGGGAAGGGAAAAGGGGGAGTGGAAATGGTGTATTTCTTGCTATATTGTGAGTGCTCTAAGTGGGGTAAAGAAGGCAGAGCAGGGAAAACACGTATTTTAAGGGCACCAATATTTATGCTAATGCTTAATCAAGGCATGTGAATTTTTCTGAAAACTGAACAGACATCAATTATAGTGATGTCCTTGGGGGAATATATCTTTTAGGAGTGTCTGGTGAAATAGAGCTCTTCAAGAGTTTTGCAACATTCCAAATCCATAGGGGGAAAATTTGTCCTTCTTTTTCTTCTCTGTGGTCAGACATTGCTATGGTTTGCTTTGAAATATGCTGGCACTTGTTAGATACTTTCTTACATGACCTCAACTCAGTACATCTAAAGAAAATTGGACAATAAAAGTGACTGATCAATGCACTGAAGGACCTTCATAAAGCTGACAGCGGAGCAACACCACAGCTGGGGTGAGGAGGGAACTCAAAATTCTACCAACAGTGGAGAAAAAGGCTGCCACAGGGATCTAGCTGCATCATTTTGGGTTTGTTTTCTCTTTTATGTGCCCTGATTTCCTCAGACATACGAAACATATACACCTTCATCTACTGTATAGAATTTGGAGTTATTAACCGTATTACACAGCCATATACCTGAAGACTAACATCTAAATCTTTCCTCTGTACCTATTCCTCTTGCTTTTCTAAATCTCATGAGACAGAACCCAAACTGGTATCAGAAAATACAATCCTGATACAATTCACCAAGATATTTTATACAACTCAGTCTAAGCATCTTCATAGATGGATATAAATAGAAGCTTTTGATGTATTTTTTTTATGAGAGTACCAGACAAAATTATTCCCTATTGTATCTGCTTTTACTTTAGTTGTTTCCAGACTGAGACTCTGACCTTGCAAACACTTAATTTTGAGCATGTGAGTATTGCTGTGGAGTTCAGGAAGGGCAATAGAAGTGACCAGAGACATCTGACCCCAATTTAAACCTTAATCCCATGAAGATTTTTGAATATGAAATCAATATGCCTATAGACACAGCTAAAGATAGGAATGTGAACTCTTTACAAGGTTGGGACCTACTACAAGAGGCTTTTTAAATTTCATTTGGTGCAGGAATTCCATGTTTCTGACAATGTTCTTGCTCTTTTTATAACCTTGCATATTATTGTTTTGAAGTTTGGGAAAGATGATTATCTCAGGGGTTTCAGTAGGACCAAATGTGTTTGGGTGAGCTTTCCACTCATTATCTGCCAGTAATACCTTGTAAGAAAACAGAATTTCCTCAGTTCTGTAAGCTGTAACTATCTGCTAATAAAATGATGCATTCAGTTGCATCACTGAACTTTCACAAAACTTGGGCTTCTAATGGAGAATAGTCCCCTGCTGGAATGTGTTGTGAAGTATTATCTCCACATGTATCATTAATTTTCTTGTCATAATATTAGGCCTAATTAATCCATTCCTAGTTGCTTTATATTTAAAAATAGAAGTTATTAAAGGAATTGCATAGTAAATAAACTATATAGGTTATTGGGCTTTTAAACCTATGTCATAAAAGTGTATTATTATTCACAAGTGAATGTACACAAGTAAAGACACACAATTTTATCTTTATCTTAACAAAACTGAAAATTAAGTTAAAGAAAATTCAGTTCTTTCTACAGTTTATAATGCCTATTTACAGGACTTTGTTAATATGCAAGAAACACACAACCTGTCAACTTACTTTTAAAATCCATTCATAGTGCAACTTTTGCAATTTTTTTGAAAATCCAAGTCTACGAATTCAAGGTGACATACACTCTGTCTAAAGCCCATCAAAGTCCCTAAAAGAAATCTAATACTTCTGTATATTTCGAAATAGTCTAATTCCTAAGGCATTTAAATACGGTATTTTAATTCTTAGTTTAAAGCCCCTGGGTGCCTGATGCTAATCGCCCAAGTATAGGAGCTGCAGTTACACCAGGCAGTGCAAACAGACATCCAAACTCTGTCAAAGCCTTTAGAGAAGCTTGACAAACATGAACTATAGAGTTATATTTAGCATCCTCTGTCATGCTGTCTCTTGAATAGGATTTAATTTTTTTCCTTAGAGGTTTGATCTAGACTAGTGCTAAAACCCTGTTCTAGCTCCTCAGCTACTCAGCAAGAGGAAACTGAACACTCACACGCTGACAGAATGCCCAGATTCAGATCTGTAGAGTTTTGCTGTACTCAGCTTGTTTACCATCATGCAGATAGGTGTTACAGGGTAAGAGGAAAGACAGACTGATATTTACCTGGTAAGTAAGGAATTTGATGAGAATGAAATTGTTGTCCCTACTCTGGGACTTTAATCCTGCTTCATCTCCCAAGGCTGCTCTAACTGCTAACTTTCAGTATAAAGGGTGACCAGCAGTTTGGCAAGGGCAGCTGTGAGCAGGATGGACCCCAAATGACAAAGGCAATTCATGTTTCCTCTTTGTTCCTGAATTGTCTGGAGAAGAGGTGAGAAGAGTTAAATCCTGATTTCAGGATACATGATGGAAGGAGGCACCTTTTTTCTATAAACTGCCAATATAGAATATTAACAGTATGTAGAACACTGCCAGCAAGAGCTCTCACCTGCAGCAGAATCTGAAGTGAAGCATACAAAATATCCCTCTCTAAGTCTCCAGAGGCATCTTCTCAAACCACTGAGAGTGCAGGGAATTCAGCTATCTCTGTAACTCACCCTTGCATGAACCAATTCTCCACATTTTTGGAGAGGAAGTACTTAATCATCTCTGTTAGGAAGTTGGATTCCTCTTGAGTTTGTACTGAAGCATCAATAGAGGGGAATTTGCTCTACCTTTTGGTTTTGCCTTTTGGCTTGACTTACTTGATTTTATTCTCTAGTAAATAACTTTTAATAGAGATTCTAGTGGTTTTTTAAACAGCTTTTTCCTTTGAAAATTTTACTAAGTTCAGTTTATGTTTTTCAATTCTCATGATCTACCTGCAGATACCCGAATGTTTTGTCTCAATGACCCCGTGAATTGGCAAAGTCTAAAATCAGTTTTTTTCAGTCTCTCCTGCACTGTGCCATTTCTTCATGGATTATTTCTGTCATTCTCAAGCTCAGAGTAAATTCAAGCTATAACTCCCGGGGAATTCCTTCATTCTTGCTCCCAAACTTCTTTTTGAAATGCATTCTGCCTTCAAATATAAGACAGACTGTAAGTTCAATATCTTGCAGCCCTGCAGGGTTAGAAACAGAAGCTTTATCCCATTAGAAACAGATGGTTCCTACCTTCCCAAAGGGACATACACAGCTCTAACTGGAGTCCCTGGAAAGTCCTGAAACAGTATGTTGTGACAGACTCTTCACACCTGCAATCTTTCCTGTTACTAACCTACACTATACACTTACCTTTTAAAGATTGAAAGATGCATATGGTAGCACAATGGCACTGATTGCAGACAAATAAAAGCCTCTGTCATAGAAAAGTAATATAAATAAAAATTGGTTATGTCCTAATACAGCGAAGACTTCCAATTCCAAATGATACATTTCATATAATTCAATGAGAAGTTGTATACAACATGTGCTTCTGCTGTTCATTAGGCATTTCCTCTGACAGAACAACAAAAGGTTGAAATCTGTCATTTTGATTTATATTAGCCAGTGATAAGTCTGTCCTTTTGGTAAGTCAGCAAACAGTCAGGAACATAGGACTAGGATGAAATTAATTTTTTTGATGTAGGTAAATCTCTTGATGTTACAAGTATCTTTGTCACATAATACTTTCACTAAATTAAGCAAGTTCCACTTAAAAAATGTTAGACTTTTTTTTTTTTTTTTTGTTCTTTGCTCTTTCTGTAGATACATCACTGTTCTTATGGCAGAAATCTTATTTTCTTTCTTGCTTATGTTCATGGCCTGACTAGTGGTCTTCTGTTTTGTTTAAATCCTGTGTAATCATTATGGCTTAACTTAAAGAGTTTTAATTTTTTTTCCTAGTGTTCACTCCTTGTGTATATTTTCAGTCCTTCTTGAGCTTCTTTTCTATGTCTAAACTACCCAATAAGATTTTTTTTTCCTTTTTGTTAGAGGGTTTTCTCCTGATCTTAGATGTCTTCCTCCAATCTATCCTAGATTGAATGCATCTTTTCTTGATTGTATGTGATCAGACTTATATACTGTATTTTTCGTGACATTTCACTTTTGCTTTGTACAATATCATTGACTCCTGTGTATCTGTTCTGAAAGCACTACAAATGATACTTCGTAGGATCACATTTGTCTTTTTCATGGTCATACTGTTGTGATGGTACGTAGTTGTCTATGACGTGTAGAGACAGATTTTCTTCCTCAGTCATTTCCAAATAATGAATTCCTAGTTTACTAAAAAAAATGTTGTTATTAATTCCTTATTTCACGACCGTATATTTCATACTATTGAATTTCATTCTGTTTCTATTTTTCCAGTAGTCAGGGTCATCCAATTCTTTCTGCGTGATATCCCAATTTTCCTAACTAGTTACACATTTCATTTAACTCAGTATCATATTTCTTTCAAGGTTATTACTGAAAATATTAATGAAACCACTCAAGAGACTGAGGAACTGTAGTGGAAGCCTACCTCTACCTGAGTTTTATCCTGTTCTTTACTCCTATTGTCACCCCTCCTTTAGTCCCTTCCTCACTTTATAATTCCCAGATTAATCCCTTTTTTTCTCTCCTCTTTTTAACTAACAATTCCTGTGTGGTATCAGATTGATTAGATCTGTTCTCTTTTCCCATCTAGAAAATCAATCATTTTTCAATGAATCCTATCAGATTAGACTGGTAATATCTTATTCTTTCTTTCAAAATGTCTTTCAGAAGAAGTCTTGCATATTATTATTTATCAATCTAATGGGTTGTCATTCTGCCCTCCTTATCATACTTTATCTTCTATTCTCCACTGATATGAAACAACCCAGGAAATAAAGAAACAAAATCTGGCTGTGACATCTGAAATTTTATATTTCATTTTGCTCCAAATTCTGAAATAAAGAGAATTGATTCCTCTGATTTGAACATTTTAAGATCTTTGTATTTTGCATCTACTTCAGTAATATCCATTTCCAAACTGCTATTCAAAAACTCATCACCTTACTTTTGTTTTCAAGTTCAGCATTATTCCTTCCATAGAAGAATTAGGAAAATGATAATTTAAATGGATATCTTCCTATTCTCACATATTTCTCCTGATTCCTCTACTCTTTCTCTTTTCTATTTATGTGATTGAAGCAATTTCTTATGGCTTGACTCACAAACAATGTATAGAAAGTATAGAAGTTTAAACCTTTCCAGTTCCTTTTCTGTTTTTACTCTGTCCCTAAATATTCTACACTCTGTTTGTATTTGATCTCTTTTCATTCCAATGGTTCTTTGAGTTGCTCACTTACCCAGTTAGCTTTGGAGCACTGAAAGATTTGGTTTCCTGATCCTTTGAGTTCCTTATATGATTCAGATGATTTTTCTCCTTTGGTTTAAATAAAATCTAGATCTTCTTTCTATTCAAGTTCCTGAATGCTACAGACTAGTTGGTTTCACTGTCTGCTACTTGTAGTTTATCAGCAGTTCATCTTTCAAAAAATAAAACCTTAGCAACAAATGGATTCTTCATATATCTTTATATATGAAGAATAAACGACAGAAAAACAACTGATAATCACTGCTTTTCTATGATTGTGCCATGACCAATTAGTCAGTACTGTAATTATTCACTAAGAATCAGAACTTCCTGTTGATTTGGTGTCTAGCTGGTCACCAAAGTAGGCACTGCTGTTTTCAGAAAGAGACAGAGAGGAGTCTACACATGGAACAATAAGATTTTTTAATAGGAAAAACAGCTGATATTTGGAACAAGCAGAAGACTATATTGACAAACTTTATTTTAGGACAGTAATTTTTTTAAGCCTTAAGTTTAAGTCCTCCTTATTGATTTTCTGAAGATATTAAGAGGAAAGTGTTTGCATATGAAATAGTTCACAGTATTTTGGAGAATAACGTATCATATAATTTTCCTGAAAGTGTCTTTTCTAAATATGGAACAAACCCCACTGTGGTTAACTTTTGAGATTATCACCACTGAAGTGGTCTGACTGTAGATATTGTATAGTTTCTCTTGTCAGTGGCAGGAACAGAAAATTGAGAATAAGTACATCTCTACCTGACTACTGATTGTACAATATCTTTCTTTGTTCTTTCTGGAATTAGCTGGTAGTCTATTGCCCATTAGCAGTTACCTGAGCAGAAGGTAATGTTACAGATGCTATAGAAAGAGCAGCAGTAGAGCAAACAGATTTAAATCAGCCCAATTCCAACAAAAACTCTTTCATCTTGAAACAATTTAAACTCTACCAAGGGTAAGTAAACAGAAATAATGTATTTTCTTTCACCTTCATCTATCAGTAGTTGATTTCACATTCCCTGTCTTCAGTTATGAGACAGATTTTCATATCTTTCCCAGTACAAGACTCTTTTGAGCTGTTAATATGATTATTTTTCTTTAGTTTATACATTTCTTACTGTATTTACATGCAATTCAGTTGAGAAACTTTTCTAAACCAGATTTCCTGTTACAGATATAGAATTATAAAAGCAGCTACAGCAGTTAAGGATCTTTTTTTTTCTAAAAATTGTATTAATCATATAGAAATATAAAAACAACTTTAACAACTGAGTCTGATTTTATTTCTGTATCAATATCATCAGCCTAATTGTCTGCAATATAGTTAGGGTCTATATATATGTTCATTATAGAAACAAATCCATTTACAGGTATAAACACCGGGGAACAGAAAAGATCCAAAGATTTATTTTTCCAAAAGTGTGAAGATTCTTTATATCTCTTTCCTTTTAAGTCTAATATACCACTTTTAACTATCAAAAAAAGACACAGGCATATTGAAGAAATCTCCTACTTGTTAAAGGGTAGTAACACTGAGCTCCTTTAGAAAGTGTCAAAAATTGTGGCTGGCAAAAATGTTCTTCAGAAGTGAATTTTTTTTTTTTTTCAATAGAATTAGTAGTCATACTAGCTGCTCCTGCTGTTCTGAATATAGGATTAGGCTGAACAGAGAGAAGATTAATGCTTGTTCTTAAAAATAGAATAGCCCAAATCTGCTTCTTAGTGCTCACTAGTCAGAGGTCCTACCCTCTGATAGAAAGAATTATATGGGTGCTTCCTATTTAAACTCTTTAGACTCACTCAGATGATTTATGTTTGAGACAGATTAGGAAGTGCTCATGGGAGCACTTTTGCTGGGCTTTAATACTGTACTCTCCAGGTGAGTGAAAGTAACATCTGGAATTACAGACCTCTTCAGTGTCTGTTCACAGCCTGAGAAAAAAAGATGAAGAGTACTAATATGTCTGAATTTACAGTAATCCTCATATTGTACTTGTGCTTAAAAGTTGTTTAATTTGATACCCCTGACTGATTCATCTGGCTCCATCTGTTTAACAACAGAAATTGGTAGTAGGGAGGCCTTACAGATAAGTACAACCTAAACAGCATCAATTCCAGTTACACTGATCCAAGAAGAGATGCTTGGTTGTCGAGGCACATTCTTTACAAGAGCATTTAAGCTTGTGTATTCAGGGAACTATTTTCAAGATTGAAAAAAACATGTCCTGTTTTTATGTACTCTATTCTGTTAAATATCATCCTTGAGGAAAAATACAAAGTACAGAGATGCCCTGTGGCTGCTTTCACAAAGTATAGGGAGACAGTCTCTTCACCTTGTTTTGTGATAGTAACCCATGCTGCTATTTTTGTTATGGCTCCTGAAGTATTTTGAGTTCTTTTTCAGATGCAGCAGAATCCTCCTGTTACAAAGAAAACGGATTGGCATGCACAAAGCATATCCATCTTTGTTCCATCCTCTCAGCCTTTCACATTTGACATGTTAGGGAATTGGCAATTATCAACAGATGGTGCAAATTAGGATGTCATGATGTTACTTTAAATTTTTTCCAATGACAGGTTATCTTTCTAATAAATCCAGGGGTTAAGAAAACACAAAGATAGTATTTCCCTTCCTTCAACCCATTCACCTTTAATCTTGAAATAAGTCCAAGAACCAAAGCTAGTAAATCCATATATTTTGCTAATTCACTGATTTAATTGCCCAAGCAACTACTCCTTAATTTATCCCTTAATCTAAAAGTTTCTCACTTAGTTTTGTCCCTAATCTAGAAGCTGACAAGAATGAAAGCTAATGTCTATTATCATATAACAAAATTATTAGATGTGAACCACTCATCTAAATCAGAATGAAAAATAGAAATAAAATGAGAACTAGTTAATGAACTAGGGTCTGAAAAGGGTAATGTACATTTGAATCAATGTCCGCTTATTGAAAAACTAAAGCAAAGAATATTTAAGGGGAGGAAGGCTTTTAAAAATGGAAGCTTCAAAGCATTTGCAAGTCTGTGATCAAAGGTTACCAAACACTAGAATTAAAAACTGGGCTATTCATTTTGAAGCATATTGCGGAAATGAGTAAGAGTCTTGTAAAATTCTCAGTAAACAATTTTAACATTTTTAATGATTTAATTAATTTTATACTAATCTCATTGGTTTGTATTTTGTGTGTTTCCTTGTTAACATGTTGCTGAGAAATAAGGAACTTGTTATCAGATTCAAAATAAATAATGGTAAAAAGCAGAAAATACATGAAGTACAAATTGCTTTAATCTCATAATTCATAGGGGGAAAATGACTTTCTACATTAAAAAAAGTCTGGACTCTCTTTCTGAGTTAAACTAGCAATTAGATTTATTAGAGTTAAACATTTTGGAGAAAATAATTTGGTGCTTCCTGGTTAATCAAGCATCCATATCTGTTTCAATAACTACAGGTTGGAACAGCATGTTATTTCAGTAGGTACTTTTTATCATTTATTGTCTGTTTAGGCTTATTTCCTGAGCCATTTCTTTTTAACCTTGGACACTGAAATCCTTTGGGGTTAACTTACAAGGAATCCACAAATGAAAAGAAAGTCACCTAAAGTTTACACAAATCCTATTTGAAACTTCAAAACTACCTGGTTAAGGGAATTTTTGAATACTAAGACTATATAAAGATTAAAAATACACAAACAAGGAAAAAAAAAAAACCCACACAAAATAAATTTCAAAATCTTTGCCTTTTTACTTATTTATTAACCTATGTGAATTTTCTTGGCTTCATTTTTTATCAGCTGTCAGATTTTACTACTCATTAAGGGTTTTCAGCTTCCATATTTTAAGGAAAAGTTTAAATAAATAAAAAAATTTACTAAAGCAGATCTACACCATTTAATATCTCGTAAGATTTCTTTCTCTGCAGTGTTTCATTTGCTACTAATTTATTGAACAATGTCCTTTTAAATATCGATGATGCTCTATCTGTTGTGGAAACAAATGTAATTACAGAGTTTCAATCTTCACACACTTCTTCCGGGCTCTTATTGGTGTACTAACACAATAATCTTAATGGAATTACTCTTGATTTACACTGCTTTACCTGAGCTACAAATACAGCCTATGAAATACTTGGCCTGGCTCCTGCAAGCATATACATGGAAGTTTGAAGCTTTTACATATAGTATAGCAGGTGCTATACATGCATAAAATTATTTCTATTTCTATATTGTAAAAAAGCAGTTCAGTATTTTCCTATTGCTTCCAATAAGTTTTCCATAGACCTGTCTTGGTCTATAGGGATATACAACACATCCTTGAGCTGTACAAACCAGTCTGGGCCAACTTTTACTTTTACCTGTTTCAAAGACAGAATTCGTGCCAACCTCAGTGGGAGGAATCCCCCAGAAAATATCCTTTTTTAAAATCTTTGGAGGGAAATGAAGACACTTGGGAAAAACATCCATTCTGAAAGCTTAATATTTGTCATTTTTTAGGTTCTTTTTCAAAAGAGTGAAAGAAACATGGGTAGATGTATCGATAAGATCCTTTGCCATGAAGGCTTGAGCATAATGTCTTTGAAACACCCTTTTTATAAGTGCTAACATTTGAAAAGGACAAACAAGGAAACAAACCTCAAAGGGGATGACAATAGGATATGAAGAGGAAGTGGGTGGGTTTAATGCATCTGAGAAGCAAAGCTGCTTATAAAAGGCATTGAAGAGGTTTAAGGTTCTATTTAGCAACAAAAGAAATGGAATTTAGTGACAAAGTTATAGAATGAGGCATAATTTTCCCACAGGATTTTTGGCTTTTGATGTTTTAGAAACAATTAAAAAAAAAAAAAGTTTAGTTTGTCATTTGATAGGCTGCAAGTTTGTGTAGTAGAGTGTGTCTATTTATAAAAGGGAAAAGTAGGATGCCACCAATAAACTGATATATGTAAAATCAATTAAACTTAACATTCACTGGGAAAACTAGTAGAAAATTTGAAAAAAAACACGTATTTTTTTGAAAACACAGTAATTCTCCTGTTCCACTTAGTTTGTGTGAACTCCCTGTACATTACAAAGGCCTAGTCTTGACCCAGTGTTAGGATGACACCTGCCTCTAGAATTGTCCTAGAGCTTTATGAATCTGGAAGTGAACCGCAAGAATGCAAAACACCAAGAATTCTAACCTTTGTAAGGTAAACTAAATCTAGGCCTCTGTACTCAGAGTGGGCAATGACTGCAATAATGAAATAGCCTGAAACTTAGTGGTTCTTAAAGAGGATATCTCCACTGATAGAGGACTTCTACAGTCTTTTGAACTGTATTTTTCCTGGTAAAAACCTCATAGAATGAATTATTATGTTTGTTGGAGGCAACCAAAGAATTGAAGGAAAATTCTTTATTGATTTTACACTAGAAGCAAAGTATTCTTCATATATGCGTCCTGAGTAGGTTGCTCATACTAAGAACCTCTTTCCTTGGGTAAATTCTCTTTAACTATTGCAGCAATACAAAAATTGTTCCATCCTACTGAGATGTGAATTTCACCTTGCGGTTCAGGTACACAGACCCATTTCTAACTATATGAAGCCTCTACTCACCCATCTCCCCCATATAGCTTATATCATGATGCATATTTCCAAGTGCATACCTTCAAAAACATACACATTTATTATAATAATTCGCTTCTAATGATCTAGACTACCCTACTCTGCCTATTTGCATTATATGTCAGTACAGTGGGAGACATAGGACACATGGTCAGAAATCTTACTTTCAGAACATTTTGGAAAGCAGATGAAATTCCACATCTCTTTGTTCAATCACTTTAAAGCATATGGAGGACTTGGATATGGATAGCCCTGTGCTCAGCTTTCCAGTATGATTATGCTTATATGTTATGCTACATCTTCAGTGGGGAAAAGTGTTCTAGTAACATCTCAAAGCTAAAGATTGTACCACTCCTATCCTTCCTTACGTTAAGTCCACACATTAGGTTGCACGCTTAAAACTGCAGGTAGCAGCCTGAAAAGACTTTCCTCAGATAGAGGCACAATTCTACCCAGAATTTATAACCACAGTTTGGTTTCCAAAGCATGCCCAAGTCAATGCTTGTGATCAATCACAGAAGCACAGTCATTGCTCCAGGCCTGAAGCTTTCCTGGTAAATGGTTGTAGGGAAGAAGGGGAAGAAAAGTCAAAACATACAAAAAGAGCGGCTAAGTTCACTTGAAACGGCAACATGTTACTTTTTGATTTGTTGGAAATGCTTTTTTTTTTTTTTTTTTTTTTTAAGGCAGTCAATTGTGAAGACATGGCAAGACACAGGGAAAAGACAACTTAAAAACATTGTTAAGGTAGAAGAATGAGGAAGGCTGATGAAAAGAATGAGTGGCAAGTACTGGAAGATGGAGGACTGATCACAACACTGCAGAAAAAATGCAGTTTATTCCAGTGGAAATATTGCCAGAATGTGCTGATAGCAGTACTCAGGCTTCTTTGCCAACTTCACTCTATGAGGGATTAGTAAAAAAAAAAAAACAACAAACATAAAAACAATAAAGAGGAAAACTTTAAATGTCATCCCGAGGTGCACAGTTTATATTAAAACCTTACATTGTGTGACTTAATCTCTAAGCTTTCTTTTACTGACAAAATATCATCATCTGATTTAGTACTTTGTATCAGAGGCTTTAACCTACCAGCTCCCTGTGACAGCCAAATCAGTACAAAGGGAACAGCAACTCAAGTGTCAAGCAGCCACATGGCCTTTTCACCCACTAAGGCAAGCCCACACCCTCCTGTATTTGCATAGTGAAAAAAAAGGATGCAGGAAGGAGTTTGCTCTGCAGGTTCTAATGCCTTCCATGTTGCTATTGCTCTATGAAACTTCCCCCATTATAGGCCAGAGGCTAGTTCAGCCTCTCCAGAATTTTTAAGGAGTCCTGCAGACTGAAAGCATGCCAGCCTTTTTACCAGTTCTTCTGATTTTGCATCAGTACAATCACATTAGAAGAAAAACACATGGGAGAATCAAATCCCATAAATGAAATAGAAAATCCCTTTGGATGATTAGTTCAGACCAATGTTAAAAGAATATTTTGTGTGCATGTCAGGTTCTTTGCCAGTCTCAAAGTAGTCATTTGGATTCACTTCATTATAGGCACTGCAGTACCTAAGGAGAGAAAGAGAGAAATAGAGCATGAGACAGAGTAATAATAACCCTTGAACAATGAAGTCTTTCTCCTAGCAGAACTTCAAATAACTCAGTCAACTACTTCTAATCAAATATACAAGCACTAGTGTAACTGAATTCGGTATAGCTAGCATCTATGAGGAGCAAAAAAAAAAGCACAGAGGAACTCAAAGGAGGAGATGCTAGATAAAATGAAGGGAGCTCTACGTCATGGACTTAGACCAACACAGAAGCATGAATACTAACTCAGCAGAAGAATAAGCAGAAGCTATAACGATGGTCTGGTCTTTTCCTTCATAAGACAATAGGACTTTTCCCACTGACTTTAGTGGGAGAAAAAAAGAGGCTGTTGTTCTCCACCCCTGCTTCTCTCTACCAGTCTGGTTCTTGTTCTCTACTTCTCCACTTTGATTTTCTGGCCTGTGTTCTCCACCTTCATCCTGGGGGTTCTGCTGCTTTATCTTCCCCATAATAAATTTTCCTCTTCTGGAAGTGCTTTTTCATTTGCTTTTTTTCTGACACTGATATTTTAAATAACCAAAATAAACATTCCATATTAAGAGCAGGTGAACAGGTAAATCTCAATTATGATCAAAGGACAAAAATTATTTATGAAAAGTAGGATAAAGAATGAAAGCAGAGTTTAAACTCCTAACATACAGTGTGAATTCCCGTTTGTCTTTTCTATGTTGAGTGGGTGAAATACTTACTAATTGGCTTTACCATTGGGCTTTTTTCCATATATGAATTCCCACTCAGAACTTTAGGTTCTGATCCCAATGCAATAAAATTATTTACTAGTGCTGAATTTCAAGATTATAAATAGTAGAGATGACCCAAGTGCCTTTTATGTCTCCATAAAAATATTGCTTCCATTGCAAAAAAACCCAAAAAATCTATGAAGCATAAATTTCTTTCAAATATGTTATTTATAATTAACTTCACGACAAAATTTAATCGGTATTTGTAGAAATCACAGAATTATTTTTTCAAATAGTTAATGAAATATTTTGATTTTATTCTATATTTCTAACTAAGAACAGACTTGAGTAAATATTTTAATAACTATTTATATAATCATTGATGAATATGTTATCAATGCTTTCAGGAAAATGAAAATTAGCCAAATATGAAATTCATTGAATGAGAACAGTTTGATGATTGCTGTCGATATTTAATTTTCCCTTCTAATGCCTTTAATGAACAATTCAATTGACTTTGGTAAAGCTGATCCCATTCCTGAACCTAGGCATGTACTTAAATACCTTATTTAATGAGGGTGGTGTGGGCATCTTCTTTCTCTTTGTTATTGTTGGTTTATGTTCATTTGTTATTTTAATCTTGTAGCCTCATCTCAGCAGTAGGAATAATCTACTATTAGCCATCTCAAAGTTACATGTCTAGTCCAAAACAGTAACCTAGTCTTTTCTGTGGAGAAAGACAGCTATCTCAATAATTCCTGCCACCCAAACGTAAGGTGTTTGTGACTGGTGAGATGAATTGTCCTCAGAAGTTATTGCATTTTCTTTGACTGTAAAGGAAAAACAAATAGCTGTTCTGACTAGAATCTTAAAGGATAGAGAGCAGTGGTTTTGAGTGATGAGACCATTGTAATGATTGCTTAATTTCTGCTACTGTTTTGAATTTTATTGGCTAGCTTTCCTGAAATCAAAGAAGCATCCTATAGCAAGAAATCAAAAAAAGTAGATATTGAGCTATACGAAATAGCTTACTACTTTTAGTTCTTTTGCAATTGATTATCCTACCTTGATAATTCCTGAGGACTTTTCTTCCTTCTCTCATCCTTCGTATCAATAGGTATTCTGGTTCTATATTAGTCTAATTCAACTAAAGTTATGAATGGACTTAAATTTGAACTCCTATTTTAGTCCTTAAATGTCTTATGCAGTAGAAGAGAGTTTGCATTTGTGCTAAGTACTGACTGAATCAGAACAGCTTGTAATTTTTTAAATATTTAAAACGTTTGTTTGGGGTTTTTTAAAATTAAAATATGATAGTGAGCAAATTTATCCCCTTCTCTGGTACTCAACAGGTCATATTTTTCATTTTCTCTCCTACATGTGTGAGGCAATTTGCTACTTAGATATTTTCCAACAGTACCCATAGATGTCACTAGAAATTTCTTTCTTTTTTTTTTTTTTTCTTCCCGTAAAAAGGATGGTGGCAAGGGATTTGTCTTTTTATCAGCATTGTAGAGCACCAAAAGAAAATAAGGTTTTACAGGGCCTGGAGAGAAGCAAAATAGCAATGCAGGCATGGCCTCCAGCTCTTTCTTACAACTCTTTGATCTCTGAGATGTAAAGGTAATATTGCCTAATGAACTCGTAATTCTCTTTTTATACTACATATCCCTACTTACTTAAGAAATTTAGGTAGCATGGGGACTTGGGCTGTATTTCCTGCTGACATAAACTGGCAACATTTGAATGGCTGAAATAGAATTTCCCTGCCTATTGAATAAGCGTTAG
This sequence comes from Pyrocephalus nanus, assembly GCA_038380795.1. NCBI lineage: Eukaryota > Metazoa > Chordata > Aves > Passeriformes > Tyrannidae > Pyrocephalus > Pyrocephalus nanus. Next base: position 38,878,830 of record CM076260.1, read on the forward strand.
ATTTGGCAATTAACACTATCTTCTGTGGTATCGTGCAGTGTGTCTTGACAATATGCAAATTCATTACCATTTTGGCAAATTTACTCCAGAGTTCTGTAACTATATTTTTTTTCTTTCAACTAAAAGTGTTTTATTTGGCTTTATAAGCTGAGCATGTGTCTTGGTTTGAGACAATTTGGAGGGGTGGAGACCTTGGAAAAAAGTCTTCTCCCTTAGTTTCAATACCTCTGGTTTCTCCAATACAGAGAGAGAGATCAAGTATACCCCAATGTAAGTGAAAAAATATCTCTTTTCCAAGAAGAATGTTAATAACAATACTAATAAAACTGGGTTAAACCAACTGATGAGGAGAATAAGGCCATCCTTCCACATCTTTCACCTCTTCCTGACCTGGAAAACCTGGCAGGAATGGCTGAAGAGTCAATGCTGGCAGGAAATAGTGAATAGCTGGGATTAGGTATTGACGGACATTTGCGTGGGGCTGGAGTGAGGCTGCAGTGCTGTTACAGGCAGTCAAAGCAGGGCTGCGGATCCCCCAGGTGATGGGAAGGACCTGCAAGACACCTGTTGGATCCAGCACGAGACTTGACTGTTGCAATTTCAATGGCTGAAGTGGTGGTTGTAGTACTGTCTAAGTGGTGTTCCCAGTCCAGACCCAACAAAGTGGTAGTCAAAGCCCTGGGTAATTGAGGAAAGCTCTGAAACTCAGAGTTAAATGTACTCAGGTTCAGGTGCCGATGCCTCTGGTACCTCCTCTGGGGCTGGGAGTTTTACACTGGCTAATGTAATACTGTGGGTGACGAGATACTTTGGGAGTCTTTGACACCTTCCAAGATGTTGCAGCTGATCTCTTACATCAGTGCAGCTGAGTCCATCATGGCCAATTATGGCTCATCAACAAGGGATGAAACCTTCAGGCTGGCTGTGAATATTCTAGGGAGTTATCTGGCTGAATCACCTATGTAAGAAACACTACTCCACCTCACAGGGTTTGACTCTTTCCTTATTTTGTTTAATACCCATCTTGTAGCCTGAAGTGTGGGATATGCATGTCTTCAGCCCCTGGCCTAGGTGGTCACTTTGCACCTTGTTAGCAAAACATACTGCTGATTGAACCATGGGCACCAATAGTCCAGTCTCTTACCTGGGCGGTCACTGATGGGAGTCGAATGTTTGAGTCAATAATCACTAGCAGTTCAGTCTCTTTAAAGAAAGGCAAAATGCCAAAAGGCAGATTTGGAGAAAAGAGAAAAGGTGGATGCCAGAATTTTTGTGTTACCCAGGACAGCCTGATAATATTCATGGCATATTAATGACATGGCTTTTTTGTGGCATCTTTGAAGGAGGTATCCAAACACTTCTTTACAACACATTTAATCTATGCAGTGAAAAGAAGTGAAAATTGGAATGATTAGCCAAGGTTCTTTAAATTTCTAAACTCCTTTAAGAAAACCTAAACGTAGCCAAAACATTCCTATTCATGGGCATCCAATTCCTGTATCCACATGTACCTCATCATGATTGTCTACGGGGTCCAATATGTATGAATTATTTTAATTTAGTATGTAATAAATACAGATTCTTTTTACAGAAGTTGAATTGTCAGCCTTCTCTGGGCTTGGGCTATGAGATGCATATCACAATTTGTGTGTCTTTTCTTAAAGTGTGTTGTAAGAATACTTATTCTGATACTATCCACAGGTGTCATGTTTATTTTTCAACCCACAATGATCTTCCTTTAGATATTTAATAGCACTGAATTACACTCTTTAAAGGAACTATTTGGTCATTTTTCTAAATAAGGATTCCTTCCTACAGCTACGTTTTCTCTATGGTTAAATACTTGTTAGTTTTTCTTAGGCAGACAATGAAACTGTTGTATTTAAAATATTCATAATCCAATACCAAGAAATATTTTCTGTAGTGTTCTGATCACTGCCATAAGATTTCTCCAATCTGATTTGTTATGCTATTTATAGACAAGGTTATCAATAGTGAGAAGAGATTAGAGCTTTTGAAGATGCTTGAATAGATAAATAGGGATTTTCAGAAAACTTCATTCCATCCACAAAGTTTTTTCCACCAACGTTCACACTATGGCCCAGGAGCTGTGGTATGTGAGGTTCAGCTCTGTTAGCAGATGGTATAAATTACATTAGCAGGTGCAGAATCACACAACGTAGGACTTAAAGGAACTTGAGATCCATCTCCATTCAGAAACAAGTTGACTTCCCATTTACAGCAAGGAAAGAGAGAGAAAAGAAAAGGAAATTCACAATCCGTTTAGCCAGAGTTTTATCAAATTATGAAGGGATAGCTGTGCAGCTACCTTTAGGTCAGTCCTCTAGTACATCTATTCCTGTAGATAAATTCCCATAGTCTTTTCTAGTCCTCTAGCTATTGAAACAGGCCTGTCTGGTACATTAAGATCTGATACACTTTCACCCTAGCCTTAAGGCAAAGTAAACCAGTCCTATCATCAGACATATAAAGTACATACTTATGTATCAATAAAAATCAAAAAAATATACTATTTAGAAAAAGGTAAGCAGTCTCACTGCATACCCTGTTTTTATTTATTTACACCCTTACTTTGGAACTATAAGCATTTCAGTAGCTATAAAGAAGCAGACAAGCATATGTATCTCTTATTTTAACTTTATTTATACTTGTGAAATGTCTAGTTTTATTGCAAGCCAAACAGGAAAGAAGAGTGATTGATGCTTTAAAGACAATTCATAATTTTACACTCAAAACTAGGCACTGAATGGAAACTGGTACCCAAGTATCTGGAAAAATTCTCTAAGAATATATCAGACCAAAATGCAAACTAGTGGGGGCTTAATCCTGTGAGATACTTAATAGCTCATCTTCCATTTAAAGTCCTAGGAGTGGGTGGGGGAAATCTTGAGAGAAATAACTCAACACCTTTCCCGACTGAGTGCAAGATGAATTAGTGCAATATACCCACTGTCATGTCTTATTGCTTAATTGACTACCTCTAGGTATAATATAGCTGTCTTTATCACAGAAAAATCATTTTGATTTATTTGATGCATTGTATATCATAAGGAAGCATGCATGAAGTTATTAATATCTTACATAGTTGTGATATTTTCCAAGGGCACAGATAATGCATTTCATCATATGCAGTACTAGTCTATTATGACTAATATCCTGAAATGTTGTATTTTTGTGAGGTTTATTTTTTTATTTTTTTTTTCCTCACATTGCCTGCTTGGCATGTAAAACTTGAGTAGTGCTTATGGCCTAAAAGAGTCTACTCTAAATATTGCAGAACTTTAATTGGAACAGAGCAGTTGGAAATATTGACTATAATATAAATGCAGATTATAACAATTCAATTTATTGCTAATTTATTATAGGCACTTGAGTTGTTAATTGTTCTCTTTGGCTCATAAACCTCAAGGTCTCACTGTGAGAGTTCAAGTGGTTGGGCCATGCTCTTTAAATAAATGTAGCTCTGTCACATAAAAAAAATGAATGTGTCTAATGAATGTCATATTTTTCTTTATCTTTTTCTAAATCTTATGGAGTTGCTAGAAAAAGTATGGCAGGTTGTTTAGAAGGATAAATTTTAAAATATAGTAAATCAGTCTTGAGACAAAAGAAGTTTGTCACAAAATTCTGTTAGTATGATGAGTGCAAGTTATCTTGATAAGGCAATTAAAAGTCATGTTTGACTTTTCCAGTAATAGGTCAGTAACTTCATTTAAACTGTCTGTCTGTCAATATATCCATAATATCTTTGAATGAGAGTAGAAGATGGACTGAAACTACTGGAAAAAAAGCTTTCAGGACTAAGATTTCAGATTTTATCTGGAAAATCTGCTTTCATATTTTTTTAACTTGTCTAGCAATACTTGAGACACTGAACTTTCTTCAAGTGACTTCAGACTCTTGGAGGACAGTGAAAGAATCCTGAAAGAATCCTTTTTATTACTATTGACTACATTAAAAAAAAAAAAAGGCCAAAAGTATACATATTGAAAAACCCACTGAGTAACAAAACAACTCCATTGAGTAACACTGAGTAACAAATAATTACAAAACGGTCTTTGCAGCAAGTAACACAGCAAAACATAGCAATACTTAGTGCATAATCATTCTTTCACTGATTTAAATATAATGGTAGAAGTTATTATAGCTTAACTTGTACTGGAAGAACACTAGACTGACCCCGAATGATGATAATTTCTGGAAGAGAAGAATTTCTGTAGTAGATGAAAGTAAAATACTGAAAAGGGCTTGTATACAATCCACGGACCATTTAAGGCTCACTAAGATTCTACTGAAGTATGAAGTCCTGAAACTTGGGTTTAAAATTATTCTGTTGCTTTTAGACACATTTCTTGAAGACATAACTTTTCAGTTATAGAACAAGCTTACCCCCAGTTATCAGACATTGTTAGAAACAATTCATACATTCTTTTTAACTTCTAGATCTGAAGTTTCCTTACAAGTAAAATGAAAATAAAAGGAAAAAATGGGAAAAAAAAATAAAGCAAACAACAGAGATACTTTATTTTAAAAAGAAGGAGGAGGAGGAATTGTCTTTAAGAAGATTTAAGAAATATTTTCCAGTTTTCTTGCCACAGATCTTTAGTTTCGGTGATTTTTTTCTAAAGAAATATCATCAAACTTATGGAGAAAAGAGGATAAGTGTCTGAATGCCTCAACGATTCTAAGGGTCTAGAATAACAACAGATGGGTCTAAATCTATACAACTACATTTCAAAGTAAAAATACAAGCCTAGATTGATTGAGTGGTTTGCTACCCTGCAGTGGACTTACGGATAGTTTTCCATTTCTAGGGAGATTGTAATGAAAGCTAGTAAGTAGTCATGGTCAAAATGGCTCTTCCTTGGTCTACCACATTAGGAATGCTGCCAGTGCTGGCAGCCCCTCAGATACATACTGAGTTGGGCATGCATATTGATAGGGCTGTGAGGCTTTTGAGAGTAAATTCTGCTTTTTTAGTTTTCTTTTGTTCTTTCTCTCTTTCACTCTTTCTTTACCCAGCAAGTGTCTGTGCATGCCAACAAGGTGTTTATCAGGAAAAAAAGTCAGGTAGACTAGATTTGAATGCTTATTGCTCATCTGTTTCTCTTCTAATAGGATTACACCTCTTATAATTCCTGACGTATGAATCTGTACTTTCTTGTTCCCATCAAGGATTCTGCAACTAGAACCATGCGAAAAAATATTCAGCTGACAGAAAAATTGGAGAAAATTGTTCTGTCAGTTTTGGGAACTGGGAATTGGTTTTGAAAACACTAAAAGCACACTATCTTTTATTTATTCCCCAAGGCAAGTGTATTAAATACATCTAATTTATCAGACTAAGTAGGTCCCAGTTAGCATCAAATTGTTTGTCATATACAATGTGCTACAACCACCAGAGAACTGGGATGATTCAGAGAGTTCACGAGTCTCTGCATTGTAGTAGCCCAGGCTAGCTCTCTGATGAATTAGTTTTGAGAGCCATGAAAGGAAATAAGGCAATCCCAAACAAAAAGATAAATTGGTGCTATGTGCTATTAACACATGAAGCAGGTAAGATAGATTACTGAATCTGCTTTTTTATTTTTTTTTCTTTTAATTTTCTCATTTTATACTTCCCTTGTAATTTCTGTGTGGAAATAACTTTTTTGTTTCCTCCATAAGGGTGAGTGGACTCTGAGACCCTTTATCAAAGCCTTCAGGTACTATCAACATAATAAGATCTATTCTAGTACAGGTTCTGTTAGCCTGAAATCTTCAGTCAAAGAAGTGACAGGCAGTCCAGAAGCTCTGCAGCCTAGTACCTTTCCCACTGCTTGTGGCAATAAATTCTGTTGCTTCAAACCCCTGGAGTCCCCACAAAAAAATCAGACTACTCAAATTTCATACAGGGAGGGAAGGGGATGAGAGGGGAAAATGTTTTTGACTCTCAGTCCAGCTGGAATATTTTTTTCTATTTAAAAATATTTCAGTGTCTTTTTATCCATTATCATAACAGTCTGCTAGTCTCTACTTCAGAAAGAAAACACTTATGTCAGTGGGATTTAGTCCCTTAAGATATCCAGCTGGCTGATTTTGAGACTTAGTCCCTTGTCCAGACCAGCAGGCAACATTTTAAAGCCAAAATCAACAGCATCAGGACGCATGAAATAGCCATAATTTGAAGTTTTTGTCCCTTTTTTTTCCCAGTATTTTGTTCTAAACTTCAAGTAGAAATAGGACAGAATAATGAAAATCTGTATGCATTAAGACAATAATTTCTATGTATCAATATCACAACAAGAAAATTAATACTTTCATACATTTTTAATTGCAGGTAGAAAACTTGAGGTCTAAACCGTGACACATTCATTTCACATGGGTACATCCAGCGCTTTCTGCAAAGAATGCACTGTGAGAATAACTTTACATAGTGGGGCCCTATGGAAAAGACTTAGGCATCCTTACAGATTGGAAAATGAAGACATGCCCGGGACACTGTTTTCAGTTTTGAACCCATCATTACAGAAAGCCTGAAAACTGCATGAATATAAGAGATCTACAGAGCAGCAATGACCAGGCAGGGCTATATATTCTTTGTAATTAGAGATTAAGAATTTAGGAGAATTCAGACCAGGAAACAGAAAACAAAAAAAATGACAGATACTTAAAAGTATGCCAGGTGTTCTAGTATACTTATTTCTATAAAATAGGTGATGGATGTTAGTTCAATATTTAAAAACAACACTTTTAAAACTGCCATTGTTATTCCTGTAAGAGATAATTAACCCAAGGAACATATAATGTGTAGCAGTTTCCAATTTTGGCCTAAAATCAGATTAACCTTTTGTCAGACTTAAAATTGTACAAAACTAGAAACAGTCCATCATTATGTACCAGGACACTGGCTGGTGACCAACTGGTGGCAGGGCAAAAGTTCTCAACTGTTAAAGGCAAGGAAAAAATGCTTTAATTTAGGTAAAAGTTCAGTTTCCCTCTTAAAAACTGAGTATGACAGTAGAATAGTGTTTTTTTTGTTCACCATTTTCAAATTATACCCAGCTAGTTTTTTGTGTTACATACACTTCATAACCTGCAATCTCTGTCATCTCACCTGAGATCTGAACACCAAACTGCATTCTCTTGTGATATACAATTTAGTATCTTCAGAGAAAATAAAGTTTCTACCCAAACTGAATGTATCAAAATGAGTGGCCGACTCATCTCTCTCTCTATATAGAAAAATTTTATATAATATTTGATTTTTATTTAATTGATTAATTATATATATAATAACATAATAATTTGGTATGGGTAAGTACAGTTCAGGACCCTGCATGTAGAGGCATAGACCGTCAGATTAGCAGCAAGGCTGGAGAGCATGTGCTTCTTCCTGGGACGAAGAGAATCTCTGAGACTTCAGGCCTGATATTATGAAATGAAGAGAGAAAAAGCCATTGCCACTTTCCTGTACAAATTACTCCTTGAGCTCCCTTTTCCTTCTTGCTTCCTGAAGGTGTAATTTAAGTATTTAGTGGACATAAGACTTGGATGTATTGCCCCCAAGGCAGGAAAGATTTACAAACCATGGTCATTAGCTATGCAAAGATTAAGTAACAAGTGACAGTTACAATTCAGAACATTTTCTCAAAGATTAATTGATTGCTGTATTAAAAAAAAAAAAAAGAAAAAATTAGTTATATTATTCTCTCTGATTTGAAGGAAAGACAAGATAACAATAGACTTTATTTCAGTCAGTGTGATAGGTGGGAAGAGAGTTGCATACCATTGTTCCTTATTTCTTGAACTTTAAGGAGGAAGAGAAAAGGATTGTTGAGAAGATCGGAAAATAAATGTCCAATATATCTCTCTTCATGGAATATTAAGAGGTACTGAACCTGTAGTCTGCTTTTAGACTTGCAAGCATTTAAAATTTTTATCTTTAATAATGTTACTATAATAATCTTCATTATCATTATTAATAATTGGTATATGCTTGCCCCATGAAAATTAGACCTATCAGTATTTAATGTTCAGAGGTAATGTAAAGTATAGAGATCTTATTATTTAGCTCATTCAAATATTTGCAGGTCTTATTCAAGCGAAAAGCATAACCACAGAACCATGTTTCCAGATTTGAGGAATAAAGGTGAAATGAAGCGTACATCTGAGGACTCACCTTTCTAATGGACATTGAAAAACATACTCTGTTCATGATGGTCCCTGGGAAAGCACTGCAGTTTCAAGCTGCTGGACTACATACCTTTCTAACTGCAGTGAACTCACATACACTTCAGATGAGCAGGGAAGTCAGGCACTGAATTAATATTTTATCTATTCCTGTGTTCTGGGAAAAGAAAAAGGTTTCTTCTGCCCTAGAGAAAACAGTAGAATTCAACCGTGAATGAAAAGCAAAGAAAAAAAAAGGTTATTAGCATTAAGATTTCTTCATACTCAGTCAGACACGGAGCACAAGGCAGCTATACATAAACCCTTGTATGGTTTAGACTCTAAGCTGCTGCTTCGCACATTGCTGAAGCATGAAATTTTTGCAACATTTCTTGTGTCCTATGATTTGACTATATTGGAGACTGCAGCTTAGGACAACACCACCTACCATACTTCTAGTGTTAGATAAAGATTTCAATTACATAGTAAATTATAATCAGCAATGAATACAAACATAAAAAACCCCTGACCATCTATGATTTATGTTCCATTTCAGTTGTTATGACTAACCTTAAACACCAAATATAATTGGCTTATTGCCACATCAGCTTCTCTTTAGAATCCTGAGCTGTTAAAAAAAAAATCTGATTTCTGCCATAGAAAATTTGTTTAATTATGAAAGTTAATGATGAAGCCTACAGATCCTGCTCTCTCTCGGATTTCAGCTGTTTAAATCTACACCAAATCAGGAACGGGAAAAAGCTGCCACAACCTGAAGGGGTATTTGCAGAACCTAAGCTGGTCATAAAGTAGGTTGCTAATGTATTCCATTTCAATTTCCTTCCTCCAAACTCTAAAAGTCTTTAACGCACAGTGCAACAGAGGTAAACAGAGAGTCAGTTTTGGTTAAAATCTAATCAACAATCTCAGAGTTTGCTTTTTCTGTTCTGTCTCACCTGCTCTGAGAACAGACTGTCTACCTTGCAGTGGTAAAGAATGGCCAAGAAAGCCTGTCCTTAAAAGAGGCACAGCTAGAGGAGCTCCTCTGATGGCACAGAATCTGTGGACATCGAAAGCATGCTGTTGAAACATATTTGGTTTTCTGTATAATTTCAGGCTTTCCTTTAGGGAAAAGAAACTGTTGAAGATGAAGTCAACAGTTTCATGTTTGCAAACTACATGGATACCACACTTACTCACACATATTTTGTTCAATCAATAATAGGAAACACATCAGAATTAAAAGAGTTCAAGTTCAACAGAGACAACATTTCACATATGTTTTTGCCAGCATTTAATTTATAATTACTACTTTCTTCTAAGCAGAAGTTGATGGCAGAGTCAAAAGTGAAGACACCATTCTTGGTCAGCTGTTACACAGACAACAATCCTCTTTCTTCATCAGTAGCAGAAATTTTAATTAGTCCCCCTCAAATCAGGTTTCTTATATTTTCTAGATTGCTCATGTATGGGCTTCATGGCATTACTCATTCCCTGGCTGCTGGAGACTTCCTCCAGTTCCTCAGACTGCATTGTTATGATTACTACACATCTGAAGATCTTAAATCATTACTGTTGTTGTATGTGTAGAGAACAGAGAACCTCAACCCTGTGATTACCTTTCGCATCATAGTAATTTACTTCAAGGGTTTTTTTTGCTTTTTTAAAGAGAGAATTTAATTAAAACCTTTGCTACTCTTCAGAGAATAAGCATACTTACTTCTTGACTTTTAGTAATAAGAGCAAGCTCTCTCTGTTGATACATACACTTCTAGCACTGGAAAATCCTGCATAGTCATGTCAGTGGGCTAAACAAATAATAAGGCAAGCATAGAAAAATATCTTCCAACCTAGAAAGTCTCAAACTGAGATCAGCTCTCAGACCACCTAAAATATTAAATATCCAAGAGAAAGTATAGCCTGATGATTTTGAGTCACTACTATAAAAATATTTGTAAAACTGATAATACCCATAAAAGTGTTATCAGTTTTCACTGAAAGGCAGCCTCAGATATACCTGAGTGTAAAAACCATAGCAAGAGACGTGTATTATATAAATTGTAAATTTAGCTTCATTTAAAGTACCGTTTAATTTGTCTTCCCTAATGATTTTAACCATGCAACTGATTAATGCCAGTGGCACTGTAGAAAATTGAAAGTAGAATAGCTTCAGGTGTAAAGTGTGGTTACTTCATTGACCTACTTAGCTAAGCAATAAACTGAAAGCTTTTTGGTTAGGTAGAAACCTTGATTTGGTACATTCTTACAGCTATATAGAAAATATAGTTATTTTCTTGTTATTTAAAATTTGGTTGTATTTAATAACATTAAACTGCATTCAGCTCTCTGAGATGCAAAGAAAACTTCCTTAGTCACATGTTGGGAACTTGCTTTTCAAAATTTACATTTCCATTCATTTTGGAACTAGATTTAACCTAGATTTTTTTTTTTTTTAACTTGAATTCTTAGGAAATTATAGCAATTAACTCCTAAATGTCTGACCCTTTTAGTGGGTCTGTTCGAAGTCTAAAGTCTCTTAGGACCTCAAAATAGCAACAAGATGCCTCCAAGTAGGTAAATACCAACAGTCAAGTTGTTAGTTATACATGGAGAGTCTTAAATTTATTTTCCCCTGAATAGCTGCCCCAAACAAGTTTTCTAAACAAAACTAATCATTTGCTTGAAAATTGTTCGCGGTTTGTTTTGGGGTTTTTTTGTTTTGTTTTGGTTTGGTTTGTTTGTTTGTTTGTTTGTGGTTTTTTTTAAACAAGTTTGTTTTAAAACAATAGATGTCGAATAAAGACGGTTTTCTTCACAAAATAATCCAGTCAATAAGGCAGTTATTTCAAGAATGGTAATCTATATCCCTTTTCTATCTGAATAAGTGTAAATCCTTATCTCTTTTCTTACCAGAAAGTGGCATAAGGTGAGGGGAATGGAAGCTAGTGCAGGACATGCAGATACTTATGTTTAGGTGCTGTGCAAAAGTGAATTCAATATTAGTTAGACTAAAATGCAGTGAACAGGAAAACATACAGAAATGGCAATGAGAGGATAAAGAAAAATGTTTGTTGTTGTATCTAAAAAGACTCATGTTTACTCCCTCCATTCTCTCATTATAGAATTCCCTTCTGTCCAATGATATAGTTTTGACAGAATTATAAATAAATCTTTCAAAATATCCTCTTTATCAGTGTCTAGAAAACTTTGTAATCTCTTGGTCTGAGAGAACATTTTCTCTAGACTATTTTAAGATTAGAAATGTTACCCTGTTTTGATTTGGTGGTTGGTAATTTGTGTTTGTTTATGGTTTTTGTTTGTTTGTTTGTTTTCAGTTTTAAAATAAAGTATTGTTCATCACTAGATTCTGTTTCAGGATTAATCCCTGGGGTGAACACTCAAAGCATTTTGTGTACAGTCAAATCCCTGGTGTGAACACTCAAAGCATTTTGTGTACAATCACTATATCAAGCCTCTTGGATAAGAAGAAGACTCTCCAGGTATCTGGATCCAGAGAGATGCTCCATTGCTCAACTCTGACATAACTGAGACCTACAAATAAAAAACCTTGTCACTTATGAAGCTTTAAAGTCCACCTTGATTAGTAAAGAGTAGACAGCTGCTCTGCTGGTGTGCTTAGGACTGTGACCTGCTATTCAAGAATCTAAATTTTATTTATGTTCTACTTTAGAGATTGAGGCTCTTTTTTCATTGTAAAAGGAGTCGTGCTCACCACTTTAAGCACCCATCAGAGCCAATATGAAACTGATAGAGGCTTCCTCTGGCATTGCCAAGCATGATTTATTAGTTTTGTGTTGCTCAGATATCCTCTGAACTGTTTTTATTTTTATTATACTTTCCCTGATTATCATTATTACCCTAGTTTCTCTGGGTCCCCTGAGTGAGAAATTTCTTGGCACCTAATTTTAAGTCTGTATAGCATTAAGAGAGCACAGCTTGTGTCTGCCTTCTTAATGCGTAACAAATAGTAGCATTTTTAGTGTAATACATTACAGGACTTAGTGACAGTTTCACCACTGACTACCTTCCAGATGGAATATAAAATAGCTTGACTAAACTAGGAAGATTTCTTTACTATTGAGGCAGCTTCCTTGTTCTCTGTATGGGCGTTGTCTCAAGAATTCTAACACTCATTCATACATTCTGATTAATAGTTTTGAGGGAAGTTATCTTAGCAAGCTGATAAAGCCATCAGAAAGACCTGTCCTTCCTTTAAAGCTCCAGCTTCTAATACTTTAATCTGTTCGTGGGATGGGGTGTGGCTTGAGTTTTTGTTTAGTTTTTTGTTTTGGTTTTTGGTTTTGTTTGTTTGTTTTAGTTATTTGTTTATTTCTTTAATTTAAAACTGATTAGAGTTACAAGCTTTATTTCAGACTTCTCATTAGCAGCCACAAAAGGTAACAGCAGCCCACATCCTTTGCAACACTAGAAAAAGTGTCTTTAGTGTCTTCAAAGAAAGTATACTCTCAGAAACCCTAACCCTGCATCTCTGCCCTCCAAGATAATGAAATGAAAGAGAGCAGCTACAATTCATGAGAACATTTCTGGGGGTGAACATTAGGTATCATCTGGAAATGCTACTCATTCAGTACTTTACCTTAATGCCACAGGGTGCTCCTGCAAAATTATTTCTGGAATGCGTCTGCTCAGACCCAGGCCAGCACAGAGGAGCAATGGTATGAACCCCTGATTATTCCTTGGCCTTGTGTGGATTTGCTTCATATTCTATCAAATGGGTCATACAGGGACTGAAAAGTGTAAATCTTTAAAAGACATTATCATCTAGTTTAGGTTGCTTAGGCAACCCATCAGCTTTGGTACCACATATTCTCTGTAGATGCTCAGTTTTTTACTTTTTATTTGCTTTCTTTCTCTCAGTAAAACTCTCTAAACCAAGAAATATTTGCTTCATGGAATGCCTCTTTAAAGATGTAAGCAGCTAAATGTTCTCTCTCACACATATTCCCTGCTAGGCATTGCTCTGTTCATCTTTACCAACTAAAGGATATGCATATACATAATGAAAAGTTCAGTGATTAGAATATGTCCTAGGGAGACACAGAAGATGAGTGGAGAGAGTGGAGATTCTGTTCTCTGCCTAATGGACTTGACAGGTCACATTTCTTTTTTTCTTTTTTTTTTTTTTCTTTTCCTTTCCCCAGAAGAATGTTTCAAATAAAATATACCCACAGTACAGTAGTATATTTATCATATCTGTCTACACTGTCTCAATATTCATTAGGCAAAAAGTAGCATATGGCAACTTGGTAAAGCAATGGTGAAACCTGACTTTCTGTTATGGCTTCTTCCTCACATTGTGTTATTCTGATACACCTAGTTAGATAACTGTTTGGCCATTTTCTTTTCATTTAAGAACTGAAATATTCATACCAACAAATTAAGCAAATAATCTTTCTATTCATTCATCAAATCATGTAACCACAATGTGTAACCACAACTAAATTTCTTAGGCAACCTGAAAAATTTTTTCCTTTTTTTTTCTGCTTTCTTTGCTGATTCTAACCAGCTCCTTATGTATATTTCTGAATAATATGATAAATTATTATCAACAATTATACTTAATATCTTTTGTAAAAAATGAAGCATGTTACCAGATTGATAATGACAATAATTTTGTAATTAAATAGAATGGTTGGGTTGACATGTAAGGCCTTAATTATGGGATTATTTGTATATGTAGTAAAAAAAAAAGGAATAAAAATAAATTGAAATAAAATTGCTGTCCAAAAATGTTCATTTGAGAAAATTTTTGTAAAGCCTGACTCTCTTGCACTAATTTTACAAAGACTCAACTCGTGATAACAACAATGGTTTTCAGAGAATTCCCTCTGCAAAACTGCAGAACTTCCATAACACTGACCTAAGTTTGAATAAAAGAATAAAACAAATAACAGTTGATATGCACGGTGCTGTACTATAATAATCCAATTACTTCCCATAGTGCAGAAATGGCATGCAATTTCCACACCTATAACTCCAGAGAGATGTTATTTGCACAGTTTGGATCTGAATGCCTAGTTAAAATTTGCTATGGTGTCTTGGGTCAGATTTATGTTAAATTTCTCTCCTTATGAACTCCATGGTCCCATATTATTTTCTGGTGAGCTGGTTACATACACTGCTCTCTTGCTTGGCAGGAAATCTGTCTTGATGATCAAATTCTTCATCCTTGTTGTTAGAAGCCATGCCATAAAGGCAATCCCTGCAGTGAGAAGTGCCAGCTCCACAGTGGGGGGAATGAGAAAGGTGGGGACTGTGTTTTCCCCATGGCATTTCACCTGTCTTTCATAACTTAGCTCTGCTAGAAGTGTTAGGCAAGGGACCCTTCAGTTGTACAGGATGAAGACCAGTGACCAGTGTCTGAGAGGTGGGATTTTATATTTTTGTCATCAGATGATGATATACTTGCAACACATAAGAAATTAATTTGATGTTTATCAGGAAGCACAGTCCTAATAAACAGACTTATTTTTTAAATAAAAAAATTTTAGTTTGTCTGATGCGTAAGGCCATACAAGCACTGAGAAATCGACTGTGGTAAAGGATTTCTATGGCCTTTCAGAAGTCAAACTGATTTTTTTTTATTGGATCTTACATCAGTTGATTAAATTTTACATGTTTTACATTTGCATCTACAAGTATGTTAAACTTCCTGTCTAAATCCAAAATGTTATTGACTTCAGCTCTGCAAAGCAGAGTCAGAACTATCCTTCCTATTTTTGTATTTCTCTACACACTATTGGGCCAAGTCTGTAAACAAAGATGTAGACTGTATGCGAAAATACATATATTATATTTGAATCTCTGTTATCTCTCCTTTTTTTTTTTAATTTTATTAAATTTTTAATTTAAGCAAACAGATCAGGATTCACTGAACAAATTCTTTATTGTTTGCCTTTGGCAAATGTGAAACTTCCAGCTGTCTACAGTGGAAAAAGCTATGAGACATCTCTTTTAAAAGTCTTCTTCTCTGAGCTGGTGACAAAGAGCAACAGCCTCTGGAATTACAGATCACCTTATAACATACATTGTTGTGTGATCAGCTGTAGTCCAGTAATGTACCATATGTACCCAGGCAGCATCACCAAACTAAAGCAATTATAGGATTTTTAAGAATTTCAAAGAAACAAATAACAAAATAACAGAATATTTTACTTCTTGTTAGAGACAGTTCTGTCATAACACTTGAAATTAACAGCCAAATAGTCTTTTAAGTTCATGAGACATATTTTTGCTACAAAAACAGAGACACTATTTTATTGAAGAAACAGCAGGGAGAATTTATTGTCAGTTAATTGGAAAACTATAAGGCTTTTCCTGTCTATGATTCCTATGCTGGAGATACAAGTATTGTCTGAAGTCTTTTTGTGTTTGGTTTTGGTGGTTTTTTTCCCCTTCTCACTAAAAGTCTCCACCTGTCATTTGCTTTGTGGCAATATGCTTCTATATCAAGTCACTGAAAGTTTGAAGACATACCTGGAGGTATTTAATTTCTTCATTCTGTTTTATATAAATGCTTTAAAATGTTGCTTAGATCTTCTTAGTGCTCTTATTTATTAGCAAAAATCTTAACACGACAAATGAAGCAGTAGGATTTAATAGAATCTATCAACAGTGAGTCACACTATTTGAAAATTCAAGTCTCTTCTCCCCCTTGTTAACCTAATTTTAAATACATTTGGGAAAATGACATGTGCAATGTGTCCTCAATGTCTATAGATTTGGCCTAGTTCAGTACAGGTGGGGATTGATTCTAAAAGCCCCCACAGAAAAAAATAGTGCCATCAGCTTCCTCTCACTTTTCCTACAGATCATTTCAACTGCATCAGTACTGCAAAGAATGAGAGGTGTTTTTTCGTAGGTGGGGTTGAACCTTTTGGACATTTTCATCTTAATCATGAGATTATGTAAGTTTCTATCTATTATTTACCACCTAGAAATGCAAAGCAAACATCTAGCAAATAGAAGATGATTGGTTGTGTATGTGCCTATTTTGAACATACTATAATTAATGCAGCCTCTTTACTAATAAGCAAAACTGCACTACACTGTGCTATATTTAAAATACTGACTGAAATCCATTTTATTGTAAAGGCAAGAGATGAAGATGCTTGATTTACTAGGCAGTGTAAGTCTAAATGGGTTCCTACAGAAACTCAAGCATGGTCTAGAAAGAAGATCACAGTCATAAAACAATAGAATGGTTTGGGTTGTAAAGGACCTTAAGGATCATCTAGCCCCAACCATCCCCTCCGTGGGCAGGGACACCTTCCACTAGACCAGCTTACTCAGAGCCACATGTTGCCCAAAGATGCAGCGCTAAGTAATGTTCAAGGCTACACTCAAGTAAGGAAAACATTATATTGTATTAGCGCCCTCTAATCCCCAAGATTTGCTCCCAAGAGAACAAAATGAAAAAAAAACCCCACAAACATTTAAAATATTTTATAATTTTATCACCATAAATGGTAGTAAGGTTGTAATAATGTGTTCAGGTGATTAGATTAATGTGTCAGAGGAGAAGAAGGAAGATGAGATGATCTATGATGGAACAAATATTTCCTTCAACCTGTGGAGGACCATGTTGGAAGAGAGAAAAAGTACAGGAAGGAAGGAATAGCAAGGAGGAACTGCTGTGTACTGGCAATAAACCCCCATACCCTTGCACAGGAGGAGCAGGTATATGTGTCTGCAGTGAAGGAATGAAGTTAAGCATGGAGAAGGGTAATAATAGGTGTTTTAATTTTTGTCTTTCTGTTCACAATTATGCACATCTGTTTTCATTTGTAATAAATCAATTTTCCTCACTCAAATCTGTTTGTCTACTACAGTAGTTGGTAAGCAATCTCCCTGACTCTGAATAGAGCAGTTTGCTCATCCTTTTATATCCTCCTGTCTCGCTTTGGAAGAGGAGTTAGTGAATGACTGGGTAGGCATTTAACTTTTAACAGATGCTAATGCACAGTGCACATCTATCTACACACACATACATCTAACGCTCAACTGTACAACTTCTAAAAGGGTATAAGTTTATTTTGGAAACATTTTAGGGATCTTCAAGCTGAAAAAATCTCTTGCATATAATTTAAGTAGTAATGAGAAAAGCATCAAGCTTATTCTATCAAAACGTAGTCATCTTTTGTCCCTAGAAAGTGTTAGGACTCCACAGGCCTTGTTCATTGTGTCTATCCTAGTGAACCTTCTGTCAGAGGCAATTAGTTAATATCCTGCCAGAAAGATACAGTCTGCTCTGCAAATAATATTCCAGTATTTGCTGCAGGGAAGCTTCAATTCTTCTCTTACACTGCATGAGGTTCCTTAACTTTTGCTGTAGCCCTTCTGTTTGGATTTTGGCATGTGTAATGGTACTTTTCAGGTATTCCTCTCCTGTTCAGTTTCTTGCCTGACACTCAGGGCTTTTTTTCTAATCTGCACTCATATTGAGTCAAGTTCCTTTTCATTCACTTCACAGAATAACAAAGTAAGAAAAATGTAATTTATCTTTCAAACTCAGTTTAAGCTCAGCATATAATAAAACACCAAAATTCTAAACACATCATTATTGTACGATCTCTTTTTGTCTTATAGTTTTATTCTGAACTCTGAATTATGCAGGTATAAAATTTTTTGTCTTGATTTGGGGATAAATTTCCTTAAATCCTTTTTCTTAAATTATAGATGCTTCCTTCTCCTTAACCAAAATACTTGTAAAATTATACTGTGTTATGCACACACATAGGTAATACTGTATAAATTTTCACTTAAAAAGGCCTTGTTATTTATCAAATAGAAAACCCCAAACCACATCATGTGTCACATAAAGTTTCTCACCTCTGTCTTAAGTCCACTAAAGGTGATTCTTATCACTCTATTAACTGATAGCTTATTTTGGATTAATAGCTAGCATTTCATGAATTCACCACTATATATATATACATATATATATACATATGTGCTTGTGTGTGTGTATCCAACATACATAAATATATACTTTAGACAGTTATTATAAACTATGCATAATATGTTTGTAGCAATAATTCTGGTGAGTTAAAATGAATCAGGACAGTAGGATCTCCAAAGAGCCTCTAATAAGTTGTTATAGAAAATGTAACTTGTTATTCATCAAAGAGATCTTTTTCTCTTCTGAGTGAGAACTAGCCATGTATCTCAGGGTTAAACTTGAGATCATTACTGCTGGAACTGTAGCTTCTTTAAGCTAATGATGAAACACTAAAAAATATTTATGTGACATAGAACACAACTATTTTTGAAAATAATTAGGTTATATCTTTTTACAGTTGTTACTGCATGCCTCCATATCTCAATCCAGTTCTTTCCAGAAAAATAAAAGTTGGGTCCCCAGAAACACTGAAGCTGTTAAATGTTTTTAAAAATACCACAAGACGTGCAGAATGTTGTTATTGTCTGTGTATTCTGACAATTTCCATTAAACTAACAAAGTTGATATTCATGTGGTAGTCAAAACAAATCTTAGACATTTAGGAAGAAATTCTATACAGAGAGGGCAATCAGATATTGAAATGGGCTGCCCAGAGAAGTGGTGGATTCTCCATCCCTGGAGGTTTTTAAGAAGAGACTGAATGTGGCACTTAGTGCCATGGTCTAGTAACCAAGGCGGTGTTGGGTCAAGGGTTGGTCTTGATGATCTCAGAAGTCCTTTCCAACCTGACTGATTCTATGATTCTATGATTCTTTATAATTCATTTTACCATGATTTTAATCAGGAAACTACATTCTCCTATGTTTTCTAGCTTAAAGAGTTTCTGCTGTATGGTAAGTTACACACTAGAAGTGTCTATGGACTTCTAGAGTTTATCTTCCCAAGTAAACATTATGCCTGATGGAGCCCTGCTTTCCTGGAGATGGTTGAACACTGTCCATCCATGGTAAGTGGAGAACAAATTCCTTGTTTTGCTCTGCTTGCGTACACAACTTTTGTTTTACCTGTTAAACAGTCTTTATCTCAACCTATGTGGTTGCTGGACTTTATTCTTCTGACTCCCCCATTCCACTGGTGAGGACGTGAGTGAGCAGCTGTGTGGTATTTGGTTGCTGGCTGGGGTTAAACCACAAAAGTTATGAAGGCATTTAATCTCTAAATTGGATTACCCAGAGAGGTTATAGAATTTCTGTCCTTAGAGATTTTCAAAGCATGTGGTCCTAAACATCCTATTGTAGATTTTAACTTTTATTTCACTGTTTTGAGTTGAGGACTGAACTAGATGACTAAAAGAGGTCCTTTTCAACTCAAGCCTAGATTACCCTATGATTATTTCCATGTCTATCTATCCACCTAAGTGATTTAAAAAAATCCATAAACTGTTGGAGAAATTTTACAAAAAAATAAAAAAAGGCAAACATCTGCTAAAATAGAATGTTGCATACATATTATCATCAAAAATACTCTTAGTCTTTGTATTCTAGGGTCTAAGCTATGTGTGAAGCAGCTGTACTGTACAGACTGCAGTTTATAAAGGTAAGCAGAGAACCCTTTAAAAGTTTACACAAAGCCAGCAGCATATGCAAAAAAACTTGTGTTGATTATTGGGGTTTGGAGGTTTCTGTGTCTAACAACGCTTTGAAAAGTATATCTAGATCCATTGGGAGTGCTATAAATAAGAGTGATTTCTTATTGGTTTTGAAAATGATAATTTTAGTTCCAATGTGGATTCAGTTTTCCAGTTGTATCTTGTTGATATGAATAGCATCCACTGTCCAAGCTTGTAAGTAATTGAGGCTCTGGGAGTTTGACTGCTCATGTGTTAATTAAAATCTTTACAGACTTTTAAACTGTAACTCCTAAAGGATCTTCTCAAAGTTCATGTGAATGCACATTCTTTGACAAGTGTGAAGGCTATTTAATATGCTGAACATATTACACCTTTCATACCACAATTTTTTACAGGTTTAGGCACAGGAATGATCTCACTCTCAATTCTATGGTTAAACTTGTGCAACTTTTTACTTTTCTCATGGGCTGAGGATGCATTTTCCCCACCATATCGTCACCCAATGATATATGGATATGATTAAAGCACTGGTCAAAAAGTTTTAATTATCATATATATCTTCAATAATAGTTTTTTTAAAACCTGATTATAATATTATCCCAAGAACCATAAAGTGTTCTTGCCTTTTGCAAGAATGTCATCTAAGAACCAAATACTGATATATTCACAGACATGTGGATAGTGTAGCACAAGCTTGATTTATGCATCCAAGTAAAGATACTACTTATGCTTAGAAATTGAAAATATCCTCTAAGAAGAGTGTGTTTTTAGATACACTGAGCTGTATACTCTTCCTCTGGAATTGAACCACTTGGAAAATATAATGAATTCTGTCCATTGGCTGTTGTATGACTTTGGAACATGAACCTCTTCCAAGCAATCAAATGAAAAATACAAGGGAGCATATCAATCCTGGTGCAGGTAAATAAAAATATTATTGTATGTTTTATTGCATCAGTAGATTTTTAGAATAAGCAAACAGCGATAAAGAATTTAATTTTTAAACAAATTTTAGGCAAAGAGCCATCAAGCAAATTTAAACACTGACATTTCAGACTTCAAGGATAATGATGAAAATTACTGTAGATCTTTCAACAGTGAACTCTCAAGGACTACTTCCCATTGTAATCCTTCTGAAGTCATCTTAAAAAATACTCACTCAGATGATTTTCAAGCTGAATTTGATATCCATTTGCTGCACATTGCATTACTTTACCTGCACATTTTAACAGTAGCTGAGAGTAGCTAATGACGGTCATGGGAGGGATGATAATTATAAACAGCAAGTTTCCAATGCCCTCCTGTCATAACTTCCTAGTACTAAAATTGTGTGAAACCCACAAAAATTTAAAACTGATGACAGTTTCTATCCCTTTTCTCTTCAAATTCAGGGAAATTTTCATGGAGTGGAGGTGATGAGACTTAGTTCCGCAGTGGACTTGATGTGAAAAAGAAAACTTTGAACAGTTCTAAGATACTACATATTGATGCAAGGTTATTTAGTTCAGTCATTTAAAAATAAAATAGCATAATTTTGATACATATTTCTTTTAAGTAGGTCTTTGAACCGTGTGATCAGATAAATCAAACTAATTTGAACTGGAATATAAAGGCAGATCAAATTAATTAAACCATCTTCTATTAAACAGATAAAACAGAGAGTACCTTAGAGAAGACAATTATTTTGGAGTTGGATTGTTATATTGAGTTTTGATGTTATTGTTTAGATTACCTGACAATAAGAAAGAAGGCAACAAAGGACTTGGGTTTTGTCACATTTTTTTGAGGAAGAAGAGGGCATGACAGCCTGTTCATCAGAGGCAAAAGCTCAGGGTAGCTTTGGCCTCCATGGGAGAGATTTCTATCTGAACAAAACCAAAATTTGACAAACAGGCCATATTTACTACAACTAATCCATTCTCCTGGGGTGGTTCTACCACCATGTAAAAGTTTTTTCTCTTCTCTGTACAAGAACTTACATTTAGCTCATGAAAAGCAGAATAGGAAAGAGATAATGCCAGTGAAGAGAACTGTTAGGTCACTTGGGCCACTGAAATTCTTGGGCCATTGAGGAAACCATTCAAGCACAAACTCAGGTTCAGCCAAAACAATACAGTATAAGAAGGAAAAATGCAATTATCATAGATTTCATGAAAAAATAGCTAATAATAGAATGTTGTAAGGGGGTTTTGGAGATATACAAAACTTCCTAAATGTATTAGGAAATTTTGGGGAAGAGAATGACAGGTGGAAAAAAAAAAAAAAAAAGGCGTGTTAAATCTGGACTATGAAGAAACAACTGTGAGAAAATGGGGAGGAGGGTGGACAAAATGTGTTGGTCATGTGTAAACTGTGGTTCAGTATAATTCTCTGATCAAGACCTGCATCTGATTGTTGCACTCTATCCTATCTACTTACTAAACTCTATTTCCTGTGTGATGCATTTTGTGTGTATTTGATAATTCAGTAATGCACTTTACACTGACTAGCTCTTGAGTTGGAAAAGAAGGAAACCAGAACTTGGAGAGGCACAAAAACAGAGCTGGAGACTGGATAAAAAGAGTCTGAGGGTCTAGACATGAACTGTGAATGTTGCCTTAAGATCTGGTCTGGGGTCTGAGGGACCCATGCCCATGAATCCTGAGAGTGAGGGTATATGCACGTACCAACTCACAAATTTCAAGCCAAATCAATCAGGCACAAGGAAGAGTACAGGCCTGTCCGTGTTGTTCATGTTTATGTGAGTGCTGTTAATCAGATGTGGCTCTCAGTAAAGGCCTTGTTCTCCTATTTGTGATGATCTGTGTGTTGTCCTGATGTATTTCTATTGTGTGCACGTGTGTTTGCATTTTTTGAATATGCACTCAGCATCACTACTGAATTGAAAAAGGGGAATAGCAGCAGCCCCACTCAGCAAAACTCTGAGTTAAAATCCCCTGGGTTCATCTTGCTTTAACAGCTGAGATTTTTATTGTTGCAGTTGTTCAGCTGTACTCAGAACTGACAGAATCTTTATTCCTTGCCACCTGCACCTCTGTACCTGACACCACTCATGCTGAAGCAGGTCTGTGAGCACTTCTGTTGAGTTTTGCAGTAATGTCTTTCAAATTTCCTAGTGCTTTAAGCACTTCTTTTTTAATCTTGCTTCAAAGCACATTGCACATCTCTGAGGCCCTGGAATCGTTCAAATCTGAAACACTCTGGGGTTTCTGACTCACACTCTGTAATTTGAAGTAGTTGAATCACCTGGGAAGATCTGGGATGTATTTATTAATTATCTTCTTATAGTGCCAAAGATATTCATAGAGATGTACAGCCAAAATTAAAGGCATAATCTTTTTTTCCTCTCCCAGTAACTAGATGACTGATCATATAAAGTGCCAGTAAGTGCCAGTGAAAATCCCAGGACAACTGGGTTCTCAAGCTCTCTGGACCAGGTTTTATCAACAGGTAGAACATTTTCCTGCAAGGGAATTTTGAACTCCCAGATTAGAATCATGCTGGGATTTTGAATGCTAGGTGAATCAAACTTCTGAATCTTTTAAAGTCAGGGACAATATACACTAATACTTGCCAGTGTGTCACAGGAGAACTTGGCTACTTCCAAAAAGCAGACAAATTTTGTTTATTGATGGTTGTCCTTGTGCCAGTATTGATATCTGAGTCAGCTTACTGATAGAGGGGAAATCTGTGATTCAAGTCCTATTTTTAACTGTAACTTGTTATAGATGCATAATAGTTGTGATATAAGAGCTTACCACAAAACTACATGAAGCACTCTTCTTCCAAAGTGGGTTTTAGTTAAATTAAGAAAAAGCAGACTCTTGCTTCTTACTTCACCTTACTCAAACATATCTAACTTCATGAAGTAACATACACAGTACTAATTCTGTGACTGAAAACTCAGAAGTATTCTCTATCACTCTATGCACAGTGTGTATCTTATAAACATCCTTCCCCTCTTGCAGAATCACAGAATATGTTGAGTTGGAAGGGGCCCACAAGGATCATGGGCCCAACCCTTAGCCCGACACAGGACCATCCACAAGAATCACATCATGTGCCTGAGACTGTCATCCAAATGCTTCTTAAATTATTAGAACTTCAAATTGGAAAATATTTTACTGAAGGTTCCACAACAAAGCTTCAGTCCATGTTTGAGGGAGCTAGGGTCTAGTTCTACAAGCTCAGGCCGTTCATGCTGTTTCCTTCCATATGAAATGGACTTCCCACTCCAGCGCCTTTCTCCTCCATTTGCTTTTCTGACTCTGATACTTGTTTAGATGTTGTCTCTTGTCATTGCCAGCAGTGAAGGAGTGAACTCTCCCCACATGTATATTCATGCATAAAAACTAATTCATGAAATTGCAACTTGTCTCCAGACTCCCCTCAGTTTTCCTGATCATGGATAGCTTCATCCTTTCTCATCCACTTGGCAAGGCATGAACTGATGTCCTATTTTTGTATAATTTCTCTCATTTCAGGCTCTGCTTTTCAAATCTTTTCTCCAATAGAAAATGGATAGAAATTCCAAACTTGATAAGAGACTTGCAGTTTTTTCCAGCTGCCTTGCAATTATCAGTTAAATACATGTAGTATTAGACCTGAGGTGAACTAAAATATTTTCCCTACTTTTCTCAAAAAATACTTCTTATAGTTAAATTCCTTTAACTACAAGACATCATCCAAGATTAGGTAGAGAAAAATAGGTGCATGAAGTTTTAACAAAAATACAATTACAGGAGACAGTACCACATTCTCCTTCCCCTACAACCTTCTCAGTTTATGCCAGCTGTCATATTTAGATACCAAAAAATATAAGAACAAATGAACTATCTTGATGTAGGCTTGTACTAAAAATAGAGGTCAATATTTTGATTATTGCACTGGATTCTATGTTACTGTATATACATTGTTTAACAGACAGCTTAACTCTATTAAAATCATTTTGTTCCTTTTGTGACTGTAAAATCTTACAATAGAAAACACTGCCACAATATGTGCTATATTAAGTATCACTGGGTGAAAAAACAAACTAGATTTTTTTTTCCCAGTTGTCAAATCAGCATTTCAAGGGATTACTCCCCTGGAAAATAAAACTTTTACAATGCCAAATGCACAATGTCATTTGGATTCTGATGGGTGAAATACAAACTTTTGACTAATGTGACAAGAAATGCCTCTTGTTAGACTGGTGATATTTTAGTAGCATGCTAAAGCCTGGCTTGAATCAGGGCTGTAGCCTGGCCTATCTTATTGTGCTGATAATTAATTGTGGGAGCACATAATCGATATACAATTCATTGCCAGTGCCAAACCACGTCATAAAGCTCAGGAAGCTGGCACTGAACATATTGCTTGAAGGGTTTGGTTCCTACTGCTGTTCAAGTTGGTGACAAAAAATCCTATTGATCTGAACGGGAACAGAATTTGGTCTTAACTGTTGGGTGTTGTGCCTGTAATTGAGACTCCTTTTCTTTAATGTAAATTGACATGTCTTAGTCTGACAAATTCTTTTCATTATGGGCACTAGGAGTACTTCATGGCCTAAGGCATCTAAACTGTTCTTGGCATTTTAAAAAATAATTATTTTAAGCCTATCCCTTCTTCTATTACATTTTGGGTCCTTAACTTCTCATGCTCCAGAAGAAAGCCTGAAAACATGAACACTAGTATTGTGTAGGGCAAGGGAAGTGCACAGAAGTTGAACAATACAATGCAGCAATCACAATTCTTTTGCTGGTTCCTCAGTGCAGTGTCTGCAGCTGAAATATCAAAGGGTAAATTCAAGACTGTTTAGGTTTGAGCACTCCCACCAGTTTCAGTGTAAGGATATAACATAAAGCAGAACTGATTGTGAAAATAAATGAAGTGAATATTTGGAACAGGTATTTTTCTGCCTCTAGCTTTTAATTAAAAATGTTGGTGTTTTCTTTAACCATGAGCTGCTTTTACTTCTAAAACGAAAGAAAGCAGCATGCTGCCAATCAGAGCACCCTCCACAACTTTGCTGTTCTTTACCAGGTTATTACACAGGTTATGATTCCAGATTGTTTTTTACAAGATATGACCTTTTCCAATGTTCATGATATTCAGAAACTCATTCATGCCATTGAAATGGACAGTACTTGTGCAAGCAGTCCTCTAAGCTGCACTGTATAAAGCTGCCAATGCAGGAAATACGGCATCTCAGACCAAAGAAATGTATGAAAATTCCTTAACCCTGGCTCCAACTGGCAGATATAGGAAATACTAACATTTAAGGGTAGGAAAGATGGCAAAAGAATGAGATTAGGGATAGGGTTTTCCTGTTAATAACTATCTTTAAAAGAAAAAAAGAAAAAATAAAAAAAGAAAGGGAAGAAAAAGGACCAGGCTGACTGTGTTAGCATCCATTTGCAAGGAAGAATTATTTAGTCAATTCAATAAATAAATGCTAGGTCTTCTAATAAACTTGTAAGAGGTCTTAAACCAATAGTGAAGGGAAGAAAAGGCTGGTATATTTTTCCTGCCAGCAATGAATTTTATTTCTAATGTATATAAAAATATTTTGACATTATATGGATGCACTGTCTGGAGGGAAAGGTAATTATCAATTTCTGTAATAATTATATTAGTGGTAATTATGGAATTTGGCACCCAAGCTGTATTGTACCCCTACAGTGAAGCTGGCTAGGTGGTATCATCCGAATAATCTTATTCTTCATACTATAGCAGTAGAGAAATCAATTATGGATTCTCCCCCCCTCTCGTGTCTGTTAGTCATATTTGAAATTTTGACACTGTGCATTCCGTTTATTTGCTGCTGGCCTAATAATCCCCCGCATGCTGGGAAAACCTTTGTTCTCTGACAGAAGTAATAAAGCTGTCTGCACGATTCCCTCTTGTGAGACATGGAGTGCTCCCATTTTATTTAATCTGATGGTGTGCAGCCTTTTCAAAGTAAACACTTCACAGGGGCTGAATGGGGAATGACATTTCAGTGACTGGCCTGTGTGACCAGAAAAAATAAAAAATTAAAAACTTGCCTGTCAAGGTAAAAAACAATGACTCTTAATTACAGATTTCCCCCTCTCCCTCTAGAAAGCTCCATGAGAAACCTGGGTCAAATGGGTTTTAGCTCTCATTTCTGCTGGAGTGCGTGTCTTCCTGTGGAAGTACTTCAGCTTTTCCCTCCTCTTCATTCACTCATTCCCACTGAATGGCAGCATACAGAAAATGAAGAGATCTAAATGCCAGCAGGAGGCTGGCTGCTTTCTTCTAGGCATGTCCTGAGCCCAGTCACCCAGAACAACTTGTGATCCCTGGACAAAGACACTCGCAGCAGGTGGCCATATCAAGAAATTTTCCTCCTGGAATTAGATATCATTCCAGGAATCACTACTGAGTCAAACATAATGCCCCATCCTGCTGGGTCAAGTAGGATTTCATTTCAATTTCTTTACACAACGATGCGTTTCATCTTGTCTGCATACAATGACAGTGCTCAGGCATGAAATAAATTGAAGTGCTTGAAAGGCAGAATTATCCCTTGAACCTGCAGCATTCCCGACCCCAAAAACATACATTGTCAAGTGAGTTCCAGATAAGCAGGATCTTCACCGAGTGTTTGTGCTGCTTGGCTTCCTTTAATCATACTCCCTTTTGTAAAAAGGATTTTCGAGGGGAAAGATAAATCATTGCTGAGGAAAAAGGTCATTTTCAAAAGGCTTTAAGAGCTTCATTTCGTGTGGCTTTTCAAGGTGAAACAGGTAATTCAGTGCAGTGAAAACCTTTTGTATTCAACTTAATTCACAGTTCACACTACCAAGAAAACAGTAAGGAAATAAGCTTGAATAAAATCCTTCATTAAAACTGTTCTCATAGGTGTGTGAGTCACATTTTGTTGTTTGCTAATACATTGGCCTGAATATTGAAAAATAAATTTCTGACTACTACTGAGCTGTATATCCTGGCTTTAAATCATCTGTGCCTCCAATATTGGACCATTTTCTTCCTGTAATACAAAAGACATCAATCATTTCTTCTGGGAATCACTTTTGTAACACATATACTGAATATACTGATACTAAGACATCCAGGCACATCACTGGCGTCCTGCTTACAACCAGATAGAGACTCATATTTTTAGGGTAGGGCAGCAAATGTTTTATAATGTTTCATGGATAATGAGATATGAGGACTGTTTTTGTACTTCTTTCAGACTACCAGTGTAGGCCTTCCAGATGTCTGACCTGGTCACAGGTCAAACATCTATGTTTCTTTAAGATATCTGTGCTTTCCATTTTAACCACAAGATATGAGCTCAGTGTAAGGATGACCAGATTAGTATAAATAATTTGGGTTAGTAGACTAAGTAATTTCAACTATAATGAATACACTACTCTGTTCTTTCTGACTTTTCCCACTGAGCTGAGTATCCTCTAAAGCGGGGTTGCACACATATCAGTTGGAACAACTGTTCAAAATATCCTTTAATGTTAATTGAATAATTTATAACCTTAAATAAGAACTCTGATTGAGAAATTCCTCTTTCATAATGAGGACGCCATATTTTTAAGACATGCATCTGTATCAAGAAGAAGATACAGAGAAACTGATCTCATTTGGTTGTTTGTTGTTTTGTTTTGGTTTTTTTTTTTTTTTTTTGATTAAAATGTCTTCAGCTCTGAACTAGAGCATATATCTTCCCCAAACTACTCTAGAGAGTAAAGGTAATCATATTTTAGTAGAAATAGGTAGAAATGCCAACAAAAATGGAAGTTATTCTGTGATATTACTTCATTACCTTGTTATTTCCTCTTTCAGTGAAGTATCAACCCTAAGGAGATGCAGCCAAGATCATAGATAGAATATACTTGATGATGCATCCCATGAAGAAATCATGTTCCCAAACTCATCATTTTGTCCCTATCACATCTACTTGTTAAATATATTACCCCTACCTGCAAATCCTTCTTCTTTTTGAAATATAGTGAATTCATTAATAAGTATCTTACAGAGATTGAACACAGCATATGGGATGAGTCATGTTTACGAAATGTAGCAAAGTCCTGCAAATCTAGTTCAAATTTTCAATATATTTCATCTTTCCAAACCACAAGCCAGTGCCCAATCAACGCTCTTAATCCACTGGAGAAGATAGAAATATATACTGTTCATACAATATTAATTGAAAAGATGACTTAACTTAGAATAGAGATTGTCTGTCTTCAAAAAGATAATTAGTATATTAATTTTGAACAAACAATTCCAAAATGATAATAAAAAGATAACATTTCTATTCTGCACGCTTATTTTTATGTTATTCTGGTGGCTGCAAGAAGGATGCCAACCTTGAAAAGAATTGTCCTTCAGTACGTACATTAGAGTGCAGAAATCTAGCCTGAAACGTAAGAAATAATTAGGGTAGAAAATAATATATAAGGGAAAGGAAAGATCTGAACTAAAAAAAAATATTATTAAGAGCAAAGCAGCTCATACAGTCATTGATGTCCTTCTGACTACTCTAATATGAGACGATTCTAAGTTAGTCTCAGATCTGTCCCTCCAGAAAGAGCAAATGTGGTTCTAAAGATAATTTAATCACAAGGGCAATAACCATTTTCATGTAAAACCTTTCTCTTCAAGGCCATTGGTGGAACTTTAACCTACAAGGCAAGGTATGTGTTATATTCCAATGAAAATTTTGGACCGAAGTATATTAATTTAGAGTAAATCAGGGCCTCTCAGTGCATTACAGCATCTTCAGAAAAAAGGTTACAGGGGAAATCCTAATTAATTTTCTTGAGTAGATAATTAGCCTATTAACGTGATCTGAATCAGAAATATTCTGTTGTGGATTTACTTTTTTCTAAATGCAATAGATCAGAGAAAACCTTTATACTAAATCTAAGTTTTGACAAAATAAATATACCAGTATTGTAGAGAAAAACATAAATTTCTCAGTTATCATTTATTCAAGGTCAGAATTTACATTCCTTTGTGCCACACACCTAATTTTTTCTCTTAATTGTGAATTTCTAATTTCTCCTTATGACATGATCATTGAGTTTTAGGTTTTTTTCCAGAGAGTTTTTCAGTTACTTTCCCCCATTCTTTTTTCTCAAAACTTGATAATGCTGAAAGTTACATCAGACACAGAAAACAGCTTTCCATGTTTCAGAGAGACTAATTTTGTTTAGTAGTGAAGGAAAGGTTAAATTTATGAAGAAACAAACAAACAAAATAATAAGATAATGTTAAAGTAAGCAGAAAACATCTATGACTATCAGCAAACATTAGTGAATCTAAAGGGATTTTTTTTCTTTGCAACTGAAATGGCTTTTATGGGTTATCTAAAATTTCACTGTTGGTGTTGGGTAGTTCATACTTTTTTTTTTTTTTTTTAATTAGGAAATCCATAATTCTATACGTAAGGATAGTAGCTGCTTTTGCAATAATCTAACACTCTTCTGTATAATAATACACAATGCACCAACCACTACAGCTACAGTGGCAGACATTAAATATATTTCCTAGACATCCTTACATCTTCATGTAAGGAAAGACACAGCGTAATTTTTCAGTAATCTTGTCCATTGGTTATGGAACTGAGAAAAAAGTTCAGAGAAGTGATGAAGTGTTGTGGTTATGTCATCTTAGATACAAGACTTGCCAAAACACAAACATTTCTCTGTAATCAAAGTGCCAGAAAGGTAATGACCCTATACATTCAGAAGACAGGAAAGAAATTGAGAGAACAATTTGTTTTCACTCTTAAAGTATTGCAAGTAATCACAAAAATGACAAGGAGGAAATTTTCTTGGTAATTAAAATATATACATATTTTGTGTCTCATTTTCTTAAGATTTCAAAGTATTCCACTAAAAAGAAAAGATAAATCAGAAAAAAATACCTTTCATGGTAGTGCAGTGAATTTACATAAATATTTAGTCTAAAGCAAAATATTCCTTTGTCTTTTCTTCTGAGTGTTAATTCAATGCTTATTCAGAATTGCAGCTGAAATAAACAAAACTCCTCATTCTTTCATGACTGTTACCTATATTATAATTTTGCTACTTCATAAAAAAATGCTTCCAATCAGTATTTTTTTCTAACATATATTTCAAATTTTTAAATTGACAAAATAATTCTGTTTCCATTTATGTATATTTGTACTAAGTCACCAAAAGAAACACAGGCAAAGTCACAGGAAAGTCCCAAGCAATCTACACACATTAAGTTACAGAAAAGATATTCTTATTTTGACCAAAATGATTTTTTTCCCAGGTTCTTTTAATTAAAAGAAACAAAATTGCTTGTCAGTCATTTAATAAGTTAATTTTCTTGGCTGACTGCATTTACATCAATAACTACATATTTCAAGGGGGGAGTTTACAAGACCATTTCTCACATTTACATTAGTGATAAGCAGAAACACACACAAATAATAGCCATTTCCTTTAGATGTGTTCTTATCTGAAGACTAACTGGTAATCTTGTTGCTGACTGTTTGATGCTGAGATGACTCTAAGAATACCAGATGAACAGTTGTTTTAGCTCCTGATAAGCCTAATCTTTGTTTAAATCAAAAAGCTGTGTGAAAACAGTGCCATACTTACAAGTACCAAGTCCACACATAAAAATACACAAACATGGCTTTGTATTAATATATTCCTCATTGTCACACACCTCAGCCAAGTGTGAATTGGCAAGTCTCACAAATGTGCATTTTCTCAAATGTATGAGGAGGCATTCCCTTGTGCCTTTCTTTTCATAGACACTTTGGCTTTTCCTGTTGGAAGGTTTATTCATCTTCCAGGGGAAGCTCTTCCATGGCGAACAAGGCATACATCCTCACCAGGGTCTTATAACCCCGAGCCTTTGGAAGTTTGGGACAGGCAGCACAAATTAGAATTGGAATTATACTGCTCCCACAGAGCAGCCCTTGGTGGAGATGTGTCCATCAGCTAAAAAGAGTAAAGGCAACCACTGTACCTACCTAGAATTCTCCAATTAGTGTCTTACATAACTTTCCCTCTTTTCCCTGCCTGCCCTGCATTAACATGTTCATCCATGAAGTCCCTCAACCCAAGCCTTCTCCTAAACAAGATGAATTTCTTCTGCAGTACAGAGTTAACAGCCAAATATTTTATATTTTTTTTTTAGCATTATGCATTGATTTAAAAAATAAGGTCCTTGTCTACAATGCTACAATCCCTGAACTTTGGAATTAAGACTGCAACAAACAAGAATGACTTTAAAAATTTTATATAAGCTTTGACTTGCATTTAGAGTGTTTTAATTTGTTCAAATAAAGAGGGTAAAATTCATCAAATTGCTACAGAGTTTGCTTTTCTTTTTGACTCAGTTCTCCTGTAGAGTCCTATGCTTTGGAGTCATAGGAATATTGCTTGAGTGTTTATTTATTCAGTGTCCATACAATGATGATATCTTGGCAGGAGAATTGCTGTAGATAGTGGCATTATTGTAATATCTTGAGTAAATCTTTTCATTCTCCCTCCTCTTTCTATGCCTATGTAAATGTCTGTGGAAAAGGGAAGAAGGGTTCTGTGCAAAACTGTATGTTTTCGTTTTCTACTAACAGTGAAGATTCCCATTTCGTTGTTTTGTTTTTTTTTTTTAAGCAGGAAACTGTGTTTTGTTTAGCCATTATTCAAGGCCATATTTTACTATTATTATTTATAATTTATTGTTTACTTTTATAGAACGGATTTGACTCTGTGAGACACTGTACACATACAAAAGAAAAAGACAGACCATATCTTAAAGAATTCATGTCCTTAAGATAATAAAAGCCTTAGTAGATAAAAGGAGGAAAAAAAAAAAAGCAAGATTAATGATTAATGTTTGATATAACAAACAGTCATTTCTACATGTCAGTGCCAGGACCATGCTTTTAATGCTTACACAAGGACCAGCAATGACTTCCACTATTTAGATATGGAAAAGTCTCTCTCTTACCTAGAGAAGTAGGGAAGACAGCAATGAATAAAATATGTGAAAGTATATTCCAGGAACTGATGGTCAAAGAAGACCTTTTACAGGAATGCCAAGAAAAGCTACCAATAAATACCAGCCAGTCATCAAAATAACTAATTGAATTGAGTAGTATATCTTGTAAGAGAAAATAATTTTGGTTATGAAAAAAAAATTAAACACCATTCAAAATCCAGTCACAAACAACAGTCTATTTCGTCTGAAGTTCTTTTTATCAAAGGTTAGTTATCTGTATTTGAAGACAATAAATATTATGACATTTCTGTCCTTCCATTTATAGGAAGTGCTTTTGAAAAATATTATCATTCCTTCACTTTTTAAAATTTCATCCCTAAGCACAGATTGTCATTCTCTTTCACAAGTGTCAGCTAAGAAACACAGGAGCTATACAATGGCTGAAAGAGTCAGTGGTATAACATACCACATTTAGGGAACCAGTCTTTCTCAATTTTAAAAATTAAAGTAAGAAAGTCTTCCAAAACTTGTAAAAGTATGCATTTAAATCTGGTTCATTAATTTTGTCATTATTAGTGCTATACAGGTAGCACTCATAGTCTGACAGACATCTACCACCAACTACTTTTAAGTTCTGAGTGCGTTACACAGGACTGAAGTATTTTTAGTCCTGTAAGAACTGGTTATGAGATATTATTGAACTAATTGTAAAAACATTTTTAATTCTAATATCCTTTTCAAATTGATCTGTAGGGATACTTTTCACAAATACAAAGGGATGAACTCAATAAAAAGCCACTAGATGTTCTTTTTGATTTGAAGCTTTTAAGGTGAATCACAAATCTCAAAAAGTTCTCACTATTGAACAGCATCAGCACCAATATCACTTTATTTTCTATGGCTCTTTTGTGAAAACTCTGTGTATTTCTGTTAATGCCAGTGGGAGTCATGCTGAGTCTTTAAGATGGACTTACGTTGAAATTGAAATTGCATTGCACTTTTTTTTTTTCTCCCCCAGATAGGCATAATGTGAAATCTATTGGTATGAAAAGCATACCTACTAAGGGTGCATCGAGACTCACAGTCCTGGTGATGAAGTTGCTCTTCTAGAAAGATGGAAGATCAGGAGAATGGAGCAAAATCAGTGAAGCATTGGCTTGATCTCTTTCAGTCCTAATAGTAGAATTCATAGTAATACACTGTACCACCATTTGGCATGTTTTCCAAATACAGAGCTATATTGTTGGATTTAAAACAGAGATAATGCTACTGCCAATTAAGTAAACAAGAAAAGAAAACCAGTGGCCACATAACCTGTTCTGATTCTCTGCAAAATAAATGCCAAGGAAACTAAAGAGTGATTGTTTTCTTGTTTAATCCAACACCTGTAAATAGAGCAAGACTCATTTTTCGGCGGGGGGGGGGGGGGGCAAGATGGTGGGAGTAAATCTTGGATAGTCATCAAAATTCTACTGGACAAAATCAAGTGTGATTATCACTACTTGCCTGCAAGATGTGAAATTTTTGCTGCCAGTTAGGAGATTATTTTGGTTAACAAATTAGATGGGCCGAGATTTTTTTTTCTGGTTCTCCTACATAGAGAAATGAAGAAAGTTCTGCTTTCACTAACTTTCAGACTATATTTCTTACATATTTTCAAGTATATAAAGCATATCCCTGTAAAATAGATTTGCTGCGGAGATGTCTTACAGGCATGGGGACGTCTGTTAATGCCACAGGCAGCAGGAGACAGCACTACCATTTAATATCAGGCATGACTGTGTAGCAGCAAAAATTACAAGGAAAAAGAACTCATCATAAAAAAGGATCAAAGATCAGTTTCAGATACCTGAAATTTGCTTAGAAGATAATTCCTTTGCAGTGGGCAAAACACATCATGATGCAGCAGCTGAGTGATATGCAGAATGTAGAAAGGAAAAAATAGCAGAGCAGTTCAAAGACTTCAAGATACATTGAATTATGTGAAGAATCCTGTCTCTATGTCTTCCATTTGAAGAATTCACTTGGGAAAAATCCTTTGTACAGGGATACACAGTTATACATTTGGGAGGTTGATGTATGTACTCATTTTGTCATTAATGACAAAAATCTCTTTCCCTTGTGGTCAGCAATCTCCACAGAGGCTTCACAGACGCAATACACTTTGCATTCTTACAAAAGTATATGGCATGCACTGTTGGCCTATGATGTGTGTCTTTGAAATTATACCAGCCTGCAAGGAAAAAATAGAAATGTCTATTTAAACAAACAAACAAACAAATTAGGTCAATGAAGGTTATTAACAGTTTAGCCAAACATCTTTCGGAGATAGTTAAGTTCTGTTTGCTCTGTGTTCTGTACTAAATGGTCTAGCCATAGTGCATCGCTGTTGGTTTATGCATACAGCATTTAAAAATGTTAAAATAGGAAGAAGCAGTGGTTGTTATAAACCAGGAGTACTTGCTGGGGTGCAGTAACTATTTGTAAATGTCAAAAGAATATAATGATTTGCATTACCTTTTCTTAGATTTTGCTTTCAAAGGTAAAGGTTCTGCTTTGTGACCTACAACTGAGATGATGTCAAGCCAGAAATAACAACATATGCAAAAATATAATTACAGAAATAGAAGAACAGTAGTGAGTTAACAGGAAGTAAGAACTGAAATCATAATGGAATACCCTTAAATCTATTGCCCCATTTTTTTCCAAAGAACTGTGAAATATTCTATTTATTTTTGCATATTTCCAGAAATTGTTACATTAAACCGAGTGTTTTGATATTGTAACAAGAGATATTAAATCCATACAGTGTAATTTTTATATATAATAGATCTATTTAAGAAGTATGTTTTAAGTTTGCTTCCTGATCATTTCATTAAATATTATCCAGATCTTGTACTAAAAAAACCCAGATTTCTCATTAAGCCTCTTTTCAGAATTCATGATTTGATAGGACTGTTTCTGTTTTTAATAGGATTATGTCTTTTTGTGTCTTCTTTTTCAAGGTAGTCTTTATGTAGAAATAACTTCCATAGCTGTGACCATCTTTTTTACCTTTCTATATATCTTCTTAGATCTTTCAGAAGTGGATGAATAATTTCAAAGAGCAAAGCTTCTTAGAAAGGAGTTTGATAACCTGAATGATTTCTTCTATAAAAAATATTCACATTTGGTTTTTTAACCAGTTACACATGTAAAACTGGGCAAGGTGAATTCCTAATATGAGTAAGTAAGCTATATATCAAGACACAAAGACTTTGAGAGCATGGGTAAACCACATATAGATGAGACTCTCCTTTAGCATAACATATGTTTATGGCAATAACAAGAGTTCAAGTCATTCTGTTGTTCTCACTACCTCAGGTCAGATCGACCTGGAATCACATGGCTGACACTCATGTGCAGTGAAGGGTTAGAGCCAAAATGTAGACTTAGAATAGAGATGCAGCAGTTACTAAATTAAAAAAAAATGTATATGCTTGTTTTCATTTGAACTAACTGTAAAATATCTCAGAGCTTTCAGCTGATCTCTGATAAAACAAACTCTTAAATATGTGCCTAAAATTAAGAATGGAATGGAACTTGTTCTTCAATGGTCAAGGTTCTGAAAAGGAAGCAAGGTTTATGGGGAGTGATCTTTCACTAGACTAACTGGTAATTGAACAGATATATGGATTTTGCATCTGAAAGTCTTTCTTTCTTTCCCTAACTGTATCACTACTTTTATCAAAAGATATTACTCCTCTCTGCAATGCTTGCTTAACTTACAACTTCAAGATGTCAGCAATTCTGTTGGAGTCAGTCAAGCTATTTACATATTCACATTTCAATGCATCTAGTTATTCTTGTGAACTGACATCTGAATTATCCCAACCTGTGAAACAGAAAGTCAACAGCAGCCCTGTAATATGGACATCTCCTCTCTTCTTGGATACTTATTTAGAATCACAGAATCATAGAATCAGATGGGTTGGAAAGGACCTCTGGGATCATGAAGTCCAACCCTTGATCCACTACCACCACAGTTACTAGCTAGATCATGGCACTCAGTGCCCCATCCAGTCTCTTCTTAAATACCTCCAGGGACGGAGAATCCACCACCTCCCTGGACAGCCCATTCCAATGCCTGATTACCCTCTCTGTAAAGAATTTCCTCCTAATATCTAACCTAAACCTTTCCTGGCAGAGCCTGAGACCATGCCTTCTTGTCTTACTGATAGCTGCCTGGGAAATGCATTTGTGAATATCTGCATGCCTTGGTACAATTTCCAAGATGCGCCTGCTATTGAAACAGCTTTATATAGCCAAAAAGAAATAGGCATCCTTTATGTACACCCAAAACAAATGCAGTATCCCTTTTCATAGTCCAACTTCTCCTAAAGACAGAAAATACCTTGTGAATCGGGATTGTGTTCACTTTGCAGTGTTGGAGATTGCCCCAGACACGCTTCCTTGAAGAAGGCTTGAGTTGAGCTGATGTAACTCACTGATGGTTCCTCACACTTATAAGTGCCAAGGGGAAAAATAATTTAAAAGTTGTACATTTAAAGGTAGCATGCACCATTAAGCTGAGTCTACTGTTGTGGAGATGCGTGAAATGACTGATTTATTGACACGGTGCTTAGTGCAGCAGTGCAGACCTGCACGTGGCTTGTGAGTCGAATAGGGAGGGGGAGGAGAGCGATTTGTTTTGTTGTGTCAAACCATTCGGCCGTCTCTGAAAGGAAACTCATTTTGGGATAATGGAAGAACAGGCATAGAAACTCGAACAATAGTTGCTGGATCTTAAAAGACACCCACATGTAATTTATTTCCTTCCTGTTTTTAATAGACTGTTATGCATTAAAGTGTCCATAATGTTATTAAACTGCTGTAGTCAGAATAATAAGAAAGAAAATGAGTCATATTCAAGCTGACAGGCAGTTGTACTGAGAACAGCCAGTGTTTCTTTCCTTGATCCCAAAGATGCTGTCTTATGGCTCCAATTTTTTCTTTATTTTAAGAAAACCATCACTTCATTGTCTGTGTTTACAAGAACCTTATTTTCTCTATATTCCTGTTAGTTGTTTTTGGTTTTGTTTTGTTTTGATTTGATTTGTCATTAACAGCACAGATTGAGAGATATTTCGTGTTCACATTGGTGAGTTTGAGATGAGTTTTTCATCATCAGTTTTATTTGACACCAGTACAGGTTATCTGCACTCCTTGATCAATCATTCATGTGGAATCCTTTCATGGTATTTATTGCAGCTGATCAAATTACTGTACACAAATGAGCTTTCTTTCCCTTAGCTATTATGGCTGTTACTGAGGCAGTCAAAGCCCAAACTAGGTTAAAATTACTACATGCTATGGGTAATGAAATGCAACAATCTTTTTTACTTATTCTGCTGAGTGAACCAACTGATTCCATATTGTACTATTTGCATTTAATGTAAATATACTGTAACCACCCTTTCCACCTCTGGACTATACAGAGAAATACTGTTTGAGAACCTAATTTGCAGGAAAAACACCAGAGAAATATAACAGGGAAAGCAGTTTGCACTGTAAGTATTATATTATCACACCAAAAGACAATTAAACTGAAATTATCAACTCCTTAACATAATAAAAAGAACACTGAGTATTCTATGGAGCAAAGAGTTATTTTTGGCATCTGGCTACAACTTCTCTACAGACCCACTATATAAAATGAGTACCAGTTCAGGAATGCTTGCCAAAAACATTGTGTTAGAATAATGTTGGACATTCATTGTTGTTGCTATTGCTGTTTATAATATTAGCAGCATTATTTTTAAAAAAGGTTTCTTTATAACAAAGATATAATCAGAAAGCACAAACTGTATGATAGAGGTGACTTCCTAAGGTTTGGTTGTGGACATTCATTTATATTATTAGACTGAGAAGCTTTTACCGTCAACATTTGTAGGGAAATTTGATTCGGTTTATAAAAATGAAAAATTTGCTAAAGAATGGGGGCTACTGATGTTGAGCATAGATTGTCCATTTCTTCTTTCTCCCCTCTCTCTTTGATTTCTTATTTTTTCCTTTATCAATAGCTGACCAAATAATATTGTGTCCATCAGGAAAATGTCAGCAATTAACAGAAATAAGTCCTTTCTCTTGATTGCAAAAAGATATTGTGAAGTATTATTTAACACTGGAGTCATGCTACTCACATAAATTACACACAAGAAAAGGCACTTTATGCTTAGTTAGTAGAAAAGAGTTGCAGTTACTGCTTGAACAGATTAAGGTATTGTTTTAAAAAAATACTTTTGCATTTCAAAATTATTTCATTAAGGCCATAGTGGCATAATACAACACATCTGCCATTTAAATTTGTTGCCACTGAGGTAATAAAAAGCAAGTCCTTTTTCTTTTTTTTTTTTCTTTGTGTGTGTGTGTGTGTGTGTCTGTGTGCGTGTGTGTTAAGCAGATTTACTTTTTAACAGTGAAGCTTCAATGGATGATTATGACATCAAAGTGTGACAGACAGTGATTATGTACTGCAGGGGGAAAAGATGCATAAATACAGACATTTAATTCCCTTAGCTTAAGGAGACTCTATTCCTAGGTAGTAGGAAAGATAAGCATTCCATCTCTTTTTCATCTAGGCAAAATTAGGAATGAATTTAATCAACTTGCCTTGTCTGAAGATTTTCTTTTAAAATCTTCATTCTAAAGTTGTTCTCTTTCAGTGAGTATTTCCTTTTTTCTTTTTTCCTTCACTTTGAGGCTTAATGTAGGCAGCTTGTTGTTCTCTATTCCAAAGAGCTCATCCATAGCTGTGTCTCGACATGACTTTCCCCCACACTCCAGAAAAGGCATAGGACTATGAAATCAACTTAAAAAGGAACATTCTGGATATAGAGGCTGAGGAATTTAAGTAATTTAACAATGATTTAAGAATTTCAGACTTCTTCTGAAATTGGAATTACCTTTCATAATTCTCAAAAAGAGAAGAGAATACACAAAGTTTGATACAACAAAAACAAGATTTCATAACAGCTACCTCTGAAGTCCCTGGAAAGATTTTTGTTAAATCAGGTTTTTGTTGAAAATATAACAACTCCATCATTCTGGTGTTGAACATATATTAACAAAATGTTTGGATTTGATCTTAAGTTGCATGAAATAAGCAAAAAGCCCAATTGCTGTCAGCCCTTAAAAGGAGACACAGACAATACCACAGATTAAATTCAAAACAAGTTTTGGCTTTAGTTCAGAAAAGTTTATGCCATTAAAGGTAGGAAAGGAGAAAGATGGGGGCTATGAGGGGGTTGTGGAGTTAGTCACTGAGGTGGGGGCTGGAAAAAGACTTTAAAAGAATACTCTTGATCTAGATCCAGTATATATCAATTAAGTGCCAGACTTCAAGAATATGCACTTTAATGAAGAATTTTATTTAAGGGATAAAAAGCAAAACAGTAAGACCAGTAGATTATCTGCATTTTAATATTGCTAATTTTGTAAAATTCTACACTTTAAAAAATATTATCCCTGGCTTCTGCTTTCACATATAGTGCAATAAAGCCATTGAGGGCCTTGTCTTTTGAGCCTGGTACTGAATGTATTTTTATTAAAATAAAAGGGTTCACAAAAAAATTTTTTTTGAGGAGAGGAGGAGCAAATGACATGAGGGCAGGAAAACAGTGGTATAAGGTGAGAGTCACAGCTGAAATTGCTGAAATTGTCCCTTGTGTGCTGAGATTTGCATTTTTGTATTAGAAAGCAAAAAGAGAGGGGAAGTTTCCTGTAACATCCTGTCGATGACAAGAAGCCAGGAGAAAATCCTGCCTTCACAGAAATCAATGGCATACAGCTATTGATTGCCATGGAGCCTAGTTTTCATCTAAGTTTTTGCCAGCAAGCAATGATGTGTCCAGCTCAAATACTAGACATTTAATCATTCTTCAAGATACATTCTGATTTTAGTTGACTTAAGCCTTTTCTTCAGCTTCCAGAAACATCTGCATTAAGTTTTTAACTAATCAACTTGCAAAACATGTCTGCTCATGTAGTTCTTTTAGACTTACAATTTTTCTCCTCATCTTCCTTCTCTTTGACCTTTCCTTATCTCCTCTCCTGGCTGAAATCTTAAGGTCTGATGTTGCAGTGACACAAATAATAAGAAGAGGAAAACTGTTCCAAATGAACAGTTTCCAGCCTGTAATGCTTTATTGTACAACCCAATGTATCCTGAAGCTAAACTGTCATTTCATACAGCTGGAAATCCTTTGAGCACTGAACACTGGGTTTTTCTAGCAATTGTATGAACACTCGTGTTGTGCACTTTGCAGTGGATCAGAGGGAGCATCCAGTTGGGTGGGTTAGCAGTTCTGCAGAATCATTACAGACTGATCTAACACTCCTTGAGAAACGAGTTTCAGCACTGCCTGCAAAACACACTGAAAGGTCTTTATTGTTAAACAAAGAGGATAGAAGCTGCAAATGCATAGTCTGATTTTATACCCTAGGATACCTGTTAAAAAAAAAAATCTCCCAAAATACAGAGCTGACTTAGAAGCACACCCTAAAGCCCTGCACTGCCTGTGATCTTCAGTGGGATGATTGCAAGGATTTCCCACACAAATCACACTATCAGGTGGGAATCTGAAAGAAAAATTTGAATCCCTATATATAGATGCCTGCAAGGCATTTATAGAAAAGTGTCATAACATGCATCTGATCTCTTCCCAAACACACTTTTGCAATCATTGTATATTTAGGAAAGATTTTTTAGCTGATGATTTTAGACTTGTAAACATGTCAGTATCTTTTTCTAAATGATCAGGACAGGAATAATAAATCAAAAAGCATGCAGGTGATAAGAGAGGAGATGCTATGAGTTACTGCAATGAGCACTGAATGACATGCATGCATTATGAAGACACCTCAAAGAGATTAGAGCATTGCTCTCTGATTCATTTTAATGTAGCTTTTTATATTAAAAAAATGGGTTTTTCAGGACAGAGAAAGCAAGCCCTGTTGCTTGTGTAATGTAATAAACCCGTAACATTTTTCATTCTTGATTTTCTGCCCCTTTTATTTTTTTATAGTCTAGCTTCTAAAAATATTAAGAAATTTGGCAGACTTCATGGAATTCTGATTTTAAGAACACAAAACAGGAAGCTATTTTGAATGCTCCTGCTTGATCCATCTTTGTGCTGGCAGCACAATGCCTGTAAAATCCACCTGCTGGAAGTCGGGTGGTTTATGCAAAGGGATGTCATGGTAATTTGGAAACTGCTGAATACAGAGCGAAGCCTTTTCCTGCCCCCAAACCTGCCACACCAGTTTTTCTACCTC
Organism: Pyrocephalus nanus; assembly: GCA_038380795.1. Classification (NCBI taxonomy): domain Eukaryota; kingdom Metazoa; phylum Chordata; class Aves; order Passeriformes; family Tyrannidae; genus Pyrocephalus; species Pyrocephalus nanus. The sequence continues at coordinate 38,920,847 of CM076260.1, forward strand.
ATTACATGCCAAAACTTTTGATTGATTTGCTCACTTCAGTCATGGGTAATTTTAACTCCTATATTAAGTAGCTGCTGCTTCCACTGCATTATATTTCTTCGTATGGGGCAAATCAAAGCTCAAGCTTGGCCTGTATTGGCTTGACCTAAAAGTCAGAGTAAGCCTTTGTTCAGTTCTGTGTAGGCGGCAAGCCAGTATTTCAAAACAACTTAGACAATCACTCTGCCTTTTTCTTAATTGTCAAGATCCCTTGAAATGGAGCTTTTAAGGACTACTTCATAGCATTTTTCTGGGGAGACCCAAGGAGGTAAGAACATTGTTAGAGGTTTTATAGACATGAATACAAACTTCTTCGTTAAATTTAAGCCCAATATTTAGCGCAGCACAGGACAACCTGTGACTGTCTTACACTATTTTCAGTGGGATGGAACTCCTATTTTGTACAGCCTTGTTGATTAATTCCCTGGATAGATTTGAGACTGAAAAGAAGCTGAACAGAGTGTTTTCTCTCAGAAAAAGGCCTCCAACTATAGTCCTAAAAAAAGAAGACTACACGTGCAGAGGGAAATGATTACCTAAAATAGGATTATTCTCTTTAAAATGCACCTTATCTAAACTGACTGTTTAGATTCTCTGTCTTGCAAAGAGGAAAGTATCAGTGCTTCAGACTCACCTTATTACAAAATTAAAGTATAAAATGGGGACATTTTAGTGTCTGTGAAGGGAAAGACCTGATATATGTAATGTTTCTCAAATCTGATCTCCACCTTCAGAGTTAGGGCTATATATCATCCAGTCCCCTAAAGATTTCAGAATGATACAGAATATAAGATTTTAGACTGCAAGAGGATTTGTCTTTGTTTAATTCTGTTTCAGATACCACTACTGGGAGGAACACTGTTAGTTTAAAATGTGGTTTTGCTTTAACAATAGGATAGCTGAGAGGAAATAGCACCCCTAAATAGTTTTTGGACTTCAATTTCTGTGTTAGATATGTAATTTAAAGATCCGTGTAAAGCTATTTGGCTCAACATTAAACATTCAAGCTCCTACCAGTGCTTCACTGATTAAGTTCAAAAGCACATTTCAAATATAACTGTGTAGATATTGTTGCTTGCTGACAAAGCACATTTATTCAACTGACCTGGTTATAAGCAATAAAGACACAAATTATAAATATGCACAGTCATGCCTGGATCCATTTTATGCTTTTTTTGTGCAAGACAGACCTAGACACTTAGCACCTTCAAAATTATCTTTTGGATGGATTATTTAGGCGCTGTCCAAAGCCATAATTTTAAAACAACAGTATAGTAAAACAGAAATAGTGGGATTCATTTAGCTAAACAAACATCAGAAATATTGAGCTAATTACGAAGATATACCCATTTTAAAGCTAATTGTTTTATCCTCAGAAATAAACAAGTTCTTGCTTAGAGCAGTGAATTTCATACCAAAATACTCAACTAATACACATCACGAAAATTACTTCCTAGAACAGCTGATTTTCTCTGTTTGGAAGAAAGGGAAACCAATGTGCACTGCTAGGAGTATTTCCTCATACTGCTGGTACCAAGAGTTAGATATGATAAATCCCTTCCAAAGATCCTTAAAATCTACTGGTGGCACTAGCAACCTAAGGGTTTAGGTTGTTGACTTCCAAATCACAGAAAATTGGAATCTGCCTGCTAAAGCAGTCACTTCCTAGGGTTTGTTCTATTCCTCTCCTAAAGTTTATTGTCTCTGCAATGGGGCAGTTGACTTAAACTCTTACAATAAAATGGCTTTGATTTCAGTTCACAGAACTACAAATAATACTAATTTAAAGAGCTTAAGATCGCTGGTCTCCCAAAATTATTTCATCCAGCATGCAAACCAATAACTTCTGCTCTGTACCGTAACATGGTAATAACAAAGTTAATGTGTAGGCAGACAAAACTGGCACACCAGAACATTAGGGTGGCCTTTGTGGATGTGAGTAACTTACTGGAGTATTTCTCTTAGCCTGTTCAGAAATTTGCAGAAAACGGAACTCCATTAGTAAAATTCATTTAGTCATTCACCAGCTCTTGGAGCTGTATGGTATGTCCTTCCTCACATACAATGACATGAAAGGAGATGGTAGCTTTTATAAAGTTATTTTGGACAGGAAAACTTAAGGACATGGAATTTAGACAGAGGGCACAAAGGTTCTCCTTGAAGAAAAAGGAAAATAAGAAGTAATTAATAGAAGTAATTGAATGACTTGTTTTTGTCTTCTATATGTTTGGGGAGCTATGGAATTCACCATCTCATCTGTAGAGGCCACAAACTGTAACATATTAAACACGGAGCAGACTTTGACATGGATGGCAGTAGGAGCAGGAGTTCACAAGGTGGTGTCTAAACATGAATGTTGATACAGTCATCAAAACCATCCATAGGATATAAATAAATGCTCTAGGTACATATTCTCTTATTTTTCACGGCTTCATGGCATATCAAGTTTTATCAAGATAACAAAACTTTTAAAGAGTCTAAATCACATTCTACCTACTTTTGCAGTGGTGGCAAGAATAAGTAAAAGAAACACCTCCGGTGTTCCCCTTCTGACTCTTTTTTTTAAATTTTCAACACTTGTGTTGACATAAACCATTTTTACCTGCCATGATTTTTCTACCCATGTCAAATAAGTGAATGTTTATTGATAGACTATAGTAATTTAATTCCCAAAAGCAAAAAAAGAAAAAGGTGAAAGCTATGGTTTTATTTTAGAATTCTATAAGGCGGGAATAGGCATATAATTTCATTAAAATCAGGATAACATTTTTTTTAATATTTATGTATATAAGATATAGAATTTTAATATGATGTGCAAAACCAAACTTCCTAGAAAATTCATCCCAGCAAATGCACAAAGAAACTTTTAAGGGCCCTACAACTGACTTTTAACTCCAGAAAATTCAAGGTGTAGAAACATCTCTTTTATATAAAAATTTAATTTTGAAGACAATGATAATTTGCCTTTGACTTAGAGATGTTGGATCAGTTCTTGAAATTCCACACCATCAGCAGAGTAGCAAGGGATGTAATTTTACAATCTTTTAATTTTTTTTCCTTTAAAGAGCTTTAAACTCTCAAATCATCAATGTGCCCCCTGAGGACTTTTTTTGTCTCCTTCCATATCTTAACTTTTCATGTTCCATTTTGTTGCCCGGTTGAATTGTTATGTTAGCCTTTTAAAAGTGCCTTTCTCCATAGAGATTCAAGGCTTAATGTAAATACATCATACTTGTAAAAAGAGAAAGAAGCTGATACAGTTATGCATAGACTCTGGAGGAGTTCAGCTGTGTTAACTTCAGGGACAGTCTGTTGTTCTTGACAGGCTTGAATGTGGCCTCCAATGCTACTTAACTCCAAAGTGCCATCAGAAAATGTTTCGCTTGGGAAAATGAGTTGGGATTTACAAACTCCTTTTATTTCACTATTTCACAGGGGTTATTTATATGTGAAAAACCACGATGATGATTTTATTCTGGGTTTAAATCAAGTTTGGTTCAATGCAAGGCACAGAAACATCTATACCAGAAACACTTTACCACTATCGAAATACCAATACAGTAAATCAGCAAAGCGCTCTTAATGGTGTCCTTATCAAACAGAACCTTTGTAACAGTGTAATAAATTCACTGTCTTGAAACAATTTGAGCTAAAATAAAATTTTGCTGGAAAACCAGAATCTATACTAGGAATTTATATTAGCTCAGGTGTGTGAGTTTAAGTTCACTTTCTGTACCTCAGCTCTTTGAACTGTAACAAATTCCCTAAGGTAGACATAATCTAAGTTAATTGGGAATGAGATTGGAGGAAATGACTTAAATTAAACTTCAATAAACCAGTGTGAAATTGTAGTGGATTAAAAAGTGTTTTAAATTCAGTGTAAATTTGGTGTAAATTTCTTGTTTATATATGCAGCCTTTTGCAGTCAGCTGTCTTCTTACCAATTCTCCTGGTTCTACCTTGAAATATATTTTATTCAAACTCAAATATCAGCTTTCCTTCAAGTGTAGCCTTCACATATAAGCAAATGTGTGTCAAGCAATTTAGAAATATGCCTGAAAGAAATATGATTTTCCATCCTGAATCAATCAATCCTCTCTTACTCCTATATTACCTATACAATTCTTATAAATGATACCTTCACAATTCTACTGGGAGGTTAAGTAAGTGAAATGTTAATGCAGTTCTCATATGTAGATTCCCAGTGCTCTGTAATCATAACGTTTCAAGATCATATTGATATCCTTGAAATGCTGGCTGCATATTACAATGTGTATTTCTATTAAGATATTAAAAACAAGCAAAAAAATGAAAGAAACAGGTAGAATCATTATCATTGTGTGAAAAACAACGTGATTACTCTGTTGCAATTGTAACCTTGCAAAGGATTTACAAACAAAAGCGTGGGATTACAATTAACATGTTCCCTTGTCCCTGAGCAAGCCTCCCCTTTGATCTTTCCAAATGACAGGAGATGTGTCTTAGGAATTAGAGTGTAATGCAGGCATCAGTCATGATTGATGGAGGGGTATCAGGGCTGAGCGAGAGGAAACTTCAGGCAAGCAGGCATGTGCCACTGTATTTATTGCACTGCCCCTCCTTCTAGTTCTTTCCTGAAAGGAACCTTTTTTTCCAGGTTCAGCTTGTCTTTAGCAATGGCATTACAGATGGGCATTTTTGTTTTTTAGCTATGATATCTGAAATCTGTATTCTCTGTCAGGTGCTCCTTTCTTTTGGCTTACTTTGGATTGCAGCTTTGACTTTAATAAGAGCACAGTGCCCTTTTCACAGGTTAATAGTCACAAATGTAGATACACACTGGGATCAAAAAACCCACAAAACAAGATTATATATATAATTTATATAGTATTTAGGTTCCTGCCTCTAACCCGAAACAAGGCAGAGTAGAAATATTTTCTTTAGTTACATAAATAAAATATCTCAAGTATCTGAAATGATATAGCTGGGCTTTGCACAGGCTCATTTTATGCTGTTTCTTGTTTATGGATATTATTTTTAGTCCGCAGAGTATCTAAAAAAAACATTATTTCTAAAGACTTGTTAAAAAAACTGTCTTTAGCAGTCGCTTTTCTCAGTCCTTGAGTATACAAAATGACATGACTCAAGTCTCTCTAAAAGAATTGTGGGTGCTTGCATCAGCTGGACTTCAGGGTCCTTATTTAGTCTTTGAAAAGTGCCTCAGCATAATTTGTTAATAATTTAAATTACATTTTAAAAATAATAAAGTTAATGTGTTCATGGTAGTGGCTATTGCTTTGTGACTGACCAACTGACAGTCATTTGCCTTCCAAAGTATAGTCAGATGAATGACATTATACCACAATGGCCTCATGCCTTAAAGAAAAAGAGGTCTTTTACTGTTAATTGCGTGTGTGATTCTTCTGTCATATAGCCTACACATGAAGCTGTCCTATGCAGGGAATACTGGTCCAGTGGCATGGGATATGGAGTAGGAGAATTCTGGAAGGAAGGAGAAATGTTTGCTATGCTGCTTTGCATACCAAATTTAGCATTTTATGTCATCAGAAGGTTGCCACTGATATTTGTGTAGGGTAACCTAATCATTCCTACAGTAGGTGAATCAACGGAACACATAAGCATATGACTTATTTTCTGTAACTCGATTCTTATTCAGATAATCTTATTCTTTATAATGTATTATAATTTACAGAATATTATAAAAATATGTTTTTTCCTTAAATAATTTAATTGATTTGTCATTTGGAATGTAAGAGAAGAGTGAAATTATTTTCTTATTTTGAGAGAGGGAGAAAAATAAAGTCTTCTGTTTTGCATAAAGCTGTCTAAGCAATTTATGTAACACTTGTAAAACATCTACAAATCCAAAATAGCATTTCTTAAGCAACTGTGGCTGAGCAGAAAATGTAGCAATAAGCAGGAACCTATCAAACCATTTGGAGCTATAAAGAGTGGCATATGCCTGTACCACAAAGTGAGAACTCCCATGTAACCAAAGTGACTTTGTGGTATTAGTTTTTTCCAGGATTCAGCCTTCACTAACTAGTTTTGTATTAAACCCTATCAAACTTCAAGTAGGTGTCTCTTGGGTAGCACATTACAATAGCATACAGTAGCCTTTTGTAGACTAAATATAATTAGGGTTATCTGATTGCTAAGAGAATTAGAGAAAAAGCATCATGCAAAAAACAAAAGGGGGAAAAAAGTCCCTGTGTCTTAAAAGCTATGTTCAAAGCTGCATATGTGAGTATACATAAAAGTTTTAATAAGTAATCACTAAGGATAGCAGATATGTACCATACTAGTTAATTAAGCCATCATGGAAAGAATGCTGCAGTAAGCAGTCATTAGTGAACCTCTCAACAGATTCACCTCTCCTTTTCTCTCAATTTATTCTACTAGAATTTTTATTACAGCTGAGAAAAAGCACAAAAAATAATCTGTGAAACCTAGATCAGGAACAACAGTTGCCTCTGAGTGCAGCATATCTCAGAATTTATTTAATTTGTTAAAAAAAAAGAGAGAAAGGAATGGCTTATTTGGCAAGAAGTCAGCAACACTAGTTTTCTGACTTCTCTGTAGCCTTTTAGAGTTTTTTCAGGCTTCCTCTCTTTCTGGCTATTTAAAATGGTTGACAGGCATAAACATTCCTCATGGAAAACTATTGTGGCTGATCCAAACATTTTATGTTGTGGAATAAATACCCAGATTCTTCTCTCTGCATGTGTGTGTTTTGTGTCCATGGTGTGTACATGAATGAGATAATTCATGGAAATTAGGACAGTATGTCTGACTTCGTTATGCCACATAAGATTTAGATGTCAAAACAAGGTCTTTTTAAGGAAAATGAAGATACAGGGGGTAAGCAGTAGAGTGTACAAGTTCGAATTTGACTGATATGGAGGAATAAAGTTGCTCTCCTGTGAGTGTTTTGAAAGTCTGTGCTTCCAAATCAGGTCCCACTGAAGGTTTAGTTTTTTAAGGTTGAATGGGGAGGGTGTAAAGCTGCAGGCCTTTAGAAAGGAAGACGCTTATAACACACATTCCTTGGTCTTCCAAACCCAGGCCATACACTGCTCCTCTCTCACATCATGGAAGATCTGAGCAGTCAAATAAAGTGTTTAGACCTGAGAGGAATATCTCATAGAAGGGGAATTTCAGTATTGAAGTAACTCATCAAAAGTGCTAATTGTTCTTAGAGAACAAGTGCCCATTTTACTGAACTTACGGGAAATTTAAAATAATTTAAAAATCAACCCATACAAGAGTATTTTTTGACTTGGGTCTTCAAGCCATGGGGTTTTCTATTCTGGGTGTCATTTTTCATTATTGATTTCTTAAGCTTCTCACTTTCAGTGGCAAAAGCTGATGCTCCTCTCTCTTTCCCTCCCTTCTTCCCACCCCTTGATACCCTCCTTCTTCAATTCTAAATGTTCTGCTTGTGTCTATATGGAGGGTCTTGCATGTTTATTCTCCCAGCTCTTCAGACCTGGGAAACTATGGTTGTGCAGTATGGTAAAATTCACATCCCTGTGCTCAGACATTCTTCAAAGAAGAATGTGGACATATAAAAGAGTAGTCTAGATCTGGGTCTTCTGACACATATATGGGTGGTAGTAGAAGACTGAAGTTTCAATGAAGTGAAGTATGTGTACATTGCTTGTGGACAGAGTTGTATTTTCTAGACTAGCAGACTTCTGCATTAATAAAGAATCAAAATGTCCATCTACTGATGTTACAATTTTTCTCAAATCCTTTTTTAGCAGGAACAAGTTCCACTTAGTTCTTCCTGATATCATCTCTTTCATACAAAGATTTTTCATTATTTCTCTTGCAGATACACTTTTCTCTTACAAAAGCTAAATAAGAAATCTCTACCCAGAAATTATACAGGCTTAAGGACTGGAGTGTTTGTGTAAATTATTAAAAAAGTCTTCATGTTTTTTTTCTTGTTTGGGTCATTCTCCATGCTGTGTCCAAAATACACAATGATAAGCATGAATGGGTCACTCCCATTAGGCAGTTTTGATGTCACTGCTCTAATTCAGATGATAAAAGTTTAGCTCGATACTGAAGCATCATACCAGGACAGGTGCTGTCAGAGATAAAAGTAAATAACATCTGAATCTTTTTACTTAGTACTTCAGAGGCAGCCATAATGTTAACTATTGAGCCCTAGCGCATTCAAACCATGCCCAGTCAATGCAAAGAAAGACTTTTTGAAAGTTTTGGAGAGAACAAGTATTAAGTGGAGACTTTTTTATGCCTTTGTCTTGGATGGAGGCCATCATTGTTTCAAGAACTGATTAGATTTCTTATTGATTTCTTCATGAAAACTGAGCCAACAAGCTCACCAGTTACACATTCTTGAGTGCCATCTACTGGCAGCTTCTCTATTACAAGCACAGATACATATTTGCATGCATGTATACTTATTTATATATACACATATACAGACACATACACATATATTTACATATAGATACATATCTGGATCTGCATAAATACATATAAATGTATCTGTAAGTCAGCCTAGTAATAACCAACTTACAATGTGCATTCATCCATTTAAGGGCTCTCACCCCATTGTTACTGTGCTTAGGAGTTAAAGTCAAAGCTAAGTTAAATTAGCAGAATTATTGAAGCCAGTTTTCCTATGAGAATGTATCCCGTATTCCTAGCCAATTCCATACTCCCTCCCAAATGCACAGAACTCACAGATCTGAGCTCCCAGTCTCCCCAGAGTCATCCTCGCCTCTTCAAATTGACCGAGTTATAATTGTTCTTTCCTCAGAGGGAACAATAATTTCTGTTCTTTACTCTGTCTCCAGAGCTGGAAAAAGTTTGGAACATGCAATTTTTGAGCTACCTTTCCTTCTTCTCAGACCTCACTGGAACTGATCGCTAAGGACATAAACATTACCGGGTAGTCCAGTACAAATACAGAGAATGTAATCCCATCTCTCATTTTTTTTTAATTGCATTCATTTTCATGTAGCTCATTTTAATTAATTGGTTGCCCTAATAATCATTAAACATAGGTTGACATTTAAATAAATATATTATTTCTTCTTGAAGGAGACAAAGACTTTCTGGTTTTATTTGGGGCTTAGAGGCGAATTTTCAGGCACTGAGAAATATACTGATGCCATTGACATTGATATAGAAACAAATAGGTGAAAATGAGGACAGACTCTTACAACAGTTTGGACACGTCCCTTGTAATTTTGTCATTGCAAATGGCATTCTCAGAGGATAAGTGTACAGTATTAAGTTCTAGCCTGTAGCCAATTTCTTCACAAAGCAATGTTAAAGAGATGTAATTTTCTGAAATCCATATTCAGGATATTCAGCATTAATCTTTATAATTTATTTATATCCCACAGAAAAATCTTTGTCCTATTTCTACCAGATAATGACAAATAAATATGAGAAAAAGACATGCACTTCACAGATCAGGTAGGATTGTAGAGGCTACAGATCTGTGCTCTGTCCAAAGGACAAGGTGTGGCTATATACATTTACCAGAAGTAACTGCTAATTAGGGACTATCAAGACAACAACCAAGAAACAATCGTTTGTGCCTTTTCAGTGTGGTCCTTGTCCTACTCCATGGGCTTCACTCTTCTGTTATTAAAGGCCTGAGAAAAAAATGTTTCTCATTTCATCTTTCAGAAGTAAACTTCAGTGCTGAGCTCAGGACACAGGCAGTTGCTAAATATCTGTACAAATAACATTCAAAAAGAAAAAAATATTTGCAGTTAATAAAATTCAAAAAACTTCCTGTAACCATGGCAGTATCCCTTCGTTAAACTGAAAAGCAATAACTTTGATATAAAATCAAAATCCATTGCAATGTATCGAGACCCTGACTCAAAATGTTTCCTTCTCTTTCTTTTCAACAAAAAAATCACTTGCTACATGAAAGGAATAAATTTTGATCTGGAATTTTCAGAAGAAAGAATATAGAAGTAACCATTCGCAAATAAATTATGATCCTTTTGAAAAATGCACCTAACTTCACAAATACAAGTAGTTCCATCAAAGTTCTATGTAAAAAATAAACACTAAGGCTAGAGTTCACATCTAATTTTAACCCAGCATAAAACAATGGAAAGAAGAAAAATAAAAGAAAAATATATCAGCTTATGCATATTTTTCCTCTTTTTTGTTTACTTTTACTTTTATATTAAACCTCTCTCCATTTCAAATTTTATGAAATATCTGCTTTTCTACGTTTGAACTGCTTGGTTTAAATTTTGGCTACTTCCAATACTGTACTTAGAGTTTTATTTTCCTACAAGACATCTGTTCCATCGTTTGAAATATGTTGCATTCTACACATTTCTTTTTTGATTTTAAATTAGATCAAAATCGAATAGAAATATAAACTAAAACCACTGCATAGTTTCACGTTAGCCACTTTCTTCATTTCTCTCCTATAGTTCAGGTGCCCTATTTAAATAGTTAGAAACTACAAGCAAGCAGTTAGGAAAAAAGTAACAATGGTTCTCTGTAAAGCTACATTCATATAACGTATATCGACTTGAGTTACGCTTCAAAATATCTAGTATCAATGATACTAGAGGTCAGTGGAAACAGAACTATTGATTTTGATGAGCTTTGGATTAAGATCAAAAGAAACTCAAAGTTTTAATAGGTTATTTCCCATGCAGGGTGGAATGAGACTTTAACCCACTGCTGAATCATAAATGAAGAACAATATCGTGATTTATTGTTTAACCCTAACCTGACTCAAAAAGATTGAGGTTTTTGTTGGAAGTAGGTATTGGAACATCATGTATAAAAAATCCCAATGGTACAAAACCAGCTCCAGGCATTATGATCTTGAAAGTAGGAAAACTGTGAAGAATTGCTCATTAGGTAAATAAATACCCATTAATCTCGCAATATATTTTAACAATTTATCTCTTTACAAAATAGAGTATCTATAGTTGACTAAAGACAGCAAAGATGGTTTCTGCTGCTTATAACAGGGAACTACTCACCTATCCAGTTAAATGAATCATGTTTTCCTTTGCAATTCATTAGAGCATCTTACAGCTTTCTTAAACTTACAGTTTTCAGACTGAAATTTTGTAGGTTTGTTCTCTCTGAATATGATGTTTTTTGGTACTGTCATTATTCTTGTTGCTGGCTATTATTTTCTGTGTGGAGATCGTTGCAAGAACTTTGACAAGTTTTGAAAAAAAAATCAAGACAGGGAAGAGGAAGAATACGTTTTAAGTATGTCTATTTTTTAAGATCTTTAACAGCTTTCATGCTTCAAATAATGAAAATAAAATTTCAATTTTCCACTGCATTATATTTAATGCAAATGTCTTTGAATGTTCCCAGAAAAAAATGAATTAAAAATCCAGGAACAAATAATATAACATTAGACTCTGCTATTTGAGAAATATTATCTCATCCTGTAATTAAATACTGCAATAATGAATACATGTAAAGACAAAGTTGAAGTTTTGTGTTCTGCAGAGCAGACTGAATACTTAGCACAGCTATTTAGGAAACAGCATTATGCAAAAAGAATGCATTATTTGACCAGCAATAGAACTGATCCAAGGAAAAAAATAAGGGGAGAGAGTTACAATTTTAGCAATAAATGTCCAAGCTATTAGTAGAATGCATTATTCACTTAATAATAAGACAGCATTAAGGATGTGTGATGTAACACTTAACGCTGCAACATCATTCATCTTTTTACATCAGTTCTATAAAATGGAATAAAAATTCAGGGAATAGTTTTTATTTCTGGTCATACTTAAAACCTTCTTACTAGCATGTAGTAGATGCATCTTTTTTTAAATGTTCCCAGATGAAAGAAAGGAAGGTTAAAAAAATTAATTTCTTCTTCCATATTTTTCTTCTTGTTTGTTTTCCCCCAATTCAATTTACACTTTGTCTTTGAAGTTTAGTCTCTGCCTTTAATTACCTTTGATGGACTGGTAAGACTCTTTCCACAAAATAGTTCATAGACTTAGGCTAATATATCATAAATGAGAAAACTTCTTCTTGAAGCACCATTTTAAAACACCATTTAAAAGTGGTAGGACACATCACATTGACATACACTTAGTAATAACATTTCACAGCTTTTAACTAAGCTCTCAGAGACAGCTGCCCATTCCTGCTCATGTACGGTGTCTGCCAATACTCTGATGTCTTTATTTAGGGAATTATAAAGAATTGCTTGGAGTCTTCTGCAGTTTCAAAAACTTGCCATTGAAGGGGAGGAGGATAAAACTTATTCAGAAGACAGATGACAGCTTTTCATCTGGGGATCATACAGAAAGCTGCTTCTTTCTATAAAAATAGATCCTGCAATTTTGTTTGCTCCTCACATTTTACAACAACCAGTCATTCTTAAAAAGAAAGAATACCCTTAAAACTGTGAAGTCAGCTGAATCCTACTGAACTCATTCAGCCAAAGTGGTATTTTTTACAATTATTACTATTTTACACAGTAAGGCATGCATAGTTGGCTCCTAGAAAAAACAGATTGTTCTCACAGCAGCCCCTCCCATCCTTCAAGAAACAATACTAGCCAGAGTCAAATCATCTCGCACTAATTTTGTTTCATAAAGAGACCATTTGAATTGCATTTGTCTACAGTATCTTTCTTTTTTTTTTTTTTTTCTGTATCAGAATGCTGCTAAAGAGGGAAAAAGGCAACAGAACAGAAAAACACTGTGATCATTATTAAATAAACTGTCATCCTATTTAACTGAATTGAGTGATTTAAATGTCACTGTAATGAGCTGTTTGGAGTTTATTTTTTAAATTATAATCTTTTAATTAACGATTAATGTGTGCCTTTAAGACATAGCCCACTGCAGGAGGTACTGGTGAGGCATTTTGACACAGCAGGAGTGCTAGGCAGTAGTTAACACAGAATAAGCAACCGGGACAGATTCTCAGCTGGTTAGGATTTAACTTTGTATTTTCTAGAGTACAAAAGAAACTATACTTTCATATGGAAATAGGTCACGGAAGTGTCTTTCAGCAAGTGGGGAAAGGGCAGGGTTGTAACCTGTGAGGGTACTAGGCAACTGTATTCCCCATGGATGGAAAAGAAGTGATAATGGTGGAGTTTCATTAGCAATACAGACAAGCTGGGATGAACCATTTAGCTGACCTACTGCTACCAATTATACCAAGTACTGAAGGATCAGTGATCATGTTATCTGCCAAAATGAGTGTTTCAAACATAAATAAAGAACAAAGCAAGCAACAGTTTTACATACAGGTTGGCAGAGGAGTTATAAAGATTGTCACTCTTATTTACTTTCAGGTCTTATTAAGGGTTGATGTCTGGCTAAAGTAGTTCAGACACTGAACTTTCAGCTTCAACTGAACTAGTTGGTTATGCAGAAATGTGAAGTAAATATGCTTGTATTTACTGAGTTAACATCAAATTACTCTGTTAGTCTAGTAATCAGTTTGATTGCTTTCTGCCACATGAACCAATTCCCTCTTACTAAGTAACTGAATTATTGCAAAGCTTTGTGTGTTTTTTAGGCATCAGTCCCTGCGTTATCTGATTCCATGCCAACTATTTCCTCTCGGTCCTCAGTGAAGAGTTGATTGGGAAGGTCAGATTATCCTGTGTGATTACTGACCATGAGCTTGTGTGGGTGCCACTGGTCCCCATAACAGCAGAATCTTCTCAATCCTCTACAGGTAGAAACTGAAAATTTTAATTTAAAAGAGATGCACACACCTTCCCACACACACTCATAAAAAATGGTTGTGCAGCTTTTTTAATTTAGTTCAAATTCTACATATCAGAAAGTGATTGAGAAAGTTTTGGTTTCTTTTATTTTTTTTTTTTTAATTTAGAAATTAAAACCAGTGGCTACAGGTTCCTCAGATAAGGTCAGAACTTTGACATTACAGAACTGGCATTTTGTTTCATCTCACCCAGTTTAAACTGGGAAGAAACCTCAAACCTATTGGTATTTCTTGCTTGTCCTGAAGAATTAGAGGACAACAAATACGTGTCCTGCAAATGAAAACCTAGAAAACATTAGAACTAAAATCAAAGGACCTCTAATTAAAAATTCATGTAACTGTATGTAGAGGGATTGTTTCAATTACAGATAAATGTCTTTGATTCCTTTTTTACACTGGTGTGGTCAGATGAATTTTTTTCTTTTTCTTTTTACACCAGTTCTTAGAGTAATATCAAACTCAATTTAATAATAAAAAGAAATGTACCTGCTCCTCAAAATCACAATGTGGATTTTCAGCTGTAGCTGGAACTTGTAGAAAAACTTCCTCTGTGTTTTGCCTACATTTCCAGCCACGTGAATGCTTCATATACTCTGCCTACCCGTGCCTAGTTATGTGCTGTCATGGACCTAGAATGAATAATTTGCATTTTTATTCCGTATTTTTATGCTTTAGCCCTATATACACTTCACTGAATTTAAATTTCCTAAAATATCAAGATCCTGTCTAAAGTCATTACCATATTCTATGCTTTTTTTCCTGTTTTTTTTTTGTCTAAAATATATTTTTAAATACAATTGTAAACAAATTGTAATGATATAAACAAAAATCAAGGCATAATGTAGTTCAGAACAGAGAAACAGAAAACTTCTTAATGTGAAAAAAAATTAGTGGTGTTTAAAGGAGACATAATGAAGAGGAGCAGACAAAACAAGAGGAAAAGAAATTTTTTAGGTTATTTGGAAGCATTATGGCTGTTATTTCAACACAGCCATTAGCTATGCTAGGTGACACGGGACAGCCTGTGTTCATCCTACCAGAATCTCTACCTAATTAATGAGAACTGCTGTGGCCCATACTGGTTACTGACCTGTCTCCAGGAAGTCTGTAGGAAAGTCCTGATTCACTTCAGGTTTTCTCTTGAGAGGCAATTACATTTCTTGATTCTACTAAAATTATATATTTTTTATTTTTATATATTTTTTCTTTTCCTTACCATAAAGTCTGCTACATTGAATTTCACATCATTGTTTCCAACACTTTGCTTATCACAATGCAGTCTTCAGATAAATAAAATAGTAATTTTCCTCCATTCACTGCAAAGGGTAAATTCAGAGATAACAGTGGTCTGGGGATTTAGAAATTGTGCTAAATTCATATGGTAATGAACATCTGTGATGTTTTGATGACTCACTTGCTCAAAAAGATACAATCCCCAGGTTTCATTATTGTCTTTGAAAACTTGCTGGAAGTCCCACACTGAACACTGATGACAGACAACACAGGATGGTTTTAAGCGGACTCCCGGTAAGACACAGGGCAATGCTAGGCTATATCCCAGTGTGATACAATAGCTAACGTCTAATATATGGAAAAATTCTCAATATTTTAACGTTTTAATGACATCCTCAAACATTAATGAAAACATAAGTTAATGAATCATCTTGAGTGCTATTGTAATTTTTTGCTTGTTTGTTTGTTTTTTTCCATTTGCTGAAGTGGCACAAATTAAGCCACCTGCTAGGAAACTCTTTTCTGAATGGCTTAATTCTTTTCTTTTTCCTCTCCTCCCACTCCTCCCTTGACAGAAAAGACTTTTTTTCAAGTGTCTTCTGAGAATTTCACAGCATATTTTCCTAATCAACTGTGTTAAGACACTCAGACACTTCCACTGGAGGGTTTCCTTTTTCAAAATAGGAATACCTTCCTCTCAAGTTATTTTGTCACTGGGATTGCACCAATGCAATTTAACATGCCCAATGAATTCAAAGCGAGAAAAGCACCAAAAAGCAGTTTTGAAAGGGGAGTCATACAATACTTGTTTTTCAGAGAGTTCTGGAAATTGAGTCTGTGCTTTTCAGAGAGCCAGGAAAGGCTAGGATAATACAGAAAGTTTAAATACATACTACTATACTTGCAGGTGAAAGGAGCCACACTATTGTAGTCTGAAGTATTATCTCTGGGGAAAAAAAAAAAAAAAGTCTAAATTCTTGGAACCAAAGGCACACAATGCACTTTGCACTAAGCCTGTGCAAAGGCAACACATGCAACATTTGGTCCATGGAAGCCTGTACTGACAGAGGCGTGAATGTACTGACAGCAGCTGCCCAGATGGGGAAACAGGGAGCTGGACAGCAGCGTCTATGGACTATTGCTATGTTTAGCCATCTTGACCTTCTGTATGGTTCTAGACCATCATTAATCTTACTGAGCAGTCTACAGCAGGGATTTTTGTATTAAGGTTCACCAAAAGTTCTTTTGTAAAGGGTTGACGGCGTGTCTTAATCCTTGTTAATAGGAAATAAAAAACATTTCCTTCCTGAGAGGAATAGGAGCTTATCTATCATATGATTCTTTTGAATTCATCTTTTTTTCCCTCTTCAGCTATTTTGCCAAGATGCTTATATGCAAACATCCCTACAGTGACTCACAGATTATTGAATCAAAGGTCAAAATACATGGAAGTATTTTATTGAACAGGTGACATATTTGGATTTTGTATGCCCAGTGATAATTTACCTGATGGCTCTCATAAAGTGACATTCAGGTCATAGTGAAAAAGAAGATTTAGAAATACTACACTTTTGTACACATTTTTTCATGACTGCTAATTTTATTATGCATTTAAATTTTAAATTTCTGCCCAGTTATTCTGCTCTTCCTGGAGACTGTATTTTCTGAAGACATAATTTTAAACAACAACAACAACAGTGGATTTACGGATAAAAGAGTACCAGTGATTTTCATAGTTAATAACAATTTTATTGCAGAGATCTTTATCTTCAGGTTTCAGGGTTTATGCTTTCTCTGATATTGAAGATCAGGAAGAGACCTGACTATAAATGCAGATTTTTCCACACTCTTTTGCTCTTTGTTCTTAGATCTTTTTTTTTTCTGTTGCTCTTTGAACTGACCACAATAGGAGACAGTCTATCAATCCTGATAGATTTCATGTTTGGTTTATGCCAACAATTACTTTTTTCCTAAGAATGCTTTCAAATCTGTTTTAACTTTAAGGATGCTTGGCCAAGCTATAAATCTCTTTTCCAATCATTTAGCTTTCTTAAATCCTGGGTAGTTTAAATTGTTCTAAATTTTGTTGGAGGGATTATTCTTTTAATTTTAATTATACAATGAGTATTTAATGATCTGTATTCACTGTACAATCATAGAAAAATTTTAATCCTAAATAAGATGTTGAATAATAATTAAAACTACTGAAGACTTGATTAAGAGTGTTCAGGGATTAGAAGTGAGAAGTAAAGACGGCTGTTGGGTCCAGGGGCAAATCCAAGGACTTTAAAAATCTTTACAAGGAAAGAAACCCAGAACAACCCCACACATCCCAAATGAAACAAAATGAAACATGTTTTTTAAAGTGATTAAGAAATTTATTGGACTAAGGATTTTCTCCAGGAAGCAGTCTAAAAAAGCCACATAAAAAAAATAGAACGCACTTTCTGAGCTCCGCAGAGTTCACTGTGTATCATGGGGGAGGTAAACTCTGATTAGCTTCAGGAGGAGTGTTAAATGCCTGAACTGCTAAAGAAAAGTGGCGGGGGTGGGATGGGAGGGTGGGGAGAGGAGTGGGTGTGTGTCATATCTAATATAGTGGAGTAAAAGAAAACTTAGAAAAGAAAGAGAAAATCAGGAAGAGAAGGCTGACTTTTATTTCCCCATCATAAATGTGACCTGTTTATAGAAGGAGCAAGTATCAAATCCCTTTTTTCCACCCCCCAAAAAAGTTACATTGTAAATGGGCTTTAAAAAACTCTTTTCATATGAATCAAAGGGAGGACATGTTGTAGAATACCACAAATACATTTGAAATGAATGAAAGTGGAATATTTAGTCCTTATAACTACATACTCAAAATTAATCCTCTTAAATAAGGTTAGAACTTCTTATTTTGCCTAAGCAATAATATATATATAATTATACGTAAAAAAAATTGAACATTAGTACACGTATGTGTGCCTGTATGTACATGGATATTTTACTTTTTACTGCAGCTCTTTTCAGTTCTTCATCACAGTACTGAGCCTTAGGATGATTGCATTATTCTTCATTTCCAGTAAATTAATAGATGATGTCTCTGAAGGTACAGAACAAACCACAAACTTGTGAAGATTGAGCAACGTGTTCCAAAAATATCAGCACCACCTATGTTTTAAAATAAAGTTTTACAGGAAGATTCTGTTCTGGTACCAATTAATGTAACTCTGCTGGCTTCAGTGATGTTAAGAAGATTATCTCTACCAGACAAGGCTCATTAAAATACCCAAATTCTCTCCTTCAAATTACTTATGTGGTCATGTCCATAGAAATACTCACTTCCTAAGAGAAACAGGCCAAGAAGTGGTTCCCCCAACAAAAGCAGTACCCCTCTGACATCTCTGAGATAGTCAGGTACGTAGAGCTGAAAAATGTAGCAGACATCTCTGTGATTTCTTGTGTATAAATTTACCTGGGAGTCACAGTAAATAGGACTTGACTACTTTGGAATTGAACTCTGATACTTTCCCATTTTCTACATTTTTGTACAAGCTATTCTGTATTTCCTCAACAGTACATATTAAAAGCCTCCTGGATATGCAGCTGAAACTGTAAATGATGAAAATAACTCATAAAATCAATTAATTTGCCTCTAGCAAGGCATCAATTTTAATATGAATAGAAACAGTAAATCTTTCTGAGCACTGTCATTTTCCTAATACTTTAAAAAAAAATAATTCATTCCAGACTGGAAAAAAAAATTGAAAAGGTTAACATTTTTTATTAGAAAACAATCAATTTTGATTTGATCAAAAAGTGTTGCTCATGTAGAAATAATATGAATGTGATTTGGGCATATTGTATTTTTTGAACTACATATTGAAATATGATTTATTTTTAAAGAAGTTCTAAATGAAAACTTGAAATAGTCAATATAAAATGCAGAAATGGAATATTTTTACATTATGAACAGTTTTTGGGGTTTTTAAAAGTGTCATCAGAAGACACTTCTGATGTTCTTCCATTTTGACAATAGAGGGCTTGTTCATTCTTTTAAAAAATCCTCACAACTAAACACGATTATAAGAGGCATATTTTAGAAAAAGCTTTTTTAAATACAGTTCAAATTTGATGAAATTGTCTAAATGGTCATGATTCGATATAACTGTATGAGTATGGATAAAGCTTTTAAAGGCAAGCAAGTTTAATCTCTGCCTTGAGCATTTCTGATACTTTATGTAGACGTGTATTGCTGATTGATAATTGTCTTTGCATATTATTTCGAGAAGGAATTAGCCTGCCTGTCAACAATAAATTATGATTATCTTCAGTGATCTTACAAACTGACATTGTAGATTCTTGACAGAGGAAGGAGACACAGTACATATAGTCATTGCCTGAGTGTCACACTGCTAGGAAAGCCTATACCCAAAGCAGAAAAGATAATCCCTCTTTGCTTCTGCATCTGTAAAAGGAAAACAGTGCATTGTAAAGCAGAATGGTGACAGACCAGAGAATGCAGATTACTAAAAAATGCTAATTATGCCTCACACACTCGAAGTGAGAATGACAGCATCATTATGAGTGACAGCAGATATGAAAACTCCCTATGGAAAGACAGAGTCTTACATGATGTCCCACAGACAGATTTAGAGATAATATGGACCTCATGGTTTGAAATTAAAATTTAGGAGAATTCTATGATTCTAACTGAGAAGCTGAAGTTGCCTGAGATTGAAAAAAATGTTGTATCAGACACCATGGAAACATTTTTAAGTGGCACCCCAGGCCCATATCTTCTCTAAACCCTGTAACTTTTAGAAAAGATTCATTATTTGTCATTATTCCGTCTAGTGCTGCATGTGTTTTTAAATACTAACCTTGTAACTATTTGTCCCCTGAACTTTATCAGCTCAGACAATTATAGCTTGTGTTCTTCAGCATGCTGAGAAGTAGATATTTATCATGAAAAATTTCAAACAATTGATGATAGTTTTATAAAGCAATTATCGCAGAGTTATTATCCGTGTAAATGTGTTACTGTATCTCTCTGATGACTTAATTCTGGCTGCATACATGTGTCCTGCATCTCCTGTGGAATCAGCTATTGTACATATGCAGTGACAGGTACATGCAGATGGAAAATTACAAGTGTTCTGTAATCTGCTTCTATGTATTACTGGCTAATGTGTAAGTTTTTGAATTTACAAAGTCTCTGGATGAATTCATGCTTTCTATGAATTTCACTCTGTGTTTTTTATGGCATAAACTATAAAAAATATATTCTGAATATGTCTAATGAAAGTTGTATACCTGATCCCAAGGTATTAAAAAAAAAAAAAAAGACACTTTGTCTAGAGGCAAAGTCAAAAAATAAAGGAGAAAGGCCACTCTGTGTATTAAACTGCAGGGATGACTGGACCTTCAGCTTGTTTAAAAAAAAAATTCCAAAGCTTATAGGCTTGTAATTCATGATTCTATTTCATATCCAAATTTATCTGAACTACTTGAAATCCAGATTTGCAGGTCTAGATCCTGATCCAAAGCCAACCAGACCCACATTAGACCTAGTACATCAAAAATGTTTAAGGTAATGAGAAAAAGTGCAAATTTATGTAAGTTTAGCAACAATTTGTTTATATCTTTTATTTTAATTTTATTATAATGAATACAATTCACATATTATTTCTGAATTCTAAAACAACTTATTAAAATACCTAAAACAGTTCCTTGAGTCTTCCATCAGTACAATTTACTTACTTGCTAGTACATATTTAATTTTATATTATTTATTGCTTTGCTTATGGGTGGAGAAATTTAAATTAAGTACTATTTTTTATTTTTCAAAATTAATATGACAACCGCAAAAGGATAAAGTGCTCCATATGCAGGAATATTTCATACCCATAGGGGTACCTTTCTTCAAGTTCAAAGGGAGATTAATACACTTGTTATGATGTAAATTACACTTCTAGCAGTGACACAAAAAAATTGCTATAAAAGATGAACTGTAAGTATATACAACTTTGGCACCAGATAATACTTATGTGTCATTAGTTTAAAATGTATACTTTCCTCTGTAAAGTCCTCCAATAGGGCACAAAGACTTTTTCCCTATGTGTCTCTTTTGTTCCCTCCCAAAAAGATCCATTGTTTCTCAATTATACGGCAATTGAAATATAACTTGGAAGTTCACATCTGTGAATCTAGAATGCTGGGAAAAAAAGTGCTGGGTTAAAAGTTACTTTTCAATTTACTTTTTGCTTTGTGATGTATTAACTTTTAGACTTGTGAATTTTAGTTATCTATTTATTTCAGTATTTTTAATAGGTTTCCATTTTCCGTAGCATAAAGGCATATTTGACACTCATTATGGATTTTGAAAACATTTTGAAAAATATCCAGACAGGTTCCTTATTCATTTTACATTATATCTGTGTTGATGAATTGACAATATATCCTCAGTTGGCATTTTTATTTCTACTGTAAGTAGAATTAACACTTTAAGCTGGGTAGCCTATGACCCAAGTTGTATGAGATTGAAGCTTGATGATAGACTGAAGTAAGACACCTGTAAATTATGCTGGAATGCAAATCATATCTAGACTATTTAGACTGAAGTTATTCATATCTGGTGTTCAGTGTAAAGGAAAAGCCTGAAACATGAAAAAAAAAAAAAAAAGGCACCTAAGTCTATTGGAAAGCCTAAGTAGCACTAAGTGGAAGAGGTCGTTGCTGACTAAGGAACACTGATGAGATTTGGAGAAAGAGTAGGAGCTATGAATTTTAAGGCAGATAGTCTGTTAGGCCTTTGGATCACTGAAAGACACAACAAACAGCATTTAAAAGACAGGCATTACAGACTCAGGCAAGCAATAGATAAAAGAAAGAGAAGGGAATAAAAGGAGATCTAAGAGGATGTAGGCAGAGGTACACAGAGGCAGAGTACAGGACAACAAAGATAGAGAAATTATTCTTAACATTATTGGCATTGAATAGTGCTTTGGGACTGCAGGCTTCTGGTTAGGCCATTGGCTAGACTCTGGCCTGAGGTTAATCAGCAGAAAAGTTAGTCTTCCTGGTCAGATCTGGATGGATCTTTTAGGAGGACCAGAATTAGTTTTGTTCTGGAATCCACCACAGTGCATTCCTTGTATGTCACTGTTGTTATGGTACTGCACAGATACAGTTTGCCCAAGAAGCAGTTTTAGGAATGAGTTCCTCCACAATCAGCCATACCTACCCCTTCAGAGCTGTATTTACAAAACTACTGACCTGAAAAGTAGCTCTCTGACAACACACACATTCAGAGGAAATTCAGCTATGCCAAATTGACTCAACCTATAAGTGTTATATTAAATATCACACAATACTGAAAAAGAGCCAAAATGGGTCAGGAAATGTTTGCTTTAGACAGTGGCAGTGTAAACAGTTATTCTGAAAGTAACAGAGGGCTATTGCACTGTGTAAAGTTTTATTAGGTTTAATCTCCCATTACAGTTAGTTCCTTTGCTGTTCAGGAGTTAAGAATTGTTTTATAAGCACTGTGGATCAATATAAAATGGAAGCTTCTTTTCCAGAAAGTCTAGTTCTCATGAAACAAACGTGTGTCTTAATGGGAATTGGAAGAAACCCAGGATACTAATTCAAGTATTTAAAAGTGAACAATGATTTTACAACTTCATATAACAGGCTGGTTCAAAACAAAAAAAAAGTATTTTAAATGTTGCCATGCCAAAGATCGTATCAAGGAGTGCAATGGAAGAAAACAAAAACTAAATATAATTTTACAAGGAGGTCTTTATCGTATTCATTTTCAAATAACTGGATTATATTTACAGAAAATTAATTGGACTAAGTCTGATATAAATAACCATCTTTAACTTCACAGTTTGATACCTGGCTTCCAAGAAGGTAATGAGATAACATCCAGGTCATAGAACTGTTACGTAAAGAGAGGTTGTCATCTTTGAAGACTCACTGAGGAAGATCTGTCTCCTACAACCTGGGTACTGTCTTAGTTTTCTTTGCCTAGCAAATGCAAGGGCCCTCAGAGGATGACCCAGCTTGCTAAAAATAGAGACCTATCTCTCTTTACCCGACAGCAGGAAATTAACCAGAAATCTTATGTGTTCCCCTTCACCTACTACGTAGTTCCTTGCCTGCAATGACCCACTGGAGAGGTCAAGTCTCCATGGTTAGAACACTGGAATGTGGGAAGAGAGCAGGTACGAACTGGCCCTGTCCTGCCTTGGGTGTTGCAATGCCACCCGTGCTTTGCAGAGTCATGTTACAGCAGTCAGAGGGCTGGGTGGAAGGAAGCCTGGTCCTAGTTTTAGAGTTTAGGACATTCATTTGCACTCAGGAAAGTCTCTCCTCCTGGGATCCTTCCTGTTTTCTTTAATCTTTTTTTACTCGATGAGCTCACATTCCTAATAGCAAGGACCACATCTCCACATGAGAGACAGAACTGAGACCTTGGAAATCCTCAGGATGGACAGGGAAATTTCTTATATAACTAGGTGACTTCTACTGCTCTTGAAAACCAGAGTGTGCAGCTCTAAGTGCACCAAAGAGAGCTTTCAGTGCTCTGTCCTCATTCAGGTGAAGAGAATCTCACCTAGTGCCTCATCGGAAGGAAATCCATGGAGCCTTTCAATTATGACATCAACTAGTATCACTTAACCTCAATTCTAGTTTTTAGTGAAAGGCATGTTCTTTTCCTATTAAAAATATTTCCTTTAACCCAGTTTCCAGGCAACTTACCAAGCTGCCAAGCTGGAACAAAAATCTTTCAAAAATGTGATCAGTATTTCAGTTATAAACTTCTAGATCCTGTAACTGTGAGTAAGATTTGACATGGATTCTGAGCTAAACATTTTTTCTTAGTTTGAAATAAACCCATAAGTTTATTCCAGTCTTAGTATTTTATCAGCAGCCAGCAGCCACGCCCCACACAGATGCTCACTCACTCCCCACCACCAGGATCAGGGAGAGAATCAGAAGGCTAAAAACTAGAAAACTCCTGGATTGAGATAAAGATAGTTTAATAGGGAAAGCAAAAGCCACAAATAAAAGGAAAGCAAAACAAGGAGTTAATTCACTTCTTCCCGTGTGCAGGCAGGTGTTCAGCCATCTCCAGGAGAGCAAGGCCGCATCATGCGTAACGCTGACTTGGGAAGACAAATGCCATCACCCAAAACTCTCCCTCCACTTCATATACTGAACATGATGTCATCTGGTCTGGAATGTCCCTTTGGTCAGCTTGAGTCATCTGTCCCTGCTGTGTCTCCTCCCAACCTCCCATCCATCCCCAACTTCTTTGCCAGCAGAACAATAGGAAAAGCAGAAGAGGCCTTGGCTTTCTGTAAATTACACTCAGCAATAACAAAAACATCCCTACCTTGTTCACACTGTGTTCAGCAGAAATCTGAAACAGAGCCCCATACTAACCACTGCAAAGAAAATTTAACTCTACCCCAGCCAAACCCAGCAAATATTATTTCAAGCTTGGCCTTTTAACCAACTTAAAGTTCTGATACAGAAGAAAACTGTAGGATTTCTTCTCACAGTTCCTTTATGTAATGTTTTCTTCTCCTCCCAAACACTGTCAGTGACACAATTATTAATTATATTGTGATAAAGATCCCTTTAGTTTTAATTTTAATATTATAGGAATAGGATTATACTAGCTATAACCTCTTATAAATGGGTATAATCTTTCATAAACATTTTTTACTACATAATAGAGCATATTAGTCAACGGAGGGACTAGGTGCAATGATTATCTTTTAATTATTTTTAAAATATATCCTGTTTAAGAAACAGATTTTATACCCTTATTGTTCTGTAAAACATATCCTATACCTGAATTCATACCTGCTACATATTTTGTTTTGTGACTAAGCTGATATAATAAAAAAGACATACCCAAAGACAATATTTGTCTTGTTAAGGTCACGATATTGTTCAAGTAATAGCACAAAGGAATTCGAATTTAACTATCCCTTTACTTTTTTTATGAGGATATAATTTTTAATTTTTTTTTAATAAGCTAAGTTAGTAGTCTTGAAAGTGTATACTATTCAAACTATATAGACTCTTCAGGAGTAGTAGTCCCACAGAGCTCTTTAAACTCCATGGATGTGTTAACCCTTGGAACCTTATAGAGGCTAATAAAAGGAGACACCAAAATGTAGAACTCTGCTGACTGGGAAAATAACACCACAGTGGTATTTCTCACAGCTACAGGTGAATGGTGTGAGGAAAGGTACTTGATTTTGGGATTAATATTATATTAGACCAGATGAAAATTTTTCCTGCCTGACAGCACTGAAAATTGTAGTGGACTTCAGCATTTCATCCTAGGACTAGGTGAGTCAGAGGGTAGCACTGAAATGGGAATGTAACTGCTTTCTGCCGTGTACAGGAAACTAAAGTAGCAGGGCTACAATTGCGACTGTTCAAATTTAGAGTTTGAAATTGTTAATCATTCGTACTAAAAGGACTTTCTTAATTTCAGTGCTCTGGGAAGGTTTTTTTCAAGATCTGCCAAAGTACAGCTAATGACCTTGAAACTAATTCCCAGCCAGAAGAAATTAGTGAAGGCAGTAGATAGTCATGATTTATACCAGCTGAGTTTCTATATTCTTATCTTTACAATGTTTTTTTTTCAGATAAGATTTTTGATATCACTCACAACTATACTGAGATTTAAATTTTAATTTTCTTTACATTTTCCATTCCCACTCCAGAATTTAATTTGATGAACATGTTGTCATTTCCATTATTGTTATAATAATTTTTGCTTAAGGAAAATATGTTATGAACGTTTTAACCTGAACTATATTTCCTTGTTGACATGCATGTCTCCTTCAATCAAGAGCGTGTACGTATTTATTATTGCATTGGTTCTTCTACCAAACTTGATATGCTCTTGTAATGCATATTCTGTAAATCACTAAATAAAAAGAGCTAGAAAAGTTTGTGGAAATAGAAGGGAAGCGTTTCCCCATTCTGTTCATCTGGACAGCACAAAATAACTGTTTGGAGTTTGAATTTCAAACTTCCATTGCAAAATATTTTTACTTCAATGCAACAAAGGTTTAGGTAATTTGGTAGGGAGGAATGTTGCTGTCTTGAATTTTGAGAGCAGTATGTGTAGTATTCTAACTGATCAACACGTTTGACATGAGATAATCTTTCCTAGAATGCTTCCAGATATTTGCCAGAGTATATTTCCACAAAAGAAGTCAAACTGCTAAGTACATTTTGCCTTCTAACAAGAACCATATACACTGCAAACAAAAAAGTTAAAGCTCCTGGGGGGAAACAGCAGGAGATATATAACACAAATTTTCCCCCTGGTTGTTGCTGAACACCACCATGAGTAGTAGCAAATCACAGATTATATTGTCTCAGTACCAAAATACCACTGTTTCATGAAGCCCTGTAAACGAAAAATAAAACTGTAACCCTCCTCCTGTAATATCATTTTATGTCTGATTCTCAAATCAAGGTCAGACAAGAATTAAAGGAAATGTACAATATATCTAGAGAGTGCAGGTGTTTTATTCTCTTGAAACAGCTTGGTGACTTTTTTGATTGATCAAAACATTAGCCGCGTCATATGGCAAGTTTTATCTTCATGAAAGCAATGCAAGTTGCATGTTCCTGGTAGAAATTAGGCATTTCCATTAGTTTAACCATCATGTACTCACGGGATGTATTTGGGGACAGAAATATAGCTCTAACTCTTCGTGTTTCATGTCATTCAGTACTTTAGTGAGAGTAAAGACCAAGCCAATTGTGGTCACAGTGTTTTGTCTGGTCAGGGATAGCCAACTGTATACAACAAGATAGATAACTATTATGCAATTTTTAGTTGAGAGAAGCTTGTATAGCTGAGCCATCTTGCAGGAAGAAGAATTATCTCTTGGCCCTTTTCGCAGACTTCAGAAGTCACAGAGTACACTGAGATAGAGTACACTGAGATAGAAGACACTTGGGAAGGAAAATTCCTGTGGTTCAGAAGCAAATAAAGGAAATTAGTGGACGATTCCAGGAGCGCTGCATTCACCAAGGGGTGATGCACTGATATCTTCTTATGCTAAAAGTTCCATACTCTGGCTTGGCTGCTGGTGGTGAAACTAACACTGTATTCCCACTGGATCCAATACGGCTCACACAGACACAGGCTGAGTCTCTTTTACCTGCTTTTGGCTAAGCCCTAACTCACACTTTTCAGTTCAGTTCATTAAGATATCCAGCTGCCTTTTTTTTTTTTTTTTTTTTTTTTTAGTAAGGCACTTATCTTCAACAGTGAAAATACTCTCCTCTTTCCATGCATACACACCTCTCATTTCCTGTGAACTAGCAACAATTTAGGCCTCTATACACCATAGTAAAAGAAATATTATCTCTCATCTGGGCACTACCTGTAAAAACTCAACTCCTTTTAACTTAGCTGATAATTTTTGCTGAATATTTTATCTTAGAATCACCTTCCATTATTGTAGTACACATTGTATCATACAAAGTGATTCATATCACCAGAAGCAAAAAGACAGGATGGAGCATCTTAGAGTGGAACTCTCTGCATATATTTAAAAATATGCATCCTTTAGGTTTGAACTGGCCTAAATGATGTCTTTTTGCTGGGAAAAAGAAAAAAAAAAAAAACAAACAAAAATGAAAATAAAACCAATAAAAAAAAATCGAATGCTGAAAGGTGGAAGTTTTGCTTTGGTGTGTTAGCATCTAAAGCAAAGGATTGAATTTCTATTTGTATTACCTGGGTGTCATAATTAGTGGAAACAAGGTCTCTCTTGAAGCAAGAAGGGTCCTGCCTTATCTCACTGAGACTGCAATGACAGAAAAATGGACAAAAACTGCCCAAGCGTTATTTGTTAATGAAATTAGCATTGTTCTGGTATGCATACTTAGCACCACTAAGATACTACTATACTATTTAACACTAAAAAGGTAAACTGAGCAATTGAAATAATGAAGGGACACATTCTGTCTACAGACACCGGATTGCAAAAATAAAAATTGCACAAACATACAGGAGGCAGAATCTGGGTAACTTCAAAACATTTTTCTACATTCAAAATACATTCCTGGCAAAGCTTTTTCTTTTGCAGGAGTTTCCCTTTCTCCTACATTCATTACAAAGTCAAATTTATAATTACATCACTGAATTCTAATAATATATTTTGCAATGTTTCCTAACTAATAATTTTCTTTTTGTTTCTTACTGATTTAATGCATATATATATTTCTAATACTATTTATTATTTCTTGTCTATGAGCTTATATTAATTAAAGATTTTGAGAAAAATAGGCCCTCATTCTTAAACTGAAAGTCTGCTTTTGTTCTAATGCCATGAGACAAGAAGTAGAAAGTAATGTTTATATTATTGATTAATGAGATACTGAAGGGATTAGGTTCTAAGATTGTTTAGCACAGGAAAATCCATACTTATAGCATTAAAACAGATTTTGAGACCTTGTTTATTGGCTACATCCATGATCAGGCCACTGGGATTTATTCAATCTGAAATGTCTATATTATATGTGAACATAAACCAATCTGTTAAGAGGAATATCTAATGTTGGTCACACAAAGGCAAATAATTGCAGTAAATTACAGGTCAGTAATTGAAAAAGACCGTTTACAGAAACACTTGTAAATTTAGAAAACTGCCTAAAGATTAAATGTATTCAGTAAATAAGGATGAAGTTTGGACTTATACACAATTTTGGCTACCATTTTCTTTGCTTAATTGATTTTCTGTTATGTATTCAATTTGTAATTTTCATGGATAAAAAATTTCATTGGCTTGGCCATAACTTCTATAACTGTATTCAAACAGAACAATGTGACTTATTGGTCTTCAGTGTATAATGTGCTGAATAGTGCATGCAAATGCTGGTTGCTTCTTTGAAAGAGAAAATGTCATAGCTGCTCACATATGTGGAGAGATAGGTCTTTGTGTCATTATGCTTTTTCAACCAAGTACAATAATAAAAAGTATTAACAAACTACATTAAGAAAATATTTACTTGGTGAATTTAAATCTTTGCCGTATTTTTAAACCACATACAAACAACATTGTGTTTTCAGGTTTGTTCCATCTTATTTTGTAATTTGATATGCCCTTTTGATGCTTATAATATGACAATTCCAAAGCTCAAAAGTCATGTATAAAAATATTGACTTGGATTCTTAAAAAATGTCTTGAAATTTGTATCCAGAACTATTTAACTGTTTTGCTGACTTCAGCTTAAATATTTTTGCAAACACTTGCATGGATGTACACAATACTAATTATTAATGATATACACTTTATTCTGTATTTCTCCTTTAATCAATTGATCCAAGGAAAAATTTTTTTGCCATACTTTTTCTTGGGTTTGTTTCTGTTTGAAGCCATGGCGTCATTAAATCTTATATAATAGCATTCTGTACAGTAGTAAGTGATTTCTTATCCACCCATTTTTATTGTTTTTCTTCCATAATCAATAATTTGCTCTATGTAGCAGAAATTCTATGGTCCTTGTGCCTTTCCATTCTTTATTTCATTTATGAGTAAGGAAAGGAGTATTTTTCTCTTCCAGAATGTCAACATTTCACACATCACAAGCATTTCCACCAGGCCTCTCTCTCTGAAGTTCTTCCTTCTTCACTCTTCTTACTCTGCTTTAATGGCCTCTCTTTGTAATATAACTGCACAAATATATGTGCCTAGAATGGAGTTTTACAATTCTGGTGGTTTTGACTATAGTTTCACCCTATCAGTGTTTGATACTCTTGCTAATTCCATTCCATTTCCCACCCACAAGTCCATAAAATGGACTCAAATAGGTATGTAATTGTATGCAAGACACGTTTTCTCTCAACTGTTCTTGCAATTCTGTTTTCATTTCTATTAATTATTGTCAAGAAGAATCTTGGCAAAACAGAGTCATGGCTTGTCATTGTGAGCTCAAAGTCTTTTAGTTCAAATGCCCTTTACATTGAAGTGCATTGATTTAATTCCTTACCTCTTATGTGGAAGTCCATGTTATGTTGTTGGAGCTTTGTTGGCAGAAAAAGTTTTATCTGTTACACCAGTATAGTTCTGAGTTTTTTTCTTCTTATTTAGAAATAAAGTTGTTTCTTTGGCTTAAAATTCATCTCGACTGCTATAAAGCGGAATGATAAAAAGTTTCCTTACACAAGGTAAAAATATCTTCATGGACAGTTAGCATTAGTATAAAAATTTTTATTTCAGTTAAGACACAACATCATTTAAAGAAAATTCCTATGTGGAAAAGGTGTAAACTATAAATAACATTTGAAATTTGTTCATATGTAGAGATAGTACATTTTAATCAACTGTTTGTGGAACAGGCAAACAGACTAGAGAACTGCCTAGTCTGCTATGCTGGTTAGATGATATTAAATGTATTTTCTTATTCCAGTACCTTTCTGCTTAATTCTAATAGAAACGTTGCTAAAAGTGATTTAGTTTTTCTTGGTTTTCCAAGTGCCCCACTATTGACCATTCAAATGGTAGTAAATGCCATTTTTTGAATCCTTTTTTCAGCTTCATGTAACTGTAATTTTCAGTAATAAAATAAGGATTTAATGTATAAAAATGTATTTAAGTGTTTTGAAAGAGAATATAAAATATAAAAGGGTCCATAAAATACTCATTATTAGGAATATTAGCAAACACTTGTGTTTCTTTGTACTTTCTTTGTCTAGCAGTAATTTAATTTTTAGGACCATTTACAAAGTTTAAAGTAAGAAAAAAATCCTTTTCACATCCCAAAATCTTTACACTTATTTTCTGTCTTTTAGGACAAATTTGAGCTCTAGCTGTAAAAAATGCTTCAAGTGATAACTTCTGAAGTTTTACACTTTTTGATGTCTTGCATTTCAGGAGCATCATATATTGCATTGACCTCTACAAAAGGGCACTTTTCCCTGCTGTGCAGTTATGGTAACGGTGGTCTTGTGCTATGACTGAAGCCCTTCCCTCATATTCTTTCCATGTGACTGGTGCAGGAAGATGCACCTGGGGTCTGGATCATGTCTGTTACAGGGCACTGCTACTACTCTCTGAATGAGTTCACTCTCAGGTAAGTGGACAGAGAGAAGGCAAACATGAAAGGGGAGTCAGCAGAGCTTTTGCACCAGTCCTGTACCTTTATTCTCTGACCACAATAGACTTCAAGTTCAATAGACTTTAACTCCCTTCTGCCTTTTCTTTTCTGCCCTATCTCCAACCCCCACCCACAAAAGCAAAGGAAGCAATCAGGACATATTCTCTCTCTGAGAGAATCTGGCCATTTCTTCTAGGCCTGTCATACTGAGCTCAGACTAGCTCTTGGATAATCTTACAAAAGCGGAATAGTTCTATACAAAATAATCAAACCAGGAAAAATTCCAGCAATCTTTCTCCACAAAACAAACAAACAAACAAACAAACAAACAAACCAACCATGCATTTGTTTCTCCTTTAGAAGTCAGCAGATTCAGAAGGTGACAAAACGGGCACAGTTTGTCTTCTAACATATTATGAATGCCACGTGTGACATTGCTTGAGAAGATGGAAAATGTTTATACAAACTGTCAGAGATAGCTCAGTTAATTTGTGATATGTGGCATGCATGTTTTTGAACCAAAAAGTTTGTCAAACACCTACTGCTTGGCTGTAGAATGTATGAGAAGACAGATCTTGTTGACACATCGCAGCTGCAGCTCAACTCATTGTGAAATGCTTTGACTTCAACAAAATTCACACCATGTGCCAAAGAAGAAGCAAAAAGAAGAGTTAGTCTCCATATCTCTTTTAATGTCTTTCACTGAAGGTGAACTACTTTGATTTTGCAGCTGTTACAAATGGGGTAAGTAAAGTAGCTCTGCTATTTTTATTTCTTTTATTTTTTTTTGAACGCAGACTCCAAAAAGAAGGTAAGCATGACCTACTAGTCACTGCTGTTTCACAGGAATGAGGGACAGAAGTCTGCCACAGCTACAGGTTACCTAGAGAGGCACTGGTAAGGGAAGTGGGAAGAATTGGCAGATGGAAGTGATGGTGACATGCACAATGGAATGAGAAACTTTGAATCACTGCATAGCTCTGATTTGTGCCAGGCAATGGCTGAATTGTAATAAAAGTCTGGATGCTCCATCTCTGGCTGTGCACATGCCTTAGGAATCAAAATACTTGATATAGCTTTGCATGGCTTTTAACAGCCTTGGAATGCAATATGCATTTAAAATGCTCTTTGAAAGTCTCTCTCAACCACCAGACTTTCAAACCAGTGAATCTTCCTCCTTGTCTGTTAGATAAAACACTCTTTGTGGACATAAGATAAGTGGTGGAGGGAAAAACTGTAAATGCATAAGTTGAAAATAGTCTTGTTCAGCTCAAATTGCAAGTGAAGTCCTGACCATATATCAGCCACAAGTGAGATGAAGTTCTGCAGTGTTATTGGCCTTCATTATTTCTCACTTCTCTACATCAGCAATCCCTAAAAGACAGTCCATAACTGGCACTAGATGTTATCTAGTAAATTAATTTTGTCTTGCAAAGTCTGTATGCTTTTCAGATATTATGACATTTGGGTCAGATTTGCTCCTTGTTACATGTTTTTTTACTTTCTCATTTTGCTTCCATGAAACTGATAATTAAGAAAATATTCAATAAATAGAGTCAGAAGGTCAAGTATCTTTTCCATTAATTTTAAATTACATACATAGATTCTTTTGGGGAACAAGAATTTTTTTTTCAATTATTTTAAAGTGTTTTCAACTTGTTTATACATATTTTTTCTTATTGCCATGTGTGCAGTGCTATTTTATAATGCACATTCATGGTTTTTTCTTCTTTCCTTATACAGTTGAGTTATTTTCTTAATAAGATATAAGGAAAACTGAACATAATTATATCCTACATCAAGCAGATATCTGCTTGAAAGTATATAGTGTTTTCTATAATAATTAAGTCTTATTATCGCCTTCCATGTTTCGCCTTTCACCTAAAGTAACGCTTTCATTGTGGTCAGGGATGTCTATATTCCTAGTGTACTGATTCCTCCTTTTTAAATTGATTCTAGAAAGGTTTCTGAGTCTATCCTGACTAAATATCAGACATCATAAGGTTTGATAATATGAACTGTTAAAAAAAAATTGTTTCTTAGGAGTCATTCAGCATCAACTATTGAAATACATACAAAGATGGTGATAGTTAAGGATCAAATCTATTCCAGAATGAATTATCAGTCAGAACATAAAAAACATTGAGGGAAATTCTGATGAAATTTACTAGTTTTGAAGTAATTATATTCCTCTTTTATCATTGTATGTCTCTTCACCTACTATCAGTGTATTCTGGATATTCCTCCTCTGAAAATTTTCACATTCAAGGCTGAGCATCCATCTACTGGGATAGTTCTGTAAAGACCAGCTGTCCTTGATAGGATGTATTCCTGGCAAATAGACCATCTCATTCCCAAATTCCCAGAAATATAAAGAGGTCATCAGATGACCTTTCCAGAATGAACTATTAAATAAGATACATCCTGTCACTGGCAACTCCCAGCAACACTCACCATATTTTGGAGCTTTGTATCCCTGAGTTCATTGCAGATAGGTGGGCCCAGCATAAGCTCCAAGTGAGACATTTATCTAAGGTGGGAAGACAGTGTCATTATCCAAGAATATTTGTGATGAATGAGATAGAAGATTAATGGGCTCTAAAATCCTGCCCTAGAATAAACAGGGATTGAGGGGGAGGATCTTAATGCAGAAGCAAGGTTATTGTGGTGGACTGACCCTGGCTGGATGCCAGGTACCCACCAAAGCCATTTTATCACTCCCCGCCTCAGTTGGAAAGGGGAGTTCTTTAGGGTGTTTTAGTCTTGCTGAGTAGCTACATCTGTCACAAGCTTCTGTGATCCTTGACTTGTTCGTGTTGGTTGCTCTCACCCTCTGACCAACCACACTCGCTCTTCAGCCCTACAGCCACACAGAGAAGACATGATGGAGGCATCTATCATAAAACAGGGTGTTGAAGTGAGGCTTCTGGGATGTAGAGGAATTTCAAGCATATGCTGGTGCTCAGGATTCCCTAAAAGATAGCCCTGGATTGCCTTCAAGCATCTTATTCTGCTTTACCTCTTTCCACTCCCTATTGAATAGCTTTATTCAACCCAGTATAGCTGTGGGGAATCAAATATTTTTGTTTCCCCCTGAAAAATCACACACCTTGTCTTAGGTGATGCATAAATCCCTTATTGATTCTAACCCCCATTTTTTGATGAGATGGGGTTCATGTTCATAAGGAATATATCAATAATTCTGACTATCCTGACTATCCAATCATATTTGAAATTAAATTTTTGGAGTTCTATTGTGAATTTTAGTTCAAATATTCAGAAACATTCTAAATAGAACTTATGAATGAGAATATAGCAATTTGTCTTTTGAAACTTCACTGAGGATGAGTCTCTAAAGCCACGAGACCACAATTTTGTACAGTTTCCAAATATACCAGATATTGTACAATTTTCTCATGTTTGAAAGCCATTTTCAGTAATTGCTTTCTGGAGAGCTCTATATTTGCTTTCTAACTGAGATCTTCTAAATTAATTTTCATTTAACCTTAAGGAGTCCTTTTGCAAGGCTTATAATCTCAAAATATTCTAATGTATTACTTGGGATATTTGAAAAAAAAACACACCATAAATTAGACAAAGAAATAAAGATTAAAAAGTTATAAAAAGAACATGTACGAGGAATTAGAAATTTTAATTAAGATATTAACATTTCTGAATATATATGCTGAAGCAGTCCCTGATCTGAGACTTCATTCAGTGGACCTCATAAAAAGGTCTGCTTAGAAGATTTTTAAAATTTAGAAAGGCATTTCTCTTAAGAAAAAAAAAAAGAACATATGTCAAACAAACAAGGAGGCAGGTTAATACAGCATGGTTCAAAATTAGTAATATCTCACTTAGCAATAGCCACTGATTTTAACTGTGCCAAAGGAAGAGTAGGATGGGTGAGTTCTCACAGATTAGGATGGGACATGAGGGATTTCAGAAGGGGATCAGAATGTAAGTTCTGTATTTTAAAAAAGGAAAACACACTGGAAGTTACCAGGCTGCAACATTTACCAACATTTCTTCTCTGTTGCTTCTACTACAGTACTGCAAATGCATCTAAAAAGAAATTTAAAGTCCAAACTTTACATTTACTTGAAAGGTCAAGAGGCATAGAAACCTGAACTGTTGTTCTCAGTGTTTAGGGAGAAGTTACTGGGACCACCAAGTTGTTTGATACCATTGGTGTCACATATATCTGCGTATATTAGGGTATGGAAAAGTTAGGAACTAAAACATAAGCCTAGAAAGTGAGAAAAGGAGATCTTGTACAATTGGTGCAATACTACAGGGACACTTTATGGTGAGCAGATCAAAAAGATAAGAGTTTTGATGGTCTGCCCTATTCTGGGTGTTTCTTTAAGAGCAAGGGAGGAAAGTGTACAGATTTATCTCTTGCTAGTCTGATCGTCCTTTGGGGTAGGAACATTACAAGTCACTGTTTCAAATACAGGCTCTCATACTTTAGATGCTAGAACAAAGGGAAGTGACTGAAAGTAAATAAAACTTGAATTCACCCAGGTATAAAAGGACTTTTTTCTATAAGCAGGCAGTTCTAAACATCACTCTGAATGATTTGTGAGGCAAAAATAATGGGATTGTTTGAGAAGCAATTGAGGTACTTTCTGACAAAAGTAGTATATTAGGAGATTAGTCTCCAAGGGGTGGATAACCTTTTCAGATTCTAAGTATTTCTTCTGTTCTCATGTGTGAGCTTACAATCTGTTAGTCTCAAAATATATCTACAAACCCACAGGCCCACCTTCCTGACAGCTGCTCAAACAACAGAGCGGGGGAGCAGAGAAAACACTCTGCCCCATCATCCACCCAGCAATTCTGAAAAGCTTGGTAAGTTACTCATACAATCCAGAAATGCCAGTCAGAGTGGAGAGGGGACAGAGGCAGGGGGGGAGAGAAGGCTCTTAAAGCAACATTTGCAGCACACACGCTAAAACTAAAGGGACCAATTAGTATAATAGGTTTGAAATCATTTCAGCACACTACTAAAGACAAAAGAAAAATTGTCCTTCAGAAATGGGGCTTTATTGTTCAAATGAGTATAGAGACGAACAATGAATTCTATCAGTTTAGGAGGCAACATTCCTTCTCCTTCATACCGGACTATACATTATTAATGAGTGCTATTTTCGAATGTGAAAGAACTGTTTGAAAAGCATTAACATAGTCTATTGGATGTGATTGACACTGTCATCCCTTTCATTTTGCTGTTGGCAAGAGGCATCCCTGTAGATTTATGTGCATCTGGACATTACTAATATTCTCCTTGTTATGCACTCTGGGCAGCTGTGATATGGAAATTTTTACCACGGTTTTTAGAGAGGGAGTTTACTGTTGTTATGTGCACAAAAAAGGAATAATTATTTTACTCTGGGATTTTATCATCCAAAACTATTTAACGTCTGGTTCCTTAATAACCTAATCTGTTCTCAATATGTGCACTTTTTAAAGGAATTTCACCAAGATTATGTGGATTCTCCACATATTTCCAGTGATTCCTTTTCAGACAGACAGTTTAGTTACTGAGAGTCATGTCCACTCATCCTGCTTCTATTTTAACCTCCAGTTCTTCAAACTGATTGCATTTTTAATTGTGTTGGTGAATCAAGGACTGCAGCTAGCATCTGCCTGCTGTTTAGAACCACTAAACCTTTTCTGATTTGCCTGTGTAATGGCTTTTAGTCACAACAATTAAGACCAGTGAAATTAAGAACCACTGAAACAATACATCTAAATGACATGCAAAAGAAAATTTCTGGAGGTAACAGAATTTTTTTCCGAGGTAATGTCATTGTGTTTGTTTTATACATAGATTTAGAACTATTTTAGTTTCTCAGGCTGTATAAGAACATGTGTCATCATTTTATATGCATACATATTGTAATGTATAGCAAAGAAGAGAGAAAAAACCTACATAAAAGGATGAAGACTGATACTAATCATGAATATGTAGACATTGCATGAAGAGAGTTACGAATATGAAGGTTCAGTTTCTAATCAAGATTTTTTTAGTGTCAGCTTTTATGTATCTATGTACAAGTGTATAAAATGTGTAGATGCAAGCATGTCAGACATTTTATTCAGAGGAATGAATGAAGGGATTCATTAGGTTATGAATTTGGAACCTCTTTTAAAGAGAACCCTTTTTCTATGCAGCCATCTCATGAGGGATCCTAATCAGAACACGTCTTATTGTCAAGGATCTGTTTGAATTTTTGTGTATGAGACAAGGTAACACCATTGGGCTAGAGGATTATAACTCAAGTATTTTAAAACATGTGTTTGTGTCATTGCATATTGCATCATATGCAACAATGTGATAGGGAAGCCAGGAGTTTTTAACTCAGTGCAGAATTATCTTCCCCTCCAGTCTACTCCAAAAAACCTATCTCCATATTCTCAAAACGTCTCACCTCATCATTTTCTTTACTTAGAGATTTATGCAACTACCAGTTTACATCTATCTATTAGAGGTGCATGATCAGCTGCTTCCTGCTCACAGTCAGCAGGCCTGCACTTTGACTGACACATCCACTACCTTCCTCAGAGGTCAGGCCCAGCTTCTCTGTGGAAGATCCACTGTTGGCCATTCCAGGCTGTGGCAGTTCAGCAGTAAGGTTCCTCCTGCTTGGCAGCACAAGAAACTGCCACTGATACACTAGATAGCCTAATCACAGCAATCAATCACGTAAAATAATTTGCATAGCTAGAAGTGGAAAGGTTATAACTCATAAAGACACTTGCAAACTGAAGAGATGGGGAAAGAAAATGTGAAGTCAGCATATAACTTTAAAAGACATGCAATCCAACAAAATATTCTTATACTATTCCTCTTAGATTTTTGTCCAAAGAAACAAAATTGATTAAGTGGCATTTATAGGATACAACCTTATAAATCAGTAATTACTTACAAGACTTAGTACTCTGCTTGTTTTGATGTGGTTTGAATTTTAGCGATTCCAGATTCATGGCGATGTAGATTTTGTTATTTAAGGACTACTTCCTTCCTACTGAGTTATCTTTATTCCATTCTAGAGAGCATAAGGAATCTTATGCAGAATAGTCAGCATAAATTTTTTAATCAGAATTTTGAGATTCTTATATAACTTCTCAATTTTGTTTTCCCTGAGTCTTTTTAGTGGTATTTTAATATTTTCCTTAGGAATCACAGCTAGGGCCCACATGAGATTGTTTTGTGTTTCCTTTTAAATGAACAGACATAAAAAGGGCAAAGGAAGATTCCTTTACCTTTCATCAAGAAACTTCTTACCTATTCTCCTACTTACTATGTAAAATTTACTCCACCTCCTTAGCAGAAGAGTGGGTTTATGTGCACTGGCATTAGGACAGTCACCTGCATGGTCCACTGTGTTGCATCAAGTGCCTCCCAGAAAGCACGTCTTACAAGTTTCAGGACCCAGATTCCTTGGTATTTCTGAAGACATTTTAATTCAATACAAGGATATAATATATGAATGTCAAAGGTCTTTGCTGGATGATTTAACTTAGAATGTCAATATACCATCTTCTCAAATGACTGTACAAAAAAAAAAGTATTATTTTGATATTGCACAAGTGTTACAAACTGACTTTATAACCTTGATACATTCAGTACAAGTAGATAGCACATACATTTTATTACCCTCAGTTCATTTTCTTATGAATGAACATCCGTTTTTTTAAAAGTATTTTGAAGTTTTCAGTATAAAATAATAGAGTTTGATCCCAATATTTGCTACTGTGCAAAATCTGTCCTGCTTCCTGTCTGAAGTGGAGATGTTAAAAAAAAAAAAAGAAGAAGAAGAAGAAGAAAAAATTTCTTCAAAAAATAGTGGTTTGTGCTTATCTGAAAACTTAAAATAAAAAAAATGCTCTATTGAAGATTTCCAGGTTAGACTAAAATTCTCAAGGAATCTGGAGAATTTGAATTAAACTTTTCAGTGTTTATATATATTCACCAAAAAGAGCAAAGCAGTGTTGAGAAACCATGCTTTTATACCTTGTGGTACAGTATGCTTTCACATATTCTATCATATTGGTATTCCATGAAAGTGGATGATCACACAATTCACTTTCTTTGTCTATACCACTTTGCAGCTTTGCCTTTTTCTCATGGAAAGAGTTAATCACTTTGGTAAGCAAGGTAGTTTGTAATGGACTGCCAGAGACACAGTTTATTAATTTTCC
Organism: Pyrocephalus nanus; assembly: GCA_038380795.1. Classification (NCBI taxonomy): domain Eukaryota; kingdom Metazoa; phylum Chordata; class Aves; order Passeriformes; family Tyrannidae; genus Pyrocephalus; species Pyrocephalus nanus. The sequence goes on from CM076260.1 coordinate 38,960,219, forward strand.
TCTCCTGTGTTGGTATGAATTCAAGGGGTTTGTCTTAGATTTATATTTTGTAGCTGCATCTGTTTTAGGTAATAACTGGGAATTCATGTCAGACAATTTAAATACTTATGCTCCACTGCATCAAAACAGGAAAAGGGAAAAAGGCTTGTATTGGAAGCACAGGCTGTAATCCTGTTGCTATTTTCCTTCTGTAACGTGCCTGAGTAATAAATATTCAAGTCTAGACGGCATAAATTAATATGAGAACATATATTTGGCTATGTTTTGTTTGAACCAGACTGGGGTATCTTACACAGAGAGGTAAAGACAGATACTGGGAAGTGTTGTGGATTGGAACAATGAATGGTTTCCTATTGCTGAAATTTGGAGTACACAAGAACTTACTGTCAAAACGTCACCCCTCAGAATGAAGTGCAATGCCAGGTGAAGAGCTGAATTAAAGAATGTATGAACAACTGGTCAAGACAAAAACAGAAAAAGTGCTTCACTGTCAAAAAATATCTAATGGGAAGATCCTATACAATCTAACACCATAAGTGTATTTTTGCTACCATGCTCCAAGTCTTCTGATTATTTTTTTTTCCCGCAAGTGTTAGGTAAAGAGAATCTTTAAATCCCATAGGAATTAGTTGTGCATCCCGCAGTGGATTTTCATCTTTTGAACTCACTGCTAGCAAAGTTCAAACAAAGGAAGATGAAGATCCCCAAAACTGAGTAGCTTGGGAAGAATCAGAAGCTCTTTCCTCAAGGGAGATGCATTTCTCCCTTTGCTAACTTGTCTCTTGCCAGTGTCACTGCAATGTCTACCATGTCCCGTACTAGATTCTCAAGATTCTTTCTTCATTTAACAATGAGGAAGAAAACCCCAGAACAAACAGAAAATTTAAAAGAAAAAGTTAAAAGTTAACCACCTAAAATTCAGGTGTTGGTCACAAAGTTAATGAAGAAGCTAATTAATGGTTGTGAAAATAATCACTTTGAAATTTTAGACAGGATTTGGTATGGTTTAACTGTTAAGTCCAAGGAATAAAGGTGAAGAGAGCTGTATTCACATATGAATATTTAAAACCAATTAAAGCCTGCTCTGAGGAACTGGAATTTCTTTCTTTGATACCTTTGTAATTATTAGCCACATGGTCTGTGACAGCATGTTTTTGACCAGTGAATATGATTAGATATTAGCCAGAAATGTCCTACACCATTTTATGAACAGTGTTTCTGTGTCACATTATTTCCCAAGGCTAGTTATGAAGACATAAAGTTAATAAATTCAGTGTTGTGCATAAAAGCAATCACAATTTTAAATACGTTGGTAAGTCCACCTGTAAATAGCACATTTTTAAAATTGTTTTTAATTTTAAATTGTTTATTTAGAGTGCTTTGATAGTTCTTAAGTAACTTTTTAATATTTAATTTACTTTATACAATTCCATATTTTATGTGGAGAATCTTTCTTGCTGAACAGTCTAAAGTAAATTTTAGCACTTTCATTATAAGATTTTAGTCTCTTTCTCCTGAGAACTTCAACGAAGCATAAAATACTACACACCAGCAAAATATTCCTATGGTTCTTACCTTTTTTAGCTCTTTAGTTAGGTTTGTGTAGAGTTATTTTTTATGCCTGTAATCGATATGCCATAGCTGATGATTTTGATTGAAGTAAAAAGAGAAAAGAATATTTCCCAGAGGAATCTCCAGGGAGAGTAAAGTTTGAATGTATGTAAAGAATATAGAGTGATTGCAGTTTTATGCCTGAGGAAATTCAGGTATACAGGATATTGTAGTAAGTTTTCCAATCACTGAAATACAGTTTTGAGTTAAAAAAAAAAAAAAAAAAGGTTGAAACACTAAGCTTACATAATACATTATACTTTGGAGTTGTTGGGGTCCCTGCCCACTCACTTCTGGACTTCTGTTTTGTAATTTCTTTTCTCACTGTTCAGCTATACAGAGGAAAAACAGAGCTCAAACCACAATTTTTTTATGTGTCCTTTAAGCAGAGACTTGCAGATTATGTGACAAAATAAACAAGATAATTCCTTTGTGAACTCCCAGTTATTTCCCCATGTCTTCACTTGATGAACTTTTGCATATAGAGGTTATACCTATAGCATGAAAAAGCCTGGTTATTAGTTAAAGGCCACATGAGTCATTAGGTCTGTCTGGTTCAGAAGGGTGCACAAAACACTTCACCATTTAACATGCTCACATCCCCAAACAAAAAATGTTTAAACAAGATGTTTAGTAAGTGCAAGTCTTGCAATAGAACAGTAAGAACTTCCCAGGAGGAAGATAAGGTCAAATTCATCAAGTATGAAGCATTAATATGGTGAAAATATTGTAGTACATTCTTTTCAAACTTCCATGACACTACCAGATACACAGGACTCTTTCGAAAGAAGGCACTCTGTATCAACATGCCTCAAGTAATATCTGCACTTTGGGACATTTATTAGCAGACAGTCAAAATATCACTATGCAAACCCGACTTAGGACTGTATTCCACTGAAGGAATGAGCTGTTTATCACAGAAAGTACTCATTTTGTTTTGTTTTCTAATAAATAAACCACAATCATTCACTATATTTGTATTTTTAAAAATAAATAGTTTAAAAAAATCTTCCATTTTGTGGATTGCCTTTGAAATACCTACTGAGAAAAATATGCAAATGTTGCTCATATCAGTAAAACAGGTCTTGGAGTACTTTCCTTAGTTATTTGCTAGCTCTGCTTTGCAACAACCAACCTAGCAGTTTTATTAATTCTGCAGGAAGGAAAACAAAACAATACGAGATTTGGGACAACTGAATTTCTAAGGGGAAAAAGTAGAAGTATAGCAGAAACTAGTTTAGTGTGATTTCGATCTTCTCCTTTTTTTGCAATATATACACAAATCTGTCTGTACAATAACATAAACTTGAGGTTGTCCCTTGATCTACTAAAATTGATGGGAGTTTTACCACTTGCTTTAATGGAAACAAAATGGAGCCTAATTTATTGTCTTTGAGAAATTAGTACTTCATGAAGACAAAGTGGGAAAAGTGTGAATATGAGAAATTGATGAAACTGAACTTCGTCCAGGGTCCTACGAAGAGCTCTTATTGTTCTTGTTATCTTGGCTTTACCCAACCATCCTTTTTTTTTATTTTCATTCATCTAGTTTTATCCTACTTCTTTTCTGTTTTTCTATATATTTTTGCCATTATTTTAATTTAATTATGATAGAATTCTTCTTTCCAGCTCTCTGGGCTATCGAAACTTAAAAGTTAAACCTAAAAGTTTCTGTGTTTAGGACCCAAAACTTTTAATCAGGTGGTAATCCTGATTGCAAATATACTTCACAGGTGTAGATTCTTTCTCCCTAAAGAGAGCCAAAGCTCCTCAAATATTAATTAACACTCATTAGAGCAAACAAATTGCTGAAGTTAAGTTATAATATTTTCTATTAGGTGTCCTGTGGCCAGCTAGAATAAAATTCATCATGAAATTAAGATAGTTGGACTGAGTGTCTGGAATAGATATCTACTAGCTTGCAAGTTTTCAGGTCTTTATATTCAGTGGAGATTCAGTCAATGCAATTAATGCAGATTAGAGAGTAACTAATCTCATCTGAGCATAAGCAAGTAAAGTGGGATTTGTTTACTTACACGTTGCTGTCTTAGTGCCATTTCAGATGAGTTTCCAAAGTATGCACATAGGGTTGACACGTCACAATGTTACATGTGATCTCCACCTTTCTGGAGAGGCAGCTGGTGACTGGGCTGGATGCAGATACAGGATAGGATATCCTACAGTATCTGAAATGCCTTTTGTATTTAACTGAATAACTGACCAAGCTTTATTACTTTTACAGCTTAATTCTGCATTGACTTTGATATAACTCCTGATACTAGCATGATCAGATAACTGCACCAGATTTTAACTCGTGTGTCTCAACTTTTGAAGACTGCTATAACTACTACAATTACATTAATGACAGGTCTTTTTATAAGTTTTAGGTGGATAGATTTATTATTTAGCTGATTGTTATTTTATCTAAACTATATCCCACCTGTTTTGTTTTCTTCCAAGATAATTTTTTCATATTGTTTATAATCTCCTGGTATCATCCCAGAGTAATTTTATGGCTTCAGTGTAATTTCTCAAAATGCATATTGAAGAATAAACTGATGGAAGGTTTTTTTTCATAAGTCTCCTCCTCCTTTGCATTTTTAAATATTTGAAACTTTTACTATCTTACATTAGCCCTTCAGCAAGAGACTCTTAAGCTTTCCAAAGCAGTGTTAGGTAATTTAGGCAAAAAGAATGCTTGACCTATTCCATAATGGGAACATGCTATTTGCAGATAAGGAATCATGAGTTACAAATTTCCTGCCAGCAACTCATGATACATTTGAGTGCTATATATTCACATGCTCTAGCCAAAAAGTGCTGCCTTTGTACAGTGGAGAAGGAAAATAAACAATTAAACAAACATTTTGCTTCCCATTAATGGAACATTTGAAGGGGCTGACACAGAACACTACAGAAGGTAATATGACATTCTGTGGTCATTTTTCCAGTGTAAAAACATACTATGTTTATTAATTGGTTTAGGCAGCTTGAAAATGTATCATTACTAGGAACATTTATAGGTAGAAACCAGAATTCTTTTAAAAGTAGGAATAAGTATGGTGGAGGATGTTCTGTGGAGAGAAATCACTAGAAGATATTGTTGAGCTGGCATTGCTGGGATGGCAATGCTTCAGGTTATATGTATACTAAAATATCAAACCATACAAATGTTTTTTATGGCTCTTTTAGAAACCTCCATTTCTCACTACTTTCATCTGTTTATCCAAATAGGGCACTTGAAAGGCAAACTCCACTTTTCCAAGAAAGGTAGCACAGAAAATTTCACTCATCATGTAGAAAAGCAAAACCCAGATATCCTCATGTTATTATAGAAAAACTTTATTCCCAAGCAAGACATTTAGGCATATTCTGAGAAGTGCTACTAATTCCAGTCCTATCCACCTATGGTCCTGGAGACAGGCATGGTCTTTCCACAAGAGCAGTATCCATCGCCTTTGTGAAAACCAGGCGTCAGGGTATCTCAGACTGGGTTTGCAGAAAAGAATGCTGTAAGGAAAGAAGGGTAAATATGGAAGTTTTATTCGAGGTAGAAAAAAGAGTTTTTCTCAAGGAGCTGTTCACTGCTGGGAAAACTAGGCCTAGGAAAAACTCTGAGGTGTCTCAGGGAAAGGAAGAAACCACAAAGCACAGAAGTCATGTAAAGCACTTTGAAATCACACACATGCAAAAGGTAGTATCATAAAAACACCAGAACTGAGCTGCTCCTTTGCCTGCTGCATAATTTAGCAGTGTATTTAGGGTTTTCTACTTTGGAATAAACTTTTCCTTAATACCTTACCCATGGTTTGGTCATCTGAGTTTACCTGTGTGCGTATCAATTTTTACAAGTGAAAAGACCTTGGCTGTAGCAGTGTGAGTTAGAAAAGGCCTCTATTTAAGCACAATGTTGTGCAATTGTTCCAAGAACAAATTTACGTTTAGAAGTGAGTTAACACTATAATGTTTAATACTTTTTCCTGGAGAAAATGGAAGTGGAGAATATGAAGTGGAATTCAAGCAAATACTGTGCGTCATAACTGAGATCACTGATATATTTTGTCTTGAGCTACCATAGCAGACCAAATTATAGATTTGCTATCTGTTTTACAAAAAAGGTAAATTGAAGAAACCAATTAATTTTTTTTAATCACTTTTACTGGTCAGGATAAAAGAGAGGCTGTAGCACTAGGCACTCAAAGAGGTTTTTGTTTTATTTTTCAAATAGGGGTATATTCCAAGTGGGAAATAGGCTTAAAACATATTAAGAGTAGTAAAAGGTTCATTTCTTTAATTGTTTTATTCCTGGAGTGGCCAGATAAAGATAAGTAAGTGATGATTTTCTAAGGTAGGTTGACTTTTCGGAACATGATACAGATTCATAAATGACATAATTTTGGGTTCAGTTAGCATTTTCTTGAACAATAAACATTGATTCTTCAGGAGAGTGAAATAAAAAGCTAAGATTAATTGAAAACAGATTACTTCAGTCTCTGCATTTGAGTCAAAGGACTAGGACAAATATTTTATCATTCTTTTTTTCCTCTTCTTTTGTTAGAGTATTTATTTATATACCTAATTTAAAAAAAATGCTTTTACTCATTTAAAGAAGCAAAATGGAATTTTTTTAAATTTTATTTTATGAAACACTGTCAAAATTGAATCTGTATCTATATCCAAAAGACATTAAATATTAGTTGTCCTGGAAAATATTATGGTGGTAATCTAAAGGATCCTATGAACACTTACATCTTCAGGTGTGACTTAGGATTTGAACCAGTAAAAGTTATCAGCAGGGTTATGAACCATCAAAGCCTGAGATGGTATCACTGTTCTTACCAGAAAATTTTTAAGTTGACACTGTCCCATGAAACATTAAAAAATATAGAAAGTAAAATAATAAATTAAGCAGAAAAGAATATATAATAAACAGTCTGTAGCTTAAGAGCATGAGGAATTTTTTTCTGCCTGGGTTGTTCCAGGAAAGGTAGTACTAACAGATGTAATGAATACAGGTTTATTAAAAGGACATGTGCATAACTATGAGTTTATCAGATAAGGTACAGGTTTTTTCAGGAAGTTTGCACTATCTTTGGACTTATATAGAACTTAATCCAAAAACCACTAAGTCAGCCAAGGTAGATCCTCACCTTTTTGACACTACAGAAAGTGGAAGATGTAGGAGCTTAAATGCCACCTGGCATTTTGTGCTGAAAAAGCACATCTCAATTGCATTGCAACCTCTGTCTGAAGTGAAAATTGCTCAGCACTAGATTTTACATTATGCCAAAACAGGCCATAGGTATCTGTGGCCTCCTATGAGCATTCAGGAGACTAGAATGCCCCCAGCAAGTACCGTAGTGAAGGTCAAAGACTCTCTGCAGACAGTACTGCAGAATCCTGAGTGTCTCTCTGACATTCAGGGGTTCAGCTTCAGCCATGAATGTCACGAAAAAAATGACATGCAACACTCTGGCTGGAGCATGCCTCCTGCATCATTTCATCTTTTAACACTTCTGGGAATGAGGCAGAGTTTGACATAATTTGTACAGACTCATTTATGACTTCCACAGAACACTTTTATGAAAGAAATGTTATCACAAAGCATTGCCTCAATAAAGAATTATGTTGATTTTAATCCTCCACTTTCCTTAGTTAAAAATAAATACATGAATCCTTTGCAGTAGTGCTTAAATCATGTTGACTTCTGAATTGTTAAACATCACTCACCATACTGCAAAGCTAAGAACAAGGATGCAGAATCCAAATAGATGTAGTTACACAGGGAGTGCGTGTTATTTGTTGTCTAGGTGCTAATAAAGAAAATGTACCACAAACTATTTTTTGGCCCTGCTGCCATCTGCTTTGGCAGAGCTTTCTGTATAGGTAAATTCTCTTTTGTCTCGAACTGTAGTAACTGCATCCAGATTACTTGTGAGAAGGAGTCCCTGGCTCATGGTAGTATCAAGCTGTGCCTGGGCATAGTCTCTGAGAGTGCTGGTTCAGTCCAAAATTATTTCAGAGACCATGCTAAGAATTTAACAGTATGAATGACCATGTCAGTCTGCAAGTCTGTGCATTGTTCAGTTTGCCAGAACATATGCATTCTATGTTGCTTGGTATCTGCCAATGGTGTTATATGTATTTGTGTCAAGAATAATGGAAACAGAAAACATGATTATACTAATATCAGGAAGTAGTGAATGGAATTGTCTTATGGTGAAACAGGAGCTGTGCAAGTCTTACAACCCTAGTGGAGGACAAATTTTCTGCTCACATTAAATAGCCAGAAGATTCTCCTCATGTATGTGAAATTACTTTTAATATGTTTGTTATTCAATGCTGTCTAGCACCCCATCTTTTAACCTTAGCAGCATTACATCACAATTATCCTGTAAGTGCATGAATAAAAAAAGTTTTGATACGTTGAAGCAATCTATTATGTGTTTGTTCCTCTGTTAGCAAAAAAAAAGCAAAAAGGTACACAAAACAGGTATATATGAAATACGGTCCTTTCTGAAACCACTTCAACATGACAAGCCTCCAACAAGGTCTGAGGTCATTGAGCATTATATACGGTGTTGCATGATGGATGGCACTTCAGGTTATTAGTGCACAGTTGACAGCCAAACCAAATTGTGACGTACAATACTCCAGCCCTTCTACAGAACAGAAAAATACTCTCACCCTGCTATGTGTATGAAGCACAGAGATGTTTGCATATACGCTGGACAGAGGGCTTATTTAAAGAGGGGCAAAACCTTTGATGCAACTGTCAAAAGGAAACATATGTGCAAAATATGTACAAGTCTATTATTGTTATTCAATAAAACCTTTGTTACTTAGAGTATTTACATGGTATGGCTCACTGTATAATATATGTGTAATACTTATTGGATAAAGGAAGCAAGTCCAAAAGTTAAAATCATTAATATTAGGAAACAATGCATAACTGTCCAAAGCATAGAGAACTTCAGTCTTATTAATATTAACACTAATAATAATAAATGAGAAAAATCAATATATGCCAGGGCATTACTGTATAGAATTATTACACATTTCTTCCTTTAATTTGTTTTAACTCTTTACTGCTGAAAAGTAAAGCATTTACTCTAAGAGTAAAGCCTCAGAAAAGTTCAACAACTTGTACAAGGGAAATTTGGAAAATTCTAGCAAGTCAAACTATGGGAAAAATGTTATTAATTCCTAATCAACTTTGTAAACATACCTTTTTCAACTGATTGGGTTTTTTTATTATGGAAAAAAAATAAAAAAAAAAACAAACAAAAAAACAACCAACCACAAAAACCCAAACAACAAAAAAAAGCACAAACCAAACAAAAACCCCCAAAACCAAACCAAAGCAAAAAAACGAACAAAAAACCAAAATAAAGTCATAAAACACAACCCAAATACAAAACCACTGTAAATAATATATTCTGAAATGCATTGAACAATAAATCTGCTAGTGTTTTTTGTTCAGACGCAGCTAAGCTGTTTCTGTTATATGTAACTCATTACCTGCTACTTGTATATATCTGCTCTCTCACAAATTTTAATAGCTCAATAAATTAACAGTTTCTGTTTCAGTCTTGATAATGTGAGCACAGCGTGTGATAGATTCCTCAAGACACAAAGATCCTTTCCTAATATTCCAGTTTGCTCTGCAAAATAATTTGAATCTTAACATTTCAGCCTGCATATTATTATTTGACTGGATCTCATCAGATGTACTGGATGTATTGGAAATCTGAGACTACTCACAGAATGGCACAGATTGTTAGTTCCTTATTGTTTCTGTAATGTTTTACTCTACAGAACAACAACAGCTGTTTTGCTCTTAGCTCAACCAAGGTGAGAAAATCTACATCTTGGACTCTATTGCTATTTCACCTTAAATGAAAACAGAATCCCAGTGTGATGACTGAATGACCCAAAGATTTTACTGACACAATTGCATCTAGAAATGACAATGGCTTATGCCTCATGCTTTGTCTTACTCTATGAACATATCGGAGTGGACCAAACTACCCTAATCACACACTGGAGAACAGGATAACATTGTTATTATTTCATAATGTTTCAGTCATAAATGAATTTGACATACAGGATTATCACATAATATTGTCTTTACTAACTAAAATCTTTCCTGTCTTTCTATAAGGTAGACTCAATGTTAAGCAAGATGTGAATAACTGTCATGCACTTCCTTATAATGAAAAATTTCAATGGTATTTTTTAATCTGTTGCTAAATATACCTAGTCATTACTATACTGTATTTCTGCATATTTCTGGAGCCCTGTCTCAACCTGATGTCTGGAAATAGGCAAACAGGTGAAATCTATTATTTGCATCCTTGCTTTTCTATCCTTCTTTGGGAGATAAAATAAAACAAACTTAAAGGCTGTGAAAACTGCTTAATTCCCCTTACAAATCTGCAGTCAAACTTGCTTTTTTATCTAAAATATCTATTACAATATTTTATTCGTATTGAAATAATTTAATAGTGACTCAGTTATGCAATAGGAATTTAGAGCCATTTTTAATAAAAAAAAAAATTGAATTCCAGTGAAATTGTTAATCTCTGTTATTCATAGGCATAGCTGAGGTGTCACTACTGTGTCTAAATACACCACCAGATTCCACAGTTTCTTCTTTGCACCCAGAGCAAAAGCGGCTAAGGCCTCACAGAAACAAAGCAGCAGCAGTGAAACTCCTGAAGTTCACAGGAGCTGCATTCCCCCATTGCATATAGCAGTTGAAGTTTTGTATCTACCATTTCACTTCCTTCTGCATATGTTTCTTCCATGACTTCTTCACTGACTGCTCTCCTTGGAAAAAAACTGATTTCCAATCCAGAAACTAACAGCACTGTGGTCTTTTAGCTGTCAGTGTTTAACACAATGGCTATCTGAGCATCTCCTCAGATGGGCCATTCTGATAGCTGTTGATGTTGATCCTGTTTCATTCAACAACTCCTTGTTTCCCTGGAAGAAACTTACATCTGCTTGGGCAAATTCTGTCATCACTGCCATTTCATTTGCAAATGCCATCTGTCCTGGAACTCCCTCAGGAAACAATCTTTCTTATCTGACTCACAGAAGACATGCACGTCATTTGTACTTTTCCAGCAATACTTTCTTGAAGTGCTACATGTCATACAAAAGAGTCACCTCAATGACACAACTTAACAGATACCATTGTTACCAGCTTCACCATTCCATGTTTGCAACTGCGCATCATCCTTTCCACTCATATTAAATATGTTTTTAGAGCAGACTTAAAAACATGGAGCTTTCATACAAAATTTATCCAATCCTCTGCCCCTGGAAAGACTCCTTCTGATGTCAGATTCAGATTTAACCAAAGGGTGGTAGATTTCCCTATCTGAATTTTTAGGAACATGGATAAAATCTTAAGAAACAGGTTATTCAGTGCTTCCAAATAATAAAATAAATAGATTTCTAATTGCCTTACGTATTTAAGAACTTATATACTTGTCTGCAGGGCTTTTATTTCCTTATCTCCATCTTTGATTAAAAAAAAAAAAAAAAAAAGAATAGCTTGGTGAAAAGCTGAGAGTCTCATACTCATTTAACTTACAGGAAAAGCTCCTCTGTCATCTTGAAAGAAGTGTCACCAACTGTGGCAACGATGCCCACACATGATATCAGAACTTAGCTGTCTTCCAGGCTTGTTTCTCAAAGATAGCATAAACAGATATTATATAAGCAAAGTCGAATTGTAAATATGTTTTTGGCAGTACCCTGCTGATTATTGCAGGTCCTTGCTGCTTTGTAGACATTTCCATAGCTCTCGAGCAGAAACAGGAGAAGGTACATTCAGACTCACTTAAACACTGTGTCAGACATGATTAAAAGTGATTTAGTTTAGCCTGGGATTCTGTAGTTAATAGTCTCCACTGTGTTTCTGTAGCACAGTGGCAGAAATAAGATGAAAACCAATGGATAACTAAACAAAGACAACTAAAATAATGTCTTTATTACCACTGTGTCAGTGGTAATAATCTGTGATAGTACTTGCAAACACAAAAAATCTTTTCCAGTCTCTGTTTAAAACTGGTGCTGAACATCTTCTGAAAGGTATGGGAACTGCTTTTTCCTTTTCAAATAGTGCCCAATACCAATTTCCACAAGAGCACAGGCCTAAATGCCAGTCTTATGGCTGAAGACAAAAACTGGAACAATTTACTAATCTTTGGCTGTGCATGGGTAGCGTTGATTAGATGACATTTTTGCTTTTAGATAGGAATTTTCTGTTTGGGGTGGGAAGGAAATGAATGAAAGTACAAAGATGAAGTTTTTCAAAGAATAATGCAAACATCCCCTCACTCACAAACAAACAAACAAGCAAAAGAAAAATGTGCAGTATATGCAGTATTTTGTTCAAAATTTAAACTTCTGAAAGTATACATATAAAAGATTCCCTTTTCTCAAGCTGACAAGACAAACCAGCACAATACCAGATGAGCAAGAACTTGATTTTTCTCTCTGCAAATTACAGAAAAAGATACAGAATCCACCAATGACCCAGACACAGATATAAAAAAATCAGTGAGAATTTTCAACAGAAGAGGGAAATTCAAAAGGCAGATAATTATCCTCTATGCCTTTGTAGTGACCAACCTATCCATATTGACATGAGGAAGTTGTACTTTATTAACAATGAGTTAAATAATCTAAGTAATTTTTAATCTACTATTTCTTAGGTTATTCACTACTTTTTTATTTTTAATCTAAAAGCATACAAATTTCAAAACCATAACTGTGACACAGTTTTAAAACTGAGGCCAGTATACTAAATTTATCTATGTAACTTAACATTGTTTGATTAGCTCCATCAGAAGACTCCAGCTCTGCAGACTTTCAGACAGAGCTGAGATTAAAATAAAACATGGAGCATGCAATAAGTAAACAATCAATGAAACAATGAGTAACAGTTTCAGAAGAGAAGTGGAATTTGGAGTAATGTTATTTATTGTTACATTTTTTTAATTTGTTTTAAAGAAAGATGAGTATTTACTTAACAGCCCAGAGTATAGGCAAATAGAGCTCATAATTCTTTCTTTGGATAGTATTTAAAGAATTTTTTGGTAAAAATTAAAAATTAAAATTCTATTTGTGTAAACACAGTAGTAACACTTATTCAGCAGTTTTTCAAATCTTGTATAATCTCACTAATAGAAGAAACTCTTGATTCTAGTTCAATTAGTAATATACACATCTTTTCATGAAAAATTTTTAAAGTATTTTTCCACATTTCCTTTGATTCTCAGCCTTGATCAATTTTCATTTCAAAAGATAAAGTCTCATGAGTCTCAAACCGAACGCTAATTAGATATTCAAACACTCATTCAACCAAAAAGATTTACCAAGGAATGCTAATGATGAGAACATTTTTTTTTTTTTTCTGAATACATTGATTGTTCTAATTGTGAACTGTAGAAAGTAAATAGAATCTCACTGTTTGGATTTTGGTTGTGGTTTTTTTGTTGTCTTTTTTTTTCCCCTGTGTTTATTTTTTTCTTTTTTTTTATGAACACTGTATGTTTAAAAAAAATCTACTGATGGATAAGTTAGGATTAGGATTTTCAATATAATTAGGGATCATATTGAGTAAATTACAGCCAAATATATTTTTTAATCTATAATCTGTTGAGAACGTCGAACTTTCGTTATTTCGAACCTTCACTACCTAGTTGCGTTTAGCTTTGTTTTCTGATACATCCTTATGTTGTCACAGCTGTTGGTTAAGATGAAAATCAAAGGCAAGTCACTGGACTAGGTGGTGCACAGCGCTAAGAGGCATAAAGCATCATCATTTCTGAAATCAGTAAGCAGTAAGAAAACAGCATCATATTCAAACACTTTTGACATTCCAAGCTGGAGAGCAACTACGTGTCTACAGTTTGGTCATCTCAGGGTGTGGACTTTGGCACAAATAAGGCCAAATAAGGCACAAAAAAGTGTGTCACTGCAATGCTCCTGTAACCATTTGCAGGAAAAGAGGAAGGCTTGTCAGTTTTTTTAATTTGTTTATAAGTATTTGTTAAGTAATAAATGCAAAATCCTGGCACAAAATAAACAATGATGCTCTTTTTTACATTTGTTTTTAAGGTTCTTAAGATGAATATCTCTTGATCAGCAACACATTTTTAAACAATAATTTCCACAGTTATGTAAATCTTAAGGTTACATTTTTGTAAATTAATTATTATTCTTTTCTATCTATACTTGAAAGACAAAGTTACCTCTGTTTTTTAAAGGAATTCTGGTTGTGATCTTTAAGTGACAAAAATTCCTATACAGACTCAAGTGAAGATTTCCTTCGAATACACCCTAAAAATAATAACTGAGTTATTCAGGAAAAAATATTCTGAACACCAAAGAATGTCTAGCTGTCCACAGACTGCTTAGTAATTTTCCTCATTCCATCTCTTCTGAAAGCTTTTTCTGTTCCTCAGGTGGGATAAAGTTACACTCCACAAGAGAAAGAAACCTCTACGTGTTTCTACAGCATTTCTCTTCTTTTTATGTCATGAAAAAGAATATCCAAACCGTGTCTGCTTTCTGTGGGAATACTTGAGAGATACAGAACTGCAGGGAATCCCCTTCTGTCCTGAAGTTCTTCCCTGCAGAAAATAGGACTGGATTGCTTTGCTCCCAGAGGTCAAAGGCAGAGGAGGAATGATGTTGCTGGCAGTGAGACTGGCTTGGAAAAGGGCATGCCCCTAAGCGGGGTGCAGCATCCCCAGGAACCAGCTCACAGCTGTGGAGCTGTAACTGAGAAAGCTTGTCTGTGCATATTGTACAGACTAAGCCCTCAATGTTACCCAGCATATAGCATGCAGTAGCTTTATTAAAGCTTTGAAGCTTTATTAAGAGTGGTGAGTTGCTGTGCCCTCAAAATCCCAAAGAAAATTTAGGTTCAGCTTGCCACTGAGCTGGTGTAACCTCAAACACAGCACTTCCAGCCCACCTTTAGCTCTGCTAAAACATCAGCTGCATCATGGCTTTTTGCATGTGTGTCTGTGTGCTCCTAGGTGTGCGTAAGCAGACCTGTACCTTCCCTTAATGCTTATCTGTCATTTGTGTGCCTACATGTACACAAAACATGCCAAAATAGTGAATTATCATTAAACTGAACTTTTTCTATGCAACAGTCCTATGACCGAAGACAACAATGAAGAAAGCATGGTATTTGATGTGTCTTTTGAAACAATTACCCAAACAAAACCTGTGATCAAGGAGATTTGACGGTACTGGTTGTCCTCCCGCTTCTGTAGAGTTAGAAAGAAGTTCAGATCATTTTCCAAGAGGAAGAAAAAGGACACCAATTTCAATTCTCCAAGGTTACAACTCTAGCTTTAAAATGTACAGTTAAACTGAACAGATTTTATTCTTTCGTTATTTTCCATTTATTGTAATTTCTTTCACTCTATGTTGAATGTAAATGTTGACACTATTTTATGTTAATGCACTTTTACTGGTTTCCTCAGATACTCAGAACTTGCCTTTCTTGCATTCCTCAATAAACTTGCAATTGAGAACTCCTTGTTTTCATAGTAGTTCGCAATATGTGCTGTTATACAAAATTAATCCCACAGTATTTTTAGTATCACCTCATTTAAATCTTACTTTAGTATGTCTAGTGTAATTTCAAGCAGCAAAGATAACAAGAGTGGACCATCTTTAAAGATTGATTTGTCCAAAGAAATATGTTTTCTATGTCCAAGATGGGAATGTATTAAAAAAATGTAATCTTATTTTACATTATTTTAAATTATTTTATATTATTTGTATTGTTTATAGTATTTGCATTTATACTATTTACATCTATAGTTATATTCCTGTTTAGTACAGACCACCTTCACCTTCACTATCATGTCAGTTAATTGCAAGCCAATTGAAATAATGAATCAAAGTAAACACAGGTATGCTGTACTGCAATTTGAAAATTGAAATCAACTTGTATAGAAAATGGCCTAAACTGTTCAATTTATTCCCTTTACTTATTCAATACTTTAAAAACAGTTATTTTAAAATATCATGTCCTACTTTTTAAGTGTAGTTTTCAAGGGTTATGGTAATTTCAAAATGTTCAGTATATGTTGCTATGTTTATTGCACATGTATTTGTAAGAAAAGTTCCACATTTTTTCTTGGTATGTAATTTCTCCCTTGAGGTTTTCCTGTATTCTTGCATTTTTCCTATTCTACAGGAGGTCTTAAATGATGACACGAGTAACTAACATATTTTGCTGTCAGTCCTTTCTTCCTTTTTTCTCAAGTGCATTGTCTTCCTTGAGCAGAAGGAATGGAATGAATTTCAAATTCTCTCTGTGTTCATGAAAATGTTTTTGCATAGCACTTAAAATTTTTCCCTGAATGTATGAGGTGGAAGGCAAAGGCAATCTTCTTTCAAGCAAAATGTTGTGATTTGTCCCTTACCAATACAGGAGGATCTTGAGCAATTTAATCTAAATAGACTCTGCTATTTTCACACATGAGTGGGTAACAATTGCCTCTGAGGTGCAAATGTGATGAACCATTGACCGTGTCATTCAAAGAGAAAAGAAGCCACAAAAGCCACAATATATAAGGGGAACATAAGGCTAAATTGTTATCTCCAGATAATAAGTTATTGAACTTTTTTTAATGTAAACTTTACATACACTATGATCTTTTCTGTAAACTGGGTCGGTAAAATGACACAGAGGTAATTATTGGAAACCAATTGCAGCGAACTGCAGAACAAAAGCTATTCCTTTTTATGATGATAATTGAGCAGAGCGCTAGGCTTAGTAGGATAAAATGATTTCAAGCCTCTTTACATTGTTTTGATTAGGAGATTGAAAATGTGATGTCTTAATAAAGGGAAACGTACAGTTCAAAAGACATAGCTCTTTTTCTGCATTATCTTGAATACAGGTATTTTTCTTTGTGTCTTCACAGAAACTCCAGTATTAAGGGCCAAATCCCAGAATTTCAAGACCCAGAATTACAAGGCCCCCTTTCTGTAGGATCTTAATAATTGCCCCAGTATGGCTTTGTTAGCACTTAGTCCAAGGAGCCAGATTATGTACTCTCTGTCAAGTTGGTCTTCCTTCAATGGCACACAGAACAATAGCTGCATCTCTTCCCCTTTTCTACTCTGCTCCTTAGCTTCTGCTAAGGCTCATGAGGTAAATTTGTGGCTCAGAAACATCAGTCACAGAATTACTCCCGTAACAGAGAACAAAGTGATATTTTCTGTGACTGAATTTTATGTTCAATCTTAGGCAAAGCACCTGAGACAAATAAAATAGTGGAACCTCTGAATAAAGTGTTGGGTAAAGGTGGTTCTTCTGTTCCCCAAAATAATGGAGCATTTCAGGTCACTGATATCGAGAATGATTTCCTGTGAATGATGGTCTAAGTCTCCATCGTCACATTCTCCTAATTTCCTTTTTCCATTTTACCTATGGCTATTTGCTCAGAAAGACAACAGCAAATCTTATGGAGGTAATTTCTATTTAATCATCATGATTTAATGTGTGTAATTGCCCTGACATGAAAAATTTCTACATTTATAATTATTTTGAAGGCTTATCTGGCAACTATGGATTTCCAACCAGTGATGCACAGACTTAAAGGGAGATCAGGTTGGAAATACTTTTGAAGTCAGAAAGCTATACCTTTTGTTTCTGCTGTTTTGTTTTGGTTCTTAATTTTCTGTTTGGAATTGGGTTGCCTACAGCAATGATTTGGAAATCTGGCTACAGATATTTTTCTTCCTATAGAGTGGCTCTAGGGGATTTCTGACCCAGATTCCATTTCATCCCTGCTTAAAAGCTACTTGTATGTGAGATGTGGAACACCAGTGCCACACAGGATAGTTCTGCACAGATGTCAGCTGTTGATAACAGCATACTACAAAGCTTTCAGTAGTCACAGTTAAAAAGAGATTTTTTTCTTCCAAAACAGACATGTCCTTCTGCTTATTCATACAGCTAGAAGTTCTTTTTTTTTTTAATTATTATTTTCTGCTGATTTTGTCTGTAAGAGATATCATAATTTCTTGAACTGCAACAGTTTTTGCCTGTCAGAATGCAAAAGAGGCAATTCCCTCTTCCCATCAAATACAAGGCATTGCAGGAGGTAGAAACATCATATTTCAGGTGAAAAAATGAAGGACAGACGGTTAAACAGTATCCTTCAACCCTTTCTGTGACTAGGGGAAAGGAACCTCAGACTTACTATTATTTTGGAGTATTCAGATAAAAGACATATCAATGAAAAATGTTGATTTGTTAAAAAAAACCCTGGCATAGAAATACGTAGATTTCAGTAACCCTTTTTTTTTTCTTGGAAAAATTTCTTTAGATTTCATTAAAGGTTTTGATCAAAAATGGGAAAGAGAGAAAGGAACTCTCTAGTTACTATTTGCCTCACGGCCAGGAAACTCACTTGAGATTAAAAAACAAAAAACCTGAATTCATGTCTATGATGACCCGTAATGTGCAGACCTGTAAACCTCCTTATCTAAAATTTGAATGCTGTGGTCTTACTATTAGTTATTGTGTCAATTAAATCCATTTTGAAAGGTGTTATTACAGTGTCAATTAGGGAATGTTGTCAAATTATAAGTATATTCCAATAAATAAGATAAATATATGCATTCCTGCTTGATTTTTTCTTCTTTTTTTTTAATGGCAGGCTATGTTAGTGGGTTTTGCCCCAATTCTGAGTCTTGAGATTTTCCCAGCATGTCTTTTGTCTCATACTGTGCTACCTGATCTTTCATTAAACAAACACAGCCTATAACCTTTATAGTTGCAAAGATAACCTTCAAATAGTGAAGTGAATGTATTTAGTTTTATCAGCAATGTCTCATTTGGTCTGAAGCATGAAATGAATGCAAATTTATTTTCATTTATCACACTGTTGAATATTAATACTAATGCAATCCAATTTTTAGTGTCAAGAACTATTTCTATGGTGATCAAAGCCTTCAGAAGAAAAGATGGGAGATCCTAATGTATACTCTGTGCCTCCTGTGAGTGCCCTTTCCTCTACAATCTTGGGAAGGTAAAGATTGTGAGGAAAAAAAAAATACTTTTAGAGGCAGTATTCTTTCATATCTACATATGTCTTAATAAAAACTGCAGACTATCTAGTCCACTGATATACATCTAATATCATTCAGGTTGGCAAATCTCAGAATTCCACAGATGTTAAAATTGTATATCCAAGGAGAGAATACGTACAACTCTGTCTCTCACTGTTACTGATGTGATGAAAATCTAGAGTCTTTCAGACACATTGTAATCTCAAGAAGAGGCACCTTAAATTAATTATAAAAGCATCTGAAACCAACTTCTGATTTGTCTTCCATTAAACTCTTGAGCTAAGAGGTTAGAGACATAGCTCTACTTTTTCCTACCAAGAAAATGCAATGAAAACCACAATATCTAGAAAAAAAAAGAATCCACTGAGCCTAAAAGAAGTTAGATTTGTGATCCACCCTGCCCAAATGTACTTAACTGGCAAAAGTAATCAAAATAAAAACTGTGCCAGGAAACACATGTTCTTAGTGATGTTAAATTAAAATAAAAAAAATAAATAATAATTATACAGACATAGCTCTATGCTCTCTGGTTTTGGGTTTGGGGTTTTTGTGGTTTCTTTTGGTTTTGTTTTCTAACACACTATACTGGAGTGTAGTTATAGAAGATATATGTATTTTATATCTAAGAATTTGAAGACTTTGAAAAGACAGAATTCATATCATACTGTTCTAATAAATTTATTCCTCACATGATCTACTGGCAGTTCCTGATTGGGGGAAAAAAAAAATCTAGAGTGGAAAAAATCCGAAGCAAATAAACCCAATAGTTTTTCTTCAAAATTTAGCAAAAATATGTTTCTTTGTAACAGAATAATAAATTTTACACCTCTTAAAGTTGTGAGGGATTTGAGGGGGTTTGGTTGTTTGCTGAGGGTTTTTTTGTGAATGATGAAATCAAAGAGAAAGGAAATATTACCTCAAATAAGATTTTTATTTAATCCGAAGCTATGCCTAAATAGATTGGAATGAGAATTTTCATCTTTTGCACTGTAGTAAAGAGTTTTGTAACCACACCAGAATACTATCCCAAACTCCCCTTCCCACCCCAATCCACTGCCCCACCCCCCCTCCCAGTAATCAGTGGGAAACTCATGTTTTATAGTCCACTTCATTCACTTATTTTTATATAAAACTTTTAGTTGCACAATGTACACAACTGAAGTTAAGTCCTAGAGTAATAACATGAGCTGATTTGGGGTGGGACGGGACAGTTTGGAGTATGGTGATCGAAACTGTATTAGCTCTAGAGAAACCTTGCAAGATTTCTCAAAATAAACTGCAAATTTTCCTGCAGACTAGACTCCATTCCTTTTCATAGAGAAATTAATGTTTCTGTTCTGATGTAGATGAACTTTCATTCCCCTCATTCACCTTTTTCTCTGAAATGGCCTGCACTGTAGTACAACTGGTGTGATTCACCTGAGACCACACAAGAAATCTGAAGCAGAGAAATTCACAGACCTTCCATTCTGATTAAAGCAGTAGCCACTTAATTAATCTATTCTTTTCCTAAGTAGATGCTGGCCACAAATTTTTTAACAATTATGCAAATAAATAGATAAGACAGAAGAAAATAATTAATATATAAAATTATAAACAATTAATACTCATTGAATTTGGGATAACTCAATTTGTTTGGATGAAAATTTCAGCTGTTTAAAATCGGAGTTGCTCTACAGATCTGAGTAAGCCATAAAGCAATTCTGATTAATGTTTCTACATAAGGATCTCATCTTTCCCTTCATTCAAGAATTAGCCCTGTTAACAATGAATCCTTCAATTCTGTATTTTAATTATGTTCTCAATTAAAAAAGTTATTATGGACCATTCCTTCAATTCTATGCAACCATGTTAATTTATTTCAGTGTAGAATCTGGCCTAATGCTTCCCGTGCCAGGAAATCAGGTTTCAGTTGCTTGTCTCCAAAGCTGTGCCAGCTGGCCTTTTCAGCTCAGTTTTCAAGCTTAAAAAGCCCCAGTTCCTTACTGAAGTGACAGTAAGACAAGCAATTTGTGAGGATGGGCCATTCAAGCAAAAAAGTAGGAGCTGACATTTCCTATAAACTCTATTTTTAATTAATGAAAAAAAAATAATTGAAAAAACCCAAACCAAAATTAAATACAAAAAATCATCCCCCCATTGGATGTATGTAAGTAAAAGTCTAAAGAAATGTTTTACTGAGAAATTATGTCAGTATGTTCACCATGTGTGGAGCTTCCCAATAAACTTTCTTTCCTTGCCAAAAATGTCTAAGTCAGCAAGAAAGGTGCATGTGCAAGATTTCTTTTTTTCTTAATAAATCTGTGAATGAAGTAAGTCTTATGAGTGACAACCATATTTTCTGTTATCTTTGCTTAAACATTTCCATCTCACTTTTAAATAATATGCTGAATATTATTTTTTGCACACATTTCCAATTAAAAAAAAAAAAAAGGCAAACCCCAAAATTACAATAACTGCCATTTCTGTCCATCAGGAAATATTAGACCTGTTATCCTCTAAACATTCTCTTCAAAATACTTGAAAAATAGTTCTAAGAATTTGGCTCTTAATTGTTGAAGAAACACTCTTAGGGCACAGGGGGAAAAAAGAAAAAAACAAACAAAAAAACCCAAAAAAACCCAAAATAAACCAAACCAAAAAAAAAAAAGACCAAATCCCAAACTCTGGTTGTGTAGTCCTGATAGCTGGGTGGTGAAGCTTTCCGTGGATGAGTTTAAAGCCAAACATTTGCTTTTCTTGGGACACTGGCTGCTCCTGCCTCCTGACTGTGGGGGAGCAACTGGTATGGGAAAGCGCTCGGGTGATGAGGTTTTAGGAGAAAGGTGTGAAAAATGAGATGGAGCTTCAAGGACTGTGGAAACTCTAGCTGGTAAGTATCTGGGTAAATGAGCTCTATTTTATAACCATCTGAACCTTTACTGAGGGCAATTTTGCCTGTTTAATGTGAAAAAGGATGCACTTGCCTCTACGCAGCCTAGCACATTTTCTTCTTAAGTGGCCCTACTGTAGATGGCCTTTGTTATGCTTCAGTGGGTAGCATTTGCTTTTATATTATTTTTATCATTGTGGGTGAAACAGTGATTTAATTAACTCAAATGAGAATTTAGAGGATAGCTACAGTGGAACAGGAATTTTCCCCATTATTCTGTGTTAAGTTGAAGCTAAGCTAAAGAATCTTCCACACCACACCTACCATTCTGCATTTCCCTTGGACAAAAGCAGAAAGTATTAGTACAAAATAATTTCAAATAATAATTCCAAGAATTTTCCAGAAACACAAGATCCACCAATGTCAGATTTTGCAACTGCACACACAGAAATCACAGACTGCATCTTAAAGTAAGAGGATTTTCAGTGAACATTTTCCTAGTTTCTTTTACTGCTTTCCAAGGCTGTATGAAAATTACTGACAGGCTGGTTTCTCACAAAGCAATCTATAAGCAAGCTATTTGTAACAGTAACAGATTTAAGGACATTTTGCATATGATTGCCCATTTGCTTTCATCTAGAATATAATTTAAAATGTTGATGTTAGCAATGATATTTGTTTAATAAATATTTACTATAAATATAATTGTTTTGTTTTAATTTTTCCTTCTTTCTCTGTTGGTAGTATTAATCAGTTCCATCTTATCATGGATAAGAATTATCAGAGCTTTAGCATGGAAGTTTTTTTTTTATTGTATGGATAAAGTGTGTATAAAATAATGGGGCTCCAGGTTTTGGCAGGGGTTTCTTGAGAACTGCATAAAGAATAATAACAATAATAATACTAAACTAATACACAAAATCTTACCGCAGAAAAGACAACTGGTAAACAAGAAATCATATTAGTCAGAAATTTACATTTAAAAAATGGTATAACCCTTTTTTAACATTATAATTTAAGAACTTTATGGATCCCTTTACTTGGCCAAGCCAAAGTTGTCTCCAATCAGAGCTTGCACACCCCTTCTATAAAGACAGTCTGAGAGAGTTGGGATTGTTTAGTCTGGAGAAGAGAAGGCTCCAGGGACACCATATAGTAGCCTTCCAGTACCTACAGTGGCCCTGTAAGGGAGCTGGAGAGGGAGATTTTACCAAGGCATGTAGTCATAGAACAAGGGGGAATTGTTTTAAACTGAAATAGGGTAGCTTTCCATAATTAAAAGACCTCTTCACTGTAAAAGGGGTGAGGCTCTTGAATGGGTTGTCTGGGCAGTTTTCGATGCCCCATTCCTGGAAGGGTTCGAGGCCACTTTGGATGAGGCTTTGAGAAACCTCGTCTACTGGAAGGTCCTACTGCCCATGACAATGAGACTGGAACTAGATGATCTTTAAGGTCCCTTCCAACCTAAGTCATTCTATTTGGAAAAAAAAAAAAAAAAAGTGTAAGAACACTGCAAATGTGTATTGTACTTCCAGAATGGAAGAGAAACACTAAGTGAATTCTTACTCCTTCACCTGAAGCAGAGGTATTCTAATGTAAACTGCAGGTCCTGACTACTCAGATGTCAGGATCTAGTGCTGTGACTGCCTTTATAGCCAATGTGTACATGTGCATTTTTCTCATGCATAAAGACCAGAAGGTGGAGTAAAGGATATGCTCTTGTCTGTCCCTATGGAGCACAGGGCTCTGCCTGAATGCCAGAGAGCAGAAGCACACCCTTACATTGCAATTTGGATGTAGTTCAGGCATTGTCTGAGCAGGAAATGTAATATCTTTATCATGAACAAATACTTATTGTGAGATATCTGTACAATGAAACTTTTTGTCTGAACTCATGAGTTTGTTTTACATTTTGTCTTGACAAACAGCTATTCAGATGGGAGGGGAAAAAAACCTCAAACTGACTAAGGCAGTTCTGTTTTTCTAAAATTACTCTTTCCTATGAGGTATATTTGCACTTGGACAGAAAATATAGAGGACTAAACAACTTACTAATCCTCCTTGAGTAGACTTTGAAAGCATGTTGTTTTGATGGACTCATCCAGTCTTCCTTGAAACACTGTAAGGGTAATAATATTATATTTTAGAGTCAAAAACATTTCATCTTTTCAGTATCTTGAGAGGTGTTGAATAAAATGAAGGTGGAGTGGGTTTTTACTCAGTAAAGTAGGTTTGATACATTTTACACACTCCCACTTAGCTACAGAAGAAAGCAGATTATCTCAGTATCCAGAGAAGAACTGTATATGAAAAATAGCAGTAAAGTGACACATTTTTGGAAAAAATTTGGGGTGTCTTAGTGTCAGATCAACTTTTAAGAAGTTAAACCATTGGACTTGCAGACTTTCTGTGGATGCTGGACAGTGAACGAACTCTGGCAGTGCAGGTCAGGCTTAATGATCTCATCTGTCAGTTTTAAGCAGCTTTATCAACAGGCACAAAATATTGTTTTTATTACTTATTTACTGCACAAAAATATACCATAATAGGTCTTTTTGCATCCTCTTATTTAGCTCTTCAACTTTTGGTGCTGATGTTAGGAAGCTGACCTGTCCATACACCTTGAGAGATCAAGTGAAAGAAACAACCTCCTTCAGAGGTGGAGAGTTGGTTCCATCTCTTTCCTCTGCAGGAATTAATTCAGTTTTAGGCAAAGGCAAGGAAATCAGCCTCAAGACTTAGCCACCCAGATGCCTAAATAGCCTAGATGCCATCTTTAATCTCAACCTTTTCCCATACAGGCATAATATCTCATTAACATTACACTATTTTCTCTTAATGCTGCCTGACCAATCTACTAAAAATCTGTTCTAGAAGCAATTGTTCAACAGAAATTTCAAGGTACTCTATAAAGATAATAAGTGGTTACATTTGAAAAGCACCAGCATAACTACTCCTACTTCCTGATGGAAACTTGGTAAGTATTATCACCATAGAAAGCAATGATAATTAAACAAGACTATTAAATATGTGAACAAATTAAAACCAAATTAATAACAAAAACACAAACAAACAAAATAAAACACAAAAACCCACAAAACCCAGAACAAAACAAACAAAAAACAAAACCTCCACAAAAAACCCAAACAAACCCTCCCACTCTTTTCAAATCATATTCTAATATTTATTTTTTTTCAATAAAACACTTCAGTGTGCCACTCAAACTATAGTAATGAAAGAAGAGATACCAGGAGAAAACAAATGGTTTCATTATGGCATCTCTGATCAAATGATCAGTAAAGGAGGGCCTTCTCAAACCTAATTTAGATACTTCTTTCTCATTCTCCTTATTCAAATATCTTCTCTGCTTAGGAAGCAGAAGCATAACACTGCCACCCACTGTCCCACTTCACACAGGTAAAGAGAGTAGCTAAGTGTTCAGGAGTAATCAAGCCTTTCCAGGTACAGACATGACATCTTTATTAAGCTTGGAAAGCTCCTCAGGGTAAGATGGGCAGGTTTTACTTACTTTGCTTTGAATCAGGTGGAGTATGATCTTCACCTGCTGCAGTAAACTAGCTCGGAGCATCACAGTGTCTTTGCGTGTCAGGTTTTTCTTACCCATTTTCAGATGTCATCATCTTCCTCTACAGCTAAATATAGTAGTGCTTTGCTGCAGAGAAACTCTTCCCCTGAGTTATCTACAAATAAGAGACAATCTCTCTGATGGGCACCCACCTTATCTAGCATACTTAGACAAGGAAAGCTGCTGCTGTAAAGTTATAATGCACGACTCAAGGAGCAACATTTCAGTGAAAGTGAAGTACTTACTGCTCCAAACTTTCCATTCTGCTTTTGTGAATCATTGTGTTTGCAAAATTTGCATTTTTTTTGATAGAAAGTTTTGCATTTCTTTTATCAAAATGACATTGTCTTCACTTTGTTAATGTAGATATCATTAACATTCTACTCACATAAGCTCATGGATACTATTTGCTTTTAGTTATCTGTTAGCTGGAAGAAAGACTAGAACCCCTTTAAACTCCAAACAAAATGATTTTTTTTAATTGTCATGTTTGTGTGTGTCTTTAAATCATTCATTCAATCCTGTTGAAAATTGTGTTCAGATTTGGAGCTTATGGTCTTATAAGCCAATCAGAAATCTTGTTGATTATATTTTCCCTTTCGGTTTCCAAAACCCTTCAATCACTACTGGCATTCAAAGTACCTGAGGCATAGGACATGAGGTGTTGCAGTGTCAAGATAATAGAAATTGCTGCAAGGTCTTCTCATTTGAGCCCACACCACCATGCATGCTTCTAGACCTTTTGATATTTATAAATAATAAAGAGGAAAATTACTAGTTTTGCTCTCAAATACTCAGCAAATTACTAAGCACTGCTTTCACTCATGTAAAATTAATTCACAGGCTTGGTTCCTGGCATTACTTTGCTGTAAGAAATTGCATTGTATCTCACATGCATTGAATATAGGACTTAAGAAAAAAAAATCAATAAAAGAAATTAAATATAGCCAGCCTCCCTCAAACAATAAAAATCAATGCTATGTTATCAGGTACCTAAGAAGCAGGTTTATTTTCAACATTAATCTGGATAGTAGTTTCATGGTAATTGATTTTTTTATACTTAAGCTGTCAAAAACTATAATAAGCAATGATTACTTGTTATTTTCCAAATTCCTAAAAGAATTGATTCTATGGCAATTGTGGGTTGGGTTTTTTTTTCCTTCCCATCTTTCTCTAGCAATGAATTAGTTTTATCACTAAAACAATTGCTAGTTTTTCTTTTGGTGATGGCAAAATTGAGAAATAAATATTCACTAGGCCTTAAATGGAACTGTTTTACAACTGCAGTATATTTCTATTTGTCAGTGAAAATAAAGTAGCCATATTTTCATTACTTTGATTGGTAAACACTGTTGTAACTGTTATCTATAGCTGAACTAAATGTTAAATTAATCATTAAATATTATGTTTTCATTAAATGGAAAATTACTTATTCTTAAAACTAAAATAAAACAACAATAAAAACAAACAAAAAACCAACCAAACAAAAAACAAACAAAACCCCCCAACCAACCTGACAAACAAAGAAAATAGAAAAAAAAATCACAAAGCTAAAAGTTCATCTATTTTGACCAAACATTGTCTTGCAGAAAAACAGAGAATATGTGCTACATGTCTTGTAGAACAAAAGGGAAGTAGGGGAGAGGTATTTCTTATTCACTTTTTCTTTGGGAATTCTTAAATGCTGGGAACCCTTAATAGAAGCTGAAGTGTGAATTCAGGATTTTTTTGTTTTTGTTTTTGTTTTTGTTTTTTAAGGATGAAGAAAAGAAAGCAGGAGGCAGGACCATCCTGTAAATAACCTATCTGAGTGCAGTCCAGAAGGAGAAGTAGGATTTCTGCACAAAATCCAAGACTCCTTGGTAAACTTTCCTGGATATTTTCCACAAGCATTATCCCATTATACTGTGTGCTTAGAGGAAGAATATTATCTAGAGAGTAATGAACAAATCAAACAATCTTTACACTGTTTTGATTTATTCTGACAATCTGCATGTAAAATTCCTTCCAGTTTCCCAAGACAAATCAGAGCAGTAACAGTTGTACTTATTCCAGGCAATTTGTAACGATGCGAGAGGTTTATTAACACAAATTTGCTTTCTATAAATAGCAGTGGCAGCTGGAGAAGCAGCCAAGTTGGAGCTGGCAAAATTAACATAACAGAGAGGCTCGCACCCCTTAAATAGCATCAGTATTGGTAGCACTGTGTACAGTACCTGATCACATTTATCATGAGAGTGGCATTGATGTAGACAAACTGGAAGATGATATGCCATAAATATTGGTATGAAGTTCTGCCCCATAAGAAAAAGGCACAAATGCATAATTCCTTAGTAAACATTATATTTTGCTTGTTATGATCTTTGTAATGAAGTACTACAGACTATTTTTATTATTGAAGAGGGATAGCAGTTAGATGCAGAAGACAGATATGAGGTATTTGATTCCATCTCTGTACTCAACTGTGAAAGCATCTTCAATTTTTTTAAATTATCTATTGCCCATTCTTGTTTTAAAAGTCTCAAGCTTTGTAATTTTCAAGGCTTGCCATGCAAATACATTCCATATTCCAATACCAAACACTATTAAGATTTTATGCCCTTCCATTTTCTGTTCAGACATGAAGCTTAAATCTTTCCCTTTTTTAAATTTCAAGAGTAATTATTCATCCTTTTGCTTTTGTACTGATTACACACTTATGCTACTAGCAGCTTTTTCCCCTGTTTCAGCTTGCACACAAGAATTTCTATGATAATTTTTTTCATTTAGGTTTGTGAGTCAATTTGTATTTTTAACACATTTTTGATCCTATCTACTTTAAGCATTGTTGCATTACCACCCTCCTGCTCACTGTTGTTATTTCTTTTCCTACTACTGTATTTTAAGCTTTTCTATTCCCCAATTATCTTTGATAATTTATTTGAAGGGTCACAACAATTCATCACTACCCTACTGGCAAAAAGATGCCAAAAGACTCAATGAACACTTCAAGCAAAACATATGAGGGGAATTATAAATCTTTGTAAGTAGTGCAGTTAAATGAACAATGCATATTGCCATTGACGTATTAAAACATAACATTATGCGAGTATTTAAATATTACCATATCATTAAAAGATCATGGAACCTTCATTAACTATAAACCTATTCATTTTTCTTTTTGTGTTTTTTTCTTTTTTTTTTTTATTCTCTCTGATGTGCAGGGAATTATATTTTGATAGCACAAGTTAGATGTCATGGGATTTCACTTTGAACATATCACACTCTTCCAGCTGAGATGAGAATGTTTTGCTTTTGATGCCATGTCCTTTTGCTGTGCATTCTTCTCGTGGGTCATTGTGGCCACTGTTACACTATAATCAGATATTTGACTGTAGAAAGGGTAGTAAGAAATGTTTTTCGTGATGACTTACTATATGATATAATAAAATGTACCAGCAGTGCAGGAGGTTATTGATTTCAATGATTTTAAAATAAAAAGGAATGACAAAATCAGAAAGTGGAGAAGTGCTCCTTAGATGAAAGGCATAGGTTGTCCCAGGCAGATGTGTAGACTTCCTAGAAACTGCAAAAAGTCTGAAAGGTCTTGTAGAAACTTCTCCATTTATTACTCTACACCCATCAGCATCGTAAAACTCAGCCTCTCAAAAGACAAGTCTATGGCCTGTATGAGTATATAAAAAAAAAAAAAAAAAAAAAAAGGGGGCAACACTTTAGGGTATTCTTCTACATTTTTCATATTTTTGTATAGTCATTTGTCACCATGGTATCTTAAGACCCCAACTGTCAGCAGAGCTCCATTGTGACAGGCACTTTATACCTGCACACAGCAATAAGAGCCAGTTCTAGTTCTGAATAAAACTCAATATGAAGCTGGTTGCTCCAGCTGTGGGTAATGTAAGATGTGATGTTCTTTCAGCTCATCCAAAGGATTAAAACTTAGAAATGAAATTGTTTACTCTAGCGCTTCAGAGTAGTGAAACCTCTGTA
This sequence comes from Pyrocephalus nanus, assembly GCA_038380795.1. Lineage (NCBI taxonomy): Eukaryota > Metazoa > Chordata > Aves > Passeriformes > Tyrannidae > Pyrocephalus > Pyrocephalus nanus. Next base: position 38,989,408 of record CM076260.1, read on the forward strand.
AAATTCCAGCATTATCTCATTTGGTTTGACTTCACTTTGCTTAAAAGAATAGAAGCTCTTTGTATGAACAGGTAGTACTTTCATGATACAGGGAAATCACTTATCGAATATACAAAATATTTTCTTTAAATATTTGCAAGTCTGAAAGGTGAAGTGACAAGGTTAAGTGTCTAGTTTTGAATTCTTTTTGTTCTTAGTGTACTCTGAGGTTTTCCTTAATGATAGGATTAAATATAGTTTCCAGCTACAAACAGTTGCTTGTCGTTCCCTGTAGGTTAGTCTCTATATTTTGTGCTTATCACAAACAAAAAGGAAATAACTTTCTCAGCCTTTGAGAGTCTCTTAAAATGCACACACTTTTGGGAAATCATATTTTCTTGAAGGAAATGAGGCATGACCAATCACACAAAACGTGAGAAAATCCCTTGAGAGATGACCTTTGCCACGTGTAAAAGAAGCTGTTCAGTGGCTGAGGTTTCATGGATTTCATGCATGAAAATCAAATTTTCTGGCCACCAGTGCTGTTCAGTAAATAAATAATCCATCATTGTGTCAAACAGTTGAAACACGAAGATACTGGCATTGGTTACTGAATAGAGGTTTTTAGTTAGCAACTTATGCAAACCCTACATTTTGTCTTCAGAAGCTGTACATGTCTTTCTTGCAGTGCTTAGTTTTCCTTACTTGAACTTAGGTCATTCATGTTTAGGATAAGTGTGAAGGAAGTCTGTGATAGGGGCTATTTAGCCAACTTCACTGTATATACCCAGATGCACATATATAAAAAAGAATAACAAATAATATGATTACACAATACACTCTGGGAATATTTTTGGAGTCTTCCACAGGGGAAGAAATCCTTCTGCACTGTACTGTTTTAGAATAATACTAGATACTTTTCTGAGGTATGTTAGAGGCACAGAGGCGCATATTCAACACAAAGTCATTTATCTAGGTTTTACCTCTGTGTGAATTAAATTTGCATAAACTAGTAAAATATAATTTTCTCATATCTATTTCATAATTCCTGATCAAACTTCTATTTATTAAACACAGATTTTTCTCACTTGTATGTAGAAGATACTCTTCCATGTTGTATCTAGCAAAACTTTCCCTTTTTACCTTTTTCTTTCTTTCCTATTTTTCCTAAATTTTCTTTTTCAAGACAAAACAGTGAGAAACTGGGTATTTAGCAAGATATGACTGCAATGACGGACTTTAAAATTCTATGGTAAGCCATTGCATAGTTGTCTCTGTCTTTTGTTTATCTAAAAAGTATTTAATCTTTAGACATATTTGGTCCCATATTTAGAATTTTAATTATTTAGTTTATTGTGAAGAGTATTAATTGTCACTTTTATAAAACTGAGAAACTTTATTTATAATAAGGCAAAATCTTTAACTCCTGAAATCTTGTCACTAGTAAACAGCTCAGTTTTAACATTCATCTTGTAATTTCTCTGGACAAAGAGCTGTCACAATTTCTTCAATTCACCACATAAGTGATACTGTTTGGTTTTGCACTCCTCACAATCTCACTGATATAAAATAAAGAAATAAATTAAAATTTTTATTTACTTCGTGACATGACAGGCATCTTTCCTCTACTATTTGTATGGTTTTGATCCTGGGAATGAGACAGTTTACAGCCTTAATTTTCTAGTTTGTAGCTTCTTTCTATTTACTAAATACTACTACAGATACATTACTGTACTCACTTATTTTAATATGTTGAGGTTACTGTACTCACTTTAATATGCTGCAGGATGGACTCAGAAGGTAAAACCTCTCTTGATGGTTTTTGAGCAGTCTGGGAAATCCAGACAGGTCCCAGCTGACTGGAAGTGGCAAATGTTGTCCCAATGTTCGAGAAGGGCAAGAAGGAGGACCCTGGAAACTGCAGGCCTGTCAGTCTCACTTCAGTTCCTGGTGAAGTTATGGAGAAGATTATTCTGGGGAGTACTGAAAAACACCTGAAAGACAGCACTCTCATTGGTCACAGCTATCACAGCTTCATGAGAGGAAAGTCCTGCTTATCCAACCTGATTTCCTTCTATGACAAGGTAACTCACCTAGCTGATAAAGGGAAGTCAGCTGTTGTCATCTTTTTGGACTTCAGTAGAGCTTTCAATACTATCTCTCACAGGATCCTTCTGGACAGATGGATAAAGACATCATGTGGTGGGTGAGCATTTGACTCATGGGTCGAGCACAGAGGTAACAGTGAATGGGGTAACATCAGACTGGTCACCTGTCACTAATGGGGTTCCACAGTGCTCCATCCTGGGCCCTGTGTTTTAGGTTTTTCTTTAGTATCCATTAGACTAGTTAGAAATTCAGTGTTGTCTCTGATCTATGGATTAAACTTAAGTCATTTTGACAGAAGAAATGTCTGTTAATTTATTTTCATAATCTTAAAATGTCCTAACCATTCAAAAATTAATTGTTACTCTTTCTCTTTTTTATTACTTGCTTACATTGAAAGGTTGCATCAGAAAAAATATTAGAATCAAATTTTGTGTTTTTTCATGTACACAGACAAACATTTAAAATTTTATTGTGATTTGCCTATCCTGGTGTGATAATTAAGACAAAAGTTTTTCTGACACTGCTGGTATACATGTTGGCAGAGAGGACAATAACTTAAACAAGGCATCTCCTTAACCTGACCTCTCCCTCAGCCCATATTGGATGCATACTTTTGCCCATTTCTGTCCTGTGGTAGTTCTCAGAAGTGAGTGACAAGTTTAACAGAGATGACTCAGCATTCCCTAGGCACTTCTTCAGTTTTAAAGGAAACATATGGTTTGTCTCCCCATTGTAATAAAATTCTGAATAGTATTTCCTTTTTATTGGATGGCTTATTGAGGAAGCTGCTTGATTTTTATTGTGACTGAAAGTAACATTGGGCGTATGTTCTATGAATGTAAGAGTGTGACTTTTGTAATAGGAATAAAGAATAAAGGGATGTGAAATGAAGCAAACAATGAGAATTTACTCAACAGCAGGATCTTGACTTGAAAAGTTGTCACTGCCATAATGTCAAGCAAATATCATGTAATGAAGCAACAATTCAAAATTACTTTTCTGATATTTTCATCTATTAGTGAGATTTCCAAGACTTTCTCCATTGACCTATGTGGCTGACCCTGTTTTTTTTATCAGGAAGCAGGATGAAACCTCAGCCTATTGTTAATTACAGAAGAGGAAAAATATAATCAGTTTTTACAAAGCAGCCATAGTTCCCAAAATTTCTGACTTTACACGAATAAAGTTATTTATTTATGTAGTTATTTTTTGTGGCAAAAAAAAAGTTTCTTGAGTGATTCTATGAGTGTAAACTGGTTGTGGGATTTATTTAACTTTAGATATCTAAGAGTCTGGTTAATGACAGGTCAGTCATGCTAGATCATCTTTATAAAGAGTGGAGAAACCCAGATTTTTAGGAAAAGTACATCTCATGTTTTAGACAGCTATTTTAGGATGAAGATAATTGCCTTCTGGCAATGCCACTTCTGCTGATTGGAAAGAGAACCCAAGTTGACTGGTTTAGAGTCAGAGGGTTAATTTTAGATACATAGATTAGTTTGAGATGAATCCTATCAGAATTTTAAGGGTCTGACTAAAGCCCATCCAAACGTCTAAGTGCAGCTGAGCTGATTTGCAATTTGAGCCTTAGTTTTATCTTCCTGATTAAAGATTACTTCCTTCAGAGTACAGTTGTCCTCTACCGCTTTTATAATCCAGGGAATAACATATCTCCTAAAAGAAGTAATAATGTATTTCTTATGTGAATTGACCCTTTCTTTGGGGATGTTTTTCTCTCTACAAGCTATGAAAAAAAGATCTAGAACAATTAAACTCAATTTAGGCAGTTTACATGCTGAAGTTGAGTGAAACAAATCCAGACTCCAGTACACTGGAGCTGGCCTTTAGCTAGAGATGTGGGTGAAGGGGAACCAGCTCTTTACATCCATTCCAGAGTCTCTTCTTTACCTAGCAGTGTTTCAGCAAAGTTTCTTTTACCATTTCACTAGCAACAGTGTGGCATCTACCTTGTCCCAATAATTAAGTGCTCCTCTCATCAGATACATCAGGCCTGCAAGGTGCTCTTTAAGGGCTCATGAACTCAACGTGAGTGTGTGAAGCCTGTGTCTGCCACTCTTTTTGCACACCTTCCAAAGGCCTGGAAGCTTTTGGAAAGACATAATCGCTATTGTGAATCCTTTGTTTCCAGACAAGTCTTCACTCAGCAGCGGTGAGTAAGGTCATGGTAGATGGGCCAGAGAGGTTGGGTGTTGAGAGGCTGCTGGTGACAGGAGCACAGCCAGCTCTGAGGGTTGCTGCTCTTCCTTCTTTCCTTCTTCTCCTCCAGGTCAGAGTGGTTAAGTAGTATTCCCCCACTTCTAGCAGAAAGATTCAATCCCACACTTCCCACTTCCTTCCTCTGCAGGTCCAAAACCAGCCAACTGTTGTTGCTGTCAATTGCTTGTGTTTATTTTGTTTAGCAAAAGGAAAAAAAAATTCTTAATCTGATTTTAAAATGTTAATGAACACTTTTATTTTGCCACTCCTTTTTCTTTGGAAGTAAAGCATCAGATTTTTGTTTGGTTTCATTTCTAACAGAAGATGTTCACTTTTTATTGTTAATAATTTAAAAAAAAAACAAACAACAAACACCTTTTTTTTTATACCATATGTCTGCACTGAAAATTCTTCAAGTAGAAAACATGATGGAATGTGACTAAAAGGAAAGGAATTGAACAGATTACTCTTACTGCATGTAAGAGTACTTCAAACAATTAACTTGAACTTTGCTGTCCTTTCTCCTTGCAACAAAAAAAAAATTAAATTGCTCTCATAAAAGGACTTAAAAATTAAAAAGAAAACTTTCAAATCTCTGTTACTGAATGGATGAAATATTAAAAGATACTTTCTGATCTTGCAAGTGTTGAGTAATCAGCCTTCACAGGGAACAGTTTATATACTTTTTTCATTTTTGATAGTTTTTCAACTTCAAATTCAGCAATTACTATAGTACCAGTACTCGGATTCGTAGTTAAGCTTTTGAAAATTCCAATTTTAAATTAAAAAAGCATCTACTTCCTTATAGCAGTGGCAGGATATAGTTCATTCAGATTATACATTTGTTTTGGCTATTCTGGTCAAATGATACTTACACATAAACTAGTGGCATTTTAATTCTTGTGGGTTGGCTTGATGGGAACATGAGAGCAAGGCTTTTGTTATAAAACATTTCAAGATGTTTTGCCTTTATCAATTACAACCAGAAACTGATGTAGACAGCAGAAATAAAGCACTGATGAGCTTTTAATGTCATTTTCAATGAAGATTATGAATTTCAAGACTTAAATTTATATTATGTTTTATGCATAAATCCATTTTGGTTATCTCTGTAACAGATAAAGCAGTTAATAAAACTAAACTATCAGAAAAAAAATCATAGAAACAGAATCATAGAATATGCTGAGTTGGAAGGGATCCATCAGGATTATTGAGTCCAACTCCTGGCCCTGAACAGAACCATCCCCAAGAATCACACCATGTGCCTTGCAGTGTTGTCCAAATGCTTCTTTAACTCAGACAGGTTTGGTGCTGTGACAACTTCCCTGGGGAATGTGTTCCAGTGCTCAAACACCCTCTGGGTGAAAAACCTCTTCCTGATATCCAAACTAAACTTCTCCTGACTCAGCTTCAGGCCATTTCCTCCAGTCCTGTCACTGGTCATGGGAATGAAGAGATTGATTTATTTGTATCTCTGTAGTTAATGACATTTCCTTTATTTTTTACTTATATCTCTTTGTACTCTCCCTTCATTATTCGAGGGGGTAAGGAGAGATTAAAACATAGAATCACAGAATTAACTAGGTTAGAAATGACTCCTGAGATCATTGAGTCCAACCTTGGACCTAATACCACGTTGTTTGGTAAATCATGGCACATGGTCTACTGTGGCACATGCCACATCCAGTCTCTTCTTAAATACCCCCAGGGATGTTTACTCTACTAACTCCCCTGGCAGTTCATTCCAATGCCAAGTCACTCTCTCTGTAAAGAACTTCTTCCTGATGTCCAGCCTAAATCTAAGCTTAAGAGTGTTCCCTCTCGGCCTACTGCTAGTTGCCTGGGAAAAAAGGGGAGTGATGAATTTTGGGTTCTATTTCTCCCATTGGTTTGTCCAAACCAACACAATATATAAGGAAAAAAAAAAGAGAAAGGATGAGTTGACAGTGGAGAGGAAAGATACCACCACCTGTGGATCTAGCAATGAAACTCGGTTGTTTCAATTTTGATGTCCACTGGTCGAAGTCATGGTCACAGTCTTGATCTATTGGAGGTGGGGGAAGCCCACAAAACATAGAATTCAACTGGTTAATATACTTTCAGGTTCAGGTGAGAATGTTCAGGTACCTCCCCTGGGGGTGAAGTTTTACACTGTCTGTGACAACATTGAGAATCATGGGCAGTCATCTGGTGAAAGGCCCCAGAAATGAGTCTGGGGCACTTGGGGTTGTGTCTTTGATGGTTTATGACACCTTCTAAGACATGTCTACTGTTTCTCATATCACTGTAGTTCAGCCAGTTATGCCCCATCAGATGAATACCTTCAGGCCTACATGTGAACGTCCACGTGTCCCCCAGAGGAGAGTTTTACATGTAAGCCAATTGTGTAAAGGAGGACATTGGCATGATGTCATCTCAGCATCTGCTTCTAATTGGCCTTTTCCCTTATCTAGATCAAAATCCAGACTGTTGCTAAACAAAGGTTGGTTTGTCATGGTCATCTTTTGTTGGTGAGTGCACACCCTCTCTGCACCTGGGCTGTTCTTATGCGGATCAGAACTTTGACTACCCCACACCCCAAAAACTCTCCTCCTCCTCTTTAGCTGAGGGTTATGAACTTGGCTTCAGCAAAGGACCCTGTTGTTTTTGGAAATGGCCAATTGTTTGAATCATTAACCCTTAATACTTCAGTGTCTCACGACAGGCTTACTTTAAATTGCAATTTTATTATGTAAGCAGTCTCTGTCAAAGAATCCACACTTTCCCTGTTTAAACCCTGGAAATTGCTGGCTTTCTGAAAATTGAGAATTCCACTGTAATTTGTTTGACTTATTTTAAAGAAAAGATGAGTAGTTTCAATGTAAGGGTTCAACTAGATCAGGATTTACCATAAACAGTAAGACTCAAATGATAGTATGACACAGAAGAAAATACTTGAAATTAGTAAATATGAAACACAAGTAAGAACATCACTTTTATGCATAATTTCACAAATGTAACATTTAATATCAAAAGGTTTCCTGATATCATAGATGTCTAAAACCAAAATTTTAATTTCTGATATCTTCTAATATCTAAGTCTTAGTGTTGACCCACAAAAATGGGTTAATATGTTTTCAAGCCAGCACTTGTTTTAGTACAGAAAAATCTCTGAATGACCACAGACCACATCATACCCTTATATTCTTGGGCTGAGGTAATTTTGTAGGAACATTTCTCCATTATGCGGGGAAAATTTCCTTCGGTTGAGTATTTGCAAGCTATTTTTAAAGTACTGAGGAAGTTGTAACATTACATCAGGATGTGATGATAGGTGATGATACTATGTTTGCGTTGTTCTGTATGCTGCTCTCATGTTCTGGATGTTGCACTTAAATACACAAAGTTATGCATGTAATAGAAGTAGAACTGACATTTGTATAAGTAGAGTTTTCAGCTGTTCTTATTGCAAAAGCTGTTTAAAATCCAAGTGACAGAACTAGCAACACATTCTTTCATGACGGCCATCAAGTCACAAGTTAATGTCTTTAAAAAGTGATGACCCTAGTCCAACAATTTTTCATAGCAGATAAGAAAGCAGTCACTTCTTAATGTAAGTGAGATTTCAAGTGAAGAGCTTAGGGGTTTTTTGTTAGCTTTTTCTTTTCCAAAGCTCTTGTGCAATTTCATAATGCACCAAACCAAGGAAACAATAATACAATCAAAAAAGTTACAATATACGTAGTTCCAGAACTCCTGAGAATAAGGGACAGTGGATGGATGGATGGCTAGAGAGAAAATTATTTTAAATTATCCAATATCACATCATTGAAAATTCTAACTGAAAAAAGATTCACATTTTATTTTTTACTTTTCAGTCTTCAACAAGATTTACAAAGTCTCAAATGTCCCCAAATCTACTAAGCCAGGACATTTAAAGAGTCTAAATAAGCTTGCACGGTTTGAAGCTTTCTGACTTTGAATATTAACTTTTAAGTCATGCCAAAAACTGACTGCAACAGAGCTGCTTTAGAACTGAATTCCTGACACTGGAATTAGTGTTGGGTGTGTGGCATGCCTAATGATAATCTTGACCATGCTTGCTGTAGACAGCCACCACACATGGTGCCTCTGAGTCAATAATTCTCCTAAGATAAGATTTGGAGCATCCTGGTTTTTTTCGTTTTTACAGATTGGTGTTTTGGACACTGTCCATTGTGCACAGCCAGCTTGACTAATCACACATGACATTTTTCCATAGGACAGAAAGATTTCTTGAACATTCCTTTAGTTATAGTGAAAAGTTAGAGCAGCAGCTTAAGAAAAACAATGACAACAACAACAAAATTGCATCACATATATACTACAACCACAATTAATTGTATTTTTAAACTTCTGGCACTTCTAAATTTGTTAGAGTTTCAGTGTTTTATTTAAAGAAAAGCATAATATTTACATAAGTACAAACTGTTCACTGAATAAAAGAAATAAGCTATCATTCTACCTCATCTATGTAACAGCCCACACCCAACATGTCATAATTTTTTTATTCTCATTACTGCAGTGAAGAGTATATGCTTCTGTTACTGAAGGCTTTGGAAGTTACATAGTATGTCAGAGGTAAAAGAAAACCATAAACAAGTAGACTGAGCTTTTTTCTAAAGCACATTCACATATGTCACTGTCTTCCTAAAAAAAGTCTCCTATCCTGCACTCAGAGAGGTAAACAGCAGTATTTCCATTGAATTTAGTGGAACAGAATAAAGCAGAATCGAGAAAAAAAGTGTCTTTTAAACATTAGTCACTATGAAAGAACAGATAATTTACTTGAAATATTGAATTCTTAAAATGCATTCTTCATCCTGGCTAGATGATTTCATTTAACTTTTATGACATGATTAGTCATCCTATCACGATGCAGCACAATGTAACTGAGCACATCAGGCATTTTAGATAAGAGTTGTCTTGCAGATACAGATGTTGGCAATGGTTTCAAAGCACACTCTGTCTTGAACATAGGTGTAGATTACACAAGGAAGGCAAATATAAAAAAATGGTATATGTGTTCTAAGCATTTTGAACCCTATATGGGAATTTGCCTGCATCTCAAATGATATTCCATTCCTACCTTTAGAAAAAAAAGAGAGAGGGGGAAAATCACAATTAAAACATTGAATCTAACAACAAAAGTCATGTTTTAAAAAGCTTCGGCCATTATATTTCTAAGTAACATTTTCATGTATGATACTCAGCATGTCAAATCTATCCTCCATTTTCCTAAGGGAATATCATTTGTGCCATAGATTACATGACTATTTCTGTGAATCTATGTTTCCAGTAGTCTGAAGTCTGTAACAACAGCACGTTTTCAATAATTTCCTGAAAAAATCCATAACATATAAAAATACAGCAGTTATGAAATGCATATACATTTTTCTCTTTATAGAAGATGTCAATAATTAAAGTCTTAAATAAAAATATAGTCAGCTATACAATTTTTCTGGGTTTAGTCTACTTCATAGTCTTTATAGTAGCAAAATGTCTTAATTAATGATTACTCTGTTGTCAGTAGTGCATTTAAGGAAGAAAAGAAGTAGGATTATATTCATAGAATCATAGAATGGCTTGTGTTTGAAGAGACCTTAGAGACCAGTTAGTTCTAACTCCCCTGCCATGGCAGAGACACCTTCCACTAGACCAGGTTTCTCAAAGGCCTGTCCAACTTGACCTTGAACATTGCTAAGGAGGGGGCACCCACAACTTCTCTGTTCCAGTCCCTCACCACCCTAACACTAAAGATTTCTTTCCAATGTCTAAATCTAAACCTATTTTCTTTTATTTTGAAGCCATTGCTGTTGCTTCTCCTATTATTTTAAAACCCTTGTCCTATCTCTATAAACCCTTGTAAAAACTCTGTCTTTGTTGTAGGTTCACTTTGGGCACTGTTAAGGCCACAATTAGGTCACTCCAAAGCCTTATCTTGTCCATACTGAACAATCTCAGTTCTCCCAGCCTTTCCTCATAGGAGAGGTGCTCTAGCCCCCTAATTGTCCTGGTGGCCTCCTCTGGACTTCATCTAACAGGTTGATCTCCTTCCTGTGCTGGGGACTCCAGAGCTGGAAACAGAACTCCAGGTGGGGTCTCACCAGAGTGGAATAAAGTGGCAGAATCCTCTCCCTTGATGTGATGGCCATGCTGCTTCTGATGCAGCCCAGGATATGATTGGCTTTCTGGGCTAATGTGCAGCCTCTCATTCACCAGCAACCCCAGCTCCTTCTCAGCAGGGCTGCTCAGTCTGTTCATCCTGCAGTCTGTATTGATCCCAGGGGTTGCCCCAACCCAGCTGCAGCATGTTACACTTGTTAAGCCTTATGAGATTCCCCTGGGCCCAGCTCTCAAGATTGTTCTGGTCTCTCTGGATGGCATCCCACCCTTCAGGAGTGTGAACCCCACCACTCAGTTTGGTGTCATCATTTACAGAGGCTTTTTTCAAAACATGAGTTTTGTGTAACTGAGTAGGTAAGCAGCCACTTAAACAAAGGAAGACTTCCCCTTCACTCTCATTCAGCATAATTAGTTTTTCATATAACTACTGGATTGCAGTATTCAATAGTTATATGGAAAGAGGTATTAATTTTAGGAAAAAAAAAGTTATTTAAAGAAAACAATTGTCATGGATTTTTGATAATAAAGAAATTGAAAATAAAGAGGATTTTCTGTCCGTAAATGATAACTCTTTGGAAGTGTAACACCATTATTCTCAAAACAATTACTTGTGTGATGAGAATCCTGGCACTACTAAAGTCATAACTCCCACTGACTTCACTGCAATCAAGAGATAACAGCTGATTTATACCAGAGTGAGATGAAACTCAGGCTTCAAGATATTGTCTGAAATTTGACAAACCAAAACTAAACAGCTTCATTCAGGCCTAGCTACAAACAGATGTGTTCATCCTTCTGAGTCTTACATGGAAATGCCAAATGTCAGCAGCTTTGTACACTGCTATTTGGAGAGGCTTCCATACCATGTTTCAGAACTTCAGCTTCAGAGTGGAACAAGTGCATTAAGAAAGTAAACAGCTTCTTTCTTCATGACAAAAATGTAATGATTAATGTGATCTTCCTACAAGCTCCTCAGACAAAGGACACTCAAATTAGAAGTTACCATAGATAAGAAATAAGCATCCAGTACTTTTGCTTGTGTTAAGTGACTCTGTAAAACTCAATCTCTTCCTTTGGTTGGAGATTTGCCACCTTGAAATAGGTGGAGAAATGATGTTTTTATTGATTGCAGAAGAAGATCAATGCTTTATTTGACCTCAGATTTTCTTGGCATGACAGGGTAAAGTTTTCCATCAGAACACACATTTTTCGTTGTAATGTGGAACTAAAATTTTTACTAAATATTATTGTATATGGTAAATTGTGAGTGTATACAGATGTATGAGCATGCATACATATGTGTATATATGTATATTCTTTGTGAAATAAAAAGAATGTTTGCTGAGAAAGCAAATATTTACCAGAGAAGATATTTCTTAAGGCTTGTTTGATCTATTTTTCAAAATCCCAGGCCATATTATTTTTCCTCTGTACATTATTTCAACTTCAGCTTATACTGTGGCATTTGTGTTTCTTTAATTTTAATTGTGTAGAGGACATGATTTCAGCATTCTAGCTTTAAAGCTTGAAATATTGGCCTTTCTGGAGTCTCACTTTTGCACTTTTCTCCATACTCACCAGAACTCAAACAAAACCTCAATGTTTCAACATACTCTTTTGTGATTATTACTCAGGGTAAGAAAATATAACAAATATGTACATTTTCTATAAAGATATAGAAAATATCTTTATGTTCATAGTAGGATGGTACCCTGCTTTCTATACACTGCACCAATATGAATAAAACTCAATGATTTATCTGAGAACTTTAGGCATTTTTGAAAGGGAAAAAGTAAATTCATGGAATATGTAAATGTAAATAAAACCTCTTTATCTTGTCTGAGCAGGTTATAATTTTTTTTCAAAGGTCTACTTTGGAATAGATATTACTGTACAAATGCTAAATATATACTTGGAAAGAAGTCATGAATCTCCATAAAAGCATGTATCTCAAAATAGATGCTCAACAAAACAAAGACTCACAAAAATTCTTCCAAATTATGATTTTGAGCCCAGTTTTTATTTTTTAATGATAACACAGAAGTAGGAGTAAAAATGGAGAACAAGCCCCACATTTTTCCCCTTTTAAACTTTCAGCTCAATAGGTTGACTCTCTTCCCTCTTAATACTTTGCACACGTTTTGAAATGGCTGAAAGAAATCCAGACATCAACTACTAATCTTTGCCTTCCCTGAGACACAGTCCTATGAAAAGTTTTGTTTGGGACCTAAAAGTTAAGCATACTAGAAATTACTTCAATTCCTGTTTTACTAGTAAAAGTCATGGCTGTGCAGATAGACAAAAGATTTCTATCACAGTCAACAAAAAGTAGCTAATCTACTTTCAAGTTTGAACTAATTCCCCCTGAGATGCTGTAGCTCTAGAAATAATTGTTGTTCTTCAGGGTTTTTTTAAAATTAGAATATATATATATATATATATGATAGACTGCAAAATGCGGAGCACTTTTCAGTTCTCTTTTAAGTTCTTGCTTAATTGATTTTGTTGTTACTGTTGTTGCAAATGAAGATTTCTCTCTCAAAAACAGCTGCTGTTTTTGTAGCCTGGTAAGCATCAACACTCCAAATGAACATGAGTCTCAAGAGAAGGAAGCAAGGAATCAGAAAGAGCATTGTGCCTCTTTTGTCACTATTCTGTTACCAGCCTTGAGTTAATGTATGCCTGCTTCTTAGGAAAAAAAAAAAATCTTGACAACTTGTCCCTGTTTGAAACGATAATACACTACTGGCTCAATTTTGTAAGAATCAGTCTGCTCAGCTGTGGAAACAGACATTGCTTTTTCTGTGGTGTGATATATGCAATGAGTTATTATCATACAACCAGTGCTTGGATGATGGGATTTTAAATGTCAGGAAATAAATGAAAATATCAGCAGTTTGGCAATAGGAAGATTTCTGTTTAATGTGAACCTGACTTTCTGAGAGTCCTTTTTTTTTTTTTAGTTTTTCCCTGAAGCTTAATCAGTGAAGATTAATTTTAAATTCAAAAATGACAGATTCAAATTTAAAAAAAACAGCTGTTAGTTTGTCTGTATGTGGTGCATTTAATTGAGGAAGAACCAGACAATTGCGAATCTTTGTTATGGGTACAGTGAGAAGGATATTTGAGGCAAGCTTAAATCTGTTTCACATTTTAATTTGTAAGGGTAATAGACAATATCAAATTTCAGATTATTGTAAATTTGTGGGTTATTTACCAATATTTAGGGAGATATTTTATAAAAAAATTTTATTGAAATACTGTCCTGTTTTCCCCCCTCAACATTCACACATACATACACATCTTACTCTTAAAATCTGCAAAGTAGATTAGTACTCTATTTGCATTTTTTTTTTAATAAAAGTGTACATGTAGATAATACTCCAGTTTTCTATGTGAAATCTGAGAAAATTTAGGATAATCATGAAGGCAGTTTGGGATTTATGGTATCATTTGCAGGGAATGGAATAAACAAAGGGCGATAAGGACATTTATGAATGAGTTTGTAATCAAGGTTTTAGAGAAAATAAGGGTGGGTGAAGTTTGAGTGAGCTATAGACATGAAGTGAGGAGAATGGCAATGGAATTGTATATAGAAGTGATTTTCCCTATAGAGAGAACTTTGTTTCAGTTTCTCCTTCCATTACAGTCAGCAGGAAAATATAAAAATATCTGTCACCTTCATTGGAAATAGGAAAAAGACTAAGAACACCTTTCCTTTCATAGGAATGAAAAAAAAAAAAAAGACATTGCTGGCTAGCAAGTTAGTTATTTGCCTCAGTGGTTTTAGTGGGTATAGCAATCTGAACCCTTATTCTGTCTGGATGTGCACATACACATATATATCTGTGAATAAATGCATTCAAATATACATATACCATGCAGCAGTGCAAGTCAGCAGCGCTGAAAACGAATGCAACCCAGATGTTCCTACATTAATTGTTTATTCTGAGTTTGAAGCAAATCTGTTGCAGTATTCCCTTCAGTCATCAAACTCTCACTCCATTGTAATATAGAGCAGTGAAGGTCAGTGTTGATAGATCCTTAGTGTGTTTTGAGAAAGATTAATGCTTAGCAATGAACTCTGTATGAAAGGTTTCCTTTCAAACAATGTCTCAGGATCACTGATTCAGCATAAAAGATGAGCTTGTATCATAAAGGTCACAGTTAACACTGTACTTGGCTGCGAGGTCCCTGGTTTAATATAAGCTGAATTAGATCCCTTTTTTCTCCATTACACAAATTTAAGACTAACCACCTCTGAAGCAATAGTTTTTTTCACCTGTTACTTAAGACACTGACTAGCATTAAATTTGTGGAGGGGTCCTTCACATCAACCAATCAATTGATAAGAAATTATTTTTTCAGACAAATATGTTAGAAAGTATGATATGATTAGAGGTAAACAAAGAAAAAACGTTTGACTCTAGAGTAATGTGGGGCACCTTTCTCCATCTGGAGGATCAAGGTCTCTCCCAGTTAGATTCCACAGGCAGTTTAAATTAGAGAAGAAGGAGACGTCTTCTCAAACAAAGCTTTCTGGTTCAAGAAGTTTCTTTTATTCTACAAAGGACTGAAGTCCAAATCCCTCTGCTGACATGCTAGGGTTGAGTCCCTAAGATAGCCTAATTAGATATTCGAAAGTAAGACATTTAAATCTGAATTATTCTATCTAGTTTGCCTTTGTAGTTAGTGGTAAGAGCATGGGGGTTTCTGCTGATTATCCCAGACAGGTATTCTAGGAGGTATCTCTGGATGTGTCTATTTCACTATAGTCAGCCCAGGGTGAGTAATTCAGTCCTATAAATGAAGTTTTTATTTGCCAGAGGTAGGACAGATGAATTCTCCGTGTCTCTAAACTTAATGATAAAGTACCCTAAGAGAGCCAGTCTTGGTTAAATGTGTTGCACTTTGAATAAAAAAAGATTGCACTATTCGTTTAGGGGGAAAAAAAAAACTTCCTTACCAATTGATTAAGTCATAGATAGCTGGAGTGCATGTTCTGATGAATATGTATATCAGGAAAAGTAACACAAGCAGGAGACAGTGACAAAGGCTCATAAGAGCACAGCAAGCTTAAGGCTACAGGTACCCACAAATCAAATCCAGTAAAGAAGGATAACAGTCTAACCACTACATTTAGTAGTGAAAGGTACTTTCTTTTTCTATTTATCTACAGATACAGTAGGCCCTAGAGGAATAAGGGATAAAAAAATTCTTAATTTTTTTCCAGCTCTGATGATGTTGGGATTTGAGTCAGACATCAGCTGTTACTGTACTGTTAAGAACATTCTGTCAGTATTTGGGGCAGCAACTAAAGTCTTTCATCCCTGTGATATTTATGCTTCAAGGAAGTTCAGAACCTACAGAAATTATGTTGTATTTTTGCAAATCTAGCACTGAAAGGTGAGTAGGTGATGGACACCAAGAGCTTTAAGGGCCCCCTTGACTTGTGGCATTTCAGCAAGACTATTGTATAGAAACTGCAGCCATAGGTTTGACTCTATCATAACAACTTGAATAACAGTTTTTTTTCCTTAATCTTTTGTGTTCAATATGCAGAACTCTCACAAAGGGTGAAAGTGTTGTTTTATTTCTTAACACAAACCTAAAGAAGGATTTCTTACAATCACTAAACAAACATTTTGGTTTTCTTCAATTTTTACACAGCCATCAGTGCTGTGAAATCTAATGATAATATTGCTTAACTGTTGTCCACAAGCATCAAGGGCCTACTCACAGTTTTTCAAACAGACATACTTGGTAGTCAGTGGAGAGAAGGAGTTCTGTAGAGAGCAGTTCATCTACTTCACCTCCAGATAGGTGTGTTAGTTGGACATGCAGCATAAACAGGGGATCAAGCCCAGCCAGCTTGAATTTACAAAAGGCAGATCCTACTTTACCTGCCTGACCTCTTTCTATGACAAAATAACCTGCTTAGTAGACAAGGCAAAGTGTGAATGTAGTGTATCCAGATTTCAGTAAAACGTTTAAGACTGTCTCCCACAGAGTGGGTGCTTGCAGCTCAGATGAGTGGACTCTTTGACACTAAACTGAGTGGCAGTGTGGATCTGCTCAGGGGTAGGAAGGCTCTACGGAAAGACCTGGACAGTGCTGACCAATAAGGTGAAGGGCCAGGTTCTGAACTTGGGTTACAACAACCCCATGTAGTGCTAAAGGCTTGGAGTGAAATGGCTGGAGAGCTGTTCAGCAGAAAGGGATTTGAGGGTGCTGGTTGACGGCTGGCTCAATATGAGCTGGCAGTGTACCCAGGTGGCCAAGAAGGCCAATGGCATCTTGGCCTGTATCCAGAATAGCGAGGCCAGCAGGACCATCCCTCTGTCAAGTCATCATCCCTCTGTATTCAGCACTGGTGAGGCTGCACCTCAAGTAATGTGTTCATTCTCGGTCTCTCACTTCAAAAAGGATATTGAGGTGCTGGAGTGAGTCCAGGAAAGGGCAACAAGGCTTATGGGAGGTCTAGAAAGCAAGTCTTACGAGGAATAACTGAGGGAAATGGGTTTGTCTAGTATAAAGAAGAGGAGGCTAGGAGATACCTCATTCCTCTCTGCAACTACCTGAGAGGAGGCTGTAGTGAGGTGGGGGGTGGTGTCTTCTACTGTGCCAGAAGTGGGATTACCAGAGGAAAGGCCCTTAAACTGAGACAGGGGAGATTCAGATTAGATATTAAAAAGTAATTTTTTTACTATTGGGGTATTCAGGCATCAGAATAGGTTGCCCAGGGAGACAGTAGAGCCACCATTCCTGGAGGTGTTTAAGAGGCATCTGGATCTGGTGCTTGGTCTCAGGGTTTAGTGGTGTAGGGGTTACAGTGGTAGTGCTGGGTTGATAGTTGGACTTGATCTTGAGGGTCTCGTCCAACACTTACAATTTTATGACTCTATGATTTAATGTAAATATATGGTAAATTTCTCATCTTTTTCTATGCATTTCCTCGCTTTAGACAGGCTGCATCTAGACTATGGAGTGCTTGATTTTTTCCACATTTCTATTAAGTTGAAAAGTAGACTATCTCCTGAGACAATCACCTTTCCAGAGAAACCATAAAAAATACAAGAGGCAAATACTGTGCTAACAGATTTGTAATAAAAATGAGCTAAAGTCAGAACACAGACTTTGAGTGTGTATGCCCACAATAATAAGATCTGGAAAAAAAATGAAATTATGAATCTGTGTCTAAGAGGCTTTTCCACTTACTGTTACAGAAAACATAAATTATACACTTTGTAACCATCTGTAATGTCAGTATCAGCAGCTGCTCCCAATTTACTGTATAGTGATATTGTACACGTTATTTGCTGTGGAAATTGCTTGCAGTTTCTAGAACTACATCTTGATGGATTGATTTTATTTTTTTTAAATGCTTTCCAAAAATTTACAAAGCTATAGCTAGTTAGTAGGAATGACTACACTAACAGTGTTTTTGAAGCAGTGATTTTCTTTTTGCCATCTTCCATAAATGTTTATCTAATGTGTTAGGTACATGAGAGTGGTGTTTGAGTATGTGTATGTGTGTAAATGTACATGCTGGCATATGCTGGCACAGTTTACTTTCCAGATATTTGTGGAAACTGGTTGCTAATCACTTCTGTTAGTCTGACTTCACATCATTTAGATATCTTATCCTATTATTATAACTTCCTAGCTATGGAAGAGATATCACTTAAAAGAATAAAAATACTGAAGAGAGCAGATGTAAAACCTGTTTAGAAGATAGTACTTCAGGAAAAATTGAGGAGGAAGGAAGAGATATTTATATTGCAAAAAAAGGTTCCCATGATTTCAATTGCAAACTTCCTCAAAGTTCAAACCCACAGAATTCTTACATTTCTTTGAGGCATCAGTCATGTTCTCACATAGTATTTCAGGGGGATGGACCAGGCTAGTATGGAGATTAGAAGTGTGTTCTGCCCTGATTCCTGGCTGTCATAAGCAAGGAAAACAAGCTTGTATTAAGCAAAAGGTTTAATACTTTTTTTTTTTTTTGAATTGTATGTTATGCATATAGTTTGTGATGGATAATGAAAATAATCTTGACTTAGAAATTTGATCAATTTACTCCATTCTTGATCAAGGAATATAGCATTACACTCTTGTTGTCTGACATAAAAATAATTGACGGACTGGATAAACATTCAGTTGTTTTCCTGGAATATATCAAGAATCTTCATCAGAAACATATTTCTGTATGGTGTCAGCCTCATACCTTTGTGGCTCTGTGGATTGTAGCTGCTCCAGGCTATTGACTAAAAACCTTCAAATTCTTTCATTTTGTAGTCAGTAAGAAATGATTTTCAAAAATATGTTGAAATAGATGAGAAAGCCTCGAAAGGTGTCTTTCACTAAACTTTTAGAAAGTTCAAAACTTAAATCATTGGAACATTTGTTTAGTATAATAATTTCTTATTTTCTGCTTTACTTTCAGAAGTTACTTTCTTCTAGAAATTTGATCATCTATTTTCTCATACAGAGTTTTCCTTCTGCCCCTTCTATATCTTTTGTCCCCACTTTCTTTTTTCTTTCCCATATTTACTGTAAGATTTTATTTTTATTTTTCTTCAACTTTAAGTTTTACATACTAGTGGTGGGTAGATTTAGAGCTTGAACATAGCTATAAAGGACTGTTTAGAAGTTATTTATCATCCAACTAATACAATCTCTCATAAATTATCTCTCAGAACTTCGGAGAAATTAAGTACGTGGTGAGTCAATACTTGAAATCATCATTCTTAGAAGTCTGAGATAGTGTTATTTGTTTATCTATTTATTTCTTTTCAGAGTCATCAAAGCTTCCTGAGATAGGGGGGAAAAAGAAAGAAAGCAAGAAAGCAAGAAAGCAAGAAAGAAACAAAGAAGAAAGAAAGAAAGAAAGAAAGAAAAAGGAAGAAAGCAAGAAAGCAAGCAAGCAAGCAAGAAAGAAAAAGGAAGAAAACAAGAAAGAAAGAAAGAAAGAAAGAAAGAAAGAAAGAAAAAAAGAAAGAAAGCAAGAAAAAGAAAGAAAGAAAGAAAGAAAGAAAGAAAGAAAGAAAGAAAGAAAGAAAGAAAGAAAGAAAGAAAGAAAGAAAGAAAGAAAGAAAGAGACATAGTTGATATTTTTATGTAATTTATATGGTTAAAAATAATATTTCTTTGCTTTATAAGATGGATATGTATGCTAAAACTGAGAAAAACCAACAGAGAAATATTTTTTTCTATTGGTGTTAAATATTTAAAGAAAAACTGAAATACCAGAAATATTGTCATTTAAATATTACTAGAGGAAAATAAAATATGGTCAAATGAAATTTGAAATTCCTTTTTATGTTTATTAATATAATCATGTTATGTCTTATAATGCACGTGCATCTCAGAAGTTTAAGTATCTAGGACTAGGCTGAAGAGCCTTAGAATTTCTCTCTGTTTGTCCTCTCCAAGCCTCTCTATGACCTTCAACAAGTCCTTCATGCTTCCTATCAGCAAAACAGAGATGATATTTAGAGAAGAAATCTGCAGCTACAGCACTTCAGCTGCCGATTTCACCCTAAGAAGGATTCCCAGGCTGCTAGTGATTATAACTGTGGGAACACGTTTCTGGTAAAGACAACACTATAGTGAAAAATGAAGCTCATCTCCTGTCTTTAAAGTTCTGGTGCATGTCTCTTTTTGAGAGAGGTGTTAACAGCTGAGTCCTAACCGTGGTCTATGCCTGTTTAATGCTCTCCCAAATCCACTTGCAGCTGGATAAAGAATTTATTTCCTGTGACCCCTGCATGGGGGCAGAGTGTGATGCTGAGCTGTCATCGTGTTCCTTTCATGGCAGTGTGGCATGCAGATGGGGTCTTGGCAGTTCTCCTGTGTGCCTGGGCACATATGGGCATACACATCTGCAACTCGAGTCCTTGCCCCTTTACAACTTATGCAGTCACTTTTCTATAAAGTAAAAGCAGAGTGGGTAAAAATTGCTGTGGCAATATTTTTAGATGGAAACAACCTAAGGCAAGACAAAAGCAAAGTCAGGCTAAATACTATGAAGTGTTTCATGGAGCCAGCCGCTGTATGTGAATAGCACTCTTCAGTTAAGCATTGTGGGGTTTAGCTTATAACACTTTTTTTGAGCCTATGAATTGCTATGAGCCTACTGACTGCAAAACACTGTTGCCATTCTGGGTTCTGAAGCCATAAAGAAGACTTATTCCAGGCTATCTGCAAGAGACTTCGCTATTCTTTTTTGTTTCGGGGTTTTTTTTCAAGTTAATGTAAAGCAAAAATTTGAGGCTCCAAGATCTTTTACATCACACCTTGAAATACTGTCTCCTACCAATGCTGCAAAGAATCAAGGAACGAGCAAAACAAATGGGAGACAAAGTTTTGAAAATTAATCCTGAAGAAAATTCCAGTATTCTTGATGACTGAGTTAATTAATAAGGGAAGAAAAAAAGATGACAAGATGGAAAAAGCTATGTCAGAGACTCTGTCATAGTACTTTGCTTAGCTAAGCAAAACTGCTTTTCAACGGAACAGTAAATGTTAGCATGTCTTTAAAAAAATAAAATTCTGAAGCACGAGAATGTTCTCAGTAATTAGAAGTACAGATGCCATTTATTTCAGTCTTCAAATACCCTTTTGAAATAATAATTTTATCAGGTAACTGAAAGCATTAGCACCCTGCTAGAGCACAAGAGTGTTGTTGCCACACAGGTTCCACCATGGCTATTCCATGGCTTCATTGAACGGAACTTGAGCTTGTAACTTCTAGTATAGAATGCTGAAGTGTTCAGAACTAAATATATTTATCTTTCATTTAAATTCTGTGTATTCTTTTTCCTAAAAAGAAGTACTTCAGTCTTTTCACTCTGCATCTCAATACTTATTGTGGAAAAGTGTCCATCTTTATTCTCCTCTTCTGTTCCTATTTAGCCACCAGTGACATCCTTAAAATCTACTCTCTGCTGCCTAGACCATAAGTCCCTGCATATACAAGGTGTTAAAGCTGAATCCTTCAGCTTCAGTCCAGAAGGAGGCAGGATTAATTAGTTACCTGAAACTCTTGTTCAAGTTAAAATTTCTGAAAGTTTCAAACTCTGCCTGGAGAAAAGCCTTCTTATTTCAAGAGCATGATCCTTTAGCTACATATCATGTCCAGAAAAAATCCCAGCAAAACAACAACAACCTCACAGATTACACAGCAGTACAGACCTGGACATACACATTATGGGAGTGGTCACCAGACAATGAAGCATATTTCTCTCTCTCTTCCAATAAGTAAAACTCATTTGCATATGAAATAGTAGCTCCAAAATAAAATCAGAAAGTCGGATTTGTACCACAGTAGATAACAGGCCAAGGTGAAGACAGTCAAATATAAAGTACTCAGGATGAAAAAATTAACTCTTTATCTTATTCAAGACAGTCTTGTAATGGAGATGTTTTTCATGTTTATATCACTTCTCTGAGTCCACATAAGGATTTAAGTTTCATACAACACTGGTGGGTAACCTGCCAAGCTACTACGTAATTCCCTCTTTCTTCAGATTTTTGTTTGTTTTTTAATTTACTCAGATACATAAAACTGTTCAACTAATCTAGAGTTAACTGAAGACTAGGCATGAATTATTGCAGTAACTAAATATGTTTGATGATCTGACTCATAGATTACAAGCTCAAAAACCTTCCAAATAAACCCAAGAAAACAGAGAAGAGAGACACCCTAGGTACCTGCCTAAGGTGTATTCATCGTGCCATGTGAAGACCTTTGGACGTTTTATTTCTATAGTGCTCAGGGAAATTCACCTTCACTCCAAATTCTGCAGCTGGGCTAATGAACTTGGACACATCAACTATTTCTTGGCCCTGTTTTTAACAGCACTATAGTTAAAAGTATTTTCAGTCTAAGGGAATCTTCAGTAAATGCACTAGTAGAAGACTCATTCTTTATCCCTTACAAATATGTAATAGCAGGGCATGATAACATTCTTTCTTGCTTCTGTTCAGAAAGGAGGCATTCACACTGGAAGGATATGTGATACAGTTTGATAGATAAGTGCATCACTCTGTTTCTTTTTTCTTTGTTGAAAAAGACTCAAAGGGGTGGACAGCCAACCCCTCTAATAATAACACTGTAGTTGAGGGGCTCCTTGCAAAGCAGGTGGAGTCACAATTTCATTGCACTGCATGAGTTCAGTGTTCAGAGGGAAAAATATTAAACCAATTCTGCTTTTGAAAATCCAACCTATTTAGTACATGTCAGATAAGTATTTTTAAATGTATTCTGCCTGTTTTGCACTAAGGAAAGACATTTTAAAACAGCAAAAAGTCAACCTGCTTTTCAAAGTATTATTCAAAAATGCAGCAGAAGACAAAAACAAAACATAAATTTAAAATTTGTAAAGTACAAGCCACACTACAATCTATATAGTGTAAAAAGAACATTTGCACGTTTCTTCAGTGAAAGAGAGGTTTACTTCAGTGAAAGAGAGGTTTACTACGAAATGAAAGGAAATATACTACATAATATTGAAATTAACTTTTCCCTCTAATGGTGGATCTCATAGAAATGTACCAGCTGCTGAGGCTGGCAGACCTAAAATTTCACGCCTGCAATTCAGAAACAATTTCTGGGGGGGAATAATTGAGAGAATGACAGTTTGTCTATAAATATGTCACTGTGTGTTTACTTCACCGTGTGTCAAGTGGATTAGTTCCTTATTCAGGGAGAAGAAGCTGAATCAGCCATTGCAGATTGCCTGCTGCCTCTTCTGCCTCTGCAGCCTGGGAAGGACCCCTCCTGATACCAAGGAAAGCAGGGAGTAAAAATCCAAATACTGTGTCCTTGACTTGGCTATGGAAAAAACAGATTAGTAATAAATTAAAGGGGCTTCTATGGAGGCAGCTGTTAGCTGTATGCCTCAAGTTACCCATTTCCTCCACAATAGTTTGTGTAGGTGTCAGAGGAATCTCAGTAGTTCACCAATTAATGGAAAACTCTTTGAGTTAAATGTTTAGTGGAATGATGGCTGGATGTTTTTTTTAATTCTGCTTTTCCCTCTGCAAACAGCTGATGCCTGCATTAAGCTAAGATCAAATGAAAAATGTATTCAGCATTTCAGAGATACCCAGAAGCAAAATAGCAGTATCAGGAACTAAGCTTTCTTATGCTTCCTTTGTATATGTCAACTTATATTATCCTGGGTGATGTATCATCCTTCCCAGTGTACTTAATATTATAATGAATGAGGACCATTATTATGGAAAGTCACAAGACTCTTTCTTTCATATGCAAAATAAATTGCATGCAACCACACCTCTGATGTGAACTTTTGAACACAGAAGCTGTGAAATTTGCTTTTTATACAGTCATGAGGGTTTTGATATGGCCTACTACCGTTTTTTTTCCCGACAGATGAAAAATATCCCTGTTCGTGGTCAGAAATTACCACACTAACCTGTGAAAACCGAATCACAGAAGGTATATATGACCCCTTTCTAAAATGTTTGTTCTAATTCCTTTCAGTATGAAGGTGCAGCCTAGAAGTGGCAAACTCAATAGAAATATTCCCTAATATTCTAGGAGGGATAAATCTTACCGAGACAAAAATTTGTCTCTCTCTTACTGTTTCTTTGTCTTTCACTCTCTCTAAGGTAAAAATACTTTTATTTCTCTAGAGGTGACTTATATTCGGCCTCTTTTATATTGGTATCTTCATGTTATTATGTTTTTTTTCCTTTTTTGCTGCTTTTTGTTTTGCCTTTTTAATAGATTTATTTAATTTATATATATTTAATACAGCCAGAATGGAAAAAACAAACAAACACCCAAATAAAGGGGCATAATTAAGTGGTGAGCACATCATGCAGACTCTAGGGAGTGCTACCAGCTCCAAGAGGCTAATTTTTCTTCCCTAGAAGCCAGTTAGTGTTATTAGAGATTTCTGTGACAACAGAGTAGCATTTTGTTTTTTCATTATGATTTTAGTTTTGAGGTTTTGTTTGGGTATTTCTATGGGGTTCTGTTTTGTTCATTTGTTTCATGACTGTTAAAGTCTAAATAAACTACTCAGATTATATTCAGAGAAAGAGAAGTTTCATTCTTTATCCCAGATAAAGACCTATGTACAGCAGTCAGGATGAGCTCAGCTTCCTCTCAGCTAATTTGTGACAGCCTTTTTAGGAAAATGTTTCACCCTAGTATAAACTATAAATATTTTAAAGGAAAATTAAAACCAATTATGAAATCTGTTTCATCAATCAAGGCAGATTAAGGTTAATTTGCCAGGATATGGCAACAAAATATTTTTGACAAGTAGATTAAAATGATCAACTTTCCAGGAAAGAAAGGACAGGGAAAAAGATGGAAGGGGAGGGGAGGGGAGGGAGGGAAGGAGAAGGGAGGGGAGAGGGAGAGGCGAGGCAAGGAGAAAAACGAAAGGAGATGTATTCCAGAAGGACCTATAAATGATTTCTATCAGATCACTCACAAAAAGAGCCACCCTTTATAGAAATCTCAACCACTTAGCAAGCAGCTGAAGGCTTTAGTTCACAGTAAAGCCTTTAGTTTACAAGCCCTTAACTTACTACCTCCTACCTAGAAATTCAGCAGAGTCTGGAATGTCAGACCTGAGTATAAATGAATCTGTTTTTTACAGCTATGACAAGATTTGGCTCTTCTGGATGTAAAGTTCCCCTGCTATGGGACAAGGAAGAAGACAGCTCAGAAGAAATACAGTACACCATGTTTAAGACTGAATTGAAATAAATACCAAACCCAAGCAAAGTATGTTGTATTGGTGATAATTTTAACAGTTTAAAAATTTGTACTTGAAGAAGAGGACCCTTGATGGTTGTCTTAATATTTCCAGTATATGTGGTGTCCCATAATAAGCCTAATGGTTTGCCGTGTAATTGCATCGTTAGTAAAACAGTGTTCATGTTCAGTTACAACTTTCAATTGGCTTAGAGAAAGGATTTCAAATTTGCATTTAAATGAAATTGAGCAAAGAGTGATAAAAGCTTCAATTAAAAGGCCACCTGTTTTTGTTAATTCATTTTTAATAGGAACAGTAAATATTTTCAGCTGATGCACTTTCTGCTGCAAGAGTGGTACATACTTCTCTTCTTTATCTCCAGTGTCAGACACCCCTCATTAGAGGAGTCTGTCATTTTCTCTGACTGAAGGAACCTGTCTCAAGCTTTATGAATCTGTTGGTACAAGACAAATAGCGAAGTAAACCAAACAGCTATTTAGAAAGTGCAAGCAAAAAAACCTGACATATGATCAAAGTAAAGTCTGCAAATTAATTATTTCTAAAAATCAATTAGTTCAAGGGCTGAGGGGAAATTATTTCCTAAAAAAAATTAATCAGATAAAACCAACACATTCTTTCTTCATTCACACTCTTCTTGGAGCTTACCGATCTCACTTGGGCACACTGGTATGAAACAAAAGTAATCTTCCATGTCACGATTATGTAACACAATTAAAACTTAAGGACTACAAATATGTAAAATACAAATCATGGCAAGCAGTATTCTTGGAGTATAAACCCAGCTGGCGTTCACAGAGTATGAACTTCAGCTGGCACCTGCAAACATTACATCTCCCTATAAAATGTCCTCCTTTGATGCCAAATTGTTCATTTTTTAGTCTTGTCTTATAGGTTTACAGCTCTAGTTTCATCCTGTTGCCTTTAGAAACATAGCAGCTCATCTTGTTTTTCTAATACTTTTGAAATAATTTGTTACCATAATTGCTATTCTGTTTTCCATTTACTGTAACCATAACTACTAATTTGTTAACAACAGCTACACATCTGTTACAATCAGAGCTTAAAAATCTAAGTAATTTCCTAAAGAACAATTTTCAGTGGACAACCTTCTCTTTGGGGATGCAATGAAAGCGTTTAAATAAAGAATTGAAGCATTTAATTATTGTGTGCTTGCTTCCTCCTAGCAGGACATCATAGTAGTGAGTAAATGGATTAAGTTTCTTGTAACACAAGCTGGGAGACATCACCGTTGTTTTTCATTCTCAAATGCCTATTTAAGGGAAACACAGGGGTCCAACCCTACCTTTAAAAACTTTATCTTTGACTTAAATTACAATTGTTTTTTTATTGCTACGTGGTTTTCCACAACAAACTTATGTTTTTCATTTCTGTTTGAATGAAGAAAGGAAGTAACAGAAATGTAAATTGAAGATAATCACATGAAATTGTAGTTTAGGGGATTTACCTTGCATTTGTTACAAGTTAAACATTTAAAAAAAGGAAATAAATACTGCAAAACTCTATCTCCTTGCCTCTTCCCCTCTCTTGTGTCCCTTTCTCTATATGTATTTTGGACTGACATACTCTTATAATTCGCTTATTTTTATATTTGCTGGATGAAGGAATATATCAGGAGTTTTAAATAAATGATTTTTATTTGGCTCAGATTCTACTTCTTAACTGGTAGTTTCTGCAGTTGTTTTCTTTTAATGCAAAGCTGAACTAAAAATATCTCTTGAAGTTAAGTTCAGCATAAGTACGTGTTGCAAAAGGTTTGGACCTAATGTTCTGCCATTAAATAAATATTTTAATATTTTCTTTAAAGTTAGATGGTGTATTGGTTTTACATGGCAAGGCTTTGGTAGTGGGTGGTGCTACAGGGGTGGCTTCTGTGAGAATAATGTCCCATGTCCCTCATAGTCAATGCTTGAGCCAGGAGAAAAAATCCACACAACTTCAGTCAAAGAGGGAAGTGAGATAATGTGAGAGAAACAGCCCTGCAGACACCAAGGTCAGTGATGATGGAGGAGGAGGAGGTGTTCCATGCACCAGAGCAGAGATTCCCCTGCAGCCTGTGGTGCAGACCATGGTGAGGCAGCTGCGTCCCTGCAGCCCACTGAGGTCCACAATGGAGCAGAGTTTCACCTGCAATCCATGCAAGACCCCACACTAGAGCAGGTGGATGCCTGAAGGAGGCTGCAACACTCTGGGAAGCCTGCGGTGGAGCAGGGGCATGGCATGACCTGTGGCCCCACAGAGGACCCATGCTAGAGTAGCTCATGACGAACTGTGGGAAGGACTCATGTTGGAGAAGCATGTGGAGAACTGTATCCTATGGGAGGGAGCACACACTGGAGCAGGGGAAGAATGAGGATTCCTTCCACTGAGGATGATGTAGCTGAGTGAACTTCTGATGAACTGACCACAACCCCCATTCCACATCCCTCTGTGACACTGTGGGTAACAAGGCAGAGAATTCAGGAGTAAATTCATCTGAAGTTCTGGAGTTGAGCCCAGGAAGAAAGGAGGGAGAAGGGTATGGTGTTTTTAAGCTTTGGTTTTATTCCTCATTAACCTACTCTGATTTGTTTGATAATAAATTAAATTAATTTTCCAAAATTCATGTCTTTTTTTGCTTGTGGTGGTAACTGGTGAGGGATCTCTCCCTTCCCTTAACCCACAAGCCTTTTGTTATGTTTTCTGTCCCCTGTTCAGCTGCAGAGAAGAGTAATGGGCAGCTTCGGTGGGCATCTGGTGTTCAGCCAGGGTCAACCTACCTCAGAAGTCTAAAGAAACTGGAACAAAACATAAATAACTGATTTCAGTTCAGCTCAAAGGGTCAGAAGACTATAGCTAGCTACTATGCCTATGGAGAATAATCTGTGTAGTGCTCTCCAATGCATTTCAGGGGACTCAGCGCTCACTCTTTCATTCCCCTGGTAAAGTTGTGTATGAGTAATTATTGCTGAAGGTGTTACAGATTAAACCAAAGTGGGGAAAAGGGGCTGCATGAAAATCAAGGCAAAGTACTGGGAAATAGAAGCTTTTCACTCAATGGCCATCTGCAGCCACACAATCTGAAAATCTAAAATGTTGACCAGATCACTCTAAAGGTCACAGCATGATCTGACTTAGTGACTGAAATGTCAAGTGCAGAAGAATATATAATCATCTAATTCCTACAGAGTTAAACATCTATCTATATATTCCAAATTTAGAAGTTCATTTTACCTTTACTGCCAAAGGGTGAAACTTTTTGTTAACTGAAGAACTAGATTCTGAATTAGTCAGGTTAGAAGGGACCACAAAGGGTCATCTGGTCCAACCTCCCAGCTTAAGCAGGGCCATCCTAGAGCACATGGCACAGGACTGTGCCATGCAGTTCTCGAATATCTCCTGTTAGGGAGACTTCACAAACCCTCCGAGAAATCTATTCCACTGTACTGTCACTCACACAGTAAAGTTCTTCCTCATCTTCTGGTGGAATTTCCTTTGCATCAGTTTCTGCCTGTTGCTTCTCCTTCTAATGGTTTGCACCAGTGAGAAGAGCCTGGCTCCATCTTCTTGGCACATCACTTTAGATACTTATACACATTAATGAGGTTCCCTATCACTTATCTCTTATCCAGGCTGAGCAGGTCCAACTGCCTCAGCCTTTCCTCATAAGAGGTATACTCCAGTCCCCTAATCATCTTTGTTGCCCTCTGTTGGTCCTGCTCCAGGAGCTCCAAGGCTCATGTACTGAGGAGCCCAGAACCCGACACAGCACTGCAGATGCTGCCTCAGCAGGGCTAAGTAAAGGGACAGGATCACCTCCCTTGACCTTCTGGCAATGTTTTTCCTAATGCATTCCTAGATTCTGTTGGCTTTCTTGGCCACAAGTTGGTCACTTTCTTGGTGCCCCAGTATGTTCCGCCAACTCCACATATTTTGTGTACCCAAACATAGTGTTCCAAATTCCAGTTTCCATAATACCGAAGTTAGTACTGTGATAACAAACTGACATCAGATTTCTTTTAATCTAATTAGAGCAGACAATGTTCTCCAAATATAGCTTTTAATATACTACTTCTATTTCAAATCTGTGTACATTAGGATCATTGTAATAAGATTGTTCAGACTGAGATGGAAAAACTTTCTAACAAGTCATGGATCTCATTCTCAGTACTGGCTGGTGTGTCCAGGCACAGGCCCAGGGCCCATAGTACTCCACTGTATCTCTTTCATGCTACCAAAAGGATGCCAGGGACATTTGTGGTCAAGGTCAGCTAGCACCCTCTCAGGCATTTAGCTGGTTCAGTCCAGAAGCTCTTTCCAAACAGTCAGTTTGGATCTGATCATTTCAAAGAGTGTTTAGCAGCCACACAGAGACAGACCACTCTGGCTGACCTCACAGACAAAAAATAAGTCAATAAGCAGCTAGGTTTTCTTTAATCTTTTACCACCTACCTAAAGGGAAAAAAAAAAAATCTCTCCTATAAAAGCATAATTAGGAAAGAATAGTAAGGAAATGGAAAACTTCTTTTGGAAACCTGAGCACAACAAAGTTACATTAAAGAAACAACAATTCTATTTTCATTCTCATAATTATGTATTTATTTATTTATTTTTAAAATTGCTTATAGAAGTGGTCTTTTGGATTCTGATCTTTCAATAGAAACATACAAGTTTTGCTGACAAGCCTTTGTTTCCCCCAAAGAATGCTTTATAAACCTGTTCTGAGACACAGCTCTATTGTCCCAAATTATAAATAACTAATTTTTTACTATGGCAAAAGGAGTAGTATTTTGAGGGGAAGAAGAAATTTATGGCTATTAAATTAAATTTTTAGATATTCAGATAACTGCATAATATTCATAGTGAGGATCCAGAACCATTTGTCAAATAAAAATAGATGATGATGATGAACAGAATTCACATCCTTCTATTGTGACATTTATTGTCCACTAGAGGAAAATACTTAAACATCTCATGTTGCCTATTCGGAAAAGTAAATCTAAAGGATAGCCTACAACTGAAAGTTTAAAACTCTGGAAACTTCTCTTTGAAGGAAGACTAAAGTAACTCTGGAGACTTATTCTTTAGTTTATTTGTTTGGTGGGGTTTTTTGTTTCCATTTTGTGGGTTTTGGTGTTTCCTTTTTTTGGCGGGGGGGGAGGGTGTTTGCTCATTTATTGCAGTTTTTATTTCTTTGTTTTGTTGGTTGATTACTGAGTAGCCTTGTCAGTGAATTTGAGGTTGGGCTGAGAGCACTTTTGGCACTAATGTCCCCTAGTATTAAAGCCTCACCTGAATAGTACAATGTGGTAGGAATTTATCCTGGTAGGTTGATGGCATCTGGAGAACAGTTAGTGGGAAGCAGTGACTTGACAGATAAATCTACCATCACATGGCTACCATTACATAGCTGCCACCTACCCAATCACATGGACAGGATAAAGACAAATGTTGTAGGCATGTCACTGTCTTTGGGTTGAGTTGTTGTATTCCTTTCAGCTTGTCTGTCCTGCTCTAAATGAGTATAGAAGCCATAAACCATTTGTCATAGTTAAACCACCCTTTGGACTTTTGTCCATCTCAGGAGCAATACAAGCTAGAATTGCAAATTCAACCTAACCTTTCTCTGCTTCTGGGGTCTTTTTGATTTATCCTTGTCATGCAGGAGGTTTAAAATATGTGAAGGGTTGATTTAAGATACTTTTATGAGTAGTGGAGGGTAGGGGGTAGGACAGGAATTTTAATACCCTATCAGGTAGAGGTTAATAATATCATCTTGTGCTTACTCTCCTCCCTTGGAAACCTTATTTTGCCCTGCCGTGGTGTTCCCATTTCAGCTCAGTTCATTGCAGAGGTACTATTGAAACTCTTCAAACTGATCCAAAACATGGGTGACCCCATACCCTTCTTTGTTCATGTAGTGGGAATAACACACCCCAGAAGAGTTATAGTTCAGCCTGGTACTGAATTAATCAGAAAACTTTGCAAAGAAATCTCTTGCTCAGCTTTAATTAGGATTAACCAGTCAGAGGTCATGGTCTTTTCTGGTTAATACTACTTGTACCACCTGAAATATAAATGGATTATAGGATTAAGTCTAGTTTCTGAATATGTTAAAAAACATATAAAACCTGTTCATGATTTTATAGTTTAAAAAAATATTAAAGAAAGGCTCCACACACATTTTTTTTAATTGAACTTAGCTCCACTTTTCTTTAAAAACAGTCCTCATACCTCTGATGCGTATATGCAGATTACCTCATACATCCAGTTTGAGTTTGATCAAGTAATATCAGTGTCACTTCCTCATTGTGTTGCTTTCTCAAAAAAAAAAAAAAAAAAAAAACTAACATTTTTCCTTCAATACTGGGGAAAATAGATAACACAAGTTCTTAAAGGTCTGATATATCAGAAGCCATTGTGATAATAGTAAAGAAAAATGGGTGTCAGTTAAACAAGCAGTTTAACATTCATAGGGCATTGCAAGACAGAGTACACTTTTACAAAAAGACACTGAACTTTAAAGTGACAGGATGGAAATAAAGGGAGAAGAAGTAAATTGCAAGCATAAAGCCATATGCAATAAAATTACTTAACATCCAAGCAAAGACAAAGGAAGGGAAGGTGCACGTGAGACACCTCTATATATGTATATATGTATGTGTTTGCATATATATATATACACTGCATATATATGAAAAAAATAGGTGATTGTCATATTTTATGTTGTCATAGTTACATCACAGTTGCAAGCATTTTTCGAGCATGTCCAGAAAATATCAGGGTTTCAAGTTCAAAGTGTCTTATAGATGGAGTAGGGCTTACTCATTACTTATAAGTCACCAAGTTTACACAACAGAAGTTAATTCATTGATTAAAAGCACCACTGGAAATAAGTTTTGCTCCTGAGATCAAAGAAAGAACAAAGATTTTGATGGAGAACTTCTCTGTAGTGAGCATCATTTAATGTATTACAAACAGTCCATGGATTCAGCTCTCAGTATGGCATGAGTAGGTACCAGAGATTTTCTGTATTGAACTATCTACTTTTTTGTACTTCTACATCATATCCCCATCTCCTCACCATTATGAGAGATCCCTTATGAAGTGGAGATGTCTCACTTTAAGCAGTCCTGACACTAGAAGAGCTGGTCTTTGCCAAAAATGAAGGTCAGTTGAAACTAACAAAATATCTACTCTGCTGCAGCATTGCTCATATTTGTTCCATGTAAAATTATTTTAATGATTTCTGAACGTCATCAAATACTTTATTATTAACACATACACACATATTTAATGTATTTTTCATGCAAAATTTAATGTTAGAGAAATCTTTCTTCCCCTGCTCCCAAAATGATTATCTGGATAAAGAGGGTGGTTAAGCTTTCTCTGCATAAGGTTCAATATAAAATTACTTGATACTCAACATTTATATCAGTTTAGGACTGCATCCAGTATAGAACTAAGTCCAAAATAAAAGGAGAGGTGGATGGAAATTGTGTGATCCTGGATATATTACCTGCTGTGGAAGTGCCTGCTGTGTTGGACAGTGTCAATGGGATGGCAAAAAGCCCTTTTAATCTCCCCAGTAAATCTTCAATTTATCACAGTTGTTGCGGTTGTCATTAATTTAACATTTTACTTGGGGTTGTCTAAAGCTTTGAATGAACTTGTGTGTGGGAGAAAGTCAAGGGAATTCCTGAAAAAAAAAGTATGTATGTATTTATTTTCTTCAGAGCCATCAATATCTGTCTATAATGGCTGGAATGATCTAGAAATTGTATTTTTCACTGGAAATTCACAATGAAATTTAAATGCAAAATTCTGATGGTAATTATTAAGATATCATGCTGAATTTAATTGAAACTATATGAGTTGTCTTTGTGTTTACTTTTGATACTTGATACAATACTCCTACCTACTGAAGTTCATTTTCTTTCTTACCTTTATGTTTTACAGTGACATAACTTATTTTCTATTAAAGCTTTTCTAGCTGTTGATTATTTTGTGTTCTTGGTTTGTGATGAAGTAAAACTTATTTTGATCTACATAAATTTTATTTAAGCTAAAATGCAATTTTTCCTTGCTCACGCTCATTTACTTCAATACTTTCCATTAGGTTTAATTTTAAAATACAATTTTAATATAAATAAAATACAGAAAAATAGTATTTGGAAAGTGTATATATGAGAAACTAAAAGATTAGAGAACCACATAGCCTCTCTGAAATAAATAGGTCTAGGCTTCATCAGTGTTCCTTGTATGTCACAGAAAATACAGGGAAAATGGTTTTCTTTTCAGGGTCGAAAAAAAACGTTTTAGCACATTACATACATTTTTGCTCACCTACTTACTACTGTTGTTCTTACATGCATCATTATACTATTTTGTACTTCCTCTTACTGTTTTAAAAGGTATTTTTCAGTTTTACTGTATTGCAACATTTTTTAAAAATCAGTTCATGTATATAGGAAATTAATTTGAAACTTGGTCTTAATAGATCCATTAGTAAGAAGATACTTGCCAAAATTATTCACAAGTTAGTGTTCTTTTAAATCTGATAAACTTGGCAATGGAGAGATTTTCACCCTACTTAAAAAAACCTTCAGAATACAATCTCTAAGTGTACAAAACCAACTTCACATAGAATGGGTAGAATAGTTTCAATCTGTGGGATGATGATCACTTTGTAAATGGGCCTTAATGTTTCAGCACTGATAAAGTGAAGTACTTTTCATAGGTCTGAAATTGTTTTAGTGGATGAACATAAAGTAATTGAAAACTTTTGTTACACAGATTTTAAAGCCCCCAAAATTTTTTCTGTTGTGTACTTTACTGCATTATGCAATATATGAGGCAAGCAATTAACTTCAAGCAAATACTCATTTTCATTTTCCATTAACTGTGTAGTCAAAGGGATGTTCTTCAAAATTAAACTTAGGGGTACTGGTTGCAAATGATGATATGTTGTCAAAGTTCAAACCAGTTGATTGTACTATAATTTTTCTTTCTTCAGATACTCTCAGTTCAGTTTCATCGGTGTCCTGAAGGTAATCTGGCAAACTGGATTACCCTCCTTTCAAGTGTGCATCACAGAGCAATGATCACAAACTTTACTGTATTTCTGCCAGATAAAGGGAAAAATATAGAGTTTTCAGCAAACTAACTGTTTGATGTTGTTTTTCAAACTAGAAAAAGTTGATGTATTGTTTCCAATATATGATTTTTTTGTTTTATTAAGATTCGTTCTGTGGATTAATCTTGGAAAATGACAGCATTTGACAATTTTGTCATGAAGTAAACTATATGAAAGGTTATAGATAGATTCTGTTTCTTCCACTCATTTTTTTTATTTCTAAATATTACTAACAAAAGCAAATGGTCAAAAAATGTTGTTCTTAGAAGGTGTGGTAGAATTATTTTTATATGACACTTGATTAAGCCATGTCCTTTCCACATCACCTACATTACCTGGCACAGTATTCATCAAGCTTTGCAATAAAATATATGAACAACACAAATGAAAAGAATTTTCTATTTCTGATAGCTCTTAACACACTTTTTTTTATTATTGTATTTTTATAGGGGGGGTTATATATTAATTTTGGTTGTTTGTTTTTTTTCTTGGAGGGCACTTCATTATATGTATAAAATAATCTGATATGTTGTATTGTAAAAAAAAAACAAGTCAGGGAGCCATAAAGCCATACCTATGTTTTCATTCCAAATATGTGATTTTGACACACTAAAAATGATGGTGATGGGGTCTTTTGCTTACTGTTTAAGTAGTATAAAATATTTTTAAAGACTCAGTGTTTATATTAAATGCAAGGTATGTATGCCCATACTCAGTGCAAACCTGCTGCAGAAACAGGTTGTTGAAATCAGAGCACCTCAGATATTTCATCAGGCAATGTAACAAAGGTTCTGCTTCTGAGACTAACAGCAGAAAATTGAGGGATTTAGGCTTTGTTCCTGCCACCTCAGACTCCTAAATCTGATGAAGATCTGACCTGAGAATGACAGACAGATAGCTTTAGCAAAAATTCATGATGTACCTTGATTTTAAACCTTTAGGTCCAACTTTAAATTCTTTAAACCATGTGCCCTCTCTAGATCTTTCGAGACTCTGCTTATAATAGCAGAATTGTTATATGAAAATTTGAACTTTAACAGCATATATAAAGTTTTTATTCTTGCTATGATTATCCTTACAACTCTGATCACTGTTGGTTTTAAGTATTTCTTTTTTCAAGAGGCTTTCCCATATAATTACTTCTAAGAGGGTGAATAAACTAGGCAAAAAAAAAAAAAAAAATTCTTTTTTTCTGAGGTCCTTTACAGTGGAGTGACAAAAACTGGCATTAATTCAGGATCATAAACAGCTGCTGTCTGTGTAGGGAAGAGATGAGAAGTAGAATGCCATAATAATATCAGGAGCCAAAAACATTTCTCAGTGATACGAGGTACTGCCTAGGATATAGTTCCCTTCCTTATACAGTGGGCATTGCCTTTCCCCTATTCCCATGTGAACAAACAGAACACACTTTGGACTGACTTGTGAGTACTCAATCAAATATAAAGTAAAGAAAGATTTCATCGGAAAAGGAAATGTCACTGTAGTGGTTTTTCAGCTTAGGATTTGCAGAACATTCTCATCTCTTCTATATGTCTAGATGAATCAATACACTATTGGAGGCACTGGCTATCTTACACATATGAAACCATAATTTTTTATGTCAATATGAGGACAAGAAAGACCAAAATAATAGTGATCTGTTCCACAGCAACTAAACATCAATTGGAAAAGTGATAGAAATGAGATTGGAACAATCACATTGGCTGTGATTTATTTTTTTTTTTTTAATAATCAATATCCTGTCCTACATTTTATACTTTTAAAATGTATTCATTATTAACTATGATGATTTTTTCTTATTTTGCAAAAAGCAATAAGCACAAGATCTAGGCTCCAGCTTGGTCCCTTTTAGCTCCACCATAAAAGAATTAAAGATATGAAGCCCACAAAAGGTTTTTTTTACCCAGGCATGAATTTCATGCTATGCAACTAAATGTACGAAATGCTAAGAACAGAAGATCATCTTCCACTCTGAATTACCAACAGCAATATTTAGAACTACAGACATCTTCTGCAAATATAAGCATTTATATCACAATTTATTTTAAGTACTTTTTAGGGTTTTTTTTGTGTATGTTTCCTCTTTTCTTAAACTCAGAAATTTATGAAGAATTTTGCCTAAAGGAAAGGACTTATATCAGTAAATCAGTACAGTATAAAATTTTCACTTTTTCCTTTATTTTGTAATGCAGTTGTTTTATTGAGTTACACATCTAAGATGTCCTCTATTATCTAATAAGGTAACATAAAAAATTTGTTATAATTTATTAAATTTATATATTAATAATTTATTACGGCTAACGGTATGCCATTGTGGCCAAGAAGGCCAATGGTATCCCGGGCTGTAATAGGAAGACTATTGCCAGAAGTTCAAGGGAGGTGATCCCGTCCCTCTACTCAGCCCTATTGAGGCCACATCTGGAGTGCTGTGTTCTGCTCTGGGCTCCCCAGTATAAGAGAGGCATGGAGATCGTGGAGTGATGAGGGAACTGGAGCATCTTTCTTATGAGGAAAGCCTGAGGGAGTTGGGCCTGTTCAGCCTGGATAAGAGACAACTGAGAGGGGATCTTAAAAATGTCTATGAGTATCTGAAGGGAGGATGCCAAGAGATGGCTCCAGGCTCTTCTCAGTGGTGCCAAGCAATAGAACAAGAGGCAATGAGCAGAAACTGGTGCACAGGAAGTTCCACCAGAACATGAGGAAGAACTTTACTGTGCAAGTGACCACACACTGGAACAGATTGCCCTGAGAGGGTGTGGCATCTCCCTCACTGGAGATATTTAAGAACTGCCTTGATGCAATCCTGTGTAATGTGCTCTAGGATGAGCAGAGAGATTGGACCAGATGACCTACTGTGGTCCCTTCCAACCTGACCCATTCTGTGATACTGTAAATAACAATTGCCTGGAGCCCAGTCTGATCTCCCTAAAATCTGTGAAAAATCACAGAACTCTAGGGCCCTTATTCTTAACACAAAATACACAGCCCTCCTGTGTATTTTGCCCTTCTCTTTCTTGGGAAGTTTCCAACAAACCAAAACATTCAGAGCTTTGCAAAATTATCATATTTTTGATTTGCTCTTGAATACTTTTGGTCAAATTGACAGTGATGGAGTAGAAGCTTTGTTTTCAATAACATATTGAAATATGTCTTTAAATCTAATTAAGACAGCTTGTTGAAAACTACAGATAGTGAGTTTCATGCATTTCACATGAAAAAAATTAGAAATAAGGAGTAAAACAAAACTTTGAAACATGCTCATTCCTTTGTCATGAACAATCATCATAAAAATTTCAGAAGCTAAATTAAAAACAGATAAAGAAAAAGCCCCACCACTTAGCAAAAGAAAACAAACAAATAAACAAACAAACAAACTTAGAAGGAGAACAAAACCTCTGTCAAATAAATAATTATATGCACTGAGATCTTAGTTCTTAGGAAATACCAAGAAACCCTCATAGAGCACATTAGATAATGTAATGAAGTTGATAATGAGGAGAAAATAAATTATATATTTCAAATTGCAAAACTATGTTTCTTTCATTAAAAAAAAAATACAAGCAACAATTTAACAATTTTTAAGAATGTAAAAGTCAACATTTACAATACTGACCGATACTGTACTATTAAGGACATATGTTTTGAGGTTTCACAATCACTGGTGCTTTAAAGTTTCAGTATATAAAATAAAAACCCTATGATCTAATTTACTTTTCCACTTGTATTTAAACATAAATTTAGAAAGGAACTTAATCCATCTAAAAATAATAACAAGAGTATGAGTTAGATGGTGTCTGAAGCAAGAAGCAGCACCCTGTGTTCAGCTTTTGCAGTAATGCTGGTGTGGGGGAAAATCACGTATCTCAGAAAAGAAATCCCAGAAGTCAGCAGGTTGAGTGAGGTACAGCTTAGGAAGGGTGTGAAGACCTGTTGGAAATTGTGTGGACAGATGTTTATTGAAACAGTTTTCAGTGCTTGCTGAACACTCCACCTTGTATTTATAACTCTGAACCCTGCCTCAAAATGTGGAGGTTAACCTATTTGTTAGGGTAGGAAATTAAGTACATAGTGAAAGAGGAAGTTTTAATCCAAACTTTCTCCTCCATGAGTATTCCAAGTGTAGGAATATTACACCAGGAAATGAGAAGTTTGTTGTCACTGCTTTTTGAATGGATACTACCATAAGAGCAGGGTTTTGACAGCTATGTCTGATTGTTCTGAAGTTCCAGGATGGTGAACTTACTTGGGAATGTGTACTTTTAGGGTCTCAGACAAGGCTGGGCATAAAGTAGGATTCAAACTGACATGGAAAATGACTATGAAGAAAATTAACTTTTCCCAGCCAAAACCAGCACAATTATCCACACAAAAAAATTTCTGAGCATACAGAGAAACTTGTGGTGTCCAGGCAGTTTTCATACTGAAAGTGGAATACCTTGAGAATCATAGTTTCTTGATAATTGAGAAGTAGCTAATCATAAGTCATAAAATGCAGTGAAATTTTTTAAAGAAATGAATCCTTTGGGAAAGATTTCTCCTTTTTTGGACAGTTTTGCCCATAGTCCTACCTAGCCAGCCAGGTCAGTGAGCCGATAGTCACCAATATGGCTATAAAGGTTTTTAGAATCCCCTTATGTTGTCTCATCAAAGCATTTTAGAGATAAATCACTGACATATGTGTAACACTGAAGTATTTCTTCTATGCCCATAACTACAATTTTCCCTGGCTTGATTTCTTTTAAGTATGAGTCTTGTGTTTGCTGTGCCATGCTCTGCATTTCTCCTCTTTTTTTTTCCAAATTCATGACAATTCATCTGAGACTGCTTCTGTTTTCTTTTGATACACATTCTTCCT
Organism: Pyrocephalus nanus; assembly: GCA_038380795.1. Taxonomy (NCBI): domain Eukaryota; kingdom Metazoa; phylum Chordata; class Aves; order Passeriformes; family Tyrannidae; genus Pyrocephalus; species Pyrocephalus nanus. The sequence continues at coordinate 39,028,610 of CM076260.1, forward strand.
TTCCTTATTCTTTTCTTTGCCTTTTAATGCCTCTTTGCCTCTTTTCTTTTCTGTATTTATCATTCCTTCTCCTTCATCCAGACAAATCTTGTGACATTTGTATAACGGTTGACACTAAATGATATATAACACTGTCAAACTTCAGTTGAAATTCAGCACTGAATACTTCTGAGATGTGCTCTGCTCGTATTAGCTCAATGTTATTGATCAGCCAAAGCAAAGAACTGTGAAACAAAAGGAGATGATGGGATGACAGAATTGTGCAGACCTCCAGCAGAAAGATTCCTACAGACACAAGACATTCAACACCAGTGAACATACATCACCATAGCATATATTTCTCCAGTTGACTTTAGTAGGTATAGGCACATAATTACATGTCTGATTGAAAAGAAGTCTTAGCAAACAAACCAATAATTACATGGTTATTAGGATTATAGCACTACAGACATGTGCATGCAGAAAGAAGGTTTTGCAGTATTTCTCAGAATATTCTATTATATTTAATTTCAAAAAATATATTGATTATCTAAGGATAAGCATATATTATTAGAGTTTAAATATTTCTGGGAGTATCTTCCTTCATAAATTACCACTTCTGCTAACTTTATCGTATTCTTTAAAAAAATTTCAAATGAACCATATGCACTGCATTCCTATTAAAAAATGTGCAATATTTTTACATGAAAAAATAGATCCCCATACTGAGATTCTTCTGCTTCAGCTCATGTATGAATGTATTGAATTTATAACTGCTTTTTTCTGTCAAGCTTTTTCCCAATAATGTGTATTAAAATGATTATATAAAAATAAAATGTATTACACAGTATAGTAATGTTTTCAAAGATGACATTACATTAGTCTAACACAGGCCAATTTTCTCTGCTCCTCTAATAGCATGGATAATACCTTGCTTTGTGGGTGTTTTTGTTCTTGTTATTTCTGATTTTCTCCTTTTCCTGGAAGAAATGTGCAACATTTCCCAGCACACATAAATAAGGTCTGTTTTTAGACCGTACTGCAGGCACCATGTCTAGGTTTACTTCAACCACTAAATCTAATAAACATCTACTGGGATAGTAATTTTTAAGTTCAAGTTCAATATCAAACATGTCAGCAGTGCACTTAGCAAGAAGCAGGGCAGCAGTTTGAAGAAAATGCAGATCCAGTCACCAGTAATTCTTATCAAATTATAAACCCTTGTTAGAGTGCTGGGATTTCATCAGATAACATTACTAAAATAAAAGCAATCCTTCTGCAGGAGGTGATTGCTTTTCTTAGGCATAGGTAGATTAAACATCAATTCATTTACATACTCTTGACACATGCTTTGCCACTCACATCTTCATTATCCGCATTTGTGAAATGAATGCTACATTTTGCATGGTGTTATCAGGAAGTTTCATGCTGATCAGAAATGGACTGGCATTACTTTTTATTTTCTTATATCTACTGATTTCATTTTTAATTCAGGCTTTTTTTCTCTTTGTAAAAAATTGCCGATGACTTAAAAATAAATTATTTGTTATATTTAGAGGTGTGCAATACTGTGGCAAATTATGCATATGTATTTTAGTTCTACAGTATGATACTGAAGGTCTGTATACATTTAGCAAATAAATTAAAGATACTGAATCCATTTTTCAAACAACAGACATTATTTCTGGCCTATGATTACAAGGAGACATAGAGGATGTCCTATTTCAGGAAGCTAAATCCAAAATTTAAGGCATGAAAAATTTTCTGTGCTGATGAATTCTGAAGTTACCTTGTCCATTACACATCCATCAAATTCTGAGAAAGGTAAATAGTTTGATGCCTAAATCCAAAGTGACTTCTAGAGTAGTTTTCCACCCAGCTTGCACAAGATTCAGAGATTGTGTTCTGTTGGAGATAGTCATTCTCAAAATTCATCATGTCTGCAATGGAGAGAAGACTTTCTTACTGAAAGTGACAGTGTGCATGCCTCTCTGTATGAACTGTGTTACTGATAACACCGTCTTGTCACTGTGGACTTTGCTCCCTGGAGCTATCTGGTGTGTGTTCATTGGACGATCTACACTGATGTAATCTGTCCCAACCAGTCCCTCTTCTCCCCTGTTATGTAATTGTTACTACCCCTTCTCCTAATGTTTATTCATGCACCCTTCACCTATCTCATGTCCAAGTTTTGCATATCCCCCCTACCTTCTAGCACCTTCCCCAGCCTACCCTATAAAATTCCTCCATTGTGTTAATTAAGCAGATCAGCCTTGGGCACTGCTCGGGCAGGAGCTGCAGCTCTGTTCAAGAACCCCCACTGGTCTCGTGTCTTTATTCCCAGCTCGTGAAAGTGTTCAGCAGTCACAATATGGCCTGAGTCTTCCAACTAGAGAACATTTCAGATGAGGTGAGGCTGAGAGAGCTAGAACATTTGATCTTGGAGAAGACCAAGGATTAAACCCAGAAAATTCTATCCAAATACAAGAAATAACTTTTTACTTTGAAGATAGTCCGACATTGTCACAGGTTCCCTGGAGATCCTGTGGAGTCTCCAACCCTGGAGATTTTCAAAACCCAATGTGGCATTGTCCCAGGTTTCTAATTGAGAAAGACAGTTGGGCTGCAGGATTTCAGGATGTTCCTTCCTCCCTCAACCATTCCACAATTCCATAACACACACAGACACACGCACCAGGAAACCATATTTCCAATAGCCTATATCCAACTAGAATGTGGAAGATCTGTGTGCAAATACTCAATCTGACTTGCCTGGAGTTCTGGACTTGCATAATCTGTTCTGATACTTGCTCCTGCAGTATATATTAAAGCTGTGGTTACAACATGATCCAGATTGGATCTTTCAATTTCTTTCTTATTTATCCTTCCCCCTGAAGCTCTCCTGTGTGTTTCTGAGGCTATAATCTGCAGATATAGAGCAATGGAAAAATAAAGATTGTCAGTTACCTACTCAACTTAGTTGTAAAAATTAAAAGGAGAAAAATACTTGTAGACTTCAGAGGATAATCTTAAATTCTGTAATATCTTCTCAGAGATGCCTCTTAAATTGCTTATTTTTCCACTGATACTGTCAATATATAATAATACACCAAACATCTGCAATATTACTTAAAGACTTGAAAATATCCTATCTATAGTGGCTGTATCTACATCACCCCCACTTTAATATTTTCATGTTCATCTTGCAGAGGATTCAAGATATGGCTCAGTACTGAGGCTTTGAATTGCCCATGAAAAGTATTTGCTTTCACTAGTCCAGTACATTAATTCAATGTGATTTAGCTTGTGGCAATCAATTACTTAATAAAGGAAGTTTTGAGACATCTTGTCCTGTAATTGTGACAATTCAGCTTAGTCTCTTTTCTTCCAGGCTTGAAAGAGCTAAAGACTGTGACATAGGATATAATTTTCTTAGGTAACATGACCAATATCTTTGCCTTACTCTTCTTAATTTGTTCTTATTATCTCCACATCCCTAAGTAAACTAAACAATCTTTTCCTGGAAACAGAATTTGGGTACGCCTATGCTCTCCACTAAATGGACTGTTGCATGGAAAAAAGAATTATTAAAAAACACATGACGGGAGCTAAGAATGGTTGAGACTGTCTAGTTGCAACATCCCATGCTCAAGTGGGATAAAGCTAGTGCAGGTTGCTCAAGAACTTGTCCAGTTCGTTTTTAATATCTCCAAGGGCTCCACAATTTCTCCAAACTGTTCCAATGCTTGATTGTGTTAAAAATGTTGTTTTCCTTATCAAATAGATCTCAAAGGACAGTTATTTTTTATACCTTTGTACTTCCAGTTCTATTTCTGGTTACAGAAATGTATAGCTATGTCTTCCCTACATCTTGACTTTGAAATCAAATTTTGTCACAATCCAGCAATACTATTCTGCAAATTGTCCTAAACTAAATGGAGGACCAAGTTTTTTTCATGCTCAGAATCCTGAAACCAAATCCATCTTCTTACAAAATAAATGATATTTTAGCTGAGAAATCAAGCTTAATAAAGTGATTATGAAGTTCTGAGGTGTCTTTTGTGCTCCCTTAAAACTTGCAGGTAACTTTCAGATGTGGCCTCCTTCTGATATGAGCTTGATGTAAATCTATGTAACTTCTGATGAGTTCTTATCATTTTTTCATATATTTTTCTTGGTTCTCAGAAGTTTCTGAGGCTGAGCTGTGGGTAAACTGCACTGATTACAGCTTCAATAATCCGTCTTGGTCCATTCCTGTCAGCTTGATAAGTCAAAGTCGTTTCACTCCTTTGCCTCTCCTTTTCTTGAGGTTACAAGTCTGTTATTTTAAAGTCTTAAAAAAAAAAATAAAAAAAAGGAAGGAAGAAGAAAAAAAGAAGCTAATATTTTTTAGCCTGTGAAAGACAGATTTTTCACAGGGATTTGGCTTTTACCTTCCTTCATGCTTTCTTGAAACTAATTTTTCTATGACTGATGTTTCTGAATTGACTCTCTGCTAGTTCCTACAGTATGTTTCTCTTTGCTGTTCTGCTGAGGAGCAGAATTTAGACATTTTTAAAACTTCAAGGATAAGAATAATCTTGTAGAAGTTGTAGAAGTCTACATCAAGAGTAAGTAAACTGTATCCTAAATGTACTCCATTCATAATAACTTTGGTATTTTCAATATTAAAGCCATAACATTTTTGACATAACATCGGCATAAGAGTGAACAAGGTTATTCCTTAGATTTCTTCATCAGATTTCTGTTTTGGGAAGTTACGATGGGTTAATGTAAATTTTACATGAAAGTCTCAAAAAAATATTTTAAAGTGTTTAAATCAGATCTACATGTTCCTGTTGCACAGTAGAGAACTAAACCTTTCCTGAATTATTTTGGTGATAGAGGAAATTTTTCAAACTTTTTTTTCAAAGTATAATTTTTTTTCCTTTTTTTGTTCTGTTCAGGCACAGAAGAAGATGGAATTTCAGATCCCAAGTTAGCCCTAATGACTGAGACAATATGACCTTTGTGGTATCCCTAAATTTATACCGGGGAATTAAAAATATAATGGAGCCAATCTGCCGAAATAGAAATTTGAAATTCAAACAAGGGAACATCCAAGAATGACATTTTTATTAGAATATATTTATTTAACTATACAATATTTTCTTCCTGTTATGTAGCACTAGATACATAATGTAAAATAGGGGAAAATAATTTATTATTACGATTGTCTTTTATTTTATCAAACTTAGCTAGTAAGTAACTGCGTAGAAGTGCCATCCATGATGGATATGAGAATATCCATATTATGGAATATGAGAATAAGTATAAAAATAAATACAAAGTTCTGGAGTTGATCTGAATTGACATTTTGAGGGTGTGTTTGCTTTATTCGTTTATTTGGTTTTGTTTGTTTGTTGTTGTTGTTGGGTTTTTTTTACATTTAGTTTGTTTTCATTAAATTCACTTGCATACAAAGGTAACCCTCAGTAGTTCTGGACACTTTGAGAGATTCTGCAATGGACATCAAAAAGGAGATAACAAAAATCAAATGAGATAACCCAACTGCTGTGGAATAGACCAACAAATATTTTAAACATAAAAGTATCTAAATAGTTATGTCTTTACTAAGTACCATAAGACTGACTATGCAGTCAGAATTTTTCTAATGCCAGCAGATCTATAAAATTTCGAAAGAAATAGGCAACCCGTTTTCAAAGCTGAGGGAGTAAATTCTTTTATATTTTGACTGCATTTTTAACTACAGTTCTTTAAATAATATAATCAGGCAGTGATGCAAGGAAGGCTGTCCCACGTAATTTGAAACTTAGCAGTAAAACCATATTCTAATAATGTCTGTATTTATAAAGAATTAATTTTACTTGCTTTTAGATACTTAAAGATAAATTTCTAAGTCAAATATAAACATATTTATATAGAAAAAAACAAGCATCTTCAGAGTCATTGAACACAATATTGTAATATTGGAGAAGGTTTAATTTATAATTCAATCTTCTGGCAAAAATTTCTTTACTAGATATATCTTGCATCCAGTGGAGAGAGAGCAACTCAACTCTAGAGGATGACTAATCTTTAACAAACTAAAATTTCCCTTACTTACTGCACTTTTTATTTCATAAAATGTGAAGCAGCTGGGTTCTGCATTATTGAACTGTTTTTCAATGTAAGAAAAAACAATTGTATAACTTTCAGGTAATAGAAATATGGATGACTCAATGGATCAAAGAGAAGCATCAAAGATGGTTGATGGCAAATTTCAAAATAGTTTCTCACTCTATTGAAAACTCATTTTAGTGCAAAATCATTTTTATAGAATATTTCTTTCTGTTATTCACTAAACCCCAGTTATTATACTGCCTGATCAGTAGTCCATTCATTGTTTAATTTACAAGGAAATTCTTTAGGAAGTAAAATGCAGGAGAAGAAAGAGACCTAATAATGCCTTTTTTTTTTTTTTTAATCCTTTTAAGAGCACTTCAAACTAATAATTTCAGGTCTGTACACTTCTACAGCAGGTATCTGTACAATATGAGGGAGGAGGGAGAAAAACAGACATAAGAGACCTCTAGGAAAAAAAAAAAAGAAAAAAAAGAAGATAAAGAATTGTTGCTATCCCTAAATATTGAATCTTTCAGCCTTTTGATGATATCATGTCCTGTATAGAACTAAATCAGGGGCTCAGCTTTGATGTCTGTGAGGCTAGAAGATTCACTGAGTTTTGTGTGGTATAAGACTACAGGGATAAGCTCTGAAAAGAAACCTGAAACATTCCAGACTTCTCATTTTGATTAAAAATCTGTCATTTTAAATAATGTAGTGCATATTTGCTTCCTGTAAGACCCATGGAGAAAGTAGGTTTAAAAAAAACCCTAAACTTCAGGCTTCTCCATCAATAATCTAATTTATATCAAGGAATTACCACTTCTTACCCCTCCTTGATTTAAAATAAGAAAAATTAATGTAAACATTGAATTAAGGAAAAGGCATTTTTAATAAACTTCAATATACTGAACCTTGTGAATTAAATATAATCATTCATTAAAAATATAAAATAGGTCAGGAAAAATAATTAACCAGAGAAGATAAATTGATGCTTAATATTTTTCCATCACAAGATGAGGTTTTCTTTTAATAAAAAATATTTTCTTGAATGTGGTTTCCAAAAAGCAGTAAGTAATCCCAATTTTATTGTTTTAAATAACACATGGGTGAGAATATGATATATTGAGAATATTATCATATATGGAATATATATTGAATGACGTATTTTATATAAATATATTATTTTGAAAAAATTACACGTCAATTGAACATGACAGAATCCCAAATTAGTAGTTGTCTCTGTCTTTGTGATATGTCATATTAAATATTTTAATTCTCCCAAGCTTTAGTGTGTTAATAAGTAGAAATATAACTTTGAATATTAGCGCTTATTCTCACCTCTAATTTTTCATTGGATTTGTCTTTCTAATCATTAACCTTATCCTTCAAATCTTATTAGTGCATTGCTCTCTATGAAGCTGTTGAAGCTGTTAAAAAGTTGTTGTTTTGACAAGGAATCAGAATTAGGTCCCTGAGTTCTCTGCTGCTGTTGTTGTGCAGCTGAACCTCCTATTTCATCTCTTCTAAAAACCTAGATGGGACTTGGACTGCACAACATCTACCACCATATACCTGTATCACTGGTGGCTTATGAGATGCAAAGAGATCCATATCCAAAGTAGACTACAGAAGAGAATAAATAAACTGCAAACTCTTGGCAACGCCATGTCACAGTGATCAACAATCTCAAGGTGTTGTGCTATAAGCTGGCACAAGTCAACTGAAAATGGTTTGTCTATGTATCTGTGATAAGGCTGGAAGATGGTTACATCTCAGAAGACAGCTCTAGGACTTAGTAAAACTTATGCCCTCAAAATCATGATCTTTTTCTTGAAATCTTTTGTCTAAAATGCTTTATCAAAGACTGCTCATAAAATCTATATTGGTAGTAATGTATTTTGCTTATTAAGTGTGTGTGTTCCTCGTAAGTAACTGAATCTCATCGACAATGGTGCACTTCATCACTCTTCAGGTGCCTAAACCAATATCTACCTTAAAAACTTAAAAAAGCATAGACAAACAGGATAAGGCTCCTATTATATGTTAAGTGTATATTAAACTTTTGGTACAGTTACCTTATATAAGTACTAAAATTATGATCTTGATTATGTAAATAATTTCTCAGTTTATAACTTTCTCTGAATTGTTCTGTACAATCATTCTGTAAACTCAGGCTACAACAGTTCATGATTTAAGCACGAAGGCAGAAATTAGAAAAAGCAGTCTTAACTCAATGAAGACGTCTTGTTGATCCTTTGCCTAAATGAGACCCTCACGTCACAGATTTCAGGGTTTGGTTAATAATTGTTTTCTGAAAGTAATTTCCTTTGCTTGTATAAAAGTCTGTTAACAAATACACAGATAGTTACAGCTGTTACTTTATCAGCCATAAACTGTTTGACCCTTTTTTGATCCTGTTGCACTTTTGTTATGAAGATGAGTATTCAATAGAAGACAGAAGGGGTTTCAGTCAGAGTGAAACACTTAATCTTTCATATCTACAGAGGTGCATGTAGGATTTAGTCGCTTAAACAGAGGCATCCAATGATGTTTGAAACATCCTAATGTAACCCACCTGGCTTCTGGTTCTTGTTCCAGAAGGTATGGCTCTCCTGCAGTTATTGTTGTATAACTGTCAGCCCTGTTTAATTGCTCAAAAATTATATATGATGATGCACAAGATTGTTAATACAGTACAAGACAGTTTTAGCAACTGAACGTCATTCTGATTGTCTGTACTTAAGGAAAACCTATCTGATAACATCAGCAGAGTAATTCAGCTCAGCTGAATGTAAACATCTAAGATGTAATTCAGTTAACCATAAATATTCATTGTCTTTTTAGATAATCCTTCAGAAGATAGATGCCTTTCAAGAGGACCAGCTAGAGCCCAGCCACAGTACTCTAAGACATCTAAAAACTACCCAACTGGTTTTAGGTAACTGAATTTCCTATTATATGATTATTTATGAATATCAAAATCTTCAAGCAATAATTGGCACAATATCAACCAGTATTGCAATGATGTCACAAAAGAGACTTCACATTAGAGTCTTCTTTAATTTTGCTTCACTATGCTACAGTGAATATAATAAATTATATTTTCCCTACTTAAGCAACATTAGTCTTGATACTCTTAGTGCTTGTAGGAAAAAAAATATCACCCCTAATGAACAGAGGTTTAATTTCCAGTCTCAGACACAGAAGAAATATGAACTAATATGGTTCTACTCCTCCTCTCAAAAACACAGAAGAAGTGTCTTAACAGTCTGACTGCAAAACACATTGTTTAATATTGTTCTGCAACATTTATTGATTCTTTAAAGATGAATAATATTAAAGTACCATTCCCGTACTTCAAAGATTAAGTTTATCCTGCACTGATGTTTTAGTTTGAACATTTAAATGTTACACAAATTTGAGGTTTGCATTTTAATTGTTTCTAGTTACCTTCATTAAAAAGCAACTAAATCTTTAAGAGTTTGCTTGCTGGAGGAATTTAGTAGTGATTTTAATAGGATTGTGCAAATTGACAGCCTTCTCTGCAAGCAGTATGCCTCTAGAATTTAGTCCATCTTAAACATAGTAAAACAAACGTCATGATCAGTTGAAGTGTGATTATACCAAAGAAGGTGTATATATAAAGCATAATATATATGCAAAATATACTGGTAATACATCTGTGTGCTTCAGTCAGTGTAAATCAGTAAAGCCCATTTAAGTTAGTGGATCCTTACCAATCTACATTAGTTAAAACCCTGGCCCAGCATTTTCTTCTCATCAGTCCTGAACATCAACATTGTTTTTAGTTTCTTATGAAATTCTATATTATAATAAAGTACTTAGGTATGTTTAGCCAATCAATTTACTGGGTAAATGGAATAGTCTTAATACTGTAATTGTGCAATTAGAGTTATTTGGTCTGTGTAGAACTAGCCATTCTTAGATTAGCAGATTGATAAGGATACAAAGAGAAGGCCAAAGCATTTTTTTAAACTGAAACTTTATTTCATTATCATGTAATTGGGTTAGGTTTTATTTTATTATTCCATATTTCAGTGGGCATGATAAATATGAGGTGCCCTGAGGATGATGCTCATGCTATGATGTGCCTTGTCCACAGTTTATCTGAGATAATGTTACTGTCCCAAGATTCAGTTTCAGAGCACGGTATTTGTGCTATTTATATAACAGTCCAAATATTTTGCTTACCAGGGAATAAAATATATTGTTCTTTACTGATATAATTTTAGCACTTTTGTGTAACACAAGTTCTGATTCACTTTTGTTGGTAGCTTCATGAGAAAATGCAAGCAAATTCAAAACAGTACTATTAAAGATCTTGCTTTTCTTTCTGTTGCTTCACAGGTCTTACCAAAACTTGATCCTAAACATAAGAAAGCATGGGAAAGGAATATTTAGAAAAGATATAAAATATTCAGCAATTATTTTGTATTTCTGTCAGGAGTTCTCTTCTCTTTAGTAAGATTATACCACAGAATATAAATCATCTGTTGTACAGTTATGAAGAATACATCTTCCTGCTATATTTATCACTCCTGTCTTTTTAGTGGGGTATGTGCAGTATAATAAGTTTAGATCTGAAGTAGGATATTAAACAATTCCTGGATAATGGCATGCAAGTATTCCTGCCATTAAATTGTTTGAACAGTACAAGCCATGCATTTGGCCTGGGCCAACTGGTGCTCTGCAACACAATTCCTGGACATTGTTTGGGATTTAGCAGTAACCAGGAATATTTCTGAATAAACAGTTTGGATTTGGCCACTCTCTTTTAAGGGTAGGAGGTTAATATAACAAAACCTATGCTACTTTGTGCTGATTGGCACAAAACATATGAAAGTGGTCTCAGGGGCTGTCTAATTTATTAGGCTAGATAAAGTCTATGTGTCTTCCCTAAACTATTCACAGCTTTTTTTTTTTTTCTATTTTTGTTTGTTTGTTTTTTATTTTGGTTTGTTTTTTTTTAATTATTACAAAAGTCAAGCTCTGGAACCTGGAACACCTCCCCCCAGTATTTCTTCACTGATTTCAGTATCTGTTGCAGATCTGTTTCTCTCACATTCTTGCTCTTCTCTCCAGCTGCAGCTGTGCAGATTTTTTTCCCCCTTTCCTAAATCTGCTATCCGAGGGTGCTATACCACCACTCATGGGCTTGGTCTTGGCCAGTGGTGGGTCCCTCTTGGAGCTGTCTAGCATTGGCTCTGTTGGAAATAAGGGAAGCTTCTGGCAGATTATCACAGAATCCACCTCTGCAGCTGGCCCACTGACAAAACCTCATCATGCAAACTCAGTACAACTTGCCCTACTGAATCCATTGTGCTATAGATCCCTCTCATATTCCCCTCTATGTAATTTCTTTTCAAAGGTGGAAAGTCCCAGTCTATTCAATACCTTCTTACATGAAAGTGTACTCATAAGCCTGTTTTTTTTTCTTTTTTTTTTTCCAGTTCTATGTCTGTGGATATGCGTACAGGCACATACTCATGAAAAAATAACAGCACAACTGTTCAGCTACATATGCAAAAATGTTTCCTTCCATAGCAGAAAAACAGAGCACCAGCTGCAGGAGAAATAAATGTTTTAATTTATATACCATATTTTAATTTATATCACCTTAGAAAACAATGTGAGAAAATAGATTCCATGTCTTTAGGTGATCAGAGAAGGATTAAAGAAACCCCTCTAACACTAGCAACTTTCATGTACAGTGTTTTAAGCATAAGAAATCCAGTACTTTGATTTTCTTTGATAAGTCTAATTCTAGCATTAGAATTAAGAAAGTGCATACCATGGATGAAAGTAAGTCTAATTAAGCTTAGAACTAGCAGAAAATCAACATTATTTGTCTTTATATTAGTTAAAATCTTCTTGTTAGCAGGGGTTTATGCCAAATTTCAATTAACCTGTTGAGGGATTTCTACCAACCAGAAGTTCTAAAAACAGTAAGCCTAATTTGATATGCTTTTAGTATCATCCTCTCTCTTACCTTTAAGTATGGACAAGCAAAATTTTGGATTTTTCTTTTGTATGTAGGCTTTTTATGCCTTGCTGTTTATCTTCAGGCACATAAGAAATGCTGTGCCATATTACTGTTCTTACACTGGCCCAGAAAGCACTGTTACTGTAGAAATAATCTATTTCCTGATTTGATAAAGTGACTTCAAGCAATTATCAGGTTTAGTAACTTCAGGGAAGTGTTTCAAGTATATCAAACATCTAAAATTTCTGCATTAAAAGAGAACTGTTTTTTGTAGAGGATGTTTTGCAGAGTGTCCAGTTAAATACAGAAATGGTGCAATTATTCTGTTTAGGGTAAGACTTCATGACCATAAAATGTAGAAGTTACTTTATCAATATTAAGTATGCTCATACAATTCCCTCTCATTAATGTTGTTTTAAAACACTACAAATTCCTGATAAAGACAAAACCATTTATTTTGTTCACATCAAATTCTTTGATTCTACCACACCTTCTTGAAAAACCTGGGGATTTAGTAAACCTTAACATTCAAAAGTACAAATAGCAGACAAATACTGTAAACAAAAATATTGAAAAATCACGTATAATACAGAACAAAATGAGCCCACCTTTTTTTAAACTCTTTTGGTGTTTGCCTCTCAAAAAAAAATAAACAAAATATAAAGCATAAAATGCAGGGGTTAAAAACATTGCTCAGAGGCAAGGGCATTTATTCAATGCCCAATACTTCCACTAAAAGTAAGATTTATTTGATCTTAAAAAAAACTGAGCAGAAGTTGGGTTTGGGGTTTTTTTCCCTCTAAATAGGGTTTTTCTTCACTCCAAACAACTTAGCATATACATCAACTTTCTTATGATCTCTTTATCTTAAAATAAATAATCTGATGCGTCAAATTCATGATGGGGCTTAGGTAGGACATAGTTGCAGTAGGAGGGTCAAGCTGACTGTTCTGACAGCACAGGAAATTGTAGACTGATGGGCTTAGGAGAAAAAAATATGCAACTGAGCACTGAGATTATAAATAAATGAATATTTAACATTGTTTCTGACTATTTAAAAAAGGAATTATTTTGTTTGTTTGTTTGTTTGTTTGTTTGTTTGCTTTCTGTCTGCTATAGCTAACTAAGCAGGCAAACAAGCCCAGGATCTTCAGACAACATGCTAAGCTTCAAGCAACTTGAAAGTGCCAATCATAAATAGTAAGCAAAGGAAGAAAGTTCTCCAAAATGTGTTTTCAATTCTGCCAACATCACCTGGCTGGACTTTAGCTAACATTGCCAGACACTAGGACAGAAAACTAATAATAATAATTATGAGACATCTAGCTTCAAACAACAAATTTACTTGCAGAGAAATAATGATGTAGGGAAATCCTCTGGCTTTATGTGAAAGGAAGACAGACATCTTCCTTGCCTTCTGCTTGCCTTAAAAAAGTGTTGGAGATAAAACAGGCCACAATCACACTTAGTGAAGATAGTCAAGTGGTTGGAATTCAAATGGAATTCCAAAGACTTCTAGAAACCAGCAGAACTGAACTCAGTGATACTGAATGAATAGAACTCAAACTTCTTCTGTCAAGGGAGCATTTAGTGTAAAGTTTTTCCTCTCTTTTCTAGTAGTAAACTTGAAATCATAGTTCATATTTCAACATGTTTACTCTGTGTCTCCTGGGTACACTATTGCATGGAAAACATTTGCTGTATCAGATTTTTCAAAGGTCAATAACTTCCAGTGTATTCTGCCCTTGGGACTTCTTAGTATAGATTCTGATGCTGAAATTTTTCATTGTATTGTCTTGCTTAAGGTGCTGTAAGATGTCTATAACTTTATTTCTTTATCTTCAGAATTTCATTTATTTTGAGGAGAAATCATCATGCTTAATAAGAAAATCTATTTAGATTCTTTATATCAATCCCAATGAATACAGTTTGTTCCCGCTAGTACAGTTACAACCATTATATTTCATATTATTTCTAGGGATATTTCAATTATAGAGGTAACTTAGTTATTAGCTGTAAACAAACTATTTTTTTTCAAAATAAATAACTAATATACTCTCATCAAGGATCTCTGCAGTTCTTAACAATGATATGGTTAATCCTAAATCCCCTGTAGAGTTAATTAATACAAATATGCATATTAACTGAACTAGTGCACTGTGCTCATAACACTCGACACAGAGCCTGACTACATCTGACAGTCCCAGAGTGCACAGGTTGTTAATACTCAGGTGACAAAACCCTGTTTCCAAAAAGTCACAAAAAATTTCACTCCACCTATCTGACAGCAACATACTAGACTCTAATGTTGTCTCGTTTACACCTCAAAGTTTGTGATTGAGTGTATATGTCATTTTTCAAATCTCTATTAATTTCCTTATTCTGCAGGTCCTCCTACATAATTTGCTTTCTTTCCCTTGAGAGCCAGTTCTCTAATTATTCCCAGCTTTTTCTCCTTGAGCTTAATCTGAGGGAAAAATAGTATGGACAGTACTTAAAATACAATGAAAGCTCCATATTTCTCAGGCAAAAGCAACAAGTCAGTTGGATAGCACATTTTTGAAGCAGCAAATCTCCTTTAAAGATGGAATCAGAATCAGAGTAGTATATGTTTGGTTGACTGAAAATTAAGAGTCCTCTCTGTACACATCCAACATGAAAGTCAGTGAACTGCCTGAAAAATTTCTTTGTGGGCTTTTTAGAACAGTACATCTAGTCTCTGAATATAAAATAAGCTTTTCTATGAGTGGAAATACATTCAGTTCCTTGAATGCTGATGGCAGTAAAATGATTGGTTGGTCTACGGATGAAGAAAACCAATTCTAATTTTAAGTAAATATTTGTAAAATTTTGTGTGATAATAAGGTAAATAATTAGTAAATACAAAGCAGAAAGAATTTTACTTTTGTCAAACAGAAAATCTAAAAACCCACAGTGTTCCTCAAAGGATTTTAGCTATACCTCAGACCTAGAACAACAATAATTATTATGGGTCAAAATAGGTTATATGCCATGATTCATATGAAATACAGACTGAGATTCTTGAACTGGTTTGGGATTTGAGGAGTTCAAGTCATGCTATGAGTGCTTTTATAACATAATTTATTCAAGTGAAACTATCTAAAGGCAGTGCAAAGCGGGATGTTGTTCAAAAGTAGCCACATATTAAATGGAAAAGAAGATAGAGAATATTTTTATTGAAAGAATTGGCATTATAGCCATAGAGAATCATATTATTTTCTTTGAATTTAATTATGACTAAGTGAATAAAAGAATGAAAAAAATAGTTTGTGGAGAGGAGGGAACATAAAACCCAATGTGTAGCATTAGCAAAACAAAGCTAAATAGTTTTGTCCAAGAAAAACATCTTTCAAAATTCATTTGTACCATTAAAAGAAAAGCAAGGGAGAAAATATCAAGTGATTGAAGCCATGTCTGCCTAAGCAGGCTGTGCAGTACATAGAGCAGACCTGTAGTGAAATCCCATAGGGAAATAATGTTGAGGACCCAGCGTGCACTCTGTACATGTTTCAGGACTGGGAGAGGGCAGAGAAGAATGGAGCACTTAGGATTAGCTCTAGTCCAAATGCCCATTAATGGCTGTAGGATTCTGCGTGTGCTCCTAGCGTGTGTCTTTTGATTCAGTTTCATCAGAAAGGCATCCAGCTCATGCACTCCAGTACCTCTCTACAATGACAGCACTAGTACAGAAAAAATAATAGAACAACTGGGAGATTTGTTTCTCAGATTAACCTCTAAAACCAACTGGGGTATTAATATAAACAACTCATGCAATAAATAGAGGGTAGCTCCACCATAAAGAGAATTATGTCTGACTTGGTTCATTTTATCTTTAAGATGTCCAGAAGTGTCTGACTGCTTGAATTTCTTTGGTGAAATCAGACAAGGACTTCAAGGCAGGGTTCCCACTCCCAGACTTGGAGCAAAAGAAAGCATCAGAGCTTTTCATATTCAGTGAATAAGAGGGAAGCTTATTGAACAACGAGGATCTGTGTTGTTGCAGGAAATCAGAAGAATATTTTTTCTGCAACTGCAGAAGAAACAAATCATTAATATTAGTGTTGCTCTACATAAAATTTCCTAAGCACAATTAAGCAACTGATTCTATTTCTGGAAACAAATGAAAAATCAAGAAATCCCTAATTTTTCTATTCACAAAAGCAAAGTAGAAATTTTTTTTACACCTAATCTAAATAAATCCTAATTTAGTAACTTTTTGAACTTTGTTCACAAGACTGCTGAAGTGCAATTTTTGGATGGAACCAATGCCACTGGAGTTCATACATAGTTTTATCTTTTAGATATTATCTTACAAGGTTCTCTGAACAGAGTAATTCCTTTAGCATTCATTAGTTGGTGTATAAATCAACAGTCGAAAACTTTGGGATTTAAATCCCTATGACTGAATAATCCAGAAATTTGAGATCAATACTGAGATTCTTTCTTGGCCCTAATCCTTATGTGTCCAGTCTGATCAATTCCTTATTGACAGAAGAATGAGCATATACTGAGGTCACTACAAGGCCAGACATTATCTGTTTAGTCATTTATATATCAGATTTCACTTGATATTAGAACCCAAGGGATTAACCTCATGTCATTCAAACTGCAAGATATTAGTGGTTCCAGTCTGAGGTAGTCCTCAAATGCTCCTTCAATAGTCAACAGAGATTAAGAGGCACATTCAAGGAGTGTCTAAGGTTATTAACATGAACTTCTTTCCGGAAGTGCTATTCTACTCTGCTTACTGTAAAGAGAAATGAGCTCTGGCTTACACACACACACAACACCACCAACAAAAAACAAACCCTAAGAATAATACCTCAGACCTATATGCTTAATGTTTGCTCAATAGCTGCTAGGCTTAATTGGTACACCTTTTCAAAGTTGCCTGTAAACTTCATAGGAGCCCATTTTTGATTACTGGGTCTATCACTGGATCATTTTTGGGTCCATTTTCCCCTTGAACAGCTTTGCTTTCAGTAGTGAAGTACATATTCTTGGTTCTGTTTCTACTTGCTCTTCTCTTCCTTTCCTCATGTTCTTCCTGTGGTTACTGTAGGGGACTGGAGGGTGTGGGAGAAGAAAATCACATTCGAGAATTATGCTTTTTTTCTTTGAGCTATTGTTTGTATATGACTAGTTTAATCATGCACAACATTCACCCTTCATTACACTGAACATTGTTAGTAATAGATGCCTCTAAGCACAATAGTGCCTAATTTGCATTAATCTTGCTTTGCTCAATTCTTTTATAGTGATACAAGCATGTGCCACAAATTGTTCTCCATTTTTTAAACCACAATAAATGTATAAGCTACATTCCCACATTAAACAGCATTTAATTTACTGAACTCTGAAGTAACTAAAAATGTTAAAATGTTCTTAATTCTGCATGAGAAACAGAAGAAAAATGTATCAAAACAGGAAATAAAACAGTGTCTGTATAATGATGCAAATAGGTAATCAAGTATAAACAAGTTTCCACAAACCACAAATAAATAAATAATTACACTTCAATCCTGGGGTTTTAAATTTCTTGCCCCCCCACTTCTCGACTTTCCTGCAGTAATTATTTCACAGGCACAACCCAGCCACTATCATTTACTTTGTTAGGGTCTCTAAAAAAAGGCTTTTAGCTAAATATGGCTGTCACATAGCTACTACCAAAATTAGTGTCCATTTGATTTTCCATTTAAATTCTACAATATATATATATTACTTTATTGTCATTCATAACAATTGTCAAAGTTGTACTATATATTCTCATATTTGGTTTTTTTTCAGGGAAGTCTGCTCCCTCCAAATTATTTAAGGGATGCTGATGCTGTATGATTGGTATGTATTACTGCAGGAATGATAGAGGCTGTGCAAAAGACCAGAGATCAATCTCAGTGTCATTCCCCCTGTGGCAATGAAAACCCTCTTTGGATACTCCCCAAAGGGAGTAGATTTCCTGCCCTAGATTTCCTCTTTTATCTAGTGATAATGGTATTCACTTCTTTCTATGGTTTAAATAAAGTACTGAAACAAGCCTGTGGTTTAAATAAGGTAGTGAAGCAAGTCTGGAAGAAAAGATTAGCACCAAAGACCCTATAGTAAATATTATAACAATTAGGTCCAATGGCTGTATTCTGTCTTAATCTTACCTATTTGATCCTTACTATTTTGATCCAGCAGAGGTAGAATTTCATCTTAAATAGTGGCCCATCTTTAAAAAAAAATAAAAGAATCTGAGAGTATCTAGGGTATCTTAGAGCCTCATGAATATGCTCCTCCTTAGAACAGATGTGTTTCAGCACAGTCTCAGGCAAAGAGGCAAAGGAGAAAGTTACACCTACATATTTTCTAATTACCAAGTAAAACGGGACTATCACATAATATTTATTTCTTTCAGCAACATTTCCTAATAAGACATTGTTCCCTGTTTTGTTGATGGCTAAAACAAATAATAGGCATGGATTTCCTCAGGAAGAGCTCATGCTGAAGGTTACAAGATCATATTTCTACCTACAGCCTCATTTAAGGTGGCTAGGGTATGGTCTAATTTAGGTTAACCCTATGTTCTACTTTTCAGTAACTCTGGAGAATTGTGCACATGGTTAGTAGCATGCCTACCCACTGCAATTACCTTTAACTCGTGCCAAACTTCCTCCCTCCAGACTTGAATGTAATACAGTTGTTTCCAGCTGACTCTGGAACACCAGCTCATGAGCTACATGTGATAACTTGTCACAGAGGCAACTTAGCAAGTCAAAACCTTATCTGAGATGGGTACTCAGACCCTTATGTGCATCCCAAGCATTCACCATCAATATTTGTATAAATGAGTTTGAATCTTTACATACCCAGTGACCTGCATAGGAAAGCTGCAAACCACAGCAGAATTGCTGCCTGGGCAATTTCTGAAAGGTGAAGGGCATTATTCTGCTCACTGTCCTCTCCTCCCTATCTTATATTGATTCTCAAGGAGAATTTTATCCATGAAAACTGCCAGAATTCCAAACTGGAACAGCTTTCAGAGGAGATTAACCTTCTCTATGGCACAGCAATTTTCCCTCCTGAGGAAAGCCATATTATTTCAGTCTAAAGAAGGTGTCTATTACTTTAGAATTTAAGAACCCACATGTTTCTTCTCAGAGAGAGAAGCAATTACTTGAACTGCTGTGCTCAGCATGAAAATGTTTTGGGAAAAAATGCCTCTCTTAATCATATTTTGACATCTATATTTCGATGAGGCTAAGTATGTGAAAAATTAAAATATAGATTAAAATATTCACCTATAATAGCAGTCATGTTATAACTGTAAAATACAATGTCTACCTTATCAATATTTTGCTATGTGGAAGTACATTTTACTGTAATACTCTAAATTAAAACTTTGAGAGTCTTTTCTCATTAAAAAACAGTTTAGAGGAAAGATATTCACATAAACTAAACCATAGTTTGGCTATATGAATAAATATAGACCTTGTTTTATTATTCATTAACAATTCTCCATTAACAATTGAATTTTTTTTTTCTATCAGTTGAAGGACATGCAAACACTGAAGCAAAATAGCACTGGAATTGCTTCTTCATCGTCCCTTTTTCCTAATGCAGAGGAAAGGATAACAAAATGATATGGCTGCAAAAAAATATCTCAAAAGATTTACCTTTGGTAAGGACTACAGAGGTACAAAATGGCCTGGGCATAGCAGGTGTAATGGGGCAAGGCTCATATCCACCCATGTGCCAATCTTTTCCCTTCACCCTACTGAAAATCTCACTGCATCTTCAGGGGCTGGTGCAGTATCAGACAGGAACAATCTCCCCAAGAAGAAGGGACCATCTACTCTAAATTATGGGCCACCTTTTGCAGCTTCAGCACTGCTGAGAGGAAAGCCTGTGGAAGAGACATTTAATATATCACAGCAGATCTTGATGCTCAGTCACCTATTGGTGTGAGGCTTCCTAAGCTTCCTAGAAATCCACTGCTCATTCAGTTCATTTACCTTTCTTTTGCTCTTTCTTCTCTCTCTCTTATCCCTTCATTTCCATGGAGGAAATTGATAAACACTAGGGGGTACAGAACAGTCCACAGCTATGTGTAAGGTAATTTTCGGAGCAGGACTGTAATGTGTATCCCCTTCTTTCCTGGTTCCCTCACAGGCTCATCCCACTGGTGTTTAACCTTTCAGACAGCTCCCACTGTGAATGGTTTCCACAGTCCCAACTGCTGCAAAAACACTGGATAACCTCAATCTGCATTATCTTTTGAGAGGAATCACTTAATTACAGAGGATGGAAGAGGGGACAGGGGATTGCTAATGACTTGAATATTTTGTTCTACACTACAGCTTTCTGGAGCCTGTGAATGAATTAGAGTAATTCAGTCTCTGAGTGATTAACTCAGGAATTTTCATGAGCAGTAAATTCACTGGAAAAATTAGGCCAAAAGGTAAAAAAATACATTGCAATTATCATCAAGTAGAAAAAAAATAATTCTTAATACAGAGTTTATGGCCAAATAAACATTATAAAAAGGAGCATTGAAAACCACATTAATTTGAGGACCCCTTCCTCCTTCCCTGTTCCATTCAAACAGAGTAACAGGAAGATTAAATCAGTAGGAGAGGTATAAATGTCATACTGGCAATTTATTTTAGTGCTATTGAAAGAAGACATCTGAAAACAAGCAATCTACAGAGACAAGCAAGGCTTTATCTGTATCAGTGAGGAAGCAGGCCAACCACCTACAGAAGAATTTGCAAAGCACATTTGTTTGAGAACCCCATACAAATAATTTTACTGGGGATTCTAAGAACTCTTTGAAGCCCTGTTCCACCCTCCCTAAAATGTTTCCTTAGTGCTAAAGCAAAGATCATATGACATCAAGGTAATTCAACTGCAAATTGTGCAGAGTGTTGCCATCTCTCTATGTCTAATTTGGCATCAGCTCAGAAATTACAGTGAATAAAAAGACCAAGTTATAGCTTTTAAAAAAAATGTGTGAAAAGTGCGTATCTCCAAAACTTGAGGTAATTTAAAACACAGAGTGAACCTCCTTTCCTCCTTAATGACTGTTGACATATTAATGACTTGAATTAATAATTACCTTCTGTGACCCAGATCTTCCATAGATATTTAATATAATAGAAATAGATTTGTTGTCATGTTTGTAACTCATATAATAAATTACACTTATAAGAAGACAAGCTGGTTCTGTGTTTTGCCCAACATAAAAGAAAGCACATTTTGATAAAACATTGCTGCATTTGACTGGAAATGTTCCATACAGGGGCTGAAGTTGTTGGATACTAAATACCACATAAAGTGATTCTGTTGAATTATATGCTGCTATTGGAATTAGATGTAGAAATATATGATTATTGGGACTTTTAAAGTCTCTCCCTATATTAAGTAGAACAGATAAGAAGCTTTAACTTCAGTTTTGTTCTTAAAATACTCATCTGGGTTTAGGAACAACAATAAAGGTTTGGTAAGCAAGTATTAAGAAAGAAGAGACTTCTCCTTGGTTAAGCCCATGTTTACTAGGTTTCAGTCTTCTAATTCTGCCTCTGCCTCTACCATTATTTATGTCTTGGGCAATTTATCTGATCTTTGTGCCTATACAATGGAATTCAGTGTAATGATCTACTGCAAAGAGAATTGTTGGACATCTTTATTTAACATCTACACACTGCTCTAAAAATATGGTGAGCTATAAAACTGCAAAATAGTTTTATTGTCATTGTGTTCCCAGAAGTGACTAATCTCCCATAAACAATGGCCATAGATGTTATTTGAGTCAGACAGCTGCCATCAGTACTGTCTTTTATGAAGGAAGGCTGCCAGTTTACTTGCACTTTTATTTTGTTCTTTTTCTTGGCTGTAGATTTAAACTAGCAAGGTTTAAGCTATCTATCAAGCTTTTGCTTGAGGATTTCTTCTAACAAAAATATAAATAAAAAATGAAAATAAATAAAGAATACTTTTGAATCTGACCATAATAAATGAACTCTGCATTATAGTATATAATGAAAAATAATGTCCTTTTTCACACAGCTCAGAAAAAGCTAAACTTCAGTCTTCCTTTATCATGTTTTTCTTTCTTATATAAAAACAAAAATAGTGAAGAGGGTGTCATACTGACAGAATTATTAAAAGTAGTTAATTCAGAGAAATTTGGACTATAGAATGATAGCTTAGGAATAATTATTGTCAGCTACAATATTAATGAAACAAATCCGGATCTCAAATTCCTCTCTCTAGCAGTCACTTTATTAAAGATTCAGCTGTTGCCGGAGTTCAAAAGTAGTCTTGATCCTCCCAGGGCTCTTACCCTGCAGGTTAACAAGGCTGCAAGCATTAAGACCTGGTTCAGAAAAGCACTTCCCGAGGATGTAGGGGAGTGAGGTGATAGATCACATATGGTTCAAACATCCCCTATCCCCACTTGCTCAGAGTATATTGATAATAACATCAGTCTTACAAATTAGACATGAAAAAAACTATTGAATCATACTGTCTATCTCCCTAGAAATTTGTGACTTATCACATCGGGATTTTTGTAGCCCACTATTAATTTTTAGCTTGAGTGTTTCAAGACATGGTAATGTTCATTTGAATTCCATTTAACGCAGTCATCTGTTGAACTGCTAGGAAGTCTGTTTTGTTGTTTTGTTTTGTTTTTTTTTTTTTTCAGTCAGATGTTAAACCTTGCTTGACTTTTATCATTTTTGTACTGGCCCTATACATCTGCATGATGAAGCTGTCTGAGTTGGTCTTTCTAAATATTTTTAAACCCTTAGAGGGTAGCCATAATAAATATAATTCATTTTTCAAACACCACAAGAAATGAATAAGGAATCTGACATAAAGTAAAACCTTTCCCTCTGACAGTATATAACAAGTGAAATATATTTGTATAAAAATAACTGCACATGTAATATAAACCAAAATAACCATCTTAATTAATACTTTCTGAACATACTCAAATGAAATTGTAGGAAAAGAAGGAGTCTTTTTATAGCAATATATTTAAGTTTCTTGTCTGAGTAGAAAAACTCTAACTCAGAATAATATTATCTAAATATCCTTTTTATTGCACTTTTCTATATTCTATCTTAAATGTTTGAGAATTTTATATATGTATGTTTTCATATATTTGTACCATCTTAAAATGCAAAGTGACTATATAAATGCAGAAAAACAGTATGAATAAATTTAATTCTAGAAAAATTACCATAAAGGCATAATTACACATCCAGGTACATTAAAAGGATTTTATCTTTTCTTTGAGCACTTTTCTATCCAGCTCTTGATAGCATCTCTGGAATGCTTTGCTCAGAATGGTATGTAATTATCTAAAGACAGTCACATTTCAATCATATATCACAGTGCTTTTATCTTCCTGCCACAAGACCTAACACTTTTTTAAATGCATGCCACAAAAATTAATTGATTTCTTCTTCTATGGAAAACGTGTAAATTGCTCTCTTGCACCTACAGATATTTTCAGAACCACTGCTGTCCAATTTGCTATTTCCGTAGAATGCCCATGATGCTTCTCCGTCTTTCAGATTCATGGAATGGTAGAACTGCATACTTTGGAAAAGACTTCCAAAAATCACTGATTCCAGCTGTTAATCCAGCACTGCCAAATATACCACTAAACCACATCTACACACATTTTAAATACGTCTTGGGTATAGGTGAAGGTGAATAAGCAGTTCTCTGGGCAGCCTGTTCCAGTGCTTGACAACCCTTCTCATGAAAAAATTTTTTCCAAACTTCCAATCTAAACCTCCTCTGGAACAAAATGAGGCCATTTTTTCTTGATCTATCATTTGTTACCTGGGAGAAGAGACTGCCCCCCATCTGACTACAACCTCCTTTCACATATTTGTAGAAAGTGAAAACAGTAAGTTTTCCCCTGAACCTCATTTTCTCCAGACTGAATAATCCCAGCTCTCTCAGCCACTCCTCATAAGACTTGTCCTCCAGACAGTTCCTCATCTCTGTTGCCCTTCTATGGACACACTCCAGCACTTCAATGTGTGTCTTATAATGAGGGGCCCAGAATAGGACTTGAGATGTGGCCTCACCAGTGCCAAGTGCAGGGGGAAAATCACACTTCCCTGCTCCTGCTGCCAGCAGTATTCTTGATACGAACCAGGATGACACTGGCCTTCTTGGCCACCTAGACACACTGCTGGCTCATATTTTGTTCATCAGCATCCCCCAGGTCCTTCTCCACTGAGCAGCTTTCCAGCCACTTTTCCTCAAGACTGTAGCACTGTACAGGGTTGTTGTGACCCAAGTTCAGGACCCGGACCTTTACCTTGTTGAATCTCATACAATTGATCTTAGACCATTGATACAATCTCTCCAGATTCCTCTCCAGGGCCTTTCTGTTTTCCAGTAAATTGACACTCCCACCCAACCTGGTGTTGTCTGCAAACTTACTGAGGGTGCACTCAAACCCCTTGTCCAGGCTGTCAACAAAGATATTAAACAAGAATGGTCCTGGTATTGAGCCTTTGCAAACACCTTTGGTGACTGATCACTAACAGGATGTAATTCCGTTTACCAGCACACTCTGGGCTTAATCATCCAGCCAGGTTTTACCCAGGATACAGTACATCCATCCAACCCATGAGCAAACAGTTTCTCCAGGAAAATGCTGTGGGAAATGGTGTCAAAAGTTTTACTGAAGTCTAGGTAGACAACATTCACAACTTTTCCTCCATCCACTAAGTACGTCACCCTGTCATAGAAGATCAGGTTGGTCAAGAAGGATTTGCCTTTACTAAACCCATGCTGGCTGAGCCTGACACCCTGATTGTTCTGTACATGCCATGTGATGTCTCTCAAATGATCTGCTCCCTGATCTTACCCAGCACGGAGATCAGGCTGATGGACCTATAGCTCCCAGGATCCTCCTTCTGTCCCTTCCTGTAGATAGACATCACATTTTCTAATTTATGCTCAGCTGTGACCTGCCTGGTGAGACAAGACTCCTTGTACATGTTGGAAACTGGCTCAGTGAGCACTTCTGCCAACTTCTTCAGTATACTAGGGTTGTTAATACAGACTTGTGTTTGCATCTAAGTGGTGTAGGAGATTGCTGACCTTTTTATCCTGGGATTAGAGGGGTTTCATTCTGCTCCTTATCACTGTCTCCAAGCTCAGGGGACTGGTTATCAATTGATCTTATTGTTAAAGACCAAGGCAAAGAAGGCATTAAGAAACTCTCTTTCCTTATCCTTTGTCACTATGTTTTCCCCTCATCCAGTAGTTAGAGATTCTCCTTAACCATCCTTTCATTGATACTTTGAGTTCTTACTGTCTTTTAAGGCAGTAGCCAGATTAAAATCTATTTAAGCTTTGGACCCTCTAATCTGCTCCCTGCATAACCTCATGACTTCTTGTAGTTCTCTTGTGTATCCTGCTTCAGCAGACCAAAGGACCTCTCTAGCCCATCATCCCTCAGACATTGGCATGCTGCCCCCAGGCTTATCTCTAGCAAGCCTTGTTTTATTCCTTTTTTCTCCTTCATATCTACTGTAAGGCTCTTTCAAGGAGTCCTTCTAGCTCCTGTGCAAAAGTCCTTTTCTTCCTTTTTTTACCCCATCTGTCTCCAGCAGGCTCTGGTGTCTTGTAATCTGATCTCTGATCCAAAAAACCAAAATTCTGATGGTAACATCAGACTTGAAACCAGGTATTGATCTGCTGATTCTTTCTGTTTCTTTCCAGATCATTCCTTGTGACTGGAAGGATAGAGGCGAAAACTTGTGCCCCTGACTCCTGAACCAGTCATCCCAAGGCCCTCAAGTCTCTCTTGATTACCCTTGGACTTCTTGAAACTTCTTTGTTGCCCACCTGAAAAATCACCAGTGGATGGTAACCTGATGGCTATACCATGACAGGAAGATTTCTCATCACATCTTTAACCTGGGCCCCAGGGAGGTAGCAGACTTTTCTAGGAAGTCTGCATATAGGGCCTTCTGTTCCAATCAAAAAGGAGTCTTCTATGACAGTGACTGATCTTTTCTCTTTACAGAAGCAGTTTTGACACAGGGCATGGACTGACAACCTCAATGACACTTCCATGCTAGATGAACAATCATCCTCATTATTGCTTAGTTCCATTTGCTGAGCCTCACACCTGTTATGACAGGGAACCTGGGAAGGAGGGGCAGCCACACAGGAGATACACCTGCTGTGCTGGAAAGGAACTAGTCACTGTTGTCTCCTATCCTTACATTTTAAATTAATAAAAAAATGAATTTTTTACCCTTGTTCATTTTTATAACAATTCACTTTTTTTTATATTTTTAAGAGGCTTCAGTCAAGATTAGTGACTTTCTCTGTCAGGCATTGTGTGAGCGTATAACTATTTTCTGATGCTGGTTCTAAGATAATTAAGTCTCCTTGTACTACTTCCCTGTCCTCCAAGCATCTCTTTAGTATTATATGTGAATGTAATTAATGCTATTTACTTCTCTCCTGGGTTAGTGAAGATATTAATCCCTTACTTAATACAGATCCCTGCAGTACCATGCTACACACCTCTTCCCATCTGGATATATTGCTGACATTATCTTTTGTTTATGCTCTCTCATCCTCTTTCAATCTTTCAACAAGACAGTGTTTCTATCGAAGCCAATTTTAATTAATGTTGACAAAGATTTTAACATGTATTGCAACCCAAATATATTGCAGCTATTGTATTTCATGTCCCTATTTTTCCTTGCAGTTCTCATTAAAAAAATAAATCAGATTTATCTTCAGTTCCTTTGTTCTTTCTGCATCTATTCTGCCTCTTGCTGCTAGGTGCATTAGCCTATAGATATCCATGGTGTTTTCTCTTGCTATGAGCTTCACTATTTGAGAGAAAATAAGGACAAAGCAGAGCAAGATAGTGAGCAGGATGGCTCCAATCCAGCAAATCAGTGAAACACATGGCCATCTTTAATGCAGACATAATCTCACTGGAGTCAATAGAAATACTTGCATGCCTGAAAGTAGTATCTACCAGCCCAAGGCTGCTGAGCTGAATATATAAAAGGATCATGTGATAATCGTCTCGTATTTCCTTTTGTATTTAAAAATAGTTTCACACTAACCTCTCAAAGCCCCCTTCATTCTTATTGATATTTGAAGCAGTGATACTATACATTTTTGAAGTAACATGCGTTAACACAGTAGGATGCAAAATATTCAGATTTGCTGAATGATAGACCTTCATTTTCCCCCATTATTCCCTAACATGTCTTTCATCAGAACAGAAAATATTTCAACACGATTTTCATATCACCTGTTTATACAGTTAGCTTATTAGTATTATTTATTTATTCACTAAAAAAAAAAAAAAAAAAAGGATTCAGTATTTCAGTCACTTTTGAAACATCATTAATTTCACCGTTCCTCAGGACATACTTGATTTCTTCAGCAGCAAATGCAATTTTGCTTTGCACCCAGCAGCATAATGGTTCTTGTTGACAAATGTTAATTATTGGTGTAGGTTTTCTGTTCCTGACATTTTTGGCTCTGAACTTATAATCAAAGCAAAAAGTAGGGGGGAGGAGAGGGGAGGGAGGGAACTTTTCCCCAAATAGCAGAACAGCTTTATTTGTGAATGTCATGAGAAGCTAGAAGGAGAAAAGAAAGCAAGTAAGTAAATGCATTAGCCCGAGGGAAAGGATTTCTAAGGATGTGCTCTTGCATCCAGCTGAGACCAGTCTCTTCTTTAGCTCAATGGAAAAAAAAAAAAAAAAAAAAAAAAGGAAAACCCCCATGGCCCCACACCCCCAGAAGATACAATGGGATTTTGGCACTCAGAGGTAATCTCCCCACCACAATTGAAACACGGCTTAACTAGCCTTAAATCAGACTATCTAATCAACTGAAATCCAATGAAAAATAGTTTCTGTTATGCCTTAGAAGCAGAGTGTGGATGAGGAGATTAGCTGGGGTGAGATTAATCACTTTAGAAAGAGAACTTTAACTACTTTTTAATAACACACGGTTCAATGTGGTTGAGAATATGGAAGCTCAGATAAAGCTTTTTAGAAAGTAAGAGCCATCAAAGCAGTTTGGAAATGTTTAGCTGCTCAGATACAGTAGTGGCAGAACTCATTTTTCATCTGTGGTTGTCTGAGGTGATTCCTTATTATCATTCTATAACTTTCACACTAGGCAGAAAGAGAAAGAGAGATGCAATAGCTTTTTTTGCCAATAATGGTTGTCCATTTTGATTAAAAAAAAAAAAAAAAAAGAAAACACTATAGCCTAATGGGTAAATGCAAACGACCTCAACACTGCAGTTTTGTACTTCAAAGAGGAGTAAATTTGTTTTGAAGTTTATTTGGTAGATGAATTGCTGTCAGAGATAAGCAAAAAGTTTAAAACTCCCAAGGGCATTTGATAATGCTCCAGAAAGGAGAAAATTCAAGAATTACCACACCTTGTGATCAAACATAATAAAAATTAAGGCTAATAAACAGCTTTTCTAATGTCAGTCAAAAGGTGAGACAAGGAGTCTTGTGGGAACGTAACATTATTAGTTCAAAACTCACAAGGTTTGTTATCTTTGATTTTTTCATATTTTTTAAAATTAATATTACTTCTACCTCTAAATTAAAAATAGTCTTTTACACGATAAACATATCCAGATTTAGCATTTTACAATCAAACTTCTATATGTGGGTGAAATTCACAGCTTTAGTAGAAAACTTTCTTCCCCATGGTTTCCCTTGATAGGCAGAAGCAGGGTAGTAGCTCTGAAAAAGAGAATTTAAATAACAATTGAACCATTGTGCATAAATGACCATTTCATATAGACTCTTTGATTATCATATTCCATGCTCCTAGGAGCTATAGGGGCAAAAACAGAAGACAAGATTACCCTTCTTATGCTATAAATTTTTTTGCTCCAAAATGTCTCTGATTAAAGACATATAAAAGGCATGATTTTACTTTTGAGCTATCCAGACATCTCTTCGGTATTAAACCCTGATACATGTACATTTTTAAACATTGCAATTGCATTAATGTTTTTGAATGTCATATTGTAACTGGCAGATACTTCTGTCCTAAGTAAATTTATGCTGATTTGTATCTCTTGTGAACCTCTCCTGGAAGCAAAGTTGTAGTTGCTTATATCTTGCTTCCTCATACTGTCCTGCAAAACTTTCAGGCAAGGTAGACTTGTTCAGTACTCTAGCAGCTCAGCAATCAATGCCCATTCAAAGGGGTGTACTTTGTCTGACCTTTGCTTTTTAGCATCAGACGTATATAAAAAAGACACAGCTCATTGTGTGTTTGCTTCAGAAAGAGCACCATGCTGTCAACATGACAAAAATCAAGTACAAGACAAGCCACAACACTGTAAAAATCACTTACCCTCTCTACTGGATGTAAAGACAGTTTTAAAGCCAGGAATACAAGTTTTGACGAGACATTTTAAATACTTACAACTATCCATTTTCTGATATCAAGCAAATATTTAATTCTAAGGTCCAAGCAGAACAGGAATTAAACAGACAGAGCCTAGCTGTTTATGCAATGTTTCTTGTGCTGCCACAGACACACAGTGGAACGACCGCAAGACTGTATGGGCAGCTCACTGCTGACCTCTGTCTCAGCCTTCATCAGTAGAGCACAGCAAGGAAGAGAGCCTGGCTGTAGCACAGTAGAAAACAAGCAAAAGCAGTTCCAGAAACATCTCAAACTGGTTCTGGTGTCCCTTACAAACATCTGAATAGGCTCATCAATTGATTCTATGTAAGTATCTTTTTTGTGACTTCCTAAGCCTCTTTACTTACCCTCTGTGACCTCAGTGGACAGCTCAATATCCATGAAGGCAAACCCAGGGAGAAATACCAGGCAAGGTAGACAGCTGCTTTTTCTTGTCAGTTTTTCTGTCAAACGTACATCCTGCATGTGAAGTCCAAAAAAGAGTCATACAGTCTTCCAGTGTCTCATTTTTCTCTGTTCAAATTATTCCAGACAATAAATTGTTTTTTGGGACAGAGATTCACCTCACTTCACTTGAGGCATTCCAGATATCTGCGCTTGATTGTTGTAGGTTCCACTGATAGCTGATGGAAAATAATCCTATAGAGCTGACAGTGGAAATAGGCATTTAATCTCATCTTATAATTTTGGAACTCAGTTTGGCTGAACTATGTTTTTGGAAAACTTGCTTTCTCTCTCCCTACTAACTACAGAAGAAGCCTTGAGGTTAGTTATCCAGCTTTTGCAACTGACCTGGACATCTAAAGTTGTACAGATGAATCTAGACCATAGCATCTGCACATGGGCTGCATTCTAAGTTGATGGTCTTTTAGATAGATACATCAATACTTCTGAGTTGACTACAGTGATGAAAATGTTTGGAAGTAAATAAAGCTTATCTTATTTCCATTTGCTCTTTGGAGTATGTTTTGAACTCAAGCTACTGGTCTTTTACATATATATGCTCTATCTCGCACAGTCTTCTTTCAATTAACCACCAGTTTATATTAAATCCACAGTGTACGCATAGTTATTCAAATACACCTTTGGTATTGCTATCACATTTCAGGAGCTCAGAGGGGAAAGAAGTGACTTTCGACTGCTCTGAGTAAATTTGTAGAATTATTAGTGAACTGAGGAAATTTGTCAAGACCCACACCTAAGTAAGTAACAAAGATATCAACTGAAATCTGATATATATACATGCTTTAATAGATTTATGAGTTCTACAGAGAGAAAAAACATACCTTAAGTGCCTTTATGTGTAATGTCCATACCATTCAAGTTAATGGAAGTCTTGCCTTCAGTTTCATTGGAAATGGGATCAGGTTCCATGCTGATTAACTGCAAGGATGCTTCCTGTTTTGGGTGAGAAAAGAAAGCAAAAGCTGTCCACCTGGATATTACCGAGATTGAAACTGTTCCTAAGTCTATGGGGGTTCACACATGACTGAGGATTAATGTTTTCAAATGTTGTTTAAACTCACATCCATGGATTAGACTGTGTGGAAAATTAAAACTTTGCACTAACTAATTTCCACAGTGTTTTTTGTTAATTTTTGGTTTATGTTAATTGGGGTTTTGTTGTTGTTGTTGCTTGGGTTTTGATGGGTTTATTTAGATATAAAATGCCCAGCTGTAACTCCTCAGGTGTGCAGGTAGGGCATTCCAAAATTCCATGTGGTATTCTTTCCCAAGATGAAAACTGTAATGTTTAGCATTCAATACAGGGTACATGCAATGAAACTAACTTGGTGATAGGACATGGAAAAGTAATCACTGGATTATGATTTATTTGTTTTAGAAAGTCTCACAAAGGAGTCTAAGAATCTAGGCCTATTATTTTATCAGGCAAAAAGTTTTTAACATTCTCTCTTTGTGAAGTCAGATTGACTACTGTTGATTTCTTGGAAGTTACTCTTATTTCATCAGCAAAGAGAACTCAGTAAACATTAGTTACTTTAAAACAAATTATGAATTAAACTAATCACAGGAAACAGTGCTTTCCGAGTAAAAAGAAACTGTTACTTATCCATGTGGTCTCCATATCACTTTGTAAATACCACAGCTTAAAAGGCTCTGGAGGTAATAGTGATTGTTTTCTTGAGAGGCTGAGGCAAGGTTAATCATGTATTTGATATTTATTTCCTTTTTCCTGACCATTCATCAAGACCTCAGCCATAGCAATAAAATTTATACATTTATTATCAATTTTATATTTGTTAGCATTTGAAACCTTACATTGCTGTTTAGAGTGAGGGCACAGATAACTCCAGTTCTCAGCTCAGGTAACTGCCCTCCACCTTGAGCACATTTCTTCTTCAGTGTTTGTTAGAGTAAGATTCTATTCTTTTCTTTGTCCTATTCTTTTGTATCTTGCTTGGGTGCTGTGAAACTGCTCCTATGTCTCAT
This sequence comes from Pyrocephalus nanus, assembly GCA_038380795.1. NCBI lineage: Eukaryota > Metazoa > Chordata > Aves > Passeriformes > Tyrannidae > Pyrocephalus > Pyrocephalus nanus. The sequence continues at coordinate 39,060,639 of CM076260.1, forward strand.
TTTACACCTTACTGAGCTGTACTAGGAAAGTCACTGCCAGACTATCTCCTTTTGTCAAGCAATTCTTAGGCTATTTCTTGTTATATCAAGTCAGCACTTACCCACAGGTCATTTTGCCATAGCTAAACAGCACTTAGTGTTTTCCCACAGGATACTGCAAAGTCTAAACACTTTCTGGGCTTATCAGGGGGAGTTCAAGATTGTCAGTATAAACTAAACCTATTCAGTAGAAATACTTGTTACTCTGCAGTTTAGAAAGGAAAGTTTGGGTTTTTCAATGCTAGTAGAGATACAAACCTTGTTTTTGTTGCTCTCTTCTTGAATATTCGTAGACAGGGGATCAATAGCACAGACACACTCCAGCTGAGAAAAATCTTTAAAAATGTGTCCAAAGACAGTACATTCTAAACTGAGCTGTCCATTAGGCACCCAAGTGAGATGACAATTCACTGTCAGAAGCTGTTAATTGAATATAGAAACAGCAACATACTCTTTCCAGAAAACATCTTCCCCTCTTCACTTTTTCTTTTTCACACTGACATTGTCATGTGAACATTATTGTAATTTTTTCATCCACATTATACACCTTATCAGTATCTCCATTTCATGTTCATAAAATGCTGAAAATTATTAAATAATTTGCATTCACTGGCAAGTCAAGCATTGTTTTCTATGAAGCATCTGTGAACTCACTAGTAGAGGCATTTCTGCTAGAGGTACTAACAGTCCCTAGTGATACTCAGTGAATTGGATGTGTTTAGGTTTGTTCTCTGAGAAAGAGACTGACAGAGAAAGCATGATCCACATTCATAATATTAAAATCTGTTTTCAGGTTGCCTGTTGGGAAGAGTTTCTGTGATCTCCAGACTCTTTGTTTATATCCACGGAATGTTTGAGAAAGTAGTAGCTTAGGCCAAAACCATTCCAGGGACCATTTAAACTCTCTAGTGATGCATATAATAAACATCTAGCACCTGGGAACATTTATGGGCCACTGCCCAACTTATTAGTTTAGAGAGAGAATAAGTTTTTTTTGAGATCTTGCTCATTAGGTTTTCCACATGCCTGTAAAATCTTAGCACAATTAAAGGTATACAGAAAAAAACAAACCCTGTATTTATTTATTTATTTATCACTTGATCGGATACTTAAGTAATTTGCGTGGTTTCAGATGATAAATTTATGGTAGAGAAATCCATAAAGGATTATGAAATACAGAGAAGCCACATATGGTTTGTAGCAGTAGTTCCTGAACTGAACATAGTTTGAGAACATCAGGAGGTGGTATGGTGGCTATTTCCCTTCTCATATATTCTTCATTTTCAGGCTTTGTGTAGTTTTTGTTGGAGTATGTAAGAATTTCTGTATTACCTGCCTTCATTTTCACCATTTTATTCTATTCAAAACAACCCTGTGCAGCCCTAAGGTTGGTGAAGAGCGGCTGGAAAGCTGCCCAGCTGCTAAGGACCTAGGGGTGTTGGTTGACAGCTGGCTGAATATGAGCCAGTAGTAGGCCCAGGTGGCCAAGAAGGTCAATGGAATCCTGGCTTGTGTCAAGAATGGTTTGTCCAACAGGACCAAGGAAGTGTGATTTCCCCCCTGTACTCAGCACTGGTGAGGCTGCAGAGTGTGAACTGTGTCCAGTTCTGGACCCCTCACTATGAGACGCACACTGAGGTGCTGGAGTGTGTCCAGAGAAGAGCAAAGGAGGTGGGGAAGGGTCTGGAGCACAAGTGTGCTCAGAGAGCTGGGGTTATTCAGTCTGGAGAAAAGGAGGTTCAGGGGTGACCTTACTACTCTCTACAACTGTGTGAAAGAGGTTGTACTAAGGTGAGGGTTAGTCTCTTCTCCCAGTCAACAAGTGATAGGACATGATGACATAACCTCAGACTGAGCCAGGGAAGGTTCAGGTTGGACATGAGGAATAATTTCTTCAGGGAAAGGGTTGTTAAGCAATGGAACAGACTGCCCAGAGAGGTGCTGTAGTCAGCGTCCCGTGAGATATTCAAGAAATTACTGGACACTGCACTTAGTGCTGTGGTCTACTTGACAAGGTGGTGATAGGTCAAAGATTGGACTCAATAAGCTCAGAGATCTTTTCCAACCTATATGATTCTCTGATTCTCTATTATTAAATCATATCGTATGATTCTGGATTTGTATCACTCTTAGCATGTCTAGGTCTCTCTGGAGTGTAAAAATAATCATACTGAAATAATTTTATCTTTCTTGCTTAAAAAGAAAATGTTAAAAAGATGGAACAGGAAGGAGGGAGGATAGTGTCCTCCAAAATACTGTACAGTGCATTAGTCATGATGCACTTGGTTTGGTAGATATAAATGCCTCCTTTAAAATAAGGAGAGAATGGAAAAAAAAAATAGACTAGTTTTTCTGTAGGTTAATGGGGTATTAGATATAAACCCATTACTGATCCTTCATTAGATTTTAGGGAATGACTGTTGTAGTTTAGGTGTGCTCTTCTGAAATATGAGCAATTTCTGTGAATTTCATGCTTATGCCTTTCATTCTAGCCTAGACATAGGGGACTGACTCATCACAAGACAGGACTTCAAAGCCTTCTGGACATAACAGCTACCTCAAGTTCCTTAACGTGGCAGCCCAGACTATGGCAATATCTATATTTCCTTCGGGAATTTAGCATTAAAATTCTCAGTTGTTCCTTGTAGTTTTGGATTGATCCTGCACTGTAAAATTTAATTGAAAGCACAATTTAATTAAAAAAAGATTTAGCTCCTGTAAAGTTATGAACACGTGCATGAATCTTTAAAAAACAGTCTTAAATATCTTCAGTATCATTAATGTTTGTGTGTGACTTGTGGCATAATATATAAAAGGTCACATCTTTGGAGGAATTTTAAAAGCTTCTCAGACTATTGCATACTCATATTTTTTCATACAAAATGAAACCTATTCCTGTAAAATTTACAATCAACCAGTTAGCCTTTTGGACTTGCTGTTGGAAAAGTCAAGTGAGCAATCTGCTTATTGAAGTCAATCAATCTCTACACCACGTGCAAATTAAAAAATAATTTAGGAATTTAGTAATCTTCCTATCCTACAGCCAGAGGATTGTATACTCCTTCTTTATGTATTTTTTCCCCAGATACAATGCATGAGTCTACAACATGTTATTTAGTGTTAAAAGTAATAGACTAATGCCTTTGCAGAAAATAATACTTTCTTTATTTGATTAAAGGTGTAACAAGAAAAATATGACTTTCTCCACTTTGACTCACCCATTATCCTCAAACTTTAAAGTTTTAGAGCTATCAAAAGCTAATGAAAGACTGAATGTCTGAATGCTATAAAAAAAGCATTGACTGCCTTCTAGCCTGAAAAAGGAAGAAAACACATTTACTTGCAAAAAACCCGCACCCAATCTAAATCTAGTTTAAATTTGCAAGATTTACATCTAAATTTTGACATTTACAGAGACACAAAACAAACATTGCCAGCTGTACTCAAAACCCTTATAATTTGTTGATCATTTATAGTTTAGATTTAATTTACCGTTTTTACAATAATTTAATGACATTTTCAGTAATTCTTGCTTTTGACACTGAAACAGCATGGGGTTGATTTACTGTGTTTTCAGACTTTTGCTTTATGTAAACACATTAGTATTTTCACAGCATTTTGGAACAAATGGAGCAAATCCTGATCCTTCTATACCTATAAAAAACCCTTTGACTTTACTGAGGAACAGCAAAGAAAAAAATTTACTGAATTGCTGGAGTAAGTCAAGAGGAATCAGGATAAAAGATGAAAAACTCTTGCCTATTCTGGAGGAAAAGATAAACCAATTTCATATAGCAATGAAGAAAATGGAATAAACTAACAGTCAAGACAGCTTCTGTGTCTGACAGTTTTTACCTCTTACAGCTTTTATTACAGCTGGGTTTACCAGCTTTCAGAGTTGCAGGAAATAGATTCACATGTATAGATAGCACGGTACAATGCAAATGTGTTGTACATAACATCTTTCAAACAAACTGATCCGTAAACATTCTCAAGGAGATAGGCAAAATAATTACAAAATGAAATAAAAAACAGAGGGAAGAGAGGATGGTAAATGTGACAGGTAAGTCAGAGGATTTGTTTTCAGGGGAGACTTGAGATCATAGCATCCATATGAATTATAGCTTCCACTGGCAACAAACAGTCCTGCTGTTGCTAAAGGATTTTTCCTATGGGATTTAGGAAGAAATTTTTTACAGAGAGAGTAATCAGACATTGGAACAGGCTGCCCAGGGAGGTGGTGGATTCACCATCCCTGGAGGTTTTAAGATGAAACTGGATGCGGCACTGAGTGCCATGGTCTGGTAACCACAGGGGTGTTAGATCAAGGGTTGGACTTGATGATCTTGGAGGTCTTTTCCAATCTGGTTGATTCTATGATTCTATGACTCCATCTGCATTGCTTGACTCCTTTATGCCATTGCAAAAGGTAATAGAGACATTGTAGGGCTCTATTTCTCCCTTTTTTGCAAACAGGATGTTTAAGTCCTGAAAGCCAAAGGTGTTGGGATGTGTTTGGTGAGAAGCAACTTGTTGGACCTAATTCTCTGTTCTGTTCACTGTGATATGCCATTGAAGTTAATGTTACACAGATGTAACTGGCAGGAGATTTTGCCTTTTCCCTCTAAAATCTGCTACCAGTGTCGGAGAAGAGACACTGATTTGAAATCTGTTTAACTTCTCTCATATTCTGTTCTTTTAGCTTTCCTAAAAATGCGTCAAAAGGTATTTTTTTTCTGTACCTTATCCAGCTTCCACAGAAATCGGTGAACTCTTTTTTTCCAAAAGCAGCCTATGACCTGTAATGGAGTCTTGTCCACAGATATACTGACTAATAGAAATTTTTGTTTATATGTATTTTTTTTACTAAATCATAAGACCTTATGCTCTAGGGTGCCAGTTTCGTAAATGTTATCCATTTCAATTGGATCAGCAGGACTACACTTAAAGCCATGGAATGGTTCATTTTCAGTAATCTCCTTTCTCTAATTGTAAGTTCCCTGCTATTGCACTGTGGGTTCTAAATAACAAAATAATTGGCACATGAAATAAGTCTGCGGTTATGTATGTAAGTTCAAATTCAGATAAATATCCCTTGTCCAGAAAAAACTTAAGCATGGATTTGACCCAATCAAATTCAAGAACTATTTAAATATCTTCTTACAAGACTGGATGCAGGAGTTTACCTACATCATCACACAGATGCTGTATCTGGGTCTACCAACAGGTTAAGTGCTACCTAAAGACAATATTTCAGTACTAATTAAAGCAATTTTCACCATCTCTAAAGGAATAGGTGGCCATTTACAGGCAAATGCATGATTTTTTTGTACAATTACTGAAAAAATACATACTCATTAGGTTGAAATTAATAATTTGAATTTGTATACATATGAATTTGGGAAAATCAGACCCCAGTGCTTTAGGGTATGATGCAAATTATACAAAGTGTGGCTGAACCAACATCAAGTGAGGAATTTTAATTTGGGGATCTCCCCAGTTATGTACTCAATGTTATGTTAATGCTTTTTCCATTAATAGCTAAAAAAACCCCTTGTTTCTCTTTTCAGTGGGCTTGTTGCTAATGAAAAAGATCTCTTGTCTCATAGCAAAACTGTACAGTTCAGGCAAAATGGTAGCCTGCTGGCTCTTTTGCTTTGGATGCTAAAAAGCCTCAGGCAAAATATTTTGCTGAAAAAGGCAAGCCTGGCTCCACTCATTTCACAAGTGCTGCCTTCTTACACTGGCTGTGACTTTGTCTCTATTTAATGATTCACTGCACCCAGATATTTGCATAACAGCATATATCTATATAGAGCTAAGTGTTAGCCTTCTTTCTAAGGAGATCAGCTTTGAGCAGTAAGAATAGATTCTCTTGTCCTGGGGCATCTTTCCAGCAGCAGTTGTCGAGTAGATATAAATAAATCACAACATATCGAAAAATGAAATTAACAGAAAAAAATTCCTATGTCTCCCTCTTTTTGAAAGGTGACTTTGAGCCTGAAAATTCTAGGTTGTTTTGAATGAGGCCTCTGTTTATCCACTGAGCCAAGAGGGGTGGAAAACTATTCAGGAACTACTATTGATTTTAAGATTTATTCTTTAGACCAAAGAAGTGACCTTCTGCTGTGATAACAATACCTGTAAACTTAAAAACCAGCTTTGTCTAAAGGAAGTCAAAGTCTCAACTCTGAAACACTATAAATAACAATTTAAGTTTAGTTCAAACCACTAACTAGCAAAAATTTTCCAATTGATACATCGAAAATACTTCTACTGAATCAACAATTTTGATCTTATTCTGATGTCCTGCTAATTTTCAGTAATTGGAAGCAGCCAATACAATTATTCAAAGTCTTGGCTTTGGTTTGGTTTCAAACAATTGTTAAAAACTCTGCTTTGTATTTTCCCTTCTCTTTCATGTAAGATTTCTTTTACAATAGAAATGAAGTTTATAGTGTATTTATGTTTATTTTCAGTATATGAACTACAGAAACCAAATTAGCTTCAAGAACTTCAGTTCTGTCAATAAACAAATATCATAACAAGCTACAGTCTTATTCTGCATGAGTTTCAGCTCATCAAAATGGTCTTTCTTCACTAACACACCTGCATTTATTCATAAATACTTTAAGAAGGGAATTTTCTCCTGAGTTTGCATGGGCTCTGTGAACAGCTTTTTTCACAGTAGGTGATGACTTGCTACCCATAAGACTTCTAAATGTTTCTAGGGGATTCTGCTGGAGAAGAACAGAAATATAACTTTGTCTCTGGGCAAGAATAAGTTAGGAGATTTATGAAAGTTCATTTTATATCAGATCTGTGATAATATGAAAGCAAAGCTCAGCAAAAAGTATAGCAATTTGTAGCACTCATTGCGTACCCGAAAGCTTTTCCTAAAAAAGGGCCTGGAATCACCCGTTTTGCAGTGCAGTGTTATTGGTTAACATTTCTCAGTAGAAAGAGTAAAACCTGGCATCCCACATGGCCTCATGTTCACCTTAAACTTACAAACACACATTTTTCTTCTAGTTCACCTTGATATTATTTACATATTTTATAAGCTGAGAATTTTTTCCTAGGTGAATACTCACTATTCTCCTTACATATGAGAGAAAGGGGAATAAAAAATTGTCTTCTCTAGCTGTGACTTGAAAGAAAAGAGTGACCTCTGCTGAAGCATGTCACAGATCTCACATAGCAGATGATGACAGCTCCATGCTATGACTCAAAATGGCTGCAGCTGAGAAGCTGGCATTTTCAACATGAATTGGAAGGAAGAATTTTGTATTCTGTAGTTTGGGTATCACCCTAATGCGGCAAAATGTCTGCTGTGAAATTCCTTGCAAGTCCCTCAAAATCCCCTCAAGCCTTGTGTGAGGATCACTGGGCCAGATTCTTGCTTGTGGATTTCCTTGTGTAAGGTAGCTTCTGAGCTCTGTAACTTCTGCATGATTTTCCGATGCTAGCTTCCTGCCTACTGGCTGTGTATGCATTTACAAATATACACAGGTTTTTGTTTCAATTATTTATCTTTAAATTTGGTTCTAGTAAAATAAAAGCATACATTTATGACAAAATTTGCAATTTAATGTTTATTTTATCAAAGTCTAAAACAAGCATCACAGAATTGTATATTAGTACTTACAAGAAGGATGATGAGATAGATTCCCAACACTTTTGTTTTTTGCTTTTAGGAGTTGTTAACAATTATTTTTCGGTCTCCATGACAACAGTGGGCTTCTGTCACACATTCTTAGCATAAAACTCCTGTCTACATGGAAGCAGTGTTTCACCAATGCCTTATTTTTTAAATATTATTCTGTGTTATACCTATTTTTCCTAGAGAGATGAAGCCTCATTCTGAACTTGTCTCTATTGGTTTTACATGAGTGTCACACTTGCATAGGAAAAAAAAGTTCAGTTTGATTCACTGCAATGAAATGCAGATCAGGAATAAGGTCATGCTGAAACTGACATAATAAAAGAGTTCTCATCACTCAAAATTTATTTCATTTCTCTTCCAGCTGTATTCCTTCCTGTACAGAGTCATACTCCTTCATAATATATGCATACATCCCATAAATACACATAGAGAAAAATTAAATCACCTCACCTGAATGGCAGTTTCAGTGGAAAGGGAAAAAGGAAAGTAGTAGACATCCTATAACACATGTCAGCAAAGTATGGATAGAGCCATACCTTTTAGGACAAGATATCCATCCTCCTGAGCCAGTGAGAGAAAACTCTAGCTGCTGGAAGAAGGTTTAGTCACATTCTCTTTCTTGCTCAATTTGCACATGTAAGCATTTTGAAATCCAGTTGTTGCAAGAGGGAGAGACACTGTATTATCAAACATTCAAATTATTCCTCTGTCATTTTGTTTTATTAATTTCTTCTCAAATCTATCACATAGTTGTAAAAGTAAGTGACATCTAGTCTGAACATGCATTCATGATCAGCTTAAAGACTGGACGTATTAGCTTATGAAGTTACAAATGTATATGGATTAATCTACTTATTCCATTTGTACCGCCAAATAGTTTTTTACCATCCATCCAATTTTTAACATCTATCCAACAATATATTCAGGACAAATGATCTGTAAATAAGACCATCATCTGGATTAGAAATATTCCTTAAAACTGATCATTCAATGATTTGAACAATTACTGTTTTAACACACAACGCTTGGAGACAGCGAATAACAGGCACATGCTGTGTTTACAAATAATAGTGTGATCTCAGAACATGAAGACTTTCTACTGAATGACTCGACTATGGACATAATAGAAAAAACTCCACGGTAAGCACTGCACTCACTGAAGCTTCTGAAGCTCAATCTCATCAAGCTGCCAAAGAGTGAGTGGTCTTCTTGCCTAGGAATTTCCCTAGTAAAAAGGAATCCTGCAGTGTAAAAAGGGAAATAAGATCTATGGAGACCATATTCTCTCATGTAGGAAATACTTAACAGCTGCCTATTTGTAAAATTACAAATAGTAGATTATTACTTAATTTTAATGAGTTATCTATTTTCCTTACTACTATTAAATAGTTCTGCATTATCAGGAAGATTAAACAAAACAAAGGCATATTTTATTTATAAAATATTTTTCAGAATATGAGATGGTAAATCACAAATGCTATCTAAAGCTACCTTTCATTACCAAAGAGTCACAGTTTTCCTTTAATGGAAAGTATATTCTTAGTCAGTGTGATTATAAAAAAACTTTGGGAACTGGGTTGTCCAGTAGCAGAAGACATGGAGTAGATATACAGCATTTATTCTGTATTAAAACTCATAATTTTGACTATTAAGATCTTGATTCATGATTTTAAAATGCATGGCAGAATTTTTTTCCAAGTCCATCTAAAATGTAATGGCTGAATCTTTTATTCATAACATTCCTGATTTTATAGAAGACTATTGTAAGGAATACAAACTTCTTGACACTGAGAGAGCTTTAGCAGATTAGTAATTAATAAGCTTGATGCTATATCCCACTGGCAAAATTCCTGTTACTTTCACTGTGAGCATGACCAGGCTCAAAGTCATCTGAAATTTCTGCAAATGTAAAGGCCATTTCTTTCTTTCAGCTACTTTTGGACACTAATAAGGTTGATTTTATTGGAACTTATTACATCCTTACTGGAAGCAGAATTTGACCTCAGCTGAAAAGATTGCCCCCTTCTTTCACTTTGTTTTGAAAAAGAGCTACATTTTCATAATAGTGTCCGGGTACGCGCACAAATCTCATTACCCAATAATAGGATTTGTCTACATACCTCCTGCTCGGTCTTTTGGAAATGTACATGTCCCTCAGCATGGGTTAGTTTTTTCTCTCCTTGTTTCCATTTACATATGTCCACAAGTACAATAGATTATATTCTATATAACAGTTTTAGTTAAGCAAAAGTAGCTGAGTATATAGTCAAGGAGGAGGTAGAGATATCCTTAAAGTACAAAATCAACCTTGGAAGCTAAAATCTCACTTTTTTTTACAATGATTGAGACCATTTGAGGGTAAAAATATGCCACAGAGGGAAAGCAATACGTCATGGAATAGCTCAAATATAGTAGCAAAATGCTAAATCACTGTTTATTTACAATCTGCAGTCCAGATATCTCAATACTGGACCTGCAACAAAGAAGTTGTCTTATGAAAACTTGAGATACTAACATTTTAAACTGGGGATATGAATGACAGCTAAAGTTGATTTTTTTTTTTTTAATAAACTAGCTTTTCTCTGTATTTCCTTAAAAGTAGTAAAGGAAAAGAATTGAAAATCACTTTAATCTTTTCTGCCTTACTTCCAATCACTAGTTCTATAGCTGTTCTAACTAAAAGTTGTAGGAGGTTTTTGTTAAGAACGTAGAAAAGTAAATTTTGTAAAAGCTTTCACATAAAGGTTTAGAGGAAAAAAAGCCACAAACTCCCCTAAACAAACAAAAAACAGCCCCCTCCTTCTCCTTGCCCCAAAAACAATTAGAAGTAAACCATATGAATTAATATGGAGTAGAGATACAAATAGACTGAACAGTAACATATATCCTAATTTTTACTATATACTATAGGCCCATCTCTTCAAAGATGAATGAAAAACAGCTGGAAATTTGATCAACAGAAAGTTGTCCTTTGCTTTATTTCTCCAATTTCTATATCATACCACCAATGTCTTTTATATCTCTTGTTGGTTCTTTATTAAAATAGTTGCTTAATTCATAAAAAGAAACATTACACAGTGACAAGTCATACTTAATTTTCCTTTTGTTTAATTAACCCCCTGGAAAATTAGGTTTCATCTATCTTGCTTGTTGAAAAGTATGGATAAGCTGTGAGGTCATTATTTTGATATGAAGTTTTGCTGTGTATGTGTGCATTATGCACTTAGTGTGGAAGGCTTAATTTTCACTTTTTTTTTCTGAATATAGGCAAGTGTCCTAAGCCTTGTTGCTATGCAGTTTAGCCATAGCAACAAACACAAAAGCCAATGTGCTGTTATTTTCATTTTCCCTTCCAGACAGTTTGCCTAGTAAAAAAGACATGCTAGATATAGCACTGTCAAAATAAGTGCAGCATTTCCTTTGAGAGATGTCAAACATTTCATCTTTCAAAAGATTATATTGTGAAAAAATACTAAACAAAAAGGTGGAGAGGTTATGGCCAAGATATCCATATTCTCTCGATGCACAGGTAAGGATGTTAAAAAGTAATTGTTGTAAAAGGAGAAGTCAGGGTTTCAGTAATATATTTATTAAGTATAAAAAAATACTATAATATATTTTGTTCTTTGGTAATATAATGGCAAAATGAATTTTTCATATAACCAGACAAAAGAAGGAGTGAACCTCTAGCCTTCAATACTTAAATTTATGATATATCTGACACATCTTTGCGTAACAAAAGCTGTTATTGCTCTTCTCCTGGTCAATAATAGTTTACAATCAACATTGTACTGAGCTTAAATAAACCTACATAGAGCTTCTGAGACAATATCCCAGTCTATTGCAAATATATATAAAGGATTTTCTTGTGGCTGAGGTGAGGATTGTGAGGAAAGACAAATAGTTTTTTCAGCAGATCCTTTCCCAACTTCACACATGATTCCCAGTAAGTTGTGCAAAAGAAATTTTCAATTTGAAAGAAAAGTTTGGCTTTCTGCCTCTTTCTCACTTTAAATAAGGCTTAGATTCCTGACTGTCATTTCTGTTATAGAAAATCTTAATAATTGCCTAGCAATCTTTTTTTTCCTACATGTAAAATAAGAAAATTATAAGAATAACTCAGGCAGGCATTGTAAAATTAAAATTCCTAATAACCAAAGATATCCTTTTAATTTTGGATACAAAAGTTCAAGGAACTTAGTGGCTGTTATAACAGTACTGATTTATTTAGTTCTGCTAATTTACCTAGCCAAGAATTTGAGACATTTCCATCAATAGGTCTATTTTAAGATATGGATACAACTTCACTTGTTTAAAAAATATCTTCATCTACTGCAAACATCTTAAGTGGTACATCTGTAATTTTAAAAAAATATATCATTACAAACACTAGTTGGTGTCCTTTTTCTATGGTGGACTTCAGGCTCTAAGTTTGTCTAGCGCTTACAACCACTTCACATAAATTAACCAAAACCTAAGAATTTTGTCTTTGTTGGGGCCAAGGGACAAAATTTCTGTGTTATCTGGAAGTATGTGGTGAAAAAACATGCAGTAAAGACAAGCTCTTCAGAAGTGCAGGAGAACAATTAAGTCCCCTAATTTCCAGTGTGCTGTGTGCCCTCAATTTCAAATATCCTTAGTAGAGGCACTCTTGCTCTTTCAAGAAGTGGGATCTTAATCCCAGTCTTTCTACCATTTCTTTGTAAGAGCTGTGGAAGATGTTAACAGTGACAGACCACAGAGAATGGAAAAAAATACCATTTCAATGACAGAAGAAGAAAATAGAAATAGCTTTTTGTTCATTTTGTAATACCTCTTTTCTTATTTGATCAAATTGTAGAGTCTAGTTTTTATTTATTCCTTTTTTGTTTTGATTGATGAATAAGAATTAAAAAATGTGATTGATTTCCAATTGCCAATATGGACACCAGTGAGTCCTTATTTTAAGGAATATAATTTATGCATATACACAAGTGACGTAAATGGATTTGTTTGGAAGGGAAAGGAAGCCATAAACTATTTCTTAGAGCCTAGGTAAAAAATTGGCACCAACTTCTGGGAAGTGTTATGATATTAATTTATGCAGGTACATGTAATGAAATCTATATCAACCTCTTTTCCCCACTGACTCTATCAAGTGAGAGTAAAACTTCTAAGCTGAATGAGGGAAATGATTCAAACTACTCTCTGGTCTATAAGTTCTAGGAACAACCCTAACTGTAAAACCTGCACATAACTCTTTCTTTCAAATCCTCCTCAGTATGACATGGACAGGCTCAACTTTTTTTCTTCTAACACTAGCTTACAAGAGATATTCTCTGTCTTGTGGAATAGTGTGAACTGCAGGCAAACTTGAAAAATCCTGACCTTACTAAAATATGCTGTCATCACAAAATTGCTGAATGCACTGATCTTCCTCCATGGTTGCTCACTTCCAAATAACAGATGAGTTTATTTAAGAGCAGGACAGGCTTCAAATTTTGTTCTGCTTTAAACTCAACCTCTTTGATAATTTCATTTTTTTATTGTTTCACGAATTTTGAGGCTACATGCACAGTTAGGATTGAACAAAGCTCAGTTTCAAAATGGGCTTCAGTAAAAAAACTGTCTACTGATAAGTAGAGTTATTGTGCTTTTCATGAAGTTTCAATGTACCTTAGAAAGATGCAGTATTGCCCTAAGATTCCTTTCAGCTCTCTTAAGGGTCAAAAAAGAAAGTTTTTCTTAAAGTTTTAGCCATCTAAACTTTCCTTTATAATCAGAAAGGAATAACAGGCACCTCCTGAAAGCAGCTCATCTCATTGTAAGATAGATATCTAGGAACAATTACGTGAATTCTCCCTTCAGAAGTGCCTGTATTTCTCTGTTGACAATGAGAGGAACTGAAATTGTTTGTATTTAGACATCCACAGTTAGATAGGGTGAATACTGCCATTTATTGTTCCTTCACTGTTGTGGTAGGGCTTCCCCTGGATTAAGAGTTTGCTCCACCTGTGGTTACGCTGAAGCACTAGAATTCATGGAACAGCAGAACAGTCCCTGTGTGTGTTGCCTGCTTTGTTCATGAAAGAGTCTTGGAATGTTAGGCAGGCTTTTAAGCCTCAGATAGGGGAAGATGTTTGAACAGTACCTCCTGCTGGGATGGATAAGTCTTCTGAAGACTTGGTCTTCATTCCTAGTCCTCTCCTGGGAGCAAGCACATCTCTCCAAAGCTTTTGAGCTGTTTTACCATCTTGATGATATTCTTTCCATTTTTTTCTCTTTTCAGTTTTTTCAATTACTGTTAAAAATCTAGATTTACTTACACATTCTCCCAAATGGAAAAGTACTGTGAAATATAAGTAAAATCACTCAGATATCTCCTGTGTCAGATTATTTGTTTTATTTAGGAGAAGGAATGGCAATATCATAGAGACAAGAATGAATTCTCAACTCTGCAGCTGCCTGGATCCTAAATCATTGCACTACAGTGTGGAAACATCTGCCTCTCACTCATGAAATAGATGGCAGTGGAAGATTGTCGCAGGATGGCTTCCTACTTGGTAACTCCTAGCAAGCTTAGAATCATCTTGTGTTGCTGAGGCAAAAAGGGGTGGAAATAGAGCTGAAAGTCTGACTACATTGTACTTTGAATGAAGTAAATTAATTCCTCTTTCTGTTCTGTATTTTATTCTTTTATTCTTTTTCTTTAATTCTTTGGCCATTTTTCACATTCCCTGTCTCTGTCCTGTTCTCTCAATTCCCACTGTCTCAGCAGTTCCTCCTTCACATGACTCTATTCTTTAGCTACTTTTCATTTTACCCTTACTCAAGATTCTCTCTCTGACTCTGTATTTCTTACATTTCCCCATTCCCCAATGATTCATGTGGGTCTTCATCCTCTTTATTTGAGCGATGCTTTTTCCATCTTTTCTTTACAAGTCAAAGTATGTTTACTCCAGTTTCCTTTTTTTTTTTCTTCCATCTATTGGTAGTACCTCTGGCATACTCAATTGAAAATCAGGAATTGCAGCAGCAAAAAACCCCCCAAACCTTTTGCCTAAACCTATTTATAAGAAATCAAAATTTCTTTCAAAATCAAATTTATCACTTCAAGGTTTTTCCTATCTATACAGAAAGCATAAAAGTTTAGGTAGCTGACCATTAAATAACCTGTTATAAACACTTTTACTTACATCTAGAAATGTTCCAATACAGTTAACCATTTCTTATATAAAGCTATATATTTTTCAATGAAAGAAGTTGTAAAAGAAATGACCAGTTCAAACAGAAAAGTCTCATGTGAGTCAGCTGGTCCTTTTGACTAAAAGTGACTTTAAAGTTACCCATGGTCCCAAACCATAAGAATTCATTTAGTTACAACTTTACTTGCTACTTGCAAGATTAGGTAAACTCATTATCACTGAGACAAGATGCTGGTTAAATCCCTTTTACCACTTTTATGACCATACTTAGTCAGCTTCTTTATTGCCTTCCTTTTTTTCATCAACACATTTTTACTACTATAAATTCATTTAAATTTCTCATTACAAGCAGTCTTTGATATAATCAAATTCTTCACATAATAAGATAAGACAAATACAAATCATATATTGGTTAAAAAACATCAACAACAAAAATATATAAGCAGAACTATTATTTCCCTTTAGTTGCCAGCTCCCTCATTTGCTTTAGAAATCAAGATTGAAAGCTCCTAAGAAAATGAAGATATCGAGTTTAGTTGTTCATAAACTTAGTATAGATAACATCACACCGTATTATCCTATATTCCATAAAACATGAAGAGATCCTTTCACCATTGATACCTTTATACATTTTGCATATAAAACTAAATGCTGTTTTGTACATTTGTCAAACTATAAAGATGAATAGAAGACACGATGAACAGTGTTCCTTAATGCAATGCACAGAATTTCTTTATCATCTGTTTGGACACAGATTTGACACTATCTAAAAGCAAAAAAACTTCCACTTTGCCTTTGCAAGAATTGCGTTTGATACAAATAGTCTTTTGAAAGACTTTCAGAAGCTTCTACTTGACACAAAACCTGGAGGCTATCTTTTGAAACAGAAGAAAATGGAGAGGGAGAGAAAAAAAAAAAAAAGAAGAAGAAAATATTTTTGCCAAACAGATGGGATTGGCAGTTATCCTAAAAAAAAAAAAAAAATGGGTTATGGCTCTGCCCAGTACTAAGGATTCAAAAATATTTGCCTCAAATAAGTATATTTTTATCTGGTTTTTTTTTCTCCCCATTTAGAGAAAGAGCTGTAAAAATAAGGAAAAAAAAAAGAGTGACAGTTAAAAAATGCTTTCTAAATATCTTTCAATATCTTCTTATGACAGATTCTTCTTTTGTAATAGTTACAATAAGAGAGTTCAATCCTGCAGTACTTAGATGGTGACTTACAGCCCTACAAAGGAGTCTGTGAAGAAAGAATTCCTATATCCTCACTGAGGCATGTAGCTCAAAAAATTTTTCTTTGAAGAATCAGCAGTTTAGCTCCAAAACAAGACTTTTATACTTAAAATGGAATTGATGTACTGAAGTCCATGACTGCAATCTCTGCTTAGCTCCTAACCATCTTGAGCCTGTACATGCTTAACTCTCCAACAGTAAAGGTCTATAGGTGCCTAACATTCTGCTCTTGGGCAAATCTAAAACTGCTACCATCTTGACAGCACAGACTATCTCTGTAATTGCCTTCTCACTTAGATATTCTTGTTTTCAGCCCTGAGAGCATAATTTTTAGAGATGTATTTTTATGATAGATCAATAGACAGATAGAGACAGACAAAGAAATTTTGTTCAGAATCTAATTCTAGCAATATAAAATATATAAGGACCCATTTCTTTTTCTCTCCATATCTCCACCCTTCCACCATGCCCCCATTTCTAGGAGTTACTTTGATCTGTTTATTTGCCTTCGGCAACAGTCACACAATCTCCTTAAAAGGAGGGAGGCTTTTGTTGGAACCATACAGAGATTGAGTTATGGAGGGTGTCAGCTTCTAGTTTTCAAGTTTTGAAAAACACTTTAGCCACTGAAGTGTTTACATCTAAAACAGGATTTTGGTGTCCTCTCTTCTAAATTTTTATAAAGGAGTAAAAGTGACTAGGATAGTTCCAGGTTATGCCAATTAATAGAGATATATTTCTACAGATCAGAGGTAGTGACATAAGATCAGTACACTGGGATTTTGAAACAAAACTAAATTTCAGTGTTTCAGGCTATTGAAGGACTCAGCCTTCCACAAGCAGAAAACTCGATCAGTACCTTCTGTGTTTAAATGTTACATGACACATACAAAGTGTATATGAAGTTAGCAAATCTTTACAGAACTTGTTTATAAATAAATATGGTTTAATGTGAAACACACCTACATTTAAAGTGATTTACAATAATATGTGTTCTATAGGAGTGCACTAATATTCATTTAAAGAATTAAATATATGTGTGTATGCACATCTAAGCACACAGAGATTTTGTTTCCCTTCATGTATCTTATGCTTCTGACATATATGTAAGGGACTTTTTTTGAGACGTATTTGGCAACTTTATTTTTTTAAGAGATGTATTTGGCAACTTTTATATACAATAAAATACAAATGTAAAACAATGCTACCATACCTCACTGAGTGTTGAAACATTTTAGGTAATGCAGATTCTATGTTAAGACAGTACAAAAATCATTTGTACATCCTAAAAGTTACCCCTGGTGACAGTTTGATAAGAATCCTCATAAGAGTTCTTTCTGATTTCAAGGATTCCAAGGCACTTTACAAGCTGAAGTGGAATCCATTTAAATGACAAATATTTTTGTACATATCAGTTTTGCTTAGATTCCAATCCAAAGCTCATTAAAGTAAAAAAATAATGTTTCTATTGACTTCCTTGGGCTTTGAATCAAGCTCCATGAATAGTGTTTAATTCTAAATGAACATTTCAGCTATATTCACCCAGTTTGGAAGATCACTGTGTGATCCACTTTTTAATCTGCTAGCCAGGAACTTGTCAGTCACCAACACTGTCCTACTTACCCTCCAAATTAGGAGGATGCAGTTCCTACTGCAGTTGGCAGCTGCTTCTGTTGCTCTAGCTCCCAGTTTCCAAACTCAGCCCTTACTGAAAATGGCAAAGAAAGAGAAGGAGGAGGGAAATGGGTTTGTAAGAGAGATGAAATCTCAGCCATATGCCAGTGTTTCTGCACTGGCCAGAATGATTCCTGCTGGTTGTGCTTTCTGTCCAGGAATTTCAAAATCCACTCAACTTTGCAATGTGAACTGGAATGTTTGGAAGTAGCAAACAAGTAACATTTACTGTAATAGTACTCAGATATATAATCAAAATACCCATGATTCCAGGAAAACCCAGAAAACCCTGGAAAAGACCTGTAGGGCCTCTGAGGTTGATTTAAATGTCTAAATATATATACCTCAAAATAGACTTCAATTAATGTGCGACACAAGAAGACAACAATTCTTCTCAGGATGCTGTTTCTTTTTTAGGTATCTGCATATGTAATGTCAATTCTTATGCACATTTGAGTATTGTGAAAAAAACAATTTTGTCCAAGGTCAGATAAGATGTATGTGTTTTCAGAGAACTTAGGTATCCTAGCTCTACGCTTTGCTGCAATAACTATTCAGACAAATTAAAAAGAATTGTGTCCAAAGTATGAGTAAGAAGGGGAGGAAGAAAAGACTTGATGATTTCTCAAGAAGTTCTCTATGATGGTGGCAATCAGCACAGACTGATGTTTTTGGAGAGTGCCCTCAAACTTACTGGAGAAAGAGAAGGTTAATTTTGCAGATAAATATACTAAAGTTTCCAATTACCAGAAAAAGTGGGAAACTTCCAGGTTTTACTCCTCAATAATAATTTCTTGGGTAATTGAGATGATGATTCTGTATATTTGTAGTGTTGACTCTGATCATTTATTTTGCCCAGTGATAACTTCATCTAATGAATCCTCCATTTAATTTCTTCTTCTTCCATCTTCATTTCCTATCCAGTTCATATCTGATGATAAATTAAAAGAATGTGATGGACAGAACAGTTTTTCCCTCCAGCACAATCTTTCTACCTCTCCACTATTAATATGAATGCAGATAGGCAGATAAAGACATCCAAAACACAAAGAAAGCAGGTGTACCTGTATGCACACAAAACCCCATCAACTCATCTGTATGAAACATATACAAAATAGGAACATCTATCAAGAAATTGCAAAACAGCAAAGTGAAAATCGATTTAAAGATACTGTTTTAAATAGCTGTCGCATGCAGGGCACGCTTCATAAACTGCAGATAGGCCTCCTGAATAAAATATGAGGACGTGTAGCTCCATGACTATCTCGGTTAGTAAGAAAAAAGAAATCTGAAGAAAATTTATAAATAGGCCATACACTATCTCCAAAGGGATAAACAAAATAGCCAGCAGTGACAGTATTTGCTTTTCATGTGTGCAAATACGAGGCATAACAAATGTCATCTCCTCATTTGCAAATTAAGATATAAAGGAAATGTCTCTGACAGTACATGCAACAGTTCATATTTGAAGTTTGGCACAGTGAACTGACAGCCACAGAGGAACTGCAGTCGCCTAATCCTTTCATTCTGCCTTCCAGCTACTGGCGAGGAGGGTGGAATTTAATAAATACGTGATGAGAAAATGCTGTGAAAGGCTGGAATATCTTCTCCACTGCAAGAACTCATCTTCAGAGATAATTAACTAGATGACAATATACAATGTGCCATTTAACAAGAGCATTCAAATAATTTCTGGACTTAAGTACACTTTTAAGCTGCTTATCAGATTTTCATTTCTGAATCCATTCAGCTGTCAGGCTTACATCCTGGCTCTTTATTGAAGCTCACATGGGAATACAAACCTTCTAATTTTCTATACAGATTCATTTCAGAATCAATTAGAGCTGGTGGCAGCCTTGTCCCTGTGTGCTAAGGGGATTAGCTGGACACTTGCTTAGTTGATGCTACCTTTGAATGTACATTCAACTCTCTGTCGAGAAAGAGTTGTTTTCCAGAGAGTTCTGAAGCAATTGAAGTACTGGAATCAACAGATGGCAGATAATCACTGGAGAGGTCTACAGTTTTTTTAAGAAAGGGAAAACACTATTTCAAAATGATTCCTAGCTAAGGATCTTACACTGTACAAGGGAGAAAGAAAGTGAGAAAGAGAAAAAGAAGAGAGAAGAACAATCAGAAAAATTAAGAAACAAAATAAAAAGGAAATTAACATGAAAAAGAAGAAAAGTAAAAAAGAAAAAGAGAAAGACAAAGCACAGGAACAAGAACAAGAAAGAAAAAGAAAAAAAAAGAAAAAGAAAAGAAAAAGAAAAAGAAAAAGAAAAAGAAAAAGAAAAAGAAAAAGAAAAAAGAAAAAGAAAAAGAAAAAGAAAAAAGAAAAAGAAAAAGAAAAAGAAAAAGAAAAAGAAAAAGAAAAAAGAAAAAGAAAAAAGAAAAAGAAAAAGAAAAAGAAAAAGAAAAAGAAAAAGAAAAAGAAAAAGAAAAAGAAAAAAGAAAAAGAAAAAGAAAAAAGAAAAAGAAAAAGAAAAAGAAAAAGGAAAAGAAAGAAAAAGAAAACAATACTTCAGAATCTGCATCTGACAATTGACATTTTTCCACCCACATTATTAACTTCTCTATTACTTGTCTTAGCAATTTCAGTTTGCCATTTCGAAACACATTGCTTTTGACTTCTATTAAACACTTCAAAACACAACCATGTGGAACAGTTGTCCATTCTTTCCTGTTTCCAGGCAGTCTAGTCTTTATTCAGCGGCTCAAGTTGTTCAGATATTTTGGTTTGAGTATTTGGGGGGTTTCCTGCATAAAGCAACAATTGTGAGTGATTATTTTGTGCAGCAATATTAGAAAGTTCTGTTTAATCCATTCTCAGATTTTAATTCTAGAAGGCTGCTCTTCAGTGGCTTATGTTATGCTATTAAAAAAAAATAAATCAGCTGCTAAAGTTTGAAATCAAGTTTCTGAGATTACTTGCTAAAACTGAAAACTTCACAAACAAATAAGCAGCTAAAGAGCAATTTAATTGTAACTGATTTCACCAACTTTTACTTAAACAACACAAAAAAATGGTTTGTGGAAGTGTAATACTCTAAAGTATTTCCATGTATTTTGTTTCAAAGTGAAAGTTATAAACAAGGACAATGATCTACCATGTCCTAGGAGCTGTATCTATTGTAAGGGAAAACATACTCAGGTATTCTTCCCAAGAATGCCAAGGCAGTAGAAGGATTAAAAAAGGTATATTTCAGATGCAAGAACCACTTCTTAATGATGCTGCACACACCAGGTCCCTAGGGAAAAAATGCAATGCTCCTCCTTCTCCAAAGCTTTTTGTATCTTCTCTCTCTCCTTCCCCACCCTCTCTGGCCTGACAAGGCCTTGTACATGTCTGCAAACATGTTATCTGTCTGCACCACCAGGGAAAGAGCTTGCTCACAGCTTCTCCCTGCGACTTTCTCTGAAATGCAGAAGCAAGGAAAAAAAAACAACTAACCTGTTTGAGAAGGCATTCTACAGTCTTTTTAAGCAAAATCAAGCTCAAATTCTTTTGAAGCTGTATCTGTCCCTACACTATGAACCACGAGACACACATGCTGAGGATCGTGACCTCCTTTAGGAAGGCTAAGAGGTAGGAGGTGGCCAACTGTATCATGGTCGTGTCAGGTATGAACCTTGGCAGGTTTCTGTGTTATGCGCTCCCTCCAAAAATAATACATGCCTACAAGTAGTTTCCAGCCTCTCTAAGAGGCTCTCAGAGAGCTTTGTGCAAGATCCCTGCTTTAATTTTGGCACTGTAACTGCATTTGAGCTGCTTGTATGTTATGTGGGGGCTAAGAGTCCAGGTCACTGACCTGCATCACAGATATTCAGGGCAGAACTTCAGCCTATTGTAACCTTTGGAGGCATAAACGTTCCCAATAATTGGATTTGAGCTCTTTCGTGGTGAAAGTGAAAAATGTATTTAGGTTCTTCATTCACATATATGTTGTAGTGTTAACCTGGTAATAAGGGTAATATGTTCACATTTCAAAAAACTTGTACCATTCTGCAGAGTACACTTGATCTTTAAGACACCACTAAGCTATACGACCCAGGGCCAGTTCTGAATGCTCCTGCTCTCACTGGGAATAAAACAGTCTTACAGAGAAAATACCCCCTTCAAAATGAGTACAAAAACTTATAAAGTTGTACTCTAGTGAAATATTTTCCATTTAAAGATTGCTATAATTCTACTACTAAATACTTAGATCTCTACTTTTTTTTTACTCTCCTGGGAGTCTTCTTAGAGCCACTCTTATCTCACATGAATAATGGTGAGATAGCGACATTCACGTAAAGGATTTTTTTTTTCTAAATCAAGAAGAAGAAATTCACTACATAGTCCTTGCAAGTATTATTTAATGAAATTTGTTTTAAAAATTAAAGCAGCTAAGATGTTGTAGTTCTGTATTTTTCTAACTCCTGGAAAAGTAAGAGTCCTAATGAACATGCTTATTAAGTACTGTTGCTCAAAATCTCCTTTCACTTCTCAGGCATATCCATGGGCTCCACATGTTTTCATAGCTGTCATATTTCTGAACTAATAATATTCAATTAATTCAGTCCAAATGAAAATGAATCCAGAGGTGTGACTTTTTGTTGCAGTTTTCTGAACGGAAAAGCACAAAGAAAATAAAGTTCATGCAGTATTCATACAATAAAAGATGAAAATTATTAATGCAATAAGAATACATCACTCACACACACACAGTGGTATGTCTATAGATCAAGAGTAAGATAGTACTGAAATTACTGTATTCCCAATGTAACCATTTTGAATAATTCTGATATTCAGAGATGTAGACATACAAGTTTTGCTGTGCCTTACATGTAATGATAATTTTGGATACCATTTCCCAGTGGAGAAGAAAAATGCTTTATTCTTAACATATGCTTATATGACGTTCATTTTAAAGTAAGATGACAGTATGTTAAATTTAATACCGCAGAGAGCATCATCTCCAGAATTCTGTTACACAGAAATGTGAAACAAAATGCAGTTACACGTACGCGTAAGATTCAGCTTGTATAAACAGTCATGAGTCTGGTAATTTTGGTAAAACTATTTTATGTTTGCCAAGGAACGTATCTATTATGTTCATTAAAGGTGACAGAGTAACAGCCCTTGAGACTGAAGATATCTATTATCAAGAACATCCAGCCAAGTAAAGCAATCCTCAGAAAGCTAGCTCAGCAAACCAATAAAGTACTGTGTTCTGCCTCTGTGAAAGTGTGTGGGTGCATATTTTTATAAAAGAAAACACTGGTAAATATTATTTTTCTGTACCATGAAACGAATAATCCCACTATTAAAATGTGTATATGCTAAAACCAAACAAGCATGTCCTGTTTAATACCTTTATCAGTCCTGTTTAATACCTTTATTGATGTGGATGAAGAGAGAGAACGTATCCTCGGTAAGTCTGCAAGACACTGAATTTGGTGGGAGCGGCGATCTGCTGGAGGGTAGCAAGGCTCTGCAGTGTGATCTGGATAGACTGGGTTGAGGGGCTGAGGCCAGTGGTATAAGGTTCAAAAAGGCCAAGTGTGAGGTCCTACATGTTGGTCACAAAAACCCATGCAGACCTACAGGGTAGGGGAAGAGTGGCTGGAAAGCTGCCCAGCAGAAAGGCCAAGAAGGCCAATGATATCCTGGCTTGTATCAAGAACAGTGTGGCCAGCAGGACCAGGGAAGTGATCATTTCTCTGTACTTGGCACTGATGAGGCTGCACCTGTAGTCCTGTGTCCCATTCTGGGCCCTTCACTTCAAGAAAGACATTGAGGTGCTGAAAAGAGTCCAGAGAAGGGCAACAGAGCTGGGGAAGGGTTTCTGGAGTAAGTCTGTTGAGGTGTGGCTGGAAGAGCTGAGTTTTTTAGCCTGAAGAAAAGGAGGTTTTGGGGGAGACCTTCTCTCTCTTTACCACTACCTGAAAGGAGGTTGTAGCAAGGTCAGCCTCTTCTTCCATGCAACAAGTGACAGGATGAGAAGACATAGCCTCAGGCTGCTTCAGGGGAGGTTTGGGTTGGACATCAGGAAGAACTTCTTCATGCTTAAGCATGCTTATTGTTAAGCATTGATAAGCATTGGAAAGGGCCACCCAGGGAGGTGGTGTACTCACTGTCCCTTGAGATGTTCAAGAAATGACCGGATGTGGCACTTAGTGCCATGGTTTAGTTGACAAGGTAGTGATTGGTGAAAGGTTATAGACTTGATGACCTTAGAGATCTTTTCTGACCTGAGTGATTCTGATTGTGTATACAGACTGAGGAATGAGATGCTCAAAACCCATGCCTCAGAAAGGTACCAGGGAGTCTGGTACCAGCAAGTTGAATATGAGTCAGCAGTGCCCTGGCAGCCAGGAGGGCCAACCATGTCCTGAGGGACATCAGCTGGTCGAGGGAGATGATTGTTCCGCTCTGCTCTGTGGAGATTTGGGCACCACAATACAAGAAAGATATCAAGCTGTTGGAGAGTGTCCAAAGGAGGGCAACAAAGGTGTGGAAGGGTCTTGAGGGGAAGCCAATGAGGAGCAGTTGTATGAGGCAGTTGGTCTGTTCAGCCTGGAGAAGAGACTGAGGGGAGACCTCATTGCAGTTACAACTTCATTGTGAGGGGAAGAGGAGGGGCGGGTACTGATCTCTTCTCTGTGGTGACCAGTGACAGGACTCAAGGGAATGACCTGAAATTGTGTCAGGGAAGGTTTAGGTTGGATACTGGAAAAGAGGTTCTTCACCCAGAGAGTGGTTGGATACTGGAACAGGCTCTCCGCGGCAGTGCTCACAGCACCAACTTCAACAGAGTTCGAGAAGCATACTCTCAGGCACTCACACATACTCTCAGGCGTGACTCTTGGGGTCCTGTGCAGGGCTAAGGGTTGGATTCAGTGATCTCTGTGGGTCCATTCCAACTCATCATATTCTGTGATTTTGTGGAAAAAAAAAATTTTTTTGTGGAAAAAAGAATTTCCTGCAAAGAGTTCTCTTTATGCAGTGATAAAGTATGTAGTGATGCTACTTTTGCTGCTGAAGTCAGTAGCGATTTTGAATCTGAATTTCAACTGATCCTGAATAAGGAAAGTTTGTTGTTTTACAAATTTCACAAATATTGCATTTGCAGACACTTTAGAAAAATATTAAATTGAAGCCTGACTGAAGAATACATTTCAAATGTTATTTGCAAGTTTCCATATATCAACTTGAGAATGAAATTGAAGACCCAGAAATCAGATATATAATATGTAATTTTATTAGTATTTAACAGGAAGTAACAAACAAGGAAATTGCTAAAGAAATTTCCCAGTGATAAATTTAGAAGAGTGGCAAGCACCAATCAGGACTCAGAAATTGGCAGCATGGGCAGAAGAATCAGGTATTGTCATGGTTTTGTCCAGTTGGTCAGCCCCTGGGGCTGAGAATGGTTTTGTCCAGGTGAAGTTCCAGACAAGAAACCAATTAAAACTCTCAGTAACGCCTTTGCTAATTACATTTTTAAGAAAATGGAAGAGAAGATTTATTGCGCAGTTGAAATTAGGAGCGGCAGCCATGTAGGAGAGAGGCCCTCTCCTCCTCCGGCTTGGGCCGAGGCGGGGGGCAAGTGTAGCACTGAAGCCCCCCTTTCTCTCTTGTAAAAGAGTGAAGAAAAAAAACTTTAAAAGATGAACTTCTTGGACAGAAACCGCTGCAGAGAAATTCCAGTGAAGAGATAAGGGACTTCCAAGGTCAAAGCTGGCAGCCAGAGGAGAGAGAAAGGCAAATGGTAAATGCTTCTTCCCCCCTTTTTTGCTCTCTCCCTTTATCAGGGTAAAGACTGAAAAAATAATCCCTGCCACCAGTAAAATTTGTTGGGGTGAGGAGACCCCCTTGTGGCTCACAGAAGAGCTTGTGGATGTACCAGAAAACTGAGACTTCATGAGAGGGACTGAGATGAGGCAAAGTCCTGCTGAAGATTTGTGACCCTGAGGGAAACCCACGCTGGAGCGATGACGGCTCAGGTGGATGTTGGGATTCATGCGTGGGATCCATACTAGACTCACGCTGGAGAGGTCTATCAAAGACTGTTCTCCTGTGGAGAGGGACCTCCACAGGGAAACAGGGGTGGACTCTTAAGCCATTATCCTCTGTAACTCTGTGGAAGAAGATACATGGTAGGCAAGTGTCCCCTTGCAAGCCTATGGAAGAGAAGACCCTTCAGGACCTGGGTAACCCCCAGCCTTCGGTCTTAGCCCAGGAGGGGGGTAGGCCCAGCCCTGGAGGCCGACACAGAGCGAGAGAGAAAGATGAAAGAATTCCAGCTGCGATGGGAGTACTGCAGAGTTACTGGAGAGAGAGCTGGAACTCCGAAAATAGAGAAAAGGACCACTTCTCCTCCTTGGACTGATATATAAAGGGGGGAGGAGTATTTCTGTAAATATATAGCACCTTTACTTAAGTAGAAATTGTTGTAGATATAGTTCCTTGGGTTTTGTTAGTAGTTTTTGTTTTACTAGTAATAAATGTTCATATTATTTTCCCCAAATCAAGTTTCTTTTGTCTACATAAACCTTGTCTCAACTAATAATAATTGTGTGGGGGTTGTGAAAGCAAATTGACCCAGAGCAAAACCACGACAGATATTCAGCTTGAAAATATGCAAGTTCAAGAATCTGTGCAGAGATACACCAAATCATACAAAGATTGAAAGGTAGGCAACAACCTGGAAAACATTAAATCTGGGAATACTAAACAACACATTAGATATTACTTTAACAATGTAGAATATTGTTGCAATAAAACAGAAAAGTTAATACAAATTTGGACTGCATATGTATTACCTTACAAAGAAAAAGTCTAATAGAACTTCTCTTTTTAAAGCATTGGAGTGGTTTCCCCTACAGCAGTGCATTTATCTCCAGGCATCAAATTTCCATAAAGATACTGAAAAATTGGTAGGAGTTTAGTGAGCTGTACAAAATACATAGATACATAAACAAAAAAATTAACAAATAAATAATCAGTGGGCTAAAGTGAATTATTTATGACCCAATCCTGTAAGTGTTCTAGGTCAGGCTGCATGGATTTTTGAGCACTCTAGTCTAGTTGAAGGTGTCCCTAACCATGGCATGGGGGTTGGAACTAAATGATTTTTAAGGTACCTTCTAACCCAAATCATTCTATGATTTTATGATTCAAGAGGCTAAAAAGAAGCCTGACCACCTAAAATGGCATTTTCCCTGACATGAAAAAATGCCACTGAATGACATTTGACTTGAATGAAAATGTAGTCTTTTCCTGAAAACCTTCCTTTTACCATAGTCAGATGTCTATGTATAAAAGCTTGTTAAAGCAGGAACTAAGGAGAACAGCAGCTACAGTTCAAAAAAGTCAAAGATGTACAACAGAGGAATGACTGATGTTAGCTTAATACATTAATTCAATGAAAGTAAGAAAGGAGACTCAATAAACTGTGTGCAAGAAAATCTGTTTGAGGGGAACTGTGCTTTTATAAGTAGCATTTGGAGATAGCTGAACAAAAGGTCACATAAATGATATGTTAGGAGGAGTCCTGGAAAGAATATTTCTAGAGAATCACCATGCTTTTATTTGGGATTCTGGAGTAGGTGGGAGAAACAGCATGTAATATATTTCAGAACTTACTAATGTTAACAAAGAAAATCCTCTCACCACCTTTTATCACTTTTATTAAGGAGTACCAGCTTCCCATATTAAACATGTACATGTAGATAGAAAAAGATTAACACAAATATAGGTACAGAAAAATACAATAGAACTATACAGATTTAAGACAAATAGAACAGACCTTAGGTTTTTTCCACCCCACTGTAGTTAGCTTTTTTCTTATTTTTTTTTATTTTAAATTTGTTTAGTAGTACATTCAAATACATACAAATTTAGTAGTACATTCAATACATGCAAATATCTTTGGATAGTTTAATTGTCAATACTAATTTAGACCTCCTAAAGCTAGGATATGGCAACTAATTTCAATCACTTCTTAGAGGAATCTTGATTTGATTTACCCATGCCTCTACACCATTTCACACATTTCATGCTGTTCTTCACATTCCAATTTTCATCCATTTTTTCAGCAGATTTGAGATCTAGTAGATAGGCAATTCTAGCATTTAATTCCAAATTTCCAGCCTCAAAATAAGTTTTACTTTTTTAGGCTTTTATAATGCAGTAATTTCTCTTCAATCCCACTCCCAATCCCATCGGTGACTGAGATGGGCAGTTCTTGCTTTTTTTCTGAGGTCTGCGAGAGGAGCAATAAATACATATGGAAGATGGATAGTTTTCTGTTCTTTTTCTGTCTGGTATATTGTAGCAGCATAAGAAAAAGTAATTGTAAAATCTGTGCAGATCTTGCATATCCTGAGATGTAATACCCTTAGCAAAGAAGAAATCTTCAGAGTTTTTAGCTATTAAATAAATATTAGCACTGCTTTATCGAGCATGCTTGAACTGAGTTTTTTCTCAGTCTGATTTGCTTAAGTTTAGTTATTTTTAAGAGGTAGTGCAGTTATATAGCTGTGAACAAGATGCTGTAATTGAAAATATCAACTTAATTTAACTCTGTGAGATATTAACAGCTTGGTTTCATGTCTTTTATTTCTTATATATTCTTTATTTTGAACTGATGAGTTATATACACCTACATCAGTTATAGTAGTGTTTGATTGTTTGTCACGTACCTGATGTTTTAAATTTCTCTTTTGTTCTTTCACAATGGATAGCTACCTTCCAGTGTTATGAAAAGATATTTTTTTGCATCTTACTTAGACATATAAATTGCAAGATATTTAGCTTGCTTAATTTGTTTTTGATAAGATTAACTTTCATTAAACCTCATCAGTATATGTCATAAAGTGTGCAACAGTCAAAACATCTCTATTTTCATGATGAACAGCCCATCTTCATTTTTGACTCGCTATATCTCTGTTGCATATCTGAGGAAGGACAATTAACATTTTTAGATTATTCTTTCAAGTGTATTCTTACTTTTGTTTTTTTTATGACAGAGGATTGATATCAGCCACTGTTAATTGTGTCACAAAAGTATCTTTCTAAAGAATGTCATAAACAACCATTATTCAAACCATTTGAACTACTCTATGCTCCTTATGACATCCACTTCCTTGTTGGAATGATTTTAAAATAATACAGAAAGATTCTGTTTAAAAGTGATTTTAGAGGTGATTTATAAGTATTTTTACACTGTAACAGTAATAATGAATTTTTCTACAAGGACTTTTCTAGTATAGAATCAAAGAATTATGTAAAATGTCCAACGTGAAATCTCTATCTGCTGCTAATAACTTTCTAATCATGGCCTGTTTCTCTATCAACAACAAATTAATTTCACTGGTTAATAAAGAACTGCTACAAGAACAGAATATGCAATCTTGCAAATAATAATTGACAAAATTATATCACCCTTATGCCACACTTGTACATTTTAAACACTGAAACTGAAATGTTTTAATAAATAGCCTCTTACTGGATGATGAGGGCTTTTTCTGTTATTATTCTTTTTGGGTTTGTTTTATTTCTATATTTTTTGATTGTTAGCAATTGCATTTCTGCCAGGATTATATAACTAATACTTTTTATCAGTTTACAATTCTGTATTTATATTGTGTTACATTGCCCCGGATTTGTCATTTTTGTATCTTAATTCAAGTTCTGTCAGATAGTTGCCTATGATAGGGAAATCATCTAGCTATCACTCATGTAAACAACAATGACTGGCCAAATTAGATGGGGTGTTCTTTACTATTAAAAGAATGAGGAAAAATATATTATATGCTTTTTCACCTGCATGTTAATAGAGTTATTTTGGGATAGAACAATATGAAAATTGTTTCTGTTGGGAGAATAGACTTTTTTTTTTATTATTTTTTTTTTTATTTCCTACAATCAATTGCAATTAGAAAAGCAAAATATTTTATTTTAGGATATTTAAATATTAAAGAAAAACTGTAAAACATTATTTCTAAAAGTAGATCTGCAAAATAATTATTCTGCTTTGCAGTAATATACTAATGCTTAATTGTGATCATCTCAGTTATTTGTTACTATATTTTTTTTTTTTTAAATTTATTGTGGTTTAATCCTGGTAGTCAGATAAGCACAACATATTCACTTGCTTAATGGGGTGTGGAAGAGAATTGGAAGCACAAAACTCGAAAACTAGTGAGTTGATCTAAAAAC
Organism: Pyrocephalus nanus; assembly: GCA_038380795.1. Classification (NCBI taxonomy): domain Eukaryota; kingdom Metazoa; phylum Chordata; class Aves; order Passeriformes; family Tyrannidae; genus Pyrocephalus; species Pyrocephalus nanus. The sequence goes on from CM076260.1 coordinate 39,090,643, forward strand.
AGGGTTTTTAAAGAAAAAAAACCACTAATCCAAAACAAAAAACTGCCACAAACAACAAAAAAACTAAAACAAACAAACAAAAAAAAACGATGTCCAGCCAGTCCCTATGCATTGGGCAGCTGTGGCCAACTTCCCTCCCTAGCATTAATTTGTGAACCTGACATCATATGGTATGGGATAACCCCTTGGTCAGTTGAGGTCAGCTCTCATGGTTTTGTCCCCTCCCAACTTCTCTGCTGTCTCCATCCCACTTCTGGTACAGCAGTGCGAAGCAGAAGAGGCTTTGATGCTGTGTAAGCACTATTTAGCATTTGCTAAAACACAAGTGCCTTATCAATACTGTTTCAGTCACAGCTCCAAAACATAGCACAGTACAGTCTGCTATGAAGAAAATTAATTCTACCCTGGAAAAAGCAGAAAAGTTTTGTCTATAATATTTTCCTCTTCATTCTGAAGAACTTTGCGGTTTTCCACTATGGTATAGGACCTGTTGCAACCTCACAATTTTCTTCAATTTACTCATAATCAAAGTTGCAGAGGAAAACATGGAGAAATACGATATTTTAGAAACCTAGAATCATCACATATAAATTTCACAATTTGAACTCTTTCAGGTTTTCTCAACTTTATGTTGGTGTTCTCAGACAAATAAATAAAGTTAATCTAGACCTAAGGTTTGTAGCAGATGTATCCAGTATCAGTGCATGAAACACTACCAGGAAATTTTAGTTATCCTAAAGTATTAGAAATTCAAAACAGGAGGCTAGAAAGTTCAAACTTCAAACTTCAGACTCATGCTGTGAGCATGAGTCCCCAGTATTTTTTTCACTTACTATATTTACACACAGTGAGTAACTTGTTGCTTTCCACATGAAGACACAAGTCAGAGACAGAGTATTAAAGTTATGAAAAAGACTAGATGTTTGTTGGCAAATAGTCACCAAAGTTGATCACTATTTAAGTCAACTGCTTCACCCTCTCATCATGAACTTGGCAAAGAAATGTTGATAGGTAATTTACTTCAGAGTATTTATTCATCTTCTTAAGACTAGAGATCTCCATTGTTTGTTTCATACCTGTTGGACAGACATGATAAGGGTCAGAACTTGTATGCAGCAACATAAATTTCTCTAGGCGTATGAGCTCTTTTCTCTTAATTTAATGTACAGAGGTGTATTTAATATTAATTAAGAAATACAGCCTGTAATATTCCTTTAATTTTAGGTGATTTGAAGGATTGCTTTAACCTTGACAGTATTACAAAAAAACCTGACATTTTTCTTTACATTGAAATGTTGTTTCACTGATACTCTTAGCTTGTTCTTACTTGAATTCAGGTCCCAGGACTTCTTCCCAAGAACAAAAATTTTAATGCTAAAAGATAACAACTACTTTCCACAGTTGTTTTTGACTGTAGCGACATATTTCAGGCCACTTATAATAGTTGTTGAATAACAACATTGTTACTTAAATAAAAATGCTACCCACTGTTTATCAGAATCACTTTTCTGTTGAAATTTACAACTGCATCACTTATCACAGCAAGAAATCCATTTTACTAAATTTAATAGAAAGGGGCACACTGTATGCCAGCTTTGTATAACAGTTCATTTGAAACAAGTGAATTCAGAATGTCTGTGGAGGAGTCTTGTACTAATTACACTTTATACTTTCCTATAATTCATATTCTAGAAGTTGGAAAATATATCTAAGGCTTAACTGACATTTCTGACAATTTCCAACTGTTTTCTCAGACTATTTTTAATGAATAAAAATAATGGCTTCAGTATTTCCAAAAGACTTAAAAATAGACTAATGTACTACTTTAGTGTGTATGTTTTTTAATCTTAAAGGTCATTTGCATTTTTCAACAGTCAGAATATTTATTTCCAAAAAATACTTCAACAAGTCAGGTCTCTAAGCCAGAAAACTGCATGAACACAAGCTTAATTTTATGACTTTTAGTCCAAATGTTATTTACTTCAATAAGGTTCTATTATAGTGTGTACATGATAATTAACTGATAAATTTCATAGAAGTTTTAATGCTTTAAATGATATCTAAATCATAGTAGATGGCATATTTCATGCTTTTCTTTGAAACCCTTGAACCCAGTTGTTTCCTTAACTGACTCTTAAACATTGAATAAATAATGCAAAAAAACTCCTCAGATTTCTACTAGTGATCTGTCTGAATGCATTCACTATCTAAAAATCATTGGCAAAATCCCTTTATGTTTTTAATTAAAAATTATTGATCCACAATTGTGGTCTTCATAGAAGTTAATATTACAAAACTAATTTAAGTATGAGCAAATATATACAGAAACAGGAGCTGGAGTATGGCTAGGAGTGGCCTGAACATTGGATTTGAAAAAGATCCCTCAGATTGTTAATCTATGGATTGAAGGGTTAAATCTCTTTGGATTAGAGTGCATACCAGTCTTGAACAAGACCAGTCACAAAAGAGAGAACAAAGCCATCATTACTGTGCTATATTACTGTTTATTTGTTATTTTCTATTATGATATGTCTTAGAAATTTACAACAATTCAATCAAATTGCAGAAATGTTACATGAATTAAGCAAGCTTCCACACTGCATGAATAACATGAAATCCAATCCCCCAGTATAACATTCAGCAAACTAAATTACATGACCATCCTCCAAATTCCTGCCTAGACTCTATATACTTGCCAACTTCTGCATAAAACTGAAATGAAGGACCTAAACTTTGCAGCCAAATTCAATATAGAAGCACACTTTATTTCAGGATCATGGATAAATAAAATGTCCTACACAACCATAGCTCAAGATTTTTCCAATTTAGTGTTGCGATTGAAATAAGACAAAACACAGTAAAATAAAATAAAGCAAGTCAAATTTAAATGAAATCTAATTAAAAGCTGCTTATGTGTCTTTCTATCTTCATAGTCTGGCCAACACAACACTGTGACCACTGGTGTAATTGCTTCAACACTACTTCCTATTGCTTACCTGCTTTTGTAATATTTTGTCACACTCCTAGCAAAAGATTCTTAAAACAGGACATAGACAGAACTAAAGTGAGACACTCTAGTTCTTTTAAGTATAGTCAGTTAATTCTAGAGTTTTGACACATAACCTCAGGCACACTGTTGCAGTAAATAAGTCAGAATCCAGGGCTTCATATATTCTTAGGGAATTAAATTATCTTAATGAGGCAGAAACTGTCTTTAGAAGTGTCCACACACCTCCAGTATACATACACAGAGAGATAATCTCTGTGGTTAATATTCTAACAGAGGAGTAATGTAGGCTAAATGGGATGACTTCAGACACTGCCTTCTGCTCAAGTCCATTCAGACTTCAGAAAACTGAAGTTCTACCACCTTGTTTTCCTAATGCTTCTGCTCTGACAGGTAGGCATTGCAGAGACCCACCAAAATGTAGAACATGTACTTTGTTTAAAGGATGAATGCGCAAAAAAGGCTGTTTAATGTCTGCAGGTAGTCAGAGTTAAAAACCAATCAAACTACTCTAGTTGTGGCACTGTCCTTCTGTCTTATTCTTCTGATCTACTTGGGCACATGTGGTACCTGACATCCCAGAGGACCTGACTCTTGGGCACTTGATGTTCCTTGCTGAGCATACCATACCAAATAGCCTTCATATCACCCCTAGACTTTAATTTAACTTGGACATGTCCCATCTGACTGGTAAGGGAAGAGAACTGCATTGTGTCATTACCTGCCAGTCAGGTTATACTACCACTGTGAAAATAGATTAGATTATAGATTATTATAGATTATAGAATATTTAGGAAGAATGTTTTGGTAGTCCATTTTCATACAATGTGAATTTTGTATTTTTTTACTTCTAATCCCTCTCTCATTTGCTACTTTGCATGAAGTATTCAGATGCTTGCTGCCCTAAAAATGAACTCCTTGGCTATTTTGAAATTTTGTGCTGTTACTCAATGGTCAATTAAATCCACTTAAGGTCACAGTAATGCTTTTTTATTACTTGTGATGATGTTTATTGTTTGACATTCATGAAACTTTGTTATATCTCATAAAAGTGATTAATGAAGAACTAGTAATTGTAGAATACAAGTTTTTTATTCTTGTCATTCCCGCTGTATAAAGATTTCTAAGTATTTGAAAGTCTATTGCAAGTGAAAAGTTTTCCATTCTGAGGTACAAGAGTCTTGGCTAAAAATATAGATTCTGTAGTTGATAGCAGACCAGGGTATTCTCCCAGTTCTCGAAACACTGCTTAACTGAGGGAGATTTCTCTCACTACATTCAGCCTATCACTTAAACACGTTAATCACAATCTGCATTAAAGATTAAGCTAAAACTTAAACCCTTACCAATCTGGGTTTTGTACTATGTATTACAAATCTCAAACAAAATCTGTGCAAATATACTTACTGAGGTCCAACAACTATACTCATGTAATCACAAATATTCATTAGCATGTTTAGTTTCCAGTTAACTATCTTAAAGATGTCCTTTGCTTGCCCTTTTCCATACATATATATATATGCAAGCTTAGCTATCCAAGCCAGATTTCCCACATAATTTTTTTTCATTGCTACCCTCTCGAAATGTAACTACATTAACTGAAGGCAAAGTAGGTGAGAGGAAGAAATTGCATCTGGGATCCCTTAGTTAAAGGCAGGAATAACATTGTTGATGTGTCACAGGCCAAAGATATTGCATATATCAAAGAAAGGAAAAAGCCTGTAATCTTCAGGACAATCAGTCAGAAAAAGACATTAAGTTTGGTCTACATTTAAAGGCTTTCCATAGCTATGCTACTTATTCCACCAGACCAAGGAGCACTTTTGGACTAGCCTACTTTATTTAGAATTTGTCCAGTTTAAACTTTTTAACTCCTAAACTTTGTCCCTGATGGATGTTTTTTAGTATAGCACAACTAGCAGACTCCTGTCAGTGTTGATACACTGAGATATCTGATGAAAGAACTTCTCTGTATGACTGTGGCATGGAGTAAATGTGAAAGACTGTCTACTCTTTGCTCAGTTCCTTGGGAGAATTGCAGAGATTCTGTATCTGGTTATCTTACATTCAGCTTTTTTGAGGAACTTAGAGAAAATATTGAGTATATCTAAAACATGTCTGCCTATCCTGTACATCTTTAATCAAAGAGAATATAGCATTTCTGAGTATGTCTAAGCGCATGAAGCTTAAGCACTGTCAGTCATGTGGATTTTTTTCCCCTTTGAAAACTAAGAAGGGTACCATGAAAATCAATGCTCACTGTCTGTGAAAAATTTTAATAGCAAAAGGAAAGTCCCAACAAATAAGCTGCAATTAAAGGGAACAACTAGGAAAAAAATCACAAGACTGATTTTTAGTATTAGTATTGTTTACACAAAATTAAACTGATAGGTATTAGTCTGAGCCTTGTATGGGTATAAAATATTTATTCTATCCTTGTGCAGCCTGCATAAGAATCAGCTGGGAATTAAGTCAGATAAAAGAAGAACAGGGAATGTTTAAAATTTGTGTTCATTTTAATCAATTCATTAGAGTTTCAAAGAATTTTGAAAGTTGAAGGAAGACAGAAAGGGTGAAGGACATAACGGAGTAACACATCCTATGTTTGCTCTGGAGTCAGACATGCATGAAGCTTTCCTGGAGCAGCTCTATTGTTACCATTACTTCCCAGAACTTCAGAACCCCTTTTCCATGACCATGCCTGCCAAGTAGGCTTTGCTGCCTTTCTCAGGTACTCCACATACGTAACTAAGTACAAACATGCCATAATATGTCCATTAAAATGACATTTAGAGTTGACATTTTCAGTCAAAATTGATTTTAAAAGTAATATGAGATTTCATATTATTTCACTTTATTTTGTTAATTGTATTTGTTTCCTCTTACAATATACACTTGCAGACAATTACTTTCTTTTACAAAACACCTATTGAAGCCAAACAATTGAAAAGACCTATGGAAACTAAGGTGGGAATACCTCCTAGGTCCGTTGTTCCAGCTCCCACTGTCCATTAAAACAAGCTTTATCAGTAATGAATTCTATTGTATGGATGCTAAATTTTGAAAAATCTCCTCATCAAAGCAGGAGATCATGATACATCTTTAGAGAAGAAATTCCCTTAGTGAATGAATTCCTACACTTGGACAGAGTAGAAACATGAAATTAAATTTCGACTCATTCAGACTATGACATATCACTATCTTGACTGAAAGTATTTTACTTTTATTGAAATATCAGCTCTTAATTTCTTTCTAAAATTTGCGAGGAAAAAAGTCTTCTGGGATTAATATTTCTAGAAAACTAATGCTCTTGACTGCATTACCTTTACTATACTTGAAGGGAGGCGGGCTGCTCTACTCCTTCTTTCCACTACTCTGGAAAGTTCAAAACTCCTCCTCTTCCATTACTGTGGCCTTTGTAGGTGTGTGAGCAGCAGGGAATAGGCAGGCAACTTTGGAATGATTTCTCAAATGGAATTGTGCATGAAAAGCCTGACCTCTCGACATTATAATCTCACACATTGAGCAAAAGAGATGTAGTAAATCAGTCTGATCTTTTCTGAAAGAAAATAACACAAACAAACAAACAAACCCCTTCCAATGGATAATAATGCCCTCCTTTGGGAACAGTGACACTGATGAGGCTTTATACATCAGACTCTCTCTCCAGTTTAATGCAGAAATATCAGTAGATACATAACAAAACACATACAGGGGTTCATCATTGTTGTGTTCCTGACTGCGAATGAATAGAAGTCTGTGTATGTCTGCAACCAGATCCAACAGAGATCTTGGCCAGAATGAACACCACTGAAGTCAATGAGTGCCTTCAGGACAGGCAGTGTCTTTAGGTCTTTTGTATATTAGACAAACCTGAAAGTCTGAGGATGACTTTGCTTAATGCCACCTTGGGCACACTGCATATCAGCAATAGAGGAAGTTGACCTCTGTCTTCTTATATTCCAGTCTGCAGAACTTTGCATCCTTATTTCATGTCAGGTAATAGGTAACTACTGATTGTACTGCACATTGCATTCTGAAGGTGGCTGTACAAAGGAGCAGGTTTCCCAGAGGGCTTGAGGAGTATCAAAAGGGTTTGACACTTTTGGTACCCAAAATGCAACTGGACATAGCTCTAGGCAATGTACTCCAGCTGACCCTGCTTTGAATAAGGACTGGGAATAGACTACCTCCACAGGTTCCTTTAACCTGTGTGATTCCATGGCTGCTTGAGGTAAACTGATTTAGAGAATTTCCCTGTTCCACTTGATTCAGCCGTCTTCCATGTTAGAACAACCATTTTCCATGGCAGAACTACACCCAGTAACAATCATGACAATCTACAGCCTTAAGACTAAAAGATCCATCTTCTCACTTACTAAAGTTTCTATTTATGCTTTTCTTCACAACTTTTTCCCAACCTTTCTAACATAATTCCCCAAATTTGATTGGTTTTAAAGTATGCACTAGTGGAAATTAAGTGTAAAGTACTGTATATCGCTCCATAGTACACCAGGTGTAATTCTTTATCCAACCTTCAGAATTTCCTTCAGAGAACTGGTCTCACTGGCGCAAATGGTTCCCAAAGGATTACAGGTCATAATATTTCCTGCAACAGTCGGTGGAACAGGAGATGTTCAGTGATTGTTTGTAGTATTCAGATCCTGCAAGTAGAAAATTTTAGGTAATTAAAACTTCAGCAGTTTTTGTCCTCTATTAGTCCTGCTTCAAAATTAAGTATCAATTAGATTTCTTTTCTAGTAAGAGGAATCTAAAATATGGAAAAATTTACTTTAAAATCAGCAGTTCTTAAATCTTCAGAGAAACTGTAAGTAGTTTTTTATTTCTTTTAGGTTTGTGTTTTTTTCTCATGATTACTAATCATTTATAATTATGTACCTTTTTCAGTTTGTCCATGCATTTTTTTTTCAGCTTTCTCTTCACATACTTCACCCATTCAAAAATACATTAAACATTACCCTTTGACTAGTCTGTATTACAGCTGAAGAATTCATAACAGCAAGATTATTTAAATGTTTGGATTCTAATTCTATTAGTCAAATACATTTTAGTTTAAAAAATAGTAAATAAGAATATTTTTATACTAAAAAAATTAAAAATAATTCTGGATGAAATATTAGTGGCTGCAGAAATAAAAGTATAAAATGTAATATTGTTCCTAGTCTTTGAAGTCTGCTATTGTTAAGATGAACACGATTTTTTAAAGTAATTTTGCAAACCTTTGAAACTGCATGCTGACTATGCATGCTGTGATTGCTTAGAGTTCTCTTAGTTCAAAATAGTAGTCAAACTACTTTTGTGCAATGTGTGAGCTAATGTTGAGAAACTTTCTTTGGCTATCTCTGTATATCAGGTCTATGTTTTTAATATGTGCAGCAGGCTGTTTTCTGCCTAAAGGTTTACATACCACAGAATTAGATAATTGTCAGTACAGAGGAATATGTCCTTTCACCTTGTGGGTGTGATAGGCATGGTAGTGACAGTCAGTAACCTGGCTGCTGGTGAAGGAACTTGCTTCACAGACTCTAACATCGACCAAGGTGTGATACCAATTGCTGCTCCAGGGTCTAGGTGGCACAGGGTCTGTAAACCTCCCTTGTTCCAAACTGGACCCAATATTGTTTAACTTATTCATCAGTAACTTGAATGAAGAGGTAGATGCCTTCTCAGCAAGTTTGCTGATGACACAAAGCAGGGAGAAGTGGCTGATACTCCAGAGTGCTGCGCAGACCTGGAGACCCTGGTGGACAACAAGCTGTCCATGAACCAGCAATGTGCCCTTGTGGCCAAGAAGGCCGATGGTACCCTGGGGCGCTTTAGGAAGACCATTGCCAGGACATCGAGGGAGGTGATCCTGCCCCTCTGCTATACCCTAGTGAAGCTGCATCTGGAGTGCTGTGTCCAGTTCTGGGCTTCTCAGTAAAAGGCAGTGATGGAGCTTCTGGAGTGGCTGCAGCAAAGGGCTACAAAGATGATTAAGCGAGTTGAGCATCTCTCTTCTGAGGATAGGTGAGGGAACTGGGCCTGATCAGGTAGAACCTGATGCAGAGGGAGTTCTACCTAAATATGAGGAAGGACTTCTTAGCTGTGCAAGGACTGTCCACTGAACAGATTACTCAGAGAGGCTATGGAGTCTCCCCCACTGGAGATATTCAAGAACCATCTGGAAGTAATCCTGTGCAGTGTGCTCTCAGATGACCCTGCTTGAGCAGGGAGGTTGGACCAGATGACCTGCTGTGGTTCCTTCCAACCTTACCAATTCTGCGATTCAGTGATTTCAGAATGGCACAGGTGGCATATAGGTTGCCTGTCAGGTCTGCCATCTGAAGGAGATGTTTTAGATAAATGGAAATCCTGATAGAAGCAGATACCTATCACTGACCAATGGAATTGAACATTATGGATGCTTAAACAAATCTCTAAGAGCCCTGCATAAGGACTTCAATTTTTTTGCCATATGCAAGTGTCTAAGTACATTCAGGATGTTTCATGCATCTCAAAGATTCATTTAGTACTGGCAGATATTACGGGGACAGCAGCTACCATTTCTTCTAGCATCAGTCTCCAAGTAGATGAACACACAAAAAGGTTCTAGAGCCATATCTGGCCAGCTCAACTGGTCTCACAAAGTCAGAAGGAAAGCAAAACTGCGTAGACTGTAAGTGCCTAACACTCCTTCACAGTTACTTTGTTCCTGGGTTTGTGGGTAATGCCTAACACTTAGGACAAAATCTCCATATAACAATGTAGATCACAAAAGGAAAGTAACAAATCCAATTTTGAATATTTTTTTTTGTTCTTTTTCATCTTTCATTTTTTTAAACTTTTATTCTTTTTCTAAGACTCCATGGGAACAAGAGATTTTAAACTTCAATATTTTCTAAGGATTTCAATACAACTTATAGATATTAAGCTATGAGAGAATGCTGTCTACTTTAATCTCTTTTCCCATTATGATTAAAGGTGGCTTAATTTAATCTTTTCAGATCTTTGTGCAGAACAGAGAGATACTGAAATTAAGGGAAGTGCGCTATATCAGAGGTCAGGGATAAAAACAGCCAAGCAAACAAAACCCCAAAAAGATAAAACTGTCCAGGCCCATCACTACACAAGGTGTTAAACCAAATTTTAGAAGAAGTCCTGAAATATGTATTATTATGTATCTATAACACTGTATATTGAATTAAATGTAGTCAATATTTAGAAGACAAAAAAACCACCAGATCATATTTTCTTTATTTCTGAAGACTTCAAAAGAAAAACATGCATAACTGTTAGGACAGTTATATAGAAGAGTCTCTTACCAATGAATGTTTGTATAAACAGAAGTTGAAAATTTGTGGTGTTGTGCTGCTCCACACTGTAGAGCAGTCTTGCTTACAGAAACTTGGGAGTTGGACACCAAGTCAGCACATCTGGAAACACTGTACCAGATTCCAGCCATAGTGACTGATTGGTCCGAATAGTTATAAAAATCAAAACTAGATGATATTCAGGCAGCAGATCCAAAGGAAGTCACTGACAACTAATGAAAACACTTCACTGGATCTGATCTGACACCTTTTTACTGGAGTTGAGACAAAAGCATGTTTAAACTACCCTACTTCAGAGATGGAATACTTCTTGATGAAGTCTCTTATTCTGCTGAATTCCAAATCAGAAAGAAAATAGGGACTAGAGATACAAATTATAAAAGCCATAAAGCTGTAGGTATACATAATGTAGTATCCAAAAGGCTGAAGACAATTCAAAATTTAAAAACCCCACACATTTATAAGAACTCTTGATATTTTTAAATGAGTATATATTTAAAAAAAATAATTCATTTTCAGATTTGCAGGTATCAACTGAAAAATGTTCACATCACTGAGTTTTGATCAAGACCACTAGGTTGCTGCAAAGGCCAAGGATATTGATAGAAAGGTTTCTGTAAATCTCCAGGACACCTAGTATAGAATTCTGCAACAACAAGTAATGTCCCCCCTCTGCCCAGAAAATAAAAATTTAAGTCAAAGTGATTGGATTGGGTGTTTTTGAGCACATTATGGACATCATGTTATTTATGTGGAATCTTCACTTTAGACTAAAATGAAATAATTTACTACTTTGAAAAGAACAAGTTTAGAAAAGTAATGTATTAATCCTAATTTTAAAAACTAACATATGTAAAGATAATTACTTGCTTTACTAATGGATTTCAGAAGTAACCATTTTTTTTAGACCTGTGAACAAATTAAGATGGTCCTTATCTTATTAATATGAAAATCCCTTCTGTGCTCTGTCTATCTGGTACACTGGTAATTAAGGATTTAGAGGCCCTTTGTCTGAATCTCCTCAGTGAGGCAGGTAAAATCATAAAGTATGTGACTACCTTTGTAAATCCTCTAGATTATAGATATCCATGCCCAGTGTTTATTCACTTCGAAAGTTCTGGAAACACAAGTATAGATAAATTCAAAGGAACTGCCATTTCACAGTCCCCATTCATTGATAAAATAAAGCCTAAAAGGAACTTGTTTTCTGATAACATATAGGTGTAGGAGCAGACTTAAACTAAAGATCTGATATATTATTCCCTGTACTCAGGTTTGAGAAGCTGGCAAATGAGGTCATGTTGTCTTTGTTTCCACACATATCAATAACGATATGGTAAAGAATTAGAAATAGGGACAAGGAACACTGCAATGCCTAAATTTTAAGTGTCCAGAAGACTAAGTTGTCCAGGCTTTCCTACATAATGCACTAAGATGAAACACTTACCAAAAATATTTGCAAAAAACTAGCATAATGAATAGGAAACCCTGAAAACACAGTCATCTAAAAGGCTCCATATAGAAATGCAGCAGCTGAGGCAGATGCTGAAAGTCAAAACAAGAAAGCTGGATTCAGATGGCAGTAGAGGTTAAGGGTTCCTTACAGGTCTTAGTGTTTCTTAATTCAGGTAACACTGATTAAAATACAATAATATACATGGTGAGTTTTTCTTATTTTACTAGCAGCTGAAAGAAGAATCCTTTTGGATGGAAAGGGGCAACTATTATTTAAATCCAGCATTCACATTTCCTGCTACTGTTCTTCTTCCTGTTTGCACAGGATGCAGCTTGATCATTGTTCTAAAACATGCATTGTTTATTGATAGCTGGTCAATTATGTCCCAGCAGAACTTGAACATCCAGGAAGTTTCACAAAGCTCAAATTGTTTTCCTTTCATTAGCCTATGGTTAGCCCCATTAGCCCCACCCCTAATGGTTCTTTCATTACCATTCTATTTCTTGATGAAGAACAGTCATCAGTAAGACCAGAAGAACAGTCCATAATACTCGTATCTCTAGGTAGAACCAGTCCTGTTACATTGTTACAGGGTCATGGAAGCATATGTTTGGAAACATATTCTCCCCCTTCTCCCATGTCTCCATTTTCCTTCTCTTCCTCTTGCACTTGTCTGACTTGATTATGACAACATTTCTTCTCTGATCCTGATTACTGCCAGGCTGTTTGGTTAGTGTTGCTTAGTATTTTAATAAGTTTTGTGACTTCATCTAAAGGCAATGTACTCATGGAAAAAAGATGAAATTAGCATACAAATTTTGGAAGAGTAGAATACTTAAAACACGGCTGATATTAATTATGATTTAGGATCTGAATTTCCAAAGTGCTGATAACTCTGTAAAATGCTATAAGTGCTATTTAGTTTTCATGAAACCTAAAATATTAGAAGCCAGTGAAAAATAATCAGAGTTTAACCTAAATTAAGATGTTATTTTTATAAAAGTACATTTGAACTAAGAATGCCCTAATATTTTTTGGTCTATTCATACTTTGCAGATTTATATTATAATCAGTTGATTGCTCTTTATTACTTAAAAGTCAGAGAAAAAAAGCTATGATGTATAAAAAGACATGGGTAGGACTTCTGCAATATGTTATTTACAAGGTTTCATACTTCTGCATGTTGAAAAAGAAGCCCTTTTTTTTTTTTTTTTTCTGGAGTGTTATGAGAAGTTGATTTGAGGACAAAATATCTTAGATTCTTCAGGTTCTGCTCTGACATAGATCAGTCTTCATGCCACAGATGCATTATCATGCCTGAGAAAGCACTGTATATATAAGTAGATTAAAAAAGGTTCATAAATATCATAAGCATAGGCTAAAGTACCATGTATTACAGATAATTATAAGCTTATTAGTAGAAAATTTTACAGTTAACCTCTTGATCCATTGAACTTTATAACAATTTACAGTAACTGGTTGACCACTCAAGAAGTCGTATATAACCCTTTATTATCTTTTATATGTGGCCATCAATGACATTTATTTTAAAATAAAACATTATTCAAACACATATTTAAAACTAATTCTCATAAATGGCTGGGTTTAATTACTTACTTACTGTTACTTACTTACTGTTACTGTTTTTTAGGAGTTCTGATTTATGAGTTTAAATGTCTTTGGGAATTCATGACCCTTGCTTTCTGCTTTATCTTTGTTTTAGAAAATTCTTCTTTTGAATGAAGAAAAGTTTTTAGGTTGGTTTAGTTTGTTTTTTTCAGTATAAAAGTAGCTACTTGAAAAATATTGGTGCAACACATGTATTAAATAAAACTTTACCAGTGCACTGCCACTGAATTGGGTTTTCACAATAGGCTCTTATTAAAAGTACCTAAAAGATGATGTACAAGTCGAGAAACTAGTACAATCACTATATGCATTATTAGACTGAAATGTCTCAACAGATATTTGCAGTTATTAATTTATTTCTTTAATTCATCTATATAATTCCCAATCAGAATCAGGAACTCCCCTCATTTATTTACTTTAACTAAAGATCAGAAAATGAATGTGGTATAAATGCTGTTCAATTACTATGTTTTTTTGAAAACCACAAGGGGAACTTTGAAAATTGTGTTCCTTTTTTTTACCTAAGTGACCAACACAACTGAGCTCACCCACCCACTCACAAACTTATTTTATTTGTGCAGTTGATAAAGTTATGAACATACGTCTGCTCTGGAGCCTATGACTGCACAGTAGCCCTGTATGTGAAAGCAGATTTATAGACCTGAACAGCCCTGCAAGTATGTAACCGTGATTTCTAATGATTTCTATTGGACCTTACTCCAGGGATCACATATATATTCAAAAATGATTTTATAGATGGAAGGCTTTTGTTGGTCTAAAGAAATTACACATTAACATTCATTATGCATATTTGACCTCCAGCCTTCATTTTGAGTCTGAACGGGTGTGAGGCTGTTGTCTTATTCTGTCAAAGTGAGTAAAACTACCATTTGCTCCATTAATGAGAAATTCAGCTATTGATCTGATCTCTTCTCCACTGCCATTGATTTCTTCTCTTTGTTTTGTCATTTGGACCTAGAACTGTCAATAAGTTATTGACTGAAGAATAGGAAGTCAATCATTTGTATTCTTCTTAGGGCTTGTGAAAATGGAATTTATCTTTATATTCATTGAGACTTTACTATGAAATTCTGAGCCTGTAACAAAGCTGTTTCCAGTTATTTTTGGCTTTAGAAGTTTATGATTATGAAAGATAATTTTCAATACAATTAATTTACAGATTAACAGTTTCTAAATTGAAATAGAGGACAACTCAGAATTAAAGATCTGTAAGTCATCTTACGTAGTGTATACTTTACAATAAATTAAAATCATAGCTCCTCTGGTAATATGGCATTTTACATCCACGCATCAATGCCCAAATTTTTATTGGGTTTTATTTTGGGTCCTTTTTAATACAAGGCAAGAGTAAACAAAACAAGAGCAGAATATAGAAAGCACTGGAAATTCTATCAACTGCAGCTTTCAGAATGGTATAGAAGAGAGAGGTTGAGGCAGAAAGGATGACTTCGGATAACCTTTCATTATATAGATTTATAAAGAAATCATTACTATATTCAATTTTCTATTTGGAACACTAGTTACATGTGCACTTTGATGAATTCTGAATTCTGTGCTGGATGATCTCAGATTTACAGGTGTGTTTAGGTCATTAGCTTTTCAAGTAGCACTTTTTCACTTCACTAGATTCTCTGTGAGTAATTTTTTTATGATATATTTTACTTGATCCTACTGTACACACTCTTTCAATTGAGTCCTTTGGGTAAACTAAAAAAAGAAGTAAAAGCCAAAAAAAGATAGCAGCTGTAGAAGTCATATTGCCAAAGAACACTAAGAATGTTTTCATTTGACTGAATACCCTGTGTCAAATAGGTATGATACTGGAAGAGAGCCTATTAAAGGCATATGACAGGAAACAGTCCCAAGCATTTGAGGAAACTGCTCTTAGCACTTAGAGGCACAAGAAAGACAACATAAATAAATGCCAACATGTGTCAAAAAATACTAATTTCTTTTCAAAGAATTAATATCAATAATAATGGCACAGATAATCTTTACTAGTGGTTATAAAAGTTTTGAAATGGGAATCAAAATGTTATCAAAATTACCAGAAGCAAACTAAAAAAAGCATGGTAGTATTGAAGGAGAAAAATCTTGTCTACTTACAGTAATAAATAATATCATTATTCAGGACATTTATTTTCTGATCTTCAGTTAAAGTAAATAAATGGAGGAAGTTCCTGATAATGATTGGGAATTATATAGCCAAGTTCATTACAACATTCCTATCAGTTTGAAGCTCCAATGGTGGTTGTAGCACCATCTGCTGTGGTGGTGGTAGAAGTCCTGCGGTGTGAAGATGGAGACTCTCCACCTGCCTGGTCAAGTCAAAATGTGGTCCTTTATTGGGCTCAGGGTAGGTGGGAATGCCTCTGGTACCTCCTCTGGGGAGGGGACTTCTTCACTGGAAAATTAGTACTTGATCAGGGGACATTTTAAGAGTCTTTGACACCTTCTAAGATGTAGGCTGCCTATTATGTCAGCACAGGTGGATCCATTATGGCTATCAGCAGAGACGAATATCTTCAGGCCATGTGAGTGAATTGTCCTGGTGCCTCCCCAGGGGAGTTATCACAGATGAGTCATTTGTGTAAGGACAAAGAATCAACACCCAGCTTGTAGTCTGAGGAGGCAGGTATGCATGCCCTTATCTCCTGAATTGTCTAAGTCATCAGTATTCCAGTCTTTTCACACTTGGGAATACATTCTTCTCCTAGGATAATAGAGTACCACCTTTATCTTAAGCCCCTTTCCACAGTCTAAATTAGTGGGCATATATGGGGAAAAGAGAAAAGAAAAAGTGGATACCAGAGTCTTTGTGTAACCCAGGACATTATTGCTTCTCAGGAATGCACAGCCAGGAATATTTAATGATCTGTACCGGCCTGCTCAGTAGGAATTTTAGGAATATGTACTTTTACATTATTTTTAATATTAGTATATTCGCTTTGTTCTCAACTCTACTGGAACAGATTGGATCATTGTGAGGAAAAAAAAAAAAAAACAATAAAGAAGACAGTCTATAAGCTGCTTGCCCAGTAAGGAAAGATTATTTTTGTTTAATTTAACTAGATCTGTTCCTCCACCTAGCTATATAGTCTATATACATTTTTTTTATATATCAAAACAGCTTCAGTAACCTATTCCAATTAAAACAATTCCAGGTTTTTCACAGACTTGCTTTCTCTGTATTTCATCACCCCTTTCTAGTCTCCTCAAAGAAAGAGCAGAAAAAAAAGTATTATGACTGTATCACTGCGAGAGATATACATAATCTATGTATTGAATAATTAGTTTTTCGGTGTAGTGCTTCATTTGTTTGCATTCCAAAGAATCTTTTATCCAGTTCTAGTATTCAAGAATTGTGGTGGTCAAGAAGTGAAATTCAGAAAAGTGAATTCTTAGGATAAAACACGAATTTATTACAAACTTTTATTTGTGCTTAAGCATCTAGATATTGGTTATAAAAATAGTTTAAAAAAATGGATCTTATTCTGTCTCATTTACATAGGATTTCTGAAATTCAAGGATGGCGCAAGAAAAGGACTCAATTAAAATGAACTCTCTTAATAAACTTTCATAGAGCGTCAAGAAAGACTGAATATGAAGCCTTTAACACAGATAAAATCCATTCTTAAAGGCGGTTCTGGAGATGTTTTGGCACTGATCTTAACCTTGAGTGAGAGTCTATTCTTGTGACAAGGACAATCTGGTTGAAATTAATGAATTTCTGGAGTTATCAAGTGAGTTTCTTACATAACAGAAATTCCAGAATATCACAGAGTACAGGAAAAACTACAAAGTATTTTCACTTTCAGGTTTGTCACTTCCTTCCAACTCTTACTTTTGTCATCTAAAAAAAACAATATTAAATTCATCTAGAGAAGCTGAATCATGAAACCATTTTGTCAAATGTAAAGATTTAGTGAATCTAAAACTATAACTGACATTTAATCAGCTTCATTGTTTAAATATTATGCATAGCTGTCAAAACAATCAGGAAAAGCTACAGGATTTTTGTCACTCATTAAGCAAACAGATTGACAGAGAACCCTGTATGAAATGGTTTATGTTATATAGATACAAATATATAAAAATCTAAACATATCTCTTCATTCAACAAACAGTGAAGAGATCATCAAGCTTTTAATACTTTTGTTTCCTAATTAAAATACATATCAGTCCAATAATTTTTTCCAAAACTGAGAGAAATGTATGTCCTTAAGTGTATAGGCTAAAAGTTGAGGAGTTCCATATATATTTGTTAGTTCAATTGAATTAGATTAACATGAATGAAAAGCAAGGATGGGGAGATGAAATGCGAACAACCTGAATGTTGAGGTTGTAATTATAGCACATCCTTTTAGCCCAGGTCTGGGAATCATCAAGTGTGGTCCCAAGAGAAAGGGATCAGCTGTACTTCTGTTATGAAACATGATACATCCTTTCAAACTGCTTGAAAGCTCTTCCCAACGTGAATTAAATCTTGAAGTGCTGAAAACACTATTTTGCGGGTTTTAAAGTAATTTTAAATAGATCTTACTTCCTGATCAATATGCTCACATTTGTTGGCATACACATGTGCCCTGTTAAAGATATGGATATTTTTCTCTTATCATCTCTACCTGATTTGCAGCAAGATACGTGAAACAGATAAAGTGGGATGAGATCACCCTCTGTGTGCTATTGTAACTTCATGAAATTGTATTTCAGCTAAATAGATTTGGCACCATTTCTTAGGAAAGCTATTAATCATCCTGTGCCAGGAAAAAAGATTTCAGAGAGAAATTTCCCTTAAGTGAAGTCAGTGGGAGTTGCTGTTATCAAAAATTTGTCAGCACTCTTCCAACAATCATGATTTTTACGTGGCAATCCTTACAGCAAGTAATATCCTACTGAGAACTAGTCTGCCACTTCAAAGTAAAATAATTTGTTGTTATTAATTAGCTGAACTTCTAAATTTAATTTGCACAATCATATTACATATATGTTTCATTTAAAAATGAAAGTGTTAAAAATAAAAAAAAAAACAAACCACTTTTTCCTTTATCTGTTATTGAAATAAAAATCAGACTGGGCATGACTTTCCAAAAGACACCCTTCTGTGGAGGAGCCACTGCTGGCTGTTCCTTGAAGGCAGATGAACCAGGAATGAAGGCACCCAGTAACTGAACCAGCTGACCAGAGATCTCCCATGCCTGAGTGGGGCCAAAGTGGTGAAAGTGACAGGCTCTGTCAGTCATCCACAGGTGATCATCAGAGAGGGTAAGGTAAAGACTGGGGTCCAGGGTCCAGCCAGGATGTCATCAGCACATCAAGCTTGCAGAGGACAGGACTACTCCAAGATAGGACTGATGTCCAGGAGGCGTGTCTGGAGACTGGGACTCCTGTGGCATTTCTGAGACAGGAACTGACATCCCTATGCTGAGACGAAATTGGCTCCGGGACTATGGGCAGGAAGTGGGGAGTTCTAGGTCATGCTGGACATGGAGACTAAGGTCCATTACTGTATTTGCTTGTTCCATATACACTGATTTTCTTAGAGTTTTCTCATCGTCAGGGCAGCTGGTCGTTGGCAAACCTCTTAGTGATCCTAAAAAGACTTTCTCTTCTGTGCATCACATCACATCGTGTTCAGATTTGTCATGCATTATTTTACCTGAAAGTTTTGAGCTGACTTTTGTCCTTCCTAGCAGCTCTCTACATCTCATATCTATATACATTACATGGCTCATAAATTATTTGTTGTGAAATGTAACAGAACTTTCTGCTTTACTTGCAGTGTTAATAGCCAATTTTTTGAGAAACTTGGGTTTCCCAGTTTGCTGTAGGTATTGTTGTCAGCAACAAGATTATATTGTCAAAGAACTTGTCATTAGAATGCAAACAAGTAGAACTACTGTCCTTTTCACTTTCTTCATATTTCAGTCATATTTGTATCATATTTGTCTTATCTGCAGAAATAGCCAAAATATCCTACCCAGGAATGCAGTTGGGCAGACAGAACATTTATTTCATTTCAGACTATGCAGCTGTTTTTCCAAATGCCAAAGTATTAGTTTCTTTAAAACACCACTGAGCAGTTTTCCTCTACTAATAAAGCCAAAACTGCCATTTCCTTATACGTCAATTTTCCTTTCTTTTATAATCATCTCTGTAAGTTGCTGCCAATACAGAAAAGACAGACATAACATTTATACAAAACATGCATTTTTATTCCAAAGCACTGATGCTATACCACTGCACTTTTTGTTAGAATGCTTCTATAATCTACCTTTCATACACAATAAACACTTCATCCTCAGCAATAGGACTCAGCACCTCTGAGTTCCTGTACATATTTCACATAAATACACATTTACAGTTCAAAATTCTCAAGCTTAATCCTTTTTGCTGCACTTTATGAAGAAATATGTAAAAATCAACTTCTGATTTTGACATGACTAATTATAAATTTAAAAATTATTTCGTTCTTCTTATCAAAAATGCCATTCGAATCAAGGACAATTTTATGCAGAACCTTTTTCAATGGGCAGGTCATATGAATTCATATCCTTTTCATATACTCAGTAGCAACATGAAAGGCTGACTGGGAAAAATAAATTTTAGGAAATCTCCAAAATCCGTTTTTTTAATCTATTGACACAGGCATAGAAGCTCAGTGATGCATAAAAGGAGTACTCTTGTTTGTACATATCATGCAAATATTGTTATGGTGCATCCTAGAGACACTTCACACAAAGAATTCTGATACCAGTGAGGAAATTTTTACACCGAAAATCTCAATACCATATGTACTGACTGAGTGATCAGCTATCAAGAAGGTGATTGGAACAGTGCTTTTTATAAGAAGTGTTGTGAAAGTCAATGGGTAGCACACTGAAATTATGTGAGTGATGGACATAAAGACTCTTAACTTGGGAAGGTAGCACAAATCCTATTTAAGAGAAAGATTTTACTTTGAAGAGTATGTGCCCAATCCTGGCATAAACAGTAAGACCAGATGCTCTCAGATTGAATCTAAGCAGATGCAGGTAAAATCCAGGAACTGCATCCACCTTTACAGCCAACAAATGAGAATATTGAATGATTAGAACTACTTAGTTAAAAAAAAAAAAATAATAAAAAAATAAAAGGTTCTAATTAAATTTAACACCTGTTCCCAAAATGGCATAATTTGGCAAAGCAAAGGTTTCTCTAAGTACTGGATAACAATGTGTATGAAGCTGTGTAAATTTCTCATCCAAGTTATACAGCACTGAGCCTGATTAGGAGCTTGAGGTGAGTTACCTGCCATCTCCAAGGCTTGAAGTAAAATGAGCCAAAACTCCTTTTATGGAGCTGAGGGAAAACAGCATAGCACAAATCAGTGTCACATGGCTGAATTCTCATCTGTTCCCAAAAACAGTCACCTCACACCTGTTACCCAAAGGGAGATGCCCATGCCCCGTTGAGAAGAGTGCCAAGATACTAATCAGCTTGAACCAAAACTACACCAGAATCATGATAAATATTACACTTAAAGTATGTAAGTGACCTTAACCAGGTGCTTTGGCTTTATACCGGTATAGTTAATAAATTTATTGTAGGTATATTTTTGGCTAATATTGATAAAGTCAGCAGTGATGAAGACAACTAAAAATTGATGCTTTTTAATGAAACTATGCAAGTTTTAGTACTATCACATTAGATAGTAGTATCTAATTCTATTGGTCCAGCATATCATCAGCCTTTTTTTCACTCACACTACCCCTCCTGATTATTTTGATTCCCTTGCTTTTCTGTGAGTTTTGTTGTTTTTTTTTTGTTTGTTTGTTTTTTAATTTTGTACAAGTTTCACTTGCTCTTTGATGGTTTATTGGGGAAAATGGAAGAGTTGGAAGGAGGAGAGGAACTGGCGAGTTTATTAAGAGATTTCAGGCTGAGAGGAGCAGCTCTCCAGCTTTGCTATTTAAACTTTCTAAGACAGGTTGCAGTAATGCAATCTCTTTTTCACATTTCGATTCTCCTTCTTTCTTGCAGGTCTCATTTTTATTGTGTGAGGCATTTAATCTCTTCCATCTTTTTCCTCATTCATAACCTGATATCCAATTATAGTAACTATTCTTGCTTCCTCATGTCAGCTATATCTTTTCAGTATTTATCATTTTCAAATAGTATCTCTTACCACAGACTTTCTTCATATTTTTAGCCTTAAAAAGCCAATTAAAATTCACAGGAGCTGATAAGTCTAATATTTTTCACTGTTTTTATCGATTTTCATCCCAGTAAGTTTTTATATGCAAATATAGTCTTCAGCTTGATATTTCAGAGTTAGGCAAAAACCACAGCCATTAGCAGCTTATGATTCCTGCTGAAATTTGCCCCAGGTAAAATGTTTGACTCACTGTAGCTGAAGATCAGAATGATTAAGATATCAAGTTTAAATAGCTATTTTTATTGCTTCATTTGACATCTTAAAACCTGCATGCTCATCCATTTTCAAGAGAACTGGCAATTCTGATGCAGATAACTGGTTTGAGAAAGTACATATTACTGTATTTTAAGTCGGTACTAATTGCCACCTTGAAGCTAGATGAGCTTCAACAAACTGATAATATTTTCTAATTTAATTTATGTGTAATAATTACTTAAAACAAATACAATTTCCACAATTTTAAAGGCAGTGCTCTGAGCTGCATCAAAGTGTAAAGTACAGTAAACCCAATTCAGTATTTTCTGTACCTCTTCTACTGCTGTATTTTCAAGAAATCTGGAATTCAAATACATGGAGAGACTGATGTATTCTTAATGTGCAAAAATGATAGCAATCATGATATTTTTCCAGCCTTATTTTAGGAAATATACAAGAAAGTTCCCAACTGTTTTGATTCTGAAGGCTGAGGAAAAGAAAGCATTTTGCAGTTCTTTTAAATAATCTGAGAATAGAAATAAGACTAGAGACTGTAGATAAATGTCTTTGATTACATAGTTATGATTATTTTTTTAAAACAGTACTAAAGTTACTGACATACCTATTTCCAATTAGATTTAATGTTCAGTAATGCAATGTATAAAATTCAAAACAGTTCAGAGAAAATATCTAAAAGGGGTTATTTTAAACAGTCACCTTAGGATTCTAATTTATCCAGTAAGAACTGGTTTTTAATAGGAAAATAAACAAAATGCAAAAGCATAAAAATGCCCTAATATTATAACTTAGTCTTCAGCTGGAGATTTTTTTGAGAAATAGACAATGATGGCATATAAAGAGAAAAATGGATTTTTCATACAAGTAAAATATAAAGTGATAATGTTTTGTAGAACTTTTTGGTATTTACATAAAATTCTTGCTATTGGCAGCAGATGAACAGAATCTAATACAACAAGAAGAGAACAACCAACATTATTTTAAAAAAAAGTAATATATATTTTTTATTTGCATGGATTTTTAAAGTTATTTCAGAAATGGTGATTTGTAAAAGCAGCAGAAAATGAAATGTATCTAAGTTTCTTATCCAGGATAAAAAACCCCCAAAATATTTCTTGGATTTTGTGACTATAAAAGGCTTTAACACGAGTCTTTCAGTTAAGGTTTCTTAATGTCTCTGAAGAATGACTTGTGCAGCTATTTTTTTTTTTTTTTCTGATAAATATAGGCAATAAAGGCTTCAGTTGTCCCTTAAATGAGCTATTCTCTATCCATCTTACCTCAGTTTCTAAAAATAAACCTGGAAGAAAATAATCAAGACTAAATTTATCCTTTTTTTGTTTCACTGGATGTGACACAAATATATTTCATCCCATAAAAAGGTTTTATTTCATTCCAAATAAATTTTTTTGAAACTTCTAAAGAAAAAAGTTTTTTGTTGTTGTTGTTTGTGGTTTTTTGGTTGGTTGATTGGTTGGTTTTTTGGTGTGTGGTTTTTTCTTTTTTTTTTTTTAATCACAAATTTGTAAGTGAAGAAGCTGATGATTTAGCCATTTGCTCAGGGATTAAAAGTCAGTGGTGAAGATGACACATGATATTGTGCTCAGTTCCATATCTCAGGAAAGCATCCTAACTACCCATGTAGTGTTTAGTGCAGAGGTCTTCTCAGTCCTTCCTATAAATACTATGCCATTCCCTGAGCTGACAATAAATTCTTGAATTCTTTTTTTCCTAGTAATTCTTTCAAGAGTGCAGAGGGATGGCATTCAGATAGGAATTCCTTACCTCTTGGGGAGGTTACAGTTAAAAACACATCTGTAACAGAGAATAAAGTATAGAGCCTAACTTGTGTGTCTGAGATCTCATGAACACCTTATGTATTGACAGATTGCAGTTCCAGGAGCAAACATGTCCAGAGAGGCCATCTCACAACACCCCTTGGGGATCACTCACTCTGATTGAGGTCTCCAACATCTAAGCTCCTGAAAGAAGGTAATGAAACAATTGGGTGAAAATGTAGTCTTGCTATTTGTAGATTTATTTTACTCTCAATTTCCCTCCCCATTTTTTTTCAGGAAAGTCAAAATGTCTTTCTATTCCCTTCCAGTGTAATTTCACATCTTTAATGGAGACTTTTCAAAGATATACCATAGAAGAACATTGTTTAGTGTTCCTTTAGACCTTTCCAGAAAGCCACAGAAGACCTTTTCTACAAAGATTTTAATATTTTTCACAATTCCTATTTATTTTTTCCCTACTAAAAGACCTCTCATATTGTTTATTCTTAAAATCTAAATTTCTTTGCAACTTCGAGATTTATGCTATAAATTATAATTACTCATAAAATATTATCCTTAAAATGAATAATATATAAATCTGGGTGTTACCAGTAACTTCAATATATCATACTAAAACTCATACTATTTCAGTTACAGAGAGATAGTCTGAAAAAGGGGTACTTTATATCAGACAAAATCAAAAAGTCTTTATTTTGAAATAAGAAAGCAAGAAATTAGCGTCTGAGAAATTTAAAAAAGCACTGTCTGCCACCAGCAATCCTCCAACTCTTTTTAAAGAGCAATGAATATCTTTATGATGAAGTTAGGAGGTATGTGAGTCACTTTCTCATTGTATTACCACAGTGCATCTATGTATAGCCTAGGTGATGTATCAGGAGATGTTAAGTGTAGCAATAGGCAAAAACTGCCCTGTTTATTAAGTTTGGTGTTGCATACTTTGAAATGAAAAATTATTTTTTAAAGTGACAGTTTTTCCTGAACTTCCTTAATTAATGGCTGCAATGTCCCATCATGAGAGATAGCTAAAACCTAAAAACATTATTGACATTAAATACCGTATGCAGACACATCCTTCCTTCATACAAAAAAAAAAGTTTCTACAGAAGTTCAAATGTTGATTTGGGAGTCTTTTACAGGTCAGGATCTTTGATGAAATGGTTCAAATGGCTTCAAGAGTATTTAAATTCTGGAAATACGTGTGTGCATACATTTATAATCATACAACCATTTAGGCAGGCAAGACAACTAAAAATCACCTAGTATATCTACCTTTTTGGAGCAGAGGTAACTTTGATGTTAGGGTGGAAAATAAATTTATATATCCATTCTTGTTTCTCTCTTTTTGAGAGTTTTTTCTGGCCTCAGTAGCTGATGAGATAAGAGTTCAGAGTCATGGTTGTTCTAAAAACAGAACATTAAAATAAAACCCACAGACATATTTGAATTTTCTGTCACTGATATTTGACTTTTCTCTAACAACTAATATTCTAAGAAAATATTAACATTTATTTTAAGCTTTACTTTTAAAATATTCTTTATGTAAAGCAGACTACAAAAATAGTCTTCTCTTACTTTCTTCCCATTGTACAATGTATATCCACCCATATTAACATTCTCTCTGTGTGATTCATCCCACCATGTTGCAGTAATTGCTATGTTTTCACACTTTTCCTCCAGCATTGTTGATTCAAATTCATCCTATTTAGTACTCCTGCTCTTGGACAATAGGAAACTATGGGTAAAGAAAATGTTCTGCCACAAATGGATTTCGAGGCTAGCAATGGACTTCCTGCAGTTTTTACTGCATCTTCCAGAATTTCAGTTTGCATAGAAAATAGAATGTTCCCAGAGCATCAAATATTAAGAAAAGCATGTGTAAAAGCTTCACTGTGTAAAGCATGTTCAGAAGTGTTCAGAAAAAACCACAATTTTTCTAACAAAAAAATTCTTATTTATCTTACTGCATTGTTAAATATAACAGTGTAATTGCCTACGCTGTTAACCAAATAGCTGCTGATTGTCATAGCAGAACCAATAGGCTATGGCACTTATCCACTGTGACTAACTGCATCTGCCGCTTCTGAGACTCCATTCAGTTGAAAATGTTTCTTCAACATAATAGAAGCTTTGACTGCACAGGGTTACAACATTTTACTTTTAAAGGTTTGCTTTTTCTTAAAGAAAAAATAACAAGATAAGAATTCTAAGTTTTGTCAGATGAAAACTGCTAGAATCTCCTAGAAATTTGTTCAGCAGCAAAGATTTTTTTCAGCTTCTCACAGAATGGTTTAATTTGGCAGGCACCTTAAAGATCATCTAGTTCCAACCCCCCTGTCACGGGCAGAAACACCTTCCACTGGATCAGTTTGCTCAAAGCCCCACCCATCCTGTCCTTAAATACTTCCAGGGATGAAGTAACCACAGCTTCTCTGGGCAACCTGCTCTGATGTCTCATCACCCTCATAGTAAAGAATTTCTTCCTAATATATAATCTAAACCTACCTTCTTTTAAAGGTTTTAAACGTTCTTTTAAAAGTTTAAAGCCATTCTCCCTTGTCATATCACCATATGCCTTTTTACGAAATCCCTCTCTGGCTTTCCTGTAGGCCCTCTTTAGGTTCTGGAAGGCTGCTACAAGGTCTCCCCAGAGCCTTCTCATTTTCAGGCTGAGCAATCCCAACTCTCTCAGCCTGTCTTCATAGAAAAGGTGTTCCAGCCCTCTGATC
This sequence comes from Pyrocephalus nanus, assembly GCA_038380795.1. Classification (NCBI taxonomy): domain Eukaryota; kingdom Metazoa; phylum Chordata; class Aves; order Passeriformes; family Tyrannidae; genus Pyrocephalus; species Pyrocephalus nanus. The sequence continues at coordinate 39,117,025 of CM076260.1, forward strand.
GTCTTTGTGGCCCTCCTCTGGACTCATTACAACAAATTCATGTCCTTCGTATGCTTGGGCTTTAGCATATTTTGCCTATCTAGTCTGGATCTTAATACAACATTAGCACAGTGTTAAAAGAATAAGGAAAAAATATACATGAAATTTCCACAGAATTTCTCGAATGAAGAAAACATTTACTTATTTTCCTAAAAGATGCTTATTCACCTGACATTTGCAAGGAACTAATAAAGGAACTTCTTTGTCAATTATTTTACATTTTTCATTCACTCTACACCTTTCCTGACATTTAAAATTGCTTATGTAGCCACAAAAAATTCTTGTGGATTAGGTTTCATGAAGACACCCAGAGCAGAAAACAGGAAGAAAATGAGTTGAAAATCTTTCCACACGTACATCTCCCACTTTGTGTTTCACTCGCCATTTGAACTGTAATCAGAGCTTGAAAGCTCAGACTTTAGCAATGACAATTATGGGGCAAAAGTGTAGGGATGAAAAGGAGGTTGTTACAGGCATAGAGTGAAGTCTGTGTGCTAGGTGCAGGGACTGCAGACCGTTAAGGTGAAGTGGGATGTAACAGGTGCCAGCAGTAGACAGAGATGGGGTAATTCTTCCCATTTTAGATGAGGAACACAGAAGATCACCACCACTGTACATTCTTTGGTTATTTTGACTGTCAGATACTTAACTTAAAAATTGAAAGGAAATGAAGGAGCACTAAAGAGAACTTCTTTCCAAAGCTGCTTTATGAGTCACATCTTACTGATAACCTTTCTCTTTCTTCCCATTTACACTTCTCAAAACAAAGTGCTTCCAGAGGAGTAAACCCTTAATTCACCAATGCAACATTCCACTGGCTTCCCATGGGACCTGTGCACTTCTTTTTCAATATGTCATGAATATTTTCCCTCTTTGTCCTCTGTAGGCCACTTAATTTTATATATTTTCAAATGGGTGCTCTTCTAGTCAATAGCACTGCAATTAAATATAGTGTCGTTAGTGTGGAAAAGTTGACTTTGGCATTAGTGGGCCTAAATATATGCGTTTCAACTGCCCTGAGTTTGTAAACCAGAAGGATTTCAAGTGTTTTTAAACTGGGAGGGAGACTAATTGGGGAGTTTCCTTCTTCACCTCTGACCTGCATCAGAAACTTCAAATCAATATATTTAATATTATTACTATAATTGTGAAACATATCACATCAAAAATACAGCTAAAACTAGTTGAAGAAGTGCATCACAGCTGAAGAGTTGCACAGACAATGACAAAACCGTACAAAAAAATTACAAAATTGTATAAAGCTGAGGTAAAACTGTTTGATGATTGGTTGCTCACAGTGATGTATTCTCTGTGGCATAAAGTGTAGAATTAAGTTTTATAAGGCAATATAAAAGCACCAAAAGCATTAGCACAGTGGGGCACCAGGACATCTCAGGGCCTTGCAGTAACAGAGGGGAATAAAAATTATGCTATTAATGCAGCCAGAAATACAGATTTTGCTTATAGTGCTACAGTTGCAGTTTGAAACTCCTGGAGAGGAAAACATAAGCTTGAGGGTGGTTAATTCTGTCACTGAGACAATGCATCCATAATATTTAAGACAACTGTGGCTATAAGTGAAAATGCAGCGTCAGTAAATTTGCTTCCTTTTGGACAGTAAAAATGCCTTACCAGAAAAAATGAGGTAGTTTCTCGTTCTTTAAAAGCTCACAGCAAGTAATGAATTAATCTTCCTATTAAAGAAAATTGGGGGACGAGAGCAGGCACGACTGGTGACTAACTGGAAAGGATTGACCCAACATGACAATCAGAAACTTCCCTGTTCTGAGACTGTGCCTCACTTTGCCCATACCATCTACAGCTGGGTGACTAATAAAAGCTCTGTGAGCCAAGCTCACTATTCCCAAGATATTTCATACCTGTCTACAGTAGCTTATAGGATTCAGCTTCTCTTAGGTGACCAGCTCTCTCTTATGGTAATAGACGAATCCTAGGCAGATTGCTTAGAATTTCACATAGCTAAACATAGATCAGATTTGATCCATTTGAGTAACTGCCAGTGTTAATCAGTTGGATATGTCTAGGGTGTTCTCTGACACTGAGGTTTACTTGTATGTTATGACCTCATGCACACAGACTATGAAAATTTTTTACTCCCCAAAGTAGTATCATTCAAATTGTTTGTATGGAATGGTCTAGCTGCACTCAGGAGTTGTTCAGATAGTCCTGCCTGGTATAAATCAAAATTATGTCTGGTACTGTCTTAAAAATTTAATAGTGTGGAAAGTGAAATACTGCTGCATGGGAATCTTGCCTGGCACTGTTCAATTCTCCAGTATTAAAGCAGTCCATATGTCTCTTTCCTTAATCTGTTTAGGCCACTTTAGAATCTTGTGATTTTTAATAGATGAACATACAACTATAAGTTTTTGCCTATGAGCTATTCATCCATCATTTTTACCTTAACTGCTGTTAGCCAGTATAAGACCGTATACAGCTAAGTGGCAAGAGACAGGCCTCCAACTGAAACATTTAAATAGTTCAAGTCTACTTTTAGCTAGTTAAATATCTAGCAGGGCACAGAACACTTCTTCTAGCTAAACTAATGAAGTAAACTGTGGGTGCTAAATGGTAAAGTTTTAGATCCAGCTTACTAGTATAAAATTATCCCCATGGCTTTTATGTCTTCTGGTTACAAATTAATAAAACAAGAGCCTAAATTATATGAAATTATGTTTCTAGAGTTAGAATTCCAACTCTTCTGCATGTTTTTCCTGGCAGATTCAGACTTACAAAAGTCTTAAAAAAAGTTGAAATGAAATTATCAGAAAAATCTTGCCAACAAAACACTGTTCTCCCATTTGAAATGTCTACGTTGCTAGATCTTCTATATTATAGTTTGCATCATCATGCAGTGACAACTGGCATAAAACCCAGTGTGTTTCCTAGAATTTTATGTCATATATGAAGAGTCGTGTCTATGCACACTATATTATAACAACAATAACACATGCATTCAGTCTTGATCAGTTTTCTTCATAGAAGACCACTATTCATGTTAACTTTTGGCAAAAAGCAAGTAAGAGTTGTTCAAGTGGCAGCTGTAATTAACAGCAAATATAAGGAGTGGTAAAAGTAACTCTGTAGGAAGACTGGGAATTACTCTGTTTCTGGTTTTCTTGCAAAACTGCAGTTCCATAATTTACCAAGAACGCACAGGATTTACATTTCTTACTGGTTTTATGGACCTGCTGTCATTAACATCATGTTTAGGTGATACAGGCAGAAACCAAGAAAATGAACAGGCTATGATGGTGACTCCAGTATTTTTCCAGGCAAATGACATATTACTATGCGAATTGGGATGTGTCTTGGAATATACTGCATCCCCTTTCTTTGCCTACCTAACCTACTAATTTTGTTTTTCTTGTATACACAAAAGCAAATCAGTAACAAAACCTAAAAATGTCAGATGTCGATCATATACAGTATGGATGCATATACATGGTATTCATTTTTGGTAGATTTAGTTTGATGTGATAAAAAGTTATTTATTTTTATTATTTTATTTTCCCTTGGATTACTAGAAAGTTTACTCATATTTTAAAATATTCACTTTTTTTTATAATTTCTTGCAGTCTTCATTGTACATGGCCTCAAAATTTTATTTCTTTAAAAATGCAAAATATACTTAAATAATTTTTGAAACTTTTCTGCTCTACTTTATCTATACTGAATCTAAAACAAAATAATAAACCAGAAAAAACCACAACTAGAATCAAGATTAATTGCCTAGGGCAGCCCAAATAATGTTGCATTACTGCTTAAAAGCACAACAGTATAGCAAAATCAATAAATCGTGCTCTCACAGTACTGCCTTATGTTGGTGCATGGTTTTTTCAATATTATTTAATTATTTTTGAAGAACCTTTCCATGTTAGGAAGAAATATATAAATTTATTTAATCAATAATATGTTTCCCTTTGATGCTATCATAACTCCTTTGTTTTTATCGGGGTATGAAATGTTTATGGTTAAACAAAGCTTGATGAATGTTTATATGACTTATCAGCTTTAGGCAGGAGGTTTCTTTTCAGAAAGTAAACTGATGACTTGGGCTCTGATCCAGGTCAGCCCATAAACACATGGTTAATTATAAGCACAGAAGCAGTGTTCTTAAAACCATGAACAAAAAAATTAAACACGTTTTGTTTCCTCTTGTCTCAATCAAGATTTAAATTGGTAAGAGATGCCAGTCCTGTTCTGTCTCTTTTGGTTTTTTTCCTCACTTTGTAACTTGGGAAACCAAAATATTCTTAATTGTGATATAGTGTTAAATTCTATGGAGGAATGTAAAAGCTTTGCCAGCTCATACTGTGAGCTGGGTAGACACCTGGAAACTTTATTTTTAGTTCTCTACACATCAACTTCTCACCATTTTTCAATAGCTGGTTTACAGTGTAATGACACCGTAAGTGGGAGCCTCACTCACTGTCTCCCTGCTGACGAAGTAATCAACACACACCTGTTTTCTACTGGGAAAAATGCAGCGGTTGGTATGGTGGCTTTTTAACCTGCAGGATGGTGATAAACTAGCATGCTGTAAACATTTGAATTTGATAAACTTTCTCTTAGTGTTTGCAAATTGAACATGAACAGCAGGACATTGGCTCATGCATTTGTCTCTGTGATGACGATTATAGTCACGTCCAGCAAAGACAGAGAAATTAGACTGATTCTTAAAAATTTTAGCTACGGTTATAATATGAATATTCATATGTGTCTACAGCACAAGAATATTTAAGGTCATGAAAAACCTGGACTCAAGTCCAGGCAACTACTTAACTCCATCAGAATCTTCAGAGGAACCTTCTGCTTGTGGCCCTCAGCCCATGCGCAAATGACAACACATCATAAAAACTAGGGTTTTAAGTTTAAAAAAAAGGCCAAAAAAACCCAACCTAAACCAAACAAAGTAAAAAACAAAACAAAACAAAACAAAAAAAACCCCCACACAAAACAAACAAACAAACAAAACAACAACAACAACAACAACAAAAACCCAAACAAGTAGCCATGTCCAGAGAAATAGAAAGATATTGCCATTGCCTAGAAACTTAGAGAGTATAGTAACTAAAATGTTCCTAAATAATTATAGAAATTGGACTGCATTCACCAAAAAAAGGTAATGTTAACTCCAGCCAGCAACCAAGAACGAGCAGTCACTCACTCCCCCATCAGCATCATTGGGAAGAGAATAAGAAGTGTAAAAAATAGAGAACTCATGGGCTAAGATAAAGACAGTTTATTGAGAAAAACAAAAGCCACACATGCAAGCAAAACAAAACATGGAAGTAATTCACTGCTTTCCATGTGCAGGCAGATGTTCAGCCATCTCCAGGAGAACAGAGCCCCATCACATATAATGGTGATGTGGGAAGAAAAATGCCATCACTCCAAACACCCCAGTCTTCCTCCTCTTCCCCTCCTTTTTATATACCGAGCATGATGTCATATGGTATGGAATATCCCTTTGGTCAGTCTGGGTAATCTATCCCAGCTGTGTCTCCTCCCAGGCTACCATGCACCCACAATGTCCTCACCAGCATGGCAGTACAAGAAGCAGAAAAGGCCTTGGCTCTGTGTAAGCCCTGCTGAGAAATAACAAAACCGTCTCTGCATTACCAACGCTGTGTTAAGCACAAATCCAAAACACAGCCCCATACCAGCTACTGTGAAGAAAATTAACTCTAACCCATGCAAAACTAGCATGAGGTAATAAAAGAAATTCCAAGATTTGAAGTGGGAAGTATTTGATATGGGAAATACCTCCTTGGTGACAACTTCAGCTCTAATGATATAAGGATCATGCCCTGTCTGAAAAGAAGTTTTATTGTCCATAAGAACATATCTAACATCTTATCTAGTTGTGACTAATCTCTGATGCTTTATGCTATTTTATCATTCCATGCTACAGAGTGAAGAAAAGGAGAATAAGGTATTCTAGGACCTAGTAGCTGTCTAACCAAAGCCAGAAACCTTTAAATTAATACATTATCATGCATATCACATCTCAACACAACCAACAGACAGAGATGACTCTGCTAACCCCTCTTCTGTGGGGGACACCCACAGATTCATGTGTTTTAGTCTCTGACATTATCATGATCCCTTACACATCCTACAGTTGTTTATATAAGCTTATGTTCTCCATTACAAAAAAGCATTGGTTCTTTTCCACTTCAGTCTCACGGACTGAATATTAAGTCCTTTTCTATATGCTTGATACCTCCCTATAACTAGAATATCTGAGTTCCAAAGTGATCAGCTAGTCTTTGAGATTTTTAAAGGCTGTTTTTCTGAGAGGAAAAAAAACCCAAAAATTGTTAGTAGTTTTAAAGTATTTTATTATTGGTTTTATACAAATTTCTTAAAGGAGTGAGCGAATAATAGTTCATTTCCTTGAACTTTGTTAAAAAAAAAACAAAAAAAACACCAAAAAACAAAAACACTTCCAATTTGATTTGCCATCAATTTTTTTTTTCCTTTTTTTTTCTATTTTTTTTTTCGTTTAATTTTCTTTTTTTCCAAGGGAAGGATTTGCTTTTGTTTTCCCTCTGACATTACTACATTCAAATAAGATACCAGTTTTCATTTCTCTAAACACTGTGCCCTAGACACTCCCTTAGTAGGTCAACTGCTGAGGCCCTGCCAATCTGATCAGGGCTCTGGACATCATTTTGTGTTGTCCAAATGACACTAAAAAAGCTAGCATTCAATTGTTCCCTCCTTTAACCCAAACATGGATTATATCCAGTCACATTTGATAACAATAATAGTGTGCACTAAGATGTTATACACAAAGGAATTCTTAGCTTATCCTTAAAGGTCTAAGGTCAAATGTTAGAAAAATTAGGAGATACCAAACATCAACTTGCTAGTGTTTTTCTTTGTTCTTTTCTGGACAAAGATATACCATTTTTCCATGATCCACCGCCTCTCTCAGCACACTATGGAATAAACTAACCCAAGTATTATTTCACCTCTCTTCTTCATAATGTGGCTCTGTCTAATACAACTCACACTGTTCAGAAAAGAAAAAAAAAAAAAAGATTAAATATATCTCTAGCTTTTCTATGGCAGTGATCACTACAGTATCTGAATGTTTCATAAATATTAATGTGACTCTTCATAGCATTTTAGTAAGACGAAGGGGTGGAAATCTTGTTAAATAAAACTGAGGGGAATTACAAAGAAGCACAATTTGAAATCAAACTTATTAACACAGTTAACATTAATGCATTTTCTATTTCCAGAGCAGTTCTTCCAGATGAAAACTACAGCTGTGAGCACTCAACAGTTCTGAAGATAACCTTCCCCAAGTTAAGCCTACAGAAAATGGAGACATAATTAATATGCAGTCTTCTAAAGCTTCATCTTTCTATGCCTTAAAATACTGCCACAGATGTTTTGTAGCAGAGGTAGAGAGAGGGTTAATTCATTAAGATACTATTTATTACTGTTAACCATCCTCTGACTACTTATTCAGTACACAATTACTAGTTTTGCAGGAAAAAAGGCTGATACAAATGATACTCTTTCATTCCCTAGTACTGATTGACTTTGAAAGCTTGCTATTATCTCATTGCTACAGTAAATTTGACATAGTTATCATAGCACATGCATTCCAATAAAGGCTCTGTTCTGAACTTCCATTCGGTCTTGAGCTTTTGGCTATTCGTCTCAGTCTCATATTCCTCATTTGTTCTTGTCCTCAGACAAGTTTCTCAGTAAGGCTCTTTGCTCGGTCTACACTAACATCACCCTGTGGCAGTCTCTAATTCCATTCTTTTTTTCAGTGTTTGCTTTTTAGACCTCTGTTTTCTGCTAAACCCTCTTCCTCTCTCTTGCTGTGAGGGTGGAATCTGAGCAGGGGAGAGAGAGGGTGGCATCCCCAAGCATAGAGTGGCAGAGAAAGTCCTTTGCCTCAGGCTGATATCAGTGTTGCAAAGTCTGGCTGTCTTAGTCACTGAAATTTTAGAAGTCTTGGCTCTCCTGTGAAACCTGTGTTTTTTTCTGAAACTTCTTTACATCACAGAATTAAGATGAATTTTAGCAGAGACAAAAAGCACAGTTCTAGTACAAACTCCACCTTCCTTATTGAATCAAGTACTAGACTGAAAGATTTCCAGAATTTATGTTGTGAAAGTTAATATGGTCTCCATTTTATGGAGGAACATTTTTCTGATTTTGTTATTAGAAGAGGAGCAATCAAAAATCCATCTGAACTACCATAGAGAACTGTCACAAACTCTATTCAATAATGTTTAAAAAAACAAGATTAAAACTGACTGAAAACAAGGTCAGATAGCTTTAATGCAAGCATCCCTACTGACTTCAATCATAATACTTCTAAAGAGATTAATTTTATTTTTTTTCTGCCAGTACAGATGTTACTAGCCCCATATTACAGATTCATATGATCTAGAAGAAAGAAATGAAGGAAAGATCATCATTAAAGACTCCTGTGCATGAAGCACAACTATTTTGTTGCTCCTGACTGGCTATCCTCAAATCTTCATTCGCGAAGCCTAGCCATGATGATGACTGGCTATTAAAAAGAAAAAAAAAAAATTCCAACTTTAAAGCAACTCTGTCATGCAATACTCTCGGTAATTTAAATGTGTTTGTGATAACAAACCTATGGCTACCTAACCCAGCTGAGTTGGTTGAAGTTCATTCTCATGCATACAGTGTTCTGTCTTGACCTTTTCCAGAGTGTCCCTGCAAACCCAAGGCTTGCACAGCTTCTTCCGTGGACTGCAATTTGGACAAAAAGCAGGGCTTCTCATTTATTTTTTAGTGAGGCTCAGGAAATAGACCTGCATCTACAGTAGAATTAGCAATCAACCACCTACTGCAATAAGAAAGGAGATATCAGAGGAAAGAAAGGAATGGGCAGTATTTAAGATATGTTTTCTGTGTTTTCTACTCAGTAACACTGATGCATCAATGAAGAGCATTGTGGATTTTGGTGTTTTGCAGGAAGGCATAATTCTTTCTGTGCTTTATACCACTGTCAACCTTGCAGTACTGAGATCTTCTTCTGAATATAGTGCTTAGTCCCTACTGTGCACATTGCCCTAAAGGCTTTTTGTTCTTTTGTCCCCTAGACATGCATCACCTGATTTATAAAATTATGTAATAGCAGATATCACACCAGCAAGTAAATTAAAGACCTTCCTAAAAATGTGTGTAACCTTTGACTAAATTTAATGGATTCCAATAATTTCTATTTCCCTGATAACATCCCTAAAACTAATATAATAATATTCTCCTAATATCAAAATCTCATCTTTTCAGAAAATGAGTCTCATCTGTTAGTACAAATTGTACTAACTTAATGCTCGTTTTTTCAGGCCAACAGACTTTTAATTATTTCTGATTTAGTATTCAAAAAAAAAAAAACATTTCAAGAGGTATTTTCTCCATTACCAAATTACATTTGCTCTGCCTTTTGGCTTCTGCAATTAATAAAACCATAGGATTTAATAAAAAGATCCATGCAAAGTGTGGGAGAACAGAAAGGATTAACGAAAGGCACAGCATATTTTATATTTTCCTCACATTTTCTTAAATTTAATGAAAAATTAACATTCCTATTAATTATTTACCTCATATACTACTGGCGCTAAGGATAATTTTCCAAAACCTATATTTATAGGAAACTGGCACTTCATGCTGTAGCTATCAAATGCTGCATATGTGCTGCCTTTTGTAAGAGAAATAATCATCTATCTTAGGAAACATTTGTTAAAATGTAAGATAAATGCAATTTAATAGACTTTAACTGAACTCATATTTAATATTCTCTTTTAGTTCTATGGCATACAAGCTTTTATGCCAGCTTCATTACTGTTAGACTATGTGAATGCCTACCCATTTTGCATTATTCAGCTGTGTATTAATGTGTTGGATTCATCCCAAGTGCCTTAAACCATGTAAAACTTAAGTATCTGGCCTAAAAGGGTCATCTGACCATGCAGTCATACCCAGTCACCATTTAGTCACTAAAGCTCCCCCAGAGGATGATTCATCCCACCCTCAGTTTTCTATCTAAAATAGAAAGGATGAATTGTTCTATGAAAGTTCCTACTGGTGGGAAGTTAAAACACTTGCAAACAGTAATTTGTTTGTTTTGGTTTGTTTCCATCATGATTCAGCTGCCAGAGTTGATGTGGCTGCCAAAACGATTGTGGCTGACAGAAGTGTTCAGGGAAAGCACATGCAAGTCATATTGTCTCCTTCCCAGTGAAGCCAGGACCATGTGGGTCTTCTTCTCTGTGGCAGTCACTGAGAGCTTCTGAATACCATGGTACCTCATTGGCTAGTGCCATATTTTTCAGGCCCTAATAATTTTTTTCTCCCTATTATTTTTGATTTTAAAACATTTCAAATCTGTTCGATCTCTTCCATGTTTTGATGTGGACATAGACAAGGGATGAAGGTGAGTTATTGAGAGTAGAAGACAGTAAGCAGTCTCGAGGGACTTGAAATGTTATGAGAATTGGAGTCAGAGGACAGATTTATGTTATTTGACTCCACAATGGCTAGAATTAAAGCTCATATGCTCTTTTAAAAGAGTGGTTGTACTGGCACAGCAAGTGTCATGCCTCTGGATAGCCTGTATCTATCCAGGAAACTGAGTTTTGGAATTTAAATATAATGCAGCAAGGGATTTTATTTAATTTTCACCTTGTCCTGATGGAAGGCAAGTGCAAGGTTGCAAGGATGCAAGTATGTCAAACATGTAGAGAGGTACAGAGGGATTTAGGTACAGGAAAATCACCACCCCTCAACACTCTGAGCCTGTAGGGCTTTGAAAACCTCAATGAATTCTATTAGAAACACAGGAGAAATGATCACTCTCAGGATATTACATAATACAAGAACAAAGAAACAGGCAATTTAATTGAGACAGTATTACAAACAGGAATAAAATGCTTACCACTTTACATTCATGTTTATATACCCCACCAAAATTTTAGAGGTCCTATATATGAGTACAAAGTCAGTAGCATTACAGAATAAAAAAATTAAATGTAATTTAGTTTTAATTTAAAATTTTAGAGTGTGAAATAATTATTTTAAACTTTATCCTCATAGATATCTCTATGTTACTGGAGATATCTTATGTTAATACACATAAAATAACATATGCATAAAAATCCCAAACTTAAAGGTAAAATTTTGCATACTACAGTCCCTGAAGACTGGATTTCATAACTGTATGTGCTATATACCCATACATGCACAAACCCATTGCAATCCTGTAGCCACAGTTACAGACTCCTGCCTCAGACAGTGGCTAGTACCAGATGTCTCAGAGGATGGTGTGAGAATCACACCAAAGGAGGGGACTTTATTTTTTTATTATTATTATTATATAATCAGGATCAGAATATAGACATTACACTGTGGGAAATAATAGTGGGAAGACTAGAAAGAAAAAGAAGAAGCTTGAATAGATTTGCATTCATAGTGTATTGAAAAATTAAAAAAAAAAAAGTGGACTGATGACACTTGGAATTGTATTTGATTTTCAGAATATGAAATTCAGACTATTTTTAATATACATATAAAAAGAATTAATATATGACTATTTTAACTGATTAATGAAAGACTGATTATCTTCAAGAACTTATCTGGAACTCCTGAAAGAATAACGGTGCCAACAATGCTTTGTAACCATGAATGAAACTTTTCAGTATGAACAGCTGATAGTATAAGTACAAAAACTGCAAGCTGGATAGACATAGTAATTAAATAAATGAAGCATTTTTTTTTTATTTTGTATTAAAGATGTCTAATGAACATTTAAAGCACTGATGAGTATCATTTATCTGAAATATTTATCTAGTTAAGTCTGTCCAGAACTGTTTCTGATCACAACACACAGAAGAGAGTATTAGTGTTTATGGTGCTTTTCATAGGCTAAAGTATTCAAATTACAAATGGTTCAGAAGTTTCAGTGTCTTTCTTTGGTCTAGAGTTTCAAATAGCTTTGTGCTTCACCTCTTCCCTTAAGATTATTTAAAGTTTTTTCCTCTGTATTCCTAAACCAAGAAATCTTGTTTCTTCATAGTCTTCCCACTCTCCTGAATGAAATGTTTGACTTCTTTGTCAAACTTTCTGCTAATCTCTGAGTTCCTACTTGAAAAAGATAATTCTCTAACCAGCTCGGAATTGAATTTTCTCACCTTATAAATCCCTTTTGCACTTAATTTCTTTTTGTAGTAGCTACTGAGTTAAATTTTTGCTCTCTGGATCTCTCATCTGCTTTTTTTTGATTTCATTAAATGGCATAATTTGAATTGAGGAACAGCTGAGGCTCATGACAATGTGTCAGGGCTATTGTTCTTAGCTGAAAAAAGAAAAAGAAGAAAACACCAAAGAAAACAAGCCATGGAAGTCACTGGAAGGAAGGTGATTGGAGACCAAGTAAAAGCTTACACAGAAGAATTCTCTGAGGGACTAATATACAGCACAAGAAAATCAACTATGATAATTCTAAACTTGAAAAGGTAAAGGGGAAAAGAAGATGTCAAAGTAATTGAGAAGGTTTGTGTTTTTTTCCACCTCTAAAGCGATGTTTTTACTTCAGAGGGAAATGGGGGAGAAGCAGATGTGCTTAATCTTAAGTGTTATTGTTGTATCAAAGGACTTATGCTCTGTCTTTAAAAATCTAGCTTATTTCAGCAATAACCCTAATATAGGAGCTTAATTACTAAAAGTGATACTGGAGAAAACAACGACTATTTACATGTCTTCCTTGTGGTTTTTTTTTTTAATTTTTTTAGCTAGAGGTTCTAGTCTGGTGGTTTTATTTTTTTTTTTTTTTGGAAATTTTTGACTGTTTTTGGTGATTGGTTTTTGGTTTTTTCTTTTAATACAGTGAATCGGCTAAAAAATTCACTTGTATTTTTCTAGAATTTCTCTCTTAAAATAAAAATAAGCATAAATCTCCCCTTTTTCACTCCAGTTCCTTTAGTAGTCCTTTTTTCTTTAGAACTGAATAGGATTTTCATTTGGCTGTTTTGGTTAATGTCATGATCTATCACTTTTCCCACTTATGCACTGGACTCAGAAATTACTGATGGTTTATTAAAAAAGAAAGAAATAAGGGTAAAAAAAGTGCCATTGTTAAACTGAAAGAATGATGTAACTTTCCAGGTGAAATTCACCTCTGACCAAAGTAATAAAGTTGCAACAAAGTGATCAAAAAATTCCTAAGTGTTTGCTTACTGAGACTCCTTAAGATTTTGTATTTCTTGCCACTAAAAATATGATCATTTCAATGTTATCCACTAGATCGTGTCTGCAGGCTGCTCAAAGCAGATTAGTTCATCTCACCAGTTTATGCCTAAACTCATTTGTTAATTGTCACGTGATTTCAAATCATTCCATTTCAAAGGTACCTTCAAAGGTGAGGGATGTCTGCAGAGGTCTAAGTCAAGAACTGAAATATAGAAAGAAGAATTCACAAGAATTCTTTCCATTTGTTTCAAAACTGTGGTGTGAGTTTCCTAAAAATCGCTTAATAAAAACTGATTCAATTTGTCTTTGTAGATCTGAGCTCAGTCTGTAGAATGAAATCCAGAGGCCTGGATGAGACAGTATTACAATTTATGGAAAGAGTTAACCCCCTCAGACTAGGATTAAGAACAAGCATCACCAAAGCAGATCTGCCTACAATAACATCTTTAAGAAACTAGAGGATGGCTTTGTAGGTTAGAAGCTAAAGCAAACACATGGAAACATTAGAGCATAGTCCCTGCTTCCAAGAATATTGATATATTTTTGGTAATAATTGTGAAACAGGAGTAAAGGAGTGCGTTATCCCTCCACCCATCTTCTCCAGAAAAGGTGAAGAAGTAGTTACATGAAATGGGTGTATGAATTGAAATAAATGCAAAAATTGTATTCTAGGAAAAATCTCAATTTTGACTGTTATATGGTAGTTCATTCTAAGTGTGTTAGATAAAGTAATTTTCAAGTTACATGCCCCAGAAAGAGTCCTGCTCAGCATTTTGAAGTCTGAAGTATATTTGGTCAGGAATGAAAAAAGCATCTGAATGGTTTTGCTATAAAGGCACATTTGTAAATGTCCATGTGTTTAGGAAGCTCAGATTGCTACCGTGTTGTCTGCCTGAATACTAGCATACGGCACCCTAATAAGCTAATCCATTCATTAGTGTACTGAAGTATCAGTATCTCAGAATATATATAAACTTCTCTATTAACTGCTCATTTTTAATTTAATAGCTGAACAGCAGTATTTCTATATATTCTGCAGCAGCCCCATACAAGTAGCAACGACAAGTCTCATGCCTGTAATTCCAGATTTTTTTTGTTCACCAGTTCTAGAAATGCTTAAAATTCTCCATGTTTCATATGGCAAATAAAGCCTTTGTTCTTATATAGAAAGGAAAATCTCAATCAGAACTATCAACAAAAGGTTTAGTTTCCATGCACCTGGACAATCAAATGCTGCTTGATTAGGTTTATAATTACTAGTGACTGTCTCATTATAAAAAGCAGCTGGTATTGACGTGCCACTTGAACTTATGCCTGTATCATCAGTATGTGGTAGTAAACATCAGCAATATAAGCTGCACATCAATGTTAATGTTTGCTTGGTTCCAGAAAGGAATATAAAAACTGGCAGAACAGAAAAAAGTTTTCTTATTCTAGGCAATAACATTTTGGATTTCTATTTTAGCAACCTTGTATTGGATTCCCAGGGAGTCCTGATTTAGTCAGGGCAACACCCAAAAAAGAACTGGAGTTCCTACAGAAGGACTAGTAAGGATGTTGGGAAATAACACCCAAAACTGTGGCCACACGTGGACATACCTGACAAAGCAGTACAATTCAGGCACACTCAGAAGCTAAACATGAAGTAACAAAAGTTAGACTGAGCTGATTACCTTACATCCATTTAACACTCATGTGAGAAACACTGGTGTTATCAAAAGGGATTCACCTCATCCAAGAGGCACCTGAAATACGTGCAACTAAATGCTTGCTTTAGAAGGCACCTACTTCTCTCCTTCTCACAGGCTGGAGTGATTGGTTCAGATTCTGATGTCTTTCTTTTGTGTGCCTAAAGGTGCATGAGATTAATACCATTCTAAGTGTTTCTTTGCCTAAATTCCCAAAGGGGTCTGACTGGACATTCCTTCTAGGAGCATGCCTAATCAGTACTGACAGTTTTAAGCCCAATATAACTGGGGCTGACTCATGTTTTATATGTCTTAATGACTAAACCAAGGTAAGGTGCCCGTGCCAACTCACTCATCAGCTTAAAATTTTCCCTGTGCAGGAAATTATCCTCACCAAAGTACTGTGGGCTGTATAGGAATGAGAAACTCATGACAATGGCAAATGTTGTGACCATGACTAAGCCTCTCATGTTAGAGCAATTCTACCTTACTTCCACAGTTTAATGTAATAGTCATTTGACTAGTGGGTGAAAATGAATCTCAAGTTTGGTGTAACATGCAAAACCAGGGAGAAAAGAGAGGAGTCAAATGTGGATTCCAATCCTCATTTCATTTAGCATTTATATACTGTATAGGGTAAATAGTTTGAATAGCTTGAAGCAGGTAAGATAGATTGGCATATGGGAAAAACTTCCTTTTCTCCTCCCATTCAAAAAGAGAAACAAAAATATAGAATCTGGAGTAAGAAGGATGAATACATGGGACATTATATAAACAGAGGTGCTTTATATGAGATGACAACAATCTTTTGATTTTGATTAGCCCATAGTTGTAAATTCCTGAAAGAGAAAATGTACAAACAAATGCAAAAATTTCTTGTAAAGACTGCTGCTCAAACTCTGGAGCTTCAGGCTATCATTTACTCTTTGATTCTTATTTTATATTTGTGGGTATTTTCTTAAGAGTCAATCGAGCTGGTTAGTCCCAAACAACTGGGTAAAACAGATGTTGCTTAATGTGTTTGTCACAGTAAGAGGGCAAGAATCTGACTTTTAACAAACACTGTACTCTGTAAGTACTTTACAATTATGTTCATGAGTAAAAAGCTACCTGGAATTGCATAGACTTCTTTAGGGCAGCCTGGTGTGCTTTAAGTTAATCTTGTTTTCAAGGTGCTGATTAAAAAAGCTAACAGAATTTCACAGAAAATGTAGTTTATTGACAACCTTTTGGTAAAACCCCATTTTCGAAAACAGGAAATAAAGAGGATTAGTAAGACATACATTTTATAAGATGAATAATTTTGAAGCCCAGATTCTTTTGGATGTTTTATGTCCAAAGACAGGAGGACATGCTTATAAGACATGTACATGATAGTATAACCATGAACGTATAAGAATTTCAGATACCAAAGATCTTCCAAATTATAATAATTTTATTTTTATTCACTAAGAGAAAAACTAACTCATATGTGTTAGCTGAAAACAGCCAACCTCATGTGGGTTCTAAATTGGTGATCAAATAGGAAAAGATTCTATTACAATCTGGGTACATTTCTGTAAGGTGACATATAACCTGACTGTATTCAGGATTTTAAGTTCAGTGATGGATAAATGAAGCAGAAATGATCTGTAATAAACAGGATATAGAATTAGATTATATATTTGTTTTCTGTAGTATTAAACTTTTCCTCTACAGGGGTAATGTGGCAGCAGCTTTGGCATTTGTTCTATTTTGAAGTATTATTATTTCTGTGGTTCTTGTCACAGCTCATACGTATGAAACAAGAATGTCCTGACGACCAAAGTAATGGATTTAACAGGTTGCTGCATAACACTGACTTACTTCAGGATCACTCTGAGACTGGAAGTGAGTGAGGAAGTGTTTGAGAAAAAGAAATTGATATATTTGGTTGGTTTTAAAACTCTACTTTTAAAACTATTACTTTTTTTGGAGGTGGGAATTTATCTGAGGAAGTAGGTAGAAAGGAAATAACTCTAGATTATAAAGCCTTCCAATAAGCACAAAAAAATTGAAGCCACTGAACAATTTCTTTTCAAAACAAGTATCAGCCATTGAGAGTACATGTATTTGGTTTCTTTGAATTATAGCATCATAAAGTCTACAAAGTATTTTAAACCAAAAATGATTTTTAAGGACCTAAGTAAAGCAGGAAATTTTTAATAAAATCTATCAAATTTATACTTTTTTTTTCCTGTATGAAAAAATCTTATAACCTACAACAAAAGAAAAGAAAAAAGTAAAAAAGAGGAAGAAAAAAAATCCTCCCACTACTTATAGATGTTCAGATATACTGCCATATTTTAGCAGAAAAGTATATTTTTCTGTACATTTTTAAACATTTTAGCTTCTTTTTTTCTAGGACAATGAGAGCAGTAACTTATTAGCAATTAAGCAGTAACTTAATTGCAATTACATATATCTGTAAGTATCTTTCAATTCTTTCTCAGAGTATTCTATTGAATTATTGCCAATTGTGCAGTTTGAGATACTTTAATGCGTGCATGGTAATACAAAACACTCAGGTAGGTTAGCTGTAACCAAGGGAGTCTAAACTCATTTAGCTTTCTCCATAAAGCATTATTCATACAGATGCATGCAGCTTTATGCTTAGATAAGCAACTATACTTGAAAAAAAATAATAATTTTAAATAAATTGGTTTAAGATCACTTTGCCTAAGGGTTCTCATGGAAAAAGTAGGGAAAATAAACAAAGATGTGGAAACAAAGATATAAATAAATTATTAAGAGGGTGCAGGCGAAGAGCTTTCCTTCTTTTGATTAGGGAGAAGATTTATGAGAAAGCAAAATTAGGAAATCTGGAGGTTGCATTGGAAGTCTATCTCACAAAATAAGACAAAAGTACCAAAATGGTGAGGTCAATGGGAATCTAAAGCATTGCTATTTTGACTTTTGGAGGAGGGCATTTATTTCACTGTAACCCAACAATGTGATGTTTCCTGATTTCTTCCTGGAAACTGAATATGGCTTTTTGTTTGTCTGGTTCCTTGGCTCTTTCAGACTAATCTCTATCTTCCCAGGGATCAGTTGCTTTAGTTTCCAGCCTTGGCCATGGTGTTCAAGGCCAAGAAGGACAGCCAAGATGAAACACTGTCTTCTGTGAGGCTCTTGCCAGGTGATTTGATAGAGTACCTCTTCAGTTATGCTATCAGCCTCAAGTTTGGAGTGGGCAAAGAAGAGACATCTGGCCTTTGAGGAACATTTGAGCACATGACAGAAGTTTTCCCAAATCTTGAAAGTGTATGTGAGGTTCGTGCTATTGAAGCAACTGATTTCTCACAGGTTTGTTTGCCCCATTTTGGAAAGAGAGTACCTGCTATGTCAAGTAAAAAAAAAAAAAAGGAATGATGGAAGGGATAGCAAACAATTGCCATCTGCCGTGTATCAAAAATAAAAGCTGTGGATTTTTAGTATCTATAAATTGATATGCATGTAAATGTAGAATAAAAAATTCCCTGATATATTCATCAGGTTCCAAGGACTGCTTTGATTATCTTTAGTCACATTTAGTAAGCCTCAGAAGCTACTTGAGAGCAAGGTATTTCTCAAAATAAGGAAGGCTTATTGAATTTGACTATAGCCCCAAAGAAACACCCCCACAGATGCCCCTTATAATGTCACTTGTAAAATGAAAGAGCATGTTCCTTTGCACTGGAACCAGCTGGCTTCCACCAAATAGAGTATAATTTTAAATGATAAAGCCATTTTACTAGCTCTTGCTTTTAGAGGTGTAATTTGAATACCCAGGAAATCAATATCTGCTTTGTTACATGATTACAACCAAATAATTGAAATATCAGAAGGGCAGTGAGCCATAGAGGCTTTGTACTGAACAAATAAGACATTCTAATGATGATACTTTCAGTACAAATGCAATTCTCAGTTTAATTTTGTGCAACTTTTGGAAGTACCCTACAAAGAATATAGATGTATAAAAATGAACCCCTGAAAACAAGTGACACTTTTGTATCACCAGGTTTTAAACGGAATTTCCTGTTTACCACCACAGTACTGCTGCAGACAAGCCACAGAAGCTCCACTCAGGGAGGAATATTATGCAAAACCAAGTCAAAGTGACAAGATTGATTTTGGACAAGTCTGGAGGCTGGAAAAAAACTGCTACTCCTTGCAAGATAGGAACAAGGCTTTATGAACCCTGGTTCCTCTGAAAAAAAAAATAAATAAAAGAAAGGATCTGTAGAAGGGAAATACTTAATTCATGTTTTCACTTGTGAAGAAAAAAGGATTTTCCCTTATGATATAAAATCAGGAGAATCTGTAGGTGAAGCACAAGTCAAGGTTAATATAAATTATGTATCTGCCACTTAGCTGCAATGCAGAGCAAAGGAAAAAAACAGGCTTTCTTATCAAAGAATGACGGCAATATTATTTCAAAGGTATTCACTGTGATTGTAGAATAATAGTTTTAAAACTGGAGTAAGCATGAAGGTTGAGCAGCTTACTTAATGAAGCGCTAGCCTTTCATCCCTAGCAGTATAATTTAAATCCATCTTTCAGTCCTAAGTAAAATGAGTGGCCTCATCTTTGTCCCTCATGGACAGTAATACACATTATAAAACTACTACATGTAATTTGACACAATTTAGTACAACCAACAGCCATTTTGTCAGTAGAACACCAAGCTTCAGCTATCACAAAGGCCAAAATAACTTTTTTTTTTTCAACAGGGCAACTTTTAAAAGAGTGCTTTTGTTTTTACTGAGGAATATGTAATAATCCCTACTTTTTCCCACTGTAACTCTCATTTCAAGTGGGATTTCTTATCTCAGACTTCTGTATAAATTCCTCTAAGATCCAGATTTTAACAATGAAGTTTGTGTTACATCTATTGTTTTCTTTCTTTATTTTCTTTAAGTTTCCACAAGATTTCACTTTTAGATCTGAAACTCCAGACATTTTACATATAACATCGGTATCTGCTTTGGATTCCTAAAACAAGGTGAAAGTAGCATTATGTCAAATTTTGCAGGTGGTCTTTGTAGCTGGTTTTCACTTACCTAATCTGGAAAATTGTTTGCTTCCATTAATAATTTCAATAATATAAGACATCTTTGTGTACTCATAGCTTACAGGGATGAAAGTAAGACTACATGTAGATGTCAATCTAATAGTATATTTTCAATAAATACAGTAAATAGTTGTGCCACATTTTGTGTGTGGCTTTCCAATAAAAGTGACTCAACAAACGCTGGTGTTTAGAGACCCCATCGGCAAATCTGTGAGATTTGGGAGATTTTCACTGTAAAACCATCTATTGACCTAGAGTCAAAGTGATTCTGGAGAAAGTTCCCACTGTCAGAATATAAGTGATCTACCTTTGTTTACATCACATATTTTTATTAATATTTCACCTGCCATGTTAAGAACTTATAAATCTGGAGATTTTTTTCTTTAGGAAACATTGATTTTTCTTTTTGTGTAACGAACATTGATTCAGTTCATGTCAAGAGATTTTGTCTGTATGTACAATAGCCTAAAGTTAAAATTTCAGTCACATTCAGCCTCAATGACTTGGATTAGGATAGGTAATACACATATTATTGTTTTGAAAACCTCAAAAGGAAATGGCTATAGGTTGCACTACGGGAGGTTTAGGTTGGATATTAGGAAAGATTTCTTCACCCAAAAGGGGATGCCAAGCACTGGAACATGCTGCCCAGGGAAGTGATTGACTCCCCATCCCTGATGGTATTTAAAAGTCATGCAGGTGTGGCACTTGGGGACATGGTTTAGTGACAGTCTTAGCAGTGCTGGGTTAGTGGTTGGACTCAACAATCTTGAGGTCTTTTCCTTCCTAACAATTCTATGATTCTAAATTTCTTTACATGTGTGTAAATTTAATTTAATTTAATGGGAAATTTTCAATTTAGTGATTGTATCAGTAGATCCTTCTGCATAGTGTGCAGTCTGTACCTCCAAATTTTTTTTTTCTGAACTCTATGCTTTTGTTTCCAAGTAGTGCAAAGTAAGGTTTTATGCATGTTTGTGAAGCTTTTACTAAGAACAGCAGCCTCAGTTAATCAGCTCACACCTCACCAGAAGCAGCTACAAAAAGCACTGAGTTTGACTCTTTATTGAGAAACAAAATTATTTTAAATATACTTTTAATAAAAATAATTTATAGTAATGAATTCGTAGGTTAGCCAAATCTGACTAACTTTAAGAAGCATTCACTATTCATTAGAATATTTAATTTTTTAAAACTAATTCTTCGGAAGAGTATCAGCCTGATGCTGAGACATAATAGTAAAAAAGACCTGCCTAAACCCTGAAAAGGTCATATCTTTTTTTGATTTGAAGGTACAGCCTAAAGACAATTTTAAAAACCTCATGATAGATTAATAATTCAATATTTTAAAAAGGTAGTGCTTTATTTATGTTCATATACTATAAAGCACACTTATGTGATTTATAATTAAACATACCCACTAGTGAAAGTTGTTATATCACAAAAGGAAAAAATCTTTTCTTCTCTTAAAATTATAAATTATCTATGTCTGTTTACTTGTAAACTGTACATCTTGTGTTAGCCAATAAGATCTTAGGCCTTTTTTTGTCTACCTTCAATCCAATTTACTTGCAGCTATTTTCATGCAGACAATTCAGAAAGCAGGGATGGGAGAAAGCTGAAACATCGATTCATAACAAGCTGATAATCCAGATCATTGTTGTAATGCATCAAAATACACTCTTTTTAAACAGTAATGACTTTTAAAGTGTGTTTTGTGTGAGAGTGTTATTTCCTGCACTCATCCCAATTCTGATAATACAGCAGTAACACTTACAACTACCTGGAATTTAACTTCTCTGAAAAATAGATGTGCATTTAGATTAATATTTTCATTAATTTCTGTCCATAAAAGCTTTCTTTTACAAAAGTAATGCAAAACCCCATTACAGAACAGTACTTGAATTACAGCAAAGTGTGAGCTGTGTTTTCTTGGGGCAAGTCGGAGGGACCTAAGAATAAAACAGAGAACCCAAGAATTGGATTATGACTTGACATGGTACTTAAATTCACCCTTCTAATAAGCCTAAAATACCACATCAAGGAGAATTTCAAAGACTGCCTTTTTACAAAGTCTGTATAGAAGTCTCTTTTCTCAGTCTCAAAAGCTTTCAAGGGCAGAAAGGCCAAGACATGAACACTGTCTTGTCTGCAGAATTCACATCAAACATATCATTTAGGAGCAGTTTTCTATTCCATGTTTTATGAGAGAGATTTGAACAGTTACGGGGTTAGGTTTCATTTAATTATTAAAGAATTTACTCAATTTTGAGTATTTGTCCTTTTGACAGAAGGAAATCCCACTGAAGTTCTTTGATTATCAGTTTAATATCTGTGTATTGTAAAAATTTACTTCAGTTCTTTGATTATTACTATGCAATTGTGATTTTTCCAAAAGACACACTGCTTGGTTAATCTTAAGGAAGAGGCTGTATTGTTGACACCAGTTGTTACCTACAGACCCAGAGTGCACTGATCCGTAAAGATATTGCTAGAACAAAAAATCTATATGATAATATTAAATTAAAGCCTGCATCTACCTCATCATCATCATGTAAGGAAAACAGAAAAGGCCACAGAAGAAAATATCTCATTATTGAGTGTGACAAAGATTTAATTAGGGTAATTTTTCAAGAATATTTGCTTATTGGGCTATGGCTTTTATATGTCTCTGATTCTTCAAATATTTAAAGTCTATGTTGCCTCTATAATAAATGAGAAATAAATTAAGCTGTGTCCTCATACAGGTTTTTTCCTTTTTTTGCCCTCACATGAAGGGGGAATGGCTGAGTGCCCAAACTCATTGGAGCAGGAGTCGTTTTGTTCTCCTCAAGTAGGAGCTGTTGCAGGAACCAAGCTCAGAGCTGCAATCTAATCTCATTGTAATGTTCAATTTAGTTGAAAACAGGAAGCAGGTCCTGGAATACTATAAGTTTACTTCTTTTTAGATGCAGTTCTTGTATTTGTTGAATTAAAAAAAAAAAAAAAAAGAATTCTTAGGGTGTCTATGAAGTTGTACTACTGACTTTAGTAAAAGGAGTATGATAAAAACTTTGTTGATTAAGTCTTCCTCCACTGAGATGGCAGGAGATGTGGAGACATATTCTAACAAATAAATCATGTCCATACAGTGTCAAGATGTTCTGGGTTCCTTAATTATGTTTATTGAAATAATCATTAAATTGGGAGGATTAAGGATTAATTATTTTTTATGTAAGAATGCAAATTTTGTCAGTTTGAATTATAAATATTGCATAATTTTATAAACACAGTTATAATATTTATAATTATAACTAGTATATATAATAACTGAAAGTATACACTCATAATTTTGTATTTATTGCCTGTGCCAAATTTTCTCTATTTAAGCAAAAAGTGGGGGAGCTAGCAAGTGTATTTATGAGATAAAGTTTGTTTCCTTCAATGTGGATGTTTTCATACAAGAAAAGAATTCAGTTTGTTGATTTTGAAACTTGCTTGTATTTTTCATTTTAAAAATATACAAGCATATTAAAAAAAATAAAAAAAAAAAATCAAAATTTCTGACATTTTTAGACACAAAACCAGTAAGATTTGAAGACAGTTCAGTCAGAAGTCCCATGACTGGTTGAGTTTTGCAAAAATTCTTGAAACTTCTTTAGAAGAGTGTTTGGAAAAATTTTTTATCAACATACCATGAAATGGAGAACTTCTATCCTCAAAAAAGAATCCCTACAACTAACTCTCATTCAGGAATGGGCATGCCAAACAACAACAAAAAAATATCTTGGGTGGATAAAACGTCAAGGAAATTAAAAATTTCAATGTAATTTTATTTTTTCAAACATAAAATGAATAAATTTTTTTACCTGAATAAAATAAAGTCTCTAACACCAGTAACAAAATATATCTACATTTTAAGCAAGTGTCAAGTGTGTTTTAAATATTTAAATCAATAATTTGCACCATAACATTCTTACAAACAGAAGATATTCATGTACTGGAATATTGAATTTTGTTACTTATGTGGAATTAAATTTGAATATGGCATTTAGAACTATTTTTTTTAATAAATTTTTCTGCCATGTGTAAGGAAAACAATCAGTGCTGACAGAATAATTTTTAGATATTTTGGATTCATGTATCTGTAAAAACTTAAGTTTTTAATTAGAATCAGAATAGAATTAGAATATCTCATCTCTTCTCCCTTCCCTTCCCTTCCCTTCCCTTCCCTTCCCTTCCCTTCCCTTCCCTTCCCTTCCCTTCCCTTCCCTTCCCTTCCCTTCCCTTCCCTTCCCTTCCCTTCCCTTCCCTTCCCTTCCCTTCCCTTCCCTTCCCTTCCTTCCCTTCCCTTCCCTTCCCTTCCCTTCCCTTCCCTTCCCTTCCCTTCCCTTCCCTTCCCTTCCCTTCCCTTCCCTTCCCTTCCCTTCCCTTCCCTTCCCTTCCCTTCCCTTCCCTTCCCTTCGTTAATAAAATGTGCACACTCATGTTTAATTTAGCAGTATTAGATTTACAACTCTTCCTCTGCAAAAAAAGGAAAAGCAATATTTCGTTTCCCTAACTTAGCCGTATAGTGCTTGTAGGTTTATTATAACTCTGATGTATACATATTTTCTTAGTCATTCTCACCAAGTAATGTCCCCAGACGTACTGCAAACTGAGCCATTATGGCAAATCTCAGACCTACATGCTTTGCTTTGTTTTGTTTTGTTCAGTCCCTTAATGACTGAGCAACCTTCAATTGCCTGTGAAGTGCGGGGTGTACACTCCCAGGAGGCACAGCTGATTTTGCTTTCACTGTGCCTAACAGCTACAACAGACTGCCAGCTAAGTTGGTGTGCCTTCAGGTGCCACTTCCATGACCATAAAGAGAGTTAAAAATGTCACAAGAAAAAGTGCTGAGCAAATACATAATTTAAAGCGAACCCTCTATATGAGACTCTTGTCTGAAAAGGTTACACATGCAGAAGGCCTATCTGAAACCCCCAGGTGGACCGGCTAGAGGAATCCTTCTTGAATTGTCCCTTGAATGGGGAGCTCTGGGGATTAAGTCCTCTCTTTCACTTGGATAAGGTCTGGCAAAGGAGCTGACTCCAGTGGAGAATGTCAAACCTGTTGGAGGTTACTTTGTGTTGCAAAGCAGCTGCATAAAAAAGAGAGTTAATTCTCAGCTCCCCAGAAGTCATCTATACTTAGTTTCAGGAACGTAAGCTTCATGTGGCCGAAAGCTAATGATAAAGTTAAGACATTTCCCAGAGGAAAACTAAAGGGCACAAAATATGTGCTAATAAAACTGAAAAAGACTGAAAAAAGCTGAGAGACATAGAGAGGGTTTAGAGCTTTTTCTATCAAGTCTATATAGTTTTCTTTTAGGAACTTTCATCCAAAGAATTTAGCATTGTTTTGTCTCCACTGATAGATGAAAGAGAGAAAGACAAATATACACAATTTTTTTTTTAACAAACAAGTGAAAATGTTTGTCTTTGTTTTTTTGTTTTTTGTTTTTTTTTTTCCCAGTGTAATAGTGCACAAGAACCTGTCACAAATGAGAAAATAATCAATAGTAACAGCAGTGCTGAGTCTCACAGTTGTATCTTAAGATGAAAATCAGTCTCCATATAGAAGAAAGAGGTGTCAAGACAATTCTCCTCTCTAGCTGTGGAATAAGTATATAAATAAGATAAAAGCATTGTAAAAAAATAAATTCAGTCCAACAACCATGTAATTTATTATTAAAGTACTATAGTGAATGCAGAATTTGGAAAATTGTAAAGCTGACCAGCTACCATAAGCTGCTATATAAATGACTTTAAATCATATAGCTATCTTCAAGAGTAGTAGAAGATACTTCTTCATAGCCAATTAAAATATAAACATGCCTATGTGTCTGTATATAGGTGCGCATATTATTTCTAAAGCAATATAAAGCTGGACCTCACAGTATGAATTAATTATGTTGATTCTCAAGAACCCAAGGAAGGCAAGTGAACAAACTGTGAAATGTGAGGAATACAGAAAGTAACGTCTGATGGATGGGAAGGAGGCAATAGATGTGATATTTCTTTAATTTAGAAGAATTTTCCATACATAGCATTCTCAGAAGCTGATACAGACTAAATTCAATTACTGTAAAGTAGGTTGTGATATTGGATACTATTACTTTTTTTTCACTATATATCACTGAAGAGATAGAAAAAGATAATGGTTAGTATTCTGCAAATCTCAGTAATGAATTTTCTGTGGTCACATGAAAAAGAGCTGTAGTTCAAATTTCACGTGTATGTTTTTTTCAGATGCAAGTCTGAACTACATGTGAACAAATAATGACAAGTTTCCTTTATAATTACAGAGAAAAACAGGTATTTTTGAAGGAAAGTTATTGTTTAAATTATTCTGATCAGTTTAGCACTGATAAGACCTCAGAACAATTACTATGCTGAGCTCTGCACACCAAAGCTGAAGTTGTAGGAATACTAGAAAAAAAATGAAGAGCAAAATAACAGTGAGGGTTTAGGAAGAATAACCTCTGAAGAAAAGCTGAAAGCACCCTTTGGTTTAGTCTAGAAAAGAAGACCAAAAGAGGACATTAAAATAGTCTTCAAATATGTAGAAGATTATTAGAAAGACAATCTGTGATCTCCACTTTACCTTAAGACAAAATAAATCATAATTAACCTAATTTGCAGAAAAGAATATTTAAATTAGTTACTATGAAAAAATATTGCTTAAAATTCATAAATAAAGAGATAGAACAAGTAACCCAGGGAGATAGTACAGCTTCTGTTATTAGATCTTTTTTTACTAACACACTTAAAAAAACCTGTCTTCTACTCCTTTTTTTTTTTTTTTTTTTTTTTTGTGAATAGGAAATATTTCTGCATTCCAATAAATTAGATTATTTTCATTCTTGAAAGTCTATACCTACATGCATGGCTTGAGTTACTATTTTGTCCGAGGAGATTTTTTTTCTAAGGGAAATGAAATATTGTTAAAAGCACAATAAAATCAGAAAGTAGATCCTGAGACCATTGAGATTAAGCTTCTAACAGGGAGAGTACATAGTGGAATTCAGTAGATTCAATCTTTCTTTAAAGGGTTCTTGGCTATTATTATAAGATAATTTTTTAAAAGTAAAATGACACCTCTCTATCTGGAGTTGCATAATTTTGATTATAACAAAGATGAACTACAATGCTATTTTTATAGATTGTTAAGTGAGCATTTCAGATTTTTCTTTCTCATGCAATGTATCACATGCAATGTTTTTCTCACTGTGTTTTGTTTGTTTGTTTGTTTTAATTGCAAAAAAAAAAATTGTTAAATTTATTAATTATTTATAAGTACTGAGTCAGAAATGCCAGTCAGTCTTCAAAAAACCCCAAGGAGAACTATTGAAGTGAATTTGAAAAGCCTAGCTCACATGCATGATAATTACTGGAGAGAAAAAAATTTGTGTTTCATATCAATTAAGCTTATCAGTCCAGATGTGGTGTGCAAGATAAACATACCTTTGTGTTATCTCGGCACAAAGCAATAATTCATCGATTGAGTTAATTATTGGTATGCTTCACAACCTCTCTCTTGGTCAGATAACCAGCTATGCTATGCAGAACCTCCCCAAGTATTCCAGGTCAGGTAATTGTTTGAAACCACTTGTGACGATATTTCATAACTGTATAACTGGTGAAAACTTGGTGGGCAAAGTTTGAAAGTCATATCAGCCTTCGAGAGGAGGTAATGCAGTTGCAGCTCCTCACAGAACTTGAGCTCAGTCTTGACTTCCTAATGATGAAAACCATTTGAGCAAAGGCAGAACGGGGAAGTGTCTTCGGAAAGAGGGAGCGTCTGGTGTAGTGGGACAGCTTTATATGCCTCAAACATATAAGCTGTAAGAGAATAAAGCCAAAAGAAACAAAATGTGCAGGCCCACTTTGTCTTTCCTGTATTCTATGAAAAAGAATGGGCAGAAATGCGCTGTCCCATTCTCTGCCCCGTACTCTGGATAGTACAGCACTGCAGACACATTTGGATGAACTCTCCTAAAAACATCAATTGTTTTCACTAAGAAATTCACCATTTTCAACCTTTTTTGTTGTTTTCAAAAATATTACTGTTTAAATTTTTTTTTTTAATGCAATGTTTTCCGTTAATTTTCTTTCCCCTCATTCTTTCTTTACCTCTCTTCTTTCCTCCTTGGTTGCTGGGTACCTTGCTCTTTTCTTTGTTGTTTTATGCCCCACTGCCTGTTTGCAGTGCACTGGGTCAGTGAACAGGTACTGGAATACAATATAGATTCAGCTTGCTTATATGGAGATCGCTAAATTCCGCATTAATGGAAAATAATAATAACAGCATTAATGGAAAATGTGTAACTGCTGCATATACAGCAAATAGTCTTAGGTATAACCCATTCTTCATAAGAATCTCAAATTATTTCAGTGCAGAAACCTACAAAAACAATAGCTTTTACAAAGAGCAGAGAGAATAAGGGACTAAAAAAGAAACAAAGAAAGCAAGAAATAAAACAAAAAAAAATCATTGAAAAACAAGACAGTTTAGGGGCCAGATTTCACAAGCCTGATTAGATTTGTAGTTCTCTTGTCTATTTATTTTCTCCTCTCGTGATGAATGCTGTCTGTTGTTCAGTGTTTATCTTGGTTGAAGAAAATTTTAGCTCTTTTGATACGAAGAGATCCATTTCAAGGAGTTTGGAAGTTCTTGTTTTCTCTGAAGACCACCTGGCTTAGTACAAATCTCACCTTATACCCTCACTTATAACCTACAATAACATTTCTACTGTGGAAACACTAACTACATATCAAAATTTCAGTTCTGGTATAACTTTTTTTCAGGAGGCTGTTTTGCTCAATTGGACCGTAAAATAAATCGTCCAGAAAAAGTCTCCGTTAACAAATGAGATTTGTTGGCTTTGAAACTACCTAGTAAACTTAAAAATAACAAAAGTTACATAAATAAAGTAGATTTTGATTTTTTAAAAAGTGTCACCAAAGAAGGTAAAGATTTTCTCTTTTCTCATTAATCTGATATGCTATAAACAGGGAAAATATTACAAAGTAGTTTATTTAATGAAATAAATATCCGACTTTTTTTCCAAACTGAAGATAGGCATCACAGTTGTTATTTTACAAAGTCAAAAAATTCACTACCCAATCTCAAAACCTAAGCAAGACACAGGCTAAAAACCTGTCCTTTATAAATTTTCAAAACTCTTATTGGTGTAGTATTCATTTGTCCCAACAATATCTCTATGGATGGTAGAAGCACTAACAGTACAACTGAAATGACTAGAGGAAGCTGAGGCTCAATCTGTTTGACAATAAGCCAATATTTTTATGTCTTTGACTTTGAAAGATTCAAAATTATTCCAAGGTAAAAAATCCATTCTTCTTCATTTTCAAATATTTCAAAATTAGGAATTTGAATTAAATAAAAATTGTTAAATTAAATTTTGTTCTAAAAAAGTTTTATTACTTGACTTTTTTCTGTTTTTCTTTTTTTTTTCCCTGTCATAAGATCATTGCTTTTAATCCACAAAGGTTTTATAAAAGAGTGTAAGCTTGTGTTTGTAGATTTATGTTTGCTATGGAGTACTGAAAAAAAAGCTAGACTATATTATCATCTCAAAAAGCTATATATAGAATAATATCTTCATACAGCAGCTTCTCACATGTAGTTTCCTCTACCATCTGAAAAAGAAATATTCATAAATATCATTGGAGCAAAATGAGAAAGCACTGCATCACACCTAAGGCAAGTCAAGCCCATGTACTCTTCTTCAACAGAACATGTTGAATAAGAAGAAAACAAAACTTGAGTAAAAGAAGGTAGTGGGTTGTTTTTACAGCAGTATTCTACAGATGGTCATTTATTAAAAAAGAAAAAAGAAGAAAACTCTTGTTTTAGAGTGTATCTGTGTTTAGCTCGGTGTCTCATATTTGGAAGTGTCATAAACAAAATTAATGTCTAGCGAGGGTACTTTCCAAATGGTAGATTAAATCTGAAGTTTTAATGAAGGCTTATCAGTTTGAAAGTGCTATGCTTGTGTGGTCTTGTAATGGTAATTATATTTCTCTTCCAAATCAGATGATGGAAAAGAAAAAGAAAACAAAATAGCATCCAGGATAAAAGACTTCAGATTCCCACACAAAGGAATCATCACTTACATTAGAACTATCTATACCATGCACAAAATACTGCTGCTACTAATCTGCCCTAAATTTTCAGCCCATATTTTTAAGCTTTTCTTAGAGATCTAAGAAATATCTTAGTGGAAACAAATCCTGTTAGAGAGTGCTGAGGAAAAGATGTGCTGGAAAAGCTGATTATCTTACCAAATTCATCACTCAAGGGGAAAAAAAACTGCACCTCAGCTTTTGACATTTTCTGTGGATGTTTTCAGTGTGCATGGATTGACTCTGGCATACAAGAACATATGCATGCCTGTCAGGACAAGGTGCATGCACTTATCATACCCTGTGTTCCTTTGTGCCCTAGTCCCACTGGAAGAAATACCAGTACATGAGAAAACCCAAGCAAATGAACACAGATGGAACCACATTTACTTACAACAGATCCCTTAGCTCAAATTACTGATCTAGTAAATATCTCTGCAACTTTTTTTAACTCCAACATTTATTATTTCTTTTTATTTTTTCCTTGACTCTTTTTTCCTTTTCCCAGTTCCCTACATCAGAAAAATCCAGAATTGGTATCTAAAGCTCTTGCCTGTAAGGATGAATGATTTTTCTATTCAATGTTAAACTATGCAAGAGCACAATAAAATAATGTAGAGGAGGAGGAATTGGTGGCTGTGTATCAAAGATATTTTTCTAGGGTTCTATACACATGAAAATTACAAGACTGCCTTTAGACAACAGGATTCTGAGCAGTACAATAACAGGTTGGAGAGTGTTGGGTCATTTTGGCTGAAGAGTCAAAGCTTACTAAATAAATCACTTTCTCTAGTGAATAGAGAACTGGGGTCTTGGGGTGGGGACAAGAACTTTATGCATCCAAAATAGAGGGGTAAAAGAAATGGATGGACAGCAAACAAATATAGATACGAGGACAAATGAAGTCAAAAGACAAATGCAGTTAATGGGAGAGAGGTCAAAGAAGAAGAATAGCCAGAAGAAGTGCTAACAGTAATTCATAGATAAGGAACTTGCTCCAGACTAACCTGAAATCAGGTTTCAGTGCAGAAAATCACTGACTCAGAATCTACTAATGGTATATGAACTGCTGTTAGAGGGAGCATAAAAGGGAAAATTAACAGAAATCCAACATTTTTGTTCTGCTATAAGGAATAAACTTACTAAAATCTGACCAGAGGACCTTCAATGAAAAATGCAGAAGCTATGGAGTTAGTTCTGTGGCAGAAAGAGCTTTCTCTGTGAAAATGAACTAAAAGTTAGGGTGGGAGCCATTCTTGAAGTTGACTCTGAATATTGGCAATGTATCCCAAGAGAAGCAAGGCTGTGGAATACAGGGTATGAGGAAAGCAGCATTGATTAAACTCTAAGGCAAGTGATAGTGATAGCTTGCAGTGCACTGCAAATTTTTATTCCCAGGTCAGCCCATGAAACAAAAATTTGCTCTTTTAATCAGATATGAACAACATGAACAACCCACAAAGTTAATGATGGACTCAATTTCATTTAGTCTACAAAGAGAAGTAATAATTCTGAAAAGCATTCTTGGACTTCATTTTTACTCCAACTTGTCAATTTTTTGCAAACACTTCTATGTATGTCAAAAGCTAGGTGTCACGGTGACCTGCTTGCTACCTTAGTTCAACCCATTCCTGCCTGTAATTTTATCAGACTGTGAAGTTTATAGAAGAAAGACATTTGCCTGCACCTCAGGGACAGTAAAATTACACACACAGTTCTCATCCTAAGATATGTAATCTATTATACACTATTAAAATATTATTTTTACTAATGAAACTGAAAAGACAGTTTGGTGCTTCAGATATTTGAATAACAGCTTTTCACTTTTTAACTTACTGAAATAATTAGAAACCAAAAATACTACAGAAGTAACAGAAAGTAAAGAATTAGCAGAAGATACAAATCTCCTCACAAAATCTGTGAACTTAGTTTATTGTTATTTTTCCCAAAATTTAGTGTGACCAAGGTAAAATAATTTCTGTAGTTCATATATTTTCTTCCTAAACCTCGTGTTCTTGTTCCAGCTAGGACAGGGTTAAATTTTCCAGTAGCCAGGAGGCAGCATGGCTGGGGCCCAGAGGTACCACCTCACATCATATTCTGGGAAAGGGGGAAGGTCTCACTTCTGAGTGGTTGTGGTTGGGTCAGGCTCCCCGGTGAGCCTCCAATTCTCCTATACAGGCTGCTGCAAAGAGAAAGGGAAGAGAGGAGGAAGTTGGTGGGTATTTATTCTTAATATTTAAATTGTGAACTCTAAGAATACGTCTCTTTAAAAAATAAAGTCCTTCCAAGGAAATTGTTCAATATGTTACATTTCAGTCAGACATATTGCATCTCCTGACAACTGACAGCTTTGCATTATACTGCCTTAGTATGCTAATTTTTCCCAACAACAACATTAAATAAACTCCATGATTATAGTTAATTATAATTTATTTTTTAAAATATGTTGACTACATAGGTATCTTATATAAGACCATATTGTTGACAGAGACTTCCAGATCATTAACTCTGCTCCCTGGTTGGAGGGAAGAGAAAGACACATTCCAGTGGATAGGAGAGGTAAGATACACTTCCCTTTAGCTTACTCTGTTGACTTCAGTGGGAGTCAGAAAGGTGAACTGAAAATCTTACTATGATGTAACTTGAGTTAATGCAGATAAACTACTACCAAAACTTAGATATTTTCAAGTTGGACTTCTTATCTAGTTTTTATGTGTTAAGATTTCTACAGAGATATATCATCATTAAAGCCAGGAAAACACATATTAGAGAAGAAGAAATTCGCTGTGAATTCTGTTTACACAAACATATGTATCTTATTTCGGGGACTTTGAACAGTCCTATGTACACCTAGCAGGGCACTTGATATTTCCCTGCTTCTGTATATTTGATATTTCAAATGTCATTTTTCTTAAGGTTACACCCTATAAATGCATAAATACCATGGTAAAAAAATTATAAATAGTTTTGTAAGAGTGCACATTTTAAATTGATTATGGAAACATATTTGTTAATGAAAAAGTAAGAATGTATTTAACATATTTTGAAAGTATTTACTATCTAAATAAATGTATGTTGTGTTGTAAATTCTGTTAGATGTTCTGTTTCATCCCATCTATGAGATCAAAAAGACCAAAACAATTGATTCCAAAAGTAATGTAAGTGATAGCTTTACTCAACAGCTACAGTTCTGAGACCTCTGATGGTTATTGCAGGCTATTTAAAAAAAATAAAATCTGCAGTGAAATGACAAGTGTTTATCTTTTGGGAATGTCCCCAGCATATTTGACATTTAGATCCTAGATTCATTTTTGGATTAGCTGACAAGCCTTGCTCTAAAGCACACAAGGTATTATACAATCAACTAACTCCCAAAGAATTCTACAAAAATGATGTCATTAATTAGGAGACTCAGTGTATAGTAATAGAAGCTAAAAAGCAAATAACTAATATAGTTTGGAAAATATAGACTTCTCTGAATTAACCTACTGTTATGCACAGGACATCTGGTAGTCCCAGAATCATCTTGGTTTTTTAATGCTGAGTTTTGATATTGCTTATTGCCTAGTTTATGCACACATCTTGACTGTGCAGAGGCTATAATTATTCACTCACCAGTACTACTAATTTGAAAAAGATTTGAACATACCTTCAATGAAAGAAATACTATCAGTTATTTAGGGTAGAATTGGGAACTACATTTGGGTTAAAGTGAGAAAATACACATGTGAAGCAAAATGAGATCTGCCTGAAAGCTGTTATGTTCAAAGTGAAAAACTGTGAATCTAAACACTATGTACTGTTAAGTATTACTAGAAGCAGCTTTCAGAAAACACCTGTTTTGCACATCACTTACTCTCTATATAAGGGCTGTTTATGCAAGACTGGCTGAAGTTAAAAAGCAAAGAGATAATAAAGATCTCTAAAAATCCATATGTAGACTCTCATTTCAGTTTAGCATTTTCATGAAAAAAATAGCATTCAACAGAAGGACGATAAAGAAAGTTATGAAGTGGGCAGTGTAATGTTGCTCAGCCTGAAATTAAAATACTTTATGTCTTTATCACCTGCTTTTCAAAAGTTTTTCATAGCTAAGCTTTTTCTCCAGGCATAACTAGGGTGTCCTTGATATAGAAGAAACTAGCTTCTCAGGCAAAAAGGAGAGATGATCTGGACTTGGACAACAGAAATAAAAGGAACAAATAGCACAAAGTGGGAATTCATGTCCTGCAGGAGGCATTACTGTAATTTTAGTGGCCTTAAGATGAAAGACTGATCAAGTTAACCATTCAGCCATCCGTCTCTTTTACAGTGAATCGGGAGAAAGTTCCCATTCATCCTTGTTTGAAATCCTTCATTTAGAGCAGGGTGTGTTAATTTTCCCATAAAATATAGAGGAACTACAAGCTGATCAGCTTAGACTTGATGCTGTAATTTTTACATATATATCTAATTAATTTGCTCTAAGGAAAAAGTATGATAGAGTCACAGAATATTCTGAGTTGGAGAGACTCACAAGGATCATGGAGTCCAACTTTTAAGTGAATGGCCTCTACAGGGATTGAACCCATGACCTTGGCATTAATTTCACTTACATGGTAAAGCCAATCAGCCAAATGACAGCTATTGTTTCAAAAGTTCAGAGGATATATTAAAATAATAAAAAAAAATCCACTCAATAAAAAATAAAATCAAGTATAATTTCAATTAGATACCTTCAAATACGTAAGGATGCCATCCTAACAAATAGAATAATGAGGTGGAAATTTGTGCAAGATTTTTTAGAATAGTTGGGTCAGACATTGAAATGCACT
Source organism: Pyrocephalus nanus (assembly GCA_038380795.1). NCBI lineage: Eukaryota > Metazoa > Chordata > Aves > Passeriformes > Tyrannidae > Pyrocephalus > Pyrocephalus nanus. The sequence goes on from CM076260.1 coordinate 39,152,090, forward strand.
TGCACTGAATTTTAAAACTATGTTCCTCAGTTGATAATGATGAATTCATACTCTGATATAAATTGATAGTATTTGTAGCTGACTGCCATAATGTCTAAAACAATAGCACATCCTTTCCTTTGTTTTTGTTAATTTGTCCCTTTTAATTATTTGAATAACAATTGCTTCAGATTTGACCAAATCCCCAATTAAGTTCAAGTCTAGAGAGAAATATTTTTAAAAAAAACATACAATATTACTATCAAACTTTTCCAACAGTGGGCAGTGGTATCAGTTACATTACATATCTGTGCTACAAGATTGTTTTGGAGATGATTCTACAAAGAATAAAAATTTATATACTGTTCATAAAAGTTTGATAGTATTCAGAGTTCATTAATCTCTACTGTATAAAATGTTGAGCCAAATTCTGATAAAATCAAGTGTCTGGAGGTGCATAACTTAGAGTCTGAAGACCAAGAATATTTTCCCTAAGAGACATCACATCATTTTAACTTTTCTGTGCATGTATCCTATTTTCAGTAATAACTAGTGTACATTAATTGTATCAAGTAGTTCATTCAATTCCCTTTCATGAAATCTGAGGGATCAAAGAGATATCAGAGCCTCAAAATCTCTTATAGAAAACTGTTCATAGTGTGATTACTGGAAAAAGTATAAGAGGTTTGTGGAGGTGCTGTCATGACCCACACTTGGGGATGGCCTGGTGGCCCCACTGTCCCCAGCTGTTAAAGTGGGACTGTGAGTGTGCAGGGCGAGGATGGACAGCAGCACCACCTAACCAGGATCTGCCATGTGCCTCCCTGGGTGCTGGGGGTGTACTTGTGTCCTCCTGGGGATTAGTTACAGGGCTGGGAAATGTGTAGCTGCTTAACACTCTGTAATTGTCTAGTATCATGATTTATCACTTGTGTTGGTATTGATCTTTGTTAACACGTTGTTCATAAATCAATGAGCTGCTTCAACCCTAATGTGTTTTGAACCACGTGAACTGACTGTTTTTCCCCTGTGGCAGGATCCAACCCAACCAAGTTTTATTTTGCCCAAGGTCAGGAACATGGTTGTTTTTTCCTTGGCTCTACATCTTGGATACCTTTTCCTTCTTTCTGTGCAGTGACTTTGAGGAAAGAAACTGTAGGCAGAGCAGAAAAACAAGAACTGATTGTTCAAGCAGAAATAAAAACTATAATGAAAACATGAAAATTCTTGTGTTTTGTTTTGTTTTGTTTGTTTGTTTGTTTTCTGAATATCCTATTTCCATATAGCTGATTTGCCCCCTATTCTATTTTTCTATTTCTCAGTCTTCAGTTTCTCACTTCACTTTTTTCTTTGCTTATCCATTTAGCAATTTCCCTTTTTTTTTTTTTTTTTTTTTTTTCCCCCTGGAAAAACCAAGAAAATATGTATTTGAAACATCACTTCAAAGACAACTATGGCAGGATTGACCCTCAAATACTGTCCTTTCTCTTCTCTGTTGTGCTGACCATCCTTATTCAGATGATGTCTCCTTTAAACTGCAACAATGTTCTAATTGTAGCTTTTTTATGTCAGAATCACTGTAATTTAATTGTAACATAGATATTACCATACCAACAGGTGTAAGAATGTTATTACCACAATTATTTACAGGGCAACTCTTGCAAAACTTTATCCTGTGAGATAAAGGACCCAAAAATTCCTAATTGGAGAATTAAACCACATTTCTCACTTCAAAGGCAAATTTGCCTGCTACTAGACTCATATAAAAATTATAATAACTTCCTCTTTCTTGTTTTAAAAGAAAGAGTATTTAAATTAGTACAAACAAATCTCAATAGTTTGACATTTCACAGCTGTTCATCTCTTTCTATGTATTTCTCTTTCTGAGTTGAATGAGAAGTGTCAAGGTACTTGATTGTTGAAAATTGAATCTGAATGTAATATGAAAAAGATGAAAACAATATTATCATTTTTCTCCCTATTTCTTAAATAGATAGATACTCAGAGAGAGAAAGATGGAGGAAGGAATGCCCAGATTACATGTTCTCATAAAGCATATCCTCAAATTAAAGTCAAGCAGACGCTTAAATGTTTTACTTAATCAGATTTCAAACCTTTCAGAAAGAAGTAAGAATTTAGAGTAGGTAAAAGATCAGATTAGGGTAGCAGACAAGTAAGACTGTTTAATTATCCCTTCACAGGCCACCCAGTGCTTGCTCCAGGCTCCTTTCTTTGAAAAATTATTCATCTGAAAGATTTATTAGCTATTTGCTGAGTTGAAATTTTTGTCACTTTCCTGGAAAGTAGCTGCATATGCAGTAATTGAGCAGGCTAGTTCTTTCAGTGTCTCCATAGTAAAATTTTGCTGAGGGATTGATTTCTATGCTTTGTTGGTGTCCCATGGTATGTAAAATCTCCACAAGGAATTAGCCTGCATGCTTAAAATTTACATTTCTAGAAGTCGAAGTAACCTCCGTTTTTCACCAAGACTGAAACTTGAAGGATCACAAACAGAGACAAAATAATAAATTAATGTTTATAGGCAAATGTGCTTTGTGAATAAAAAAGAGTTATCTATCAATAAATATAATCCCTTTTATATATATATATATATATATATATATATATACATATTAATTTAAGCCTTTGATTTTTTTTTCTTTTCTTTTGCATGCAAGTATTTCTCTGGTTTTGTATAGTTACTAACAGGTGTTGGGCCAGGAGTTGGCTGGTCAAGCTAGTGACTATGCATTAAGTCTATATCTGTATAGTTTCAAGAATTCCTATGGTTTCAAGATAGTATTAAAAAATGCTAAGAAATATCCTCTTGAGTTATAAAAATAAAGATAAATGGTTTGGGACTGTGGCATGGGCAATGTATTCTTGGTTCAATATATATGCATGCATGTTCAGCAAGAATAAGACAAAACCAGAAGTTTCTCTATTCCCTTCTTCCTTCTGATGCAGCACTATTTAACACTATACCTGGTTGTAGATCCAAGAGCCTCACTGTTTAGGTCTACAAGTCTTTCACAATAGGGTCTACAACCAGAGGAAATCACCTAGCTCAGATGATTCATTAAATGATTTTATGTGGTTTACAAGTACCTGGCAGAGGTACAGACTAAAATCCATAATTTTCCATTGATGGTTGTTACAGCAACACTAACCAAAATGTCTTCTAAGCATCAGCATCTCTATTGCTGCCCTGGGTATTACACTTTCTATGGGATTATGAAGAACATTTTTTCATGTCATAGCATTTTGAGAAGCTGAAAATTATATATTTACTAAGTGGGCTCCGATTTTACCTCCCATGTATTAAATAGGTGAAATTGCAGGAGTGGCTCATATATTAGTCTGAAATTTTGAAGGATTTATTATTAGGAAAAAACCTGCTTTTGCTCCAAGATAACCCTGTAGCCTGACAGCCTTCCCTCACATGGGGAAATCTGAGGATCACTCACTACTTTGTAATTACTACACTGGAATAACTAAGATGAGCAATGCTCAGAAATCCTTCTTTTGGCCCTAGAGAGCAAAATCTTTTTATATATAAGCAAAAAAATTATTGATCTGTTCCTCGTTTGTCTATTTATAAGAGGAGCATAACCTTGATTCCATTTCAAGACCAAGTCTACCACGGACAAAGCAGTTGCCTGCAAATTTACTTCTACTCTGTGGAACCAGACATTTCACTGAGTGCAAGGGACTACACAGCCAACCCATATATAAATGTAGCTACCTAAACATCTCAGAAAGGAACACATGATTAAAATTGTCCTAGTAAGATTGATCTAGATCACGTTAATCATTAATGTAGTCAAAATCTTTTTAAGAGCTTTCAAAGTAATACCCTAATTTTCACAAAGATAAGCAACTGAATTAAGTCCCAATTTCACTGGAAGGATTCAGTTAAAAATATACTGCTTTGGTCTTGCATTTGGAGGTAGCTAAGCAAAGGAATAACATTCTGTCACAGTATCCCGGGCTGAAAAAAAGTAAAGAGACATCTCTGGGGGCAGAGAGATTCTCTTTATAAAAAAAAAGAAAGGCATTTTCTCTTTACATCAGACTTAATTTGATTTGATCAAAAGACTTGTTTACTCACACCATTTAACAAATTTTCAGGTCAATATTTTTGTTCTTTTGTAACATCCAAAAGTCCAGAGTAAAAGTTATCTGCAGTAGATCTGAACATTGATGTTTATTTAGGAGCCAGCTAGAGGAGAAATTTACTCAGTCACTCACTCAGTCACTCACTCAGTCACTCACTCAGTCACTCAGTCACTCAGTCACTCAGTCACTCAGTCACTCAGTCACTCACTCACTCACTCACTCACTCACTCACTCACTCACTCACTCACTCACTCACTCACTCACTCACTCACTCACTCAACACTTCCACCTGCTGTGTTATGTTTTGACTCCCATGCAACCAGAAGGAGGATCACTGCTGGTTGTGGATGGTTGAAGCAAAAGGTTCAACTGTTCCCAGTTTCCCATCTCAGGTGTCACTGGCCAAGGACATCCTCTGTCATTTGTCTCCATGCATCTCTAATTTTCAGGATCTTCCTTGATTTGCGGGATCCTTCCTCTATCCACAGTCCTTGCCACTGTTACTCTTTCTGAGATCAGCTTTAAAGAACTCTCTCTACAGCACCCAAGGACTTTGTTTTCCTAAATATAGTCTACATACAGAAGAATAATGTGGGATCATTCTTCTCATCAGTGATTCTCTCTGATATCGCTTTACTAATTGGAGAGTTCATGATGTGCCATTTTTTTTCAGTCTAGGTGATATAAAAGTTTGCAATCAGCCAAAATAGCAGGGTACAGCTAGAGAGTAGGACACTTGTACTTGGGAGTTCAGGAATTAAATTTTGTACATTAAAACATGCACACATCTACTACCACTTGTTAGTGTCAACAATTTCAGCCATTTTTTCCTGTGATGGCTTTGGCCTTCAGAAAGAGCTACTTTGTCTCTCCTGGCTGAGATAGGCTTCCTATAAAATGCTGCAATATGATCATGAGCCATGGTCACTGTATAGAAGAAGATTCTTTCAGGACAGCTAGAGGGGCACTGACACAGGGAGATATCCTTGAAAACCTGTGTCTTTTTCTCTCTAACAGTAAAAATCAGAATCACTTCTCCCTATAATAAGTTTATCAATATTTACTGAGACCTTCAAGAGGTTCAGAAGTTTAGAAAATTTAAAAGAAATAATAATGAACTATCCTTGGAGATGCTGAGGTGTCTGGAAACAAGTTTGAATAATTTTGGATGCTATGATCAACTTTCATGAATTGTTAAAGGAGTTCCATCATTTTCCATATCATCATTTGCCTTGTGTGCTAAGCCTTGTATCTAACACTGGCTTTGTATCTTGCTTGTCAGAGGCTGATCTTGCACAAATACTGTAAGACTGATCAGGAAGAGGAAGGTGTTACAACATTTCAGATGCTAGGGTTCTCTGCCATGCCTATTGACATCTTTACAGATACAGTTACTTGATGTGAAAACACACTTGTTAGGAGAATCCTGCTAAGAGTGTGTATATATATATATACAATACAGGAAAATAAAACCAACCCCTAACCAAACCAACAAACAAAAATACAAACTAGCAAAAATGAAATAATCAACCACAAACAAACAAAAATAAAGAAACTCCAAAACAAATCAACTCCAGAATCTTTTCCCAACATGAATTCTCACAGAAACAGTTTTACTTGCAGATTGAACTCTACAGAATCAATTTCTCTTGTGAAAACTAGGTGCAAATATTGGCTTTTGTGTGATGAAGGCTTATGTACTTCATTAAGATGCTGAACACTGTCCCTAAGTGTCAAACACCTCCTGTGAGTGATTCTGTGGCTGCAATCTCACAGGATTTAACACTACAGGCTTTACATTAACATTTGTCTCAATACTATGGGTCTTAATCTGCTGAAATTCCTTTAAAAAACTCAAGTTGACTTGACTGAGAAAATGGCAGGACTTGAATATTAAGAAGCAAAAGACTAGAGGAGCATAGCTGATTAATTTAACACGGTTGTCTAAATTTCAGGAAAAAGATGCTTGGAAGAAGAGAAACACAGTACCTATTTCATCTGTCCTGTACACTGTAGGCCACAAACCACAGCACACTCCTATAAAGTTGAGTCCTACACTAAAAAAAAAAATAAAAATCTAGAAACTGTATTTTGTCATATCAAAAGAATTCTAGAGACTAGGGGTTTATCCTATATTCTTTAAATAACACTGACTTGCCCACATAATCATGGAAAGTAGATTTTGAATTGTGTCCTGCTTTGATTGTGAAAGCTGGGGTATAATGGATAGGGACAAGTAGAAAAAAAAAAGCAAAACAGAAACAAAAACCCAAGCAAACAAAAACAAACTAAATCCAACCCAAAACAAACAAATAAAAAACTAAACAAAAAACAAAACAAAACAAAAAAAAAAAAAAAAAAAAAAAAAAAAGGAAAAAAACTCCTCAAAATAAAAACTTAGCAACAGTGGATTGAAAATAAGGGAAAACAACCATACAGTCACCTAAAGGATTTTTAATATCCTGGCAAAATATATCAAGATAAGGATCAGTTACCATTTTAGTGCTAATCATGTAGAGTTTCGTTTATAATCAGAATTGCTGTAGAGAAATGGAAATAAGAATGTAAGCTGTGTAACGGAGTAGAAAAAAATGTAATTTGATAAAAAAGGAGAGAACAACTTTACTTATTCTCTTCTAATAGTTAACGCAGAATAAGATATTAAAAAAAAAAAAAAAGGTATCATAAGATTTAGTCCTAATCTTCAAATTAGTCTTTTAAACGTGAAATAATTTCCATTAGTCTCTATGACAGTACTCTGGAAGAACCCAAATCTTAGCAATTCTTACTAAATGGAATCATGGAGGAATGAAACAATAATTTTGAACTAAATGTCACATAATTATCAAGAAGGAAAATAACAACAAAAATTATTATAATTTTAAGACCTATATATCTTTCAAATTTTTAAGGAAAAAAAGTTCTAGTCTCAAGAGAGTACCACTGTATGTGTGTTTGATAGTAGCCTAGAAAAAAGACGGAGATAGCATCTTTGCATAAAATGATCAGCTTCAAAAAATACTTATTCATATTATGAACTACATAGGCATATCAAGTAACATAATGAAATTAGATTTTTCACTTTTAGATGCCTGAAACCAGAATGTTTCTTGTATGAAATCAAAAATCTGGAGATGAGCCATGAAGGTGTCCAGCAATAATCATGGCAGAACTACCATTTGATAAAAAATTATAAAGCCTAACATTATTTAATGCTGAACTGAACTGAGTTAGAAGAGACTCAGCCAAGGCACAAAAAATTTAGAACTGAAAAGTCCCTCCTCATTATCTTGTGGCAGAGCAGCAGTGGCATGATGCATAATGACTCCATAAAACAGGGAGTCTTTCAATGTAATTAAAAGTCAGTAGAATGGAACACAATTATAAGAATTTAATTTTTTTTTAAGGCAGTGTGTCGTCAGGCAGGGAAATTCCCTGCCACAGAAAAATCATTGAGATGTCATCTATGCCAAAAACTAGAAAAGACTATGAGAATTTTTTGATCAATTAGAATATCTACAGGTATGCACTGTATAGAGAAAAGAAGCTGCACTGGACATTACATCACTATGTGTACATTTATCTAATGTACTTAGAGCATCACACATTGGCTAGACCCCTGAATAAATCCAAATGGTAGGCACTTCTGTTTCACAAATCACCTTACCCATAGACATAAGTGCTGTCAAGCTACGCATTCACATACCAGAGTACTTATTTCACATGTATTTAAACATCTGCAAGTTGTTTGTATAAGTTAGTCAAAACTAGTCTTCTTTTATGCTAACCAGAGAAAGCAACATTTCCAAAAGACACTTCACCTCACAGACACAATGTCACAGACTGATACCCTCCGTAGACTTCTATATTTCTTGAACTCTTTTTACAGAGAATCTAGAGTAATTATCTTGAATCTAACTAGCAAACTTTTTAGTGATTAATAGACATTAGATTAATCCTGTCCTCAGCATTTCTGTCCTGTCTACAGAGAGAAATCTCCAGAAGCAATTTATCCCATTTTAAAATAGATGTCTAAAGCAGATTATAGGATTTACCTTCTCAGAATTCTTAGTTCTCTCCATTAAGCACAGGAAGAGCCAACATGATCAGTTGTCATTTCATTTAAACCCTTAGAAGACAAAACTCACCCGAGCAGAGCCTCACTCTTAGATGCTTTGTTGAAATTAGGAACATTTGACTTAGCATACTTAGTTATGTGTGCTAAAACAGTTAGTGGTTTTCTGACAGTAAGACAACAGTCTGGGATGTGAGATGCAATACCTGCTAGGTTCATGAATTAAAGTCCCTAAATGTTAGCATGCTGCGTACTTTGTCTCAGCAGCTTTACTGTGAGGTGAAGCCTCTCTGGAAGCACCTTCAGACACCATCAGAGGAAAAAGGGGAGTAGGTTAATGATGAAATTAATTTGCTTGGCATTAATAAGAAATGTAAGCATATGTCTAAAGAATTGGCTCCTGTTTCTATAAGAATTATATTCAATTTGTATTTATTTTCCCCTACCCAGTGAAGAAATGCAGGGAATGATGATGATCTCTGTGATGCACAGAGCTGTGTATCAAATTATGTTGTCTCACTATGATAAGAGTGTTCTAGTTTTTTCACATATCTAACAAGAATGTGGTAAAAAAATCCTTAAAATAGTGATAAAGTGTCAGTCAACTAAAATTGAAAGTAAAAATGTAAGTCAATTATTAGGTAATAGGCCCTGAAAATTGCAAAATGCAAATTTGAATCTATGTAACACTGAGAATGTCTAAAACAGACAGATGGAATTAAAATGACAATATCATTGTTGCAGCAATTTTGAGAGCTAATATAAAACACACAGATATCTTCACAACAATTTTACACTATCCCAGATCAAGCTGGTTTAAATTAACAAGGATGAGCACACTAGTAAATTACTTAAAATTAAATCATGGTCTTAGGCAAACAAAACTTTTCTTTAGATAGGTTAATTTACATAATAAAAGGAGGAAGTCCTTTCAAAATTAATCAATAAAAACAGAAAAAGTTTCCACTGGTGTAATTTCTAATATATATACACAAACAACTCTGCAGTGTCACAAAACTAAAGAATCAGTCCTTATTTTTATCGTATAATAAACCTATAAAATTATTGCTTCTCAATTTCTGTAAGAGAATGTCAACTGTAAGAAAATGAGTAGCACCTATTCTTTGTGTGAGAGAATGATAACATTGACAGCTCTCGGTGTTAAAACAGGTAACATACCAGCAAACTAGTTTGTTTTTTTTTTCAAGTAGATGCAGATCTAGATCATAATATTTGCTGATGAGAAGGTGACATCCTTGACATAAGTTTAGGAGGATAGGGGTACTTCAGATTCATTACAGCCTGACTGAGAGGACTGAATGCCTCAATGCCGGTTTTGGCTGGGGTAGAGTTAAGTTTTTTCATATTGGCTTGTATGGGGCTCTGTTTTGGGTTTGTGCAGGACACAGGGTTGATAATGGAGAGATGGTTTTGTTATTGTTGATCAGGGCTTACACAGAGCCAAGGCCTTTTCTGCTTCCTGTGTTGCCGCACTGGCAAGGAAGTTGCAGGTTCATGGGAAGCTGGAAGAAGACAGAGTCAAGACAGGTGAAACAAGCTGACCAAAGGGATATTCCATATCATATGACATCATGCTCAATATATAAAGTGGAGGTAAGAAGGAAAAAGATGGGGATGTGTGGAGGGATGGTGTTTGTCTTCCCAAGTCACATTATGCATAATGGGCCCTGCTCTCCTGGAGGTGGCTAAACACCTGCTTGCCCATGAGAAGTGGGGAATTTATTTCTTATTTTGCTTATTTTGTATGTGTGACTTTTGATTTTCCAGTTAAACTGACATTATCTCAATCCACAAATTTTCTCCATTTTACCCTTACTGATTCTTTCCCTAATTCTGCTGGTGGGGAGTGAGTGAGCAGCTGTGTTTAAACATGACAGCCTCCTAGTTCTAGAAGGATCTGAGGTATGCTCTAAGTACACGCACACTGGTTAGGTCCTATCCAGAAAGAATCCAGCCTGTATGCTCTGACCTAGCACCGGGAGAGGAGATAACTGATGGTTGTGCTCATTTTGGTTGGGTAGTTCATTTTCCTCCTAGCAGTTAGTATGGAGCTGTGTTTTGTATTTGTGCTGGAAACACTACTGATAACACAGGGATGTTTTCATTACTGCTCAGAAGTGCTTGCACAGAGCCAAGGAATTTTCTGCTTCTCACCTTACCACCCCAGCAATGAAGTTGGGGATGCACTGGGAGTTGGGAGGTAACAGCCTGGAGAGCTACCCTAACTGACCAAAAGGATATCCCATACCATATGACATCATGCTCAGCCTATAAAGCTGGCGGAAGAAGGAGGAAGGGAGGAGGTTTGGAGTGATGGAGTTTACCTTCTCAAGTCACTGTTAAGTGTGATGGGACTCCGCTTTCCTGGGGTTGGCTGAACAACCTGCCTGCCCGTGGGAAATGGTGAATGAATTCCTTGTTTCGGTTTGCTTGTGTGAGCAGATTTTCTTTGACTAACAAACTGTCATTTTCTCAATCCATAAGTTTTCTCATTTTTACTCTTCAGATTCTTTCCCCCACTGTGGGGGAAAGTGAGTGAGTGGCTGTGTGGGGCTGAATTGTTGGCTGTGGTTAAACCTTGACAGAGGTAGATCAGCTTGAAAAACTCTGTCCTAGGCCAAAATAAAATGCCAATGTGGGAACATCCATGCGCTCTGATGGAAAGGTCAGTTACAGTAAAAGCACCAGCTGTGTTAGTTTACTCTTTTCAGAGTCCTGAATTAATTCAAATATGGGACTGATAGGTCTCCACCTGAGGGGACATGCGCAAAAACTGATATTCTCCCAAATTCCACAAAACACCACCACTAGATGAAAGGTAGCTGAAAGAAACTAGACTGATCCTAATCTGTTCCCTCCAAAATACTGGTGTGAACTATGCTACTTAAAAGCCCTCCTATTGAAGGAGTGCCAAGGTTGTAGGTCTCTTTTGGAAAAACTAACAGTTGCTACATGCAGTCCCCTCTGGAGACTGTTGCCTTTGTTTCTTCCTTTTTAGGAACAGAATTTTCTTTGTAGATTTTATTGGCCCTAACTTCAGTGCGGCAGCACCCTGGCCGAGTTTTATGGATTCTGCACGTATCCCTTGGAACAGTCGTTTTTTCAGAAATCTGTCCCAGCTTTGAAAAACAAGCTTTAGCTTAAACCATCAAAGTATCTTATCATTCACATATTTAAAAAAGCTTTTCTAGTGTGAGCATTATTAGCCTCTTTCTATTAATGCACAAAATAAAGTGCAGGAAAGGGATAGTTACACAGTGAGTCAATCACAGATTAGTAACTAGACCCTTGGTTATCAACTCACCTCCATTGTAGAAATGTTATTGACCAAGGACAACTGAAACAAACCTACAGCTAATAAGTAGACAATGTAACTCACACCATGACTTTCTGGAAATGTAGGGAAAATCACGCAGACGAACAACTCTTTTATGCAATGTAGAAAAAAAAGATCAAAAAAAATACACAGTTTCATCATCATCAGAATAAAGCAGATGAAGATTTTCTAGATTCTTTTTTAAATGGATGCCATCAAAAAATCATAGCATTTTGGAGGGGAAATGATAATATTTAATATCTTTATAGTCCAAAACAATCATGTAGAGCACTTGAGTTAAGAGTTTATCTGCGACATTTTAATTTTCATTTTTCTAAACAACTTCTTAAAAAGTACTTGAATAAATAATGTTATTCCAGTCAAATTAGGAATCATTTAAGACATAAAGTAAAATAATATTAAAAGAAATGTATTGTCGTCATAGTGTTTCTAGATGCTTAAGTATTCTTATTATATATTTTGACCATTTAGAGTTTTAGGTAGGGTTTTATTATGGTTTTTTCCAGAGTATTTTCATTATCTGTATAATAAGAAGCTATATGCAGATTATACCATTTATTGAGCCTTAAAGTACCCAGAATTTTGCTACATAATACTTATTTCATGTTTTTACACAAATGTAAAGGTCTTAAGCACGGTCAAATGACATGTAACTCTGATGCTATAGTGATGAAAAAGGAGTTTTTAATGGTATCCAGAAAGGTTAGTGTGGCGCTGCTAAGAAGAAAAGATGGATACAGAAACCTGAAGAGGGGTTGATAATTTCACAGAGGTAAATACTCAGTGCTGCATAACTGTCTCTTTTTAATTAGCTTGTCAAAAGATTTTGACAAAGACCTCCAGTGGATTACTGAGTACACCTGAACTTCAGATTGTCTCTATTGAATGGTTTATTGTCTTTCAGAGCTTTTAATAGAATTGATCTAATCAAGCCAGTTCTATTTTCTTATCAATTTTCAGCTTCTTTTTCGGTTTTTGTTTGCATTAGTTACCACAAGGTCTACAAGCTTTTCCAGCCTGAACTTTTTTTTTTATTTGTTTGTTTTGTTTTGTTTTGTTCTTTCCTGTTTGATGTCAGACTGTGTTTGAGTATACACTTTAGATCTTCCTTGATATCTTTATTTGAACTTCTCTACCTGTACATTTCTCTTTTCTTTCACTGGTTTTAGATGTATTTTTCTGTGAATGGATGCCATCTTCAGCTTAGTGCTACAACATTAAAAAAAGTTTTTCTTGGAACAACACAGGTTAAAGTAAGCTAAAAAGCATTAGTTGTCTTCCTCAGTGCCCCACTGACTGTGTTTCATTTCATATTATCACTTCTGTAAGTTTAATTTCAAGTAAACAAAATCATTGCAATAATTATTGTGACACAGATACTCATTGCCTCTTTCTGCTGATATGCCTATATGGTGGGTTTGGAAGAGCTGAAAAAGGTTAGCACTGGAAGAGTTACTGACATAATAACAGAGGATGATACAGTGTGTCGCTGCACTGAATGACAATCTACACTGGCTGTGTATGAGAGCACTTATAATGTAATGCTATCCAGATCATCCAAAGCAGATTCTGAACTTTACAGTTCGGAAATATTGAGTAATGTAAATTAGCGTCATCTCTGGCACAGTAACAATGCTTTGCTATGTTAGGCACGAGAAAAAGAGCCTATTCCATTTAACCATGTTGTCTTTGGTCTTGAATGAAGTTAATTCTTTTGTTCTGATAAATAAATTATTAATTAAAAATGCAGTTTTCATTAAATAAAAAAAATGTTCTGAATCCACCTATTATGCATTAAATTTGGGGGGATACTGCAGATTAACAAAATCAGTAATTTCTTTTACTAGCCTTCATCTCATCATGCCATTATGCTGGGAGACTGCAACTCTCTCTTGTGTCCAGATGATTTGGATCCATGCATACTGTCACATGTTATGGATTGTCCAGGGTAAAAACAATAAGGGAGCCTTATTCTCATTTTAGGGATTATTCAAGGCACTGGGCAAATGTGCCAAGGCACTAAATGATGTGTGTTCAACATACACATCCTACACTTTGCCATGTTGAAAGTGTGAATAGTATAGAGAAGGTGCAACAATATGAAGAGAGGAGACTGAACGAATGCTTTTCTTTCCATGTTCATACGCTTTTGCAGGTCATTTAGAAAAATCTTTTGACCCAGGTGAACTGGATTCAGATTTCAACAGAGAGAAGGAATTGGATTCAGTTTCCTGCAGTCTGGATAGTGACTGAGTACTAGATTATTCCATCAAAGAAGGGCACTGTTCTTATTGCATTTATGGTAACTTAGTTTTACCCTTCATTACTTTCTTTCATTAAAGATATCTTTTAGCATAACATAAATGTTTCACTTGTAAGAGTTTTCACTTTGAATTAAATACATGAACAGAAGTATGTATGTGCATATATGTGCATACAGGTAAAATGTTTGTATTTATTTGTGTGTATACATAGTTTTATTGGTCCAGTGGTAACAAATCTTTTGCTAAGGTTAACTTTTAAATTAGCAAGGAAAGCAAAACATCACATACAGCACCACTCTTGTATATCCACCCTAAAATTCCCAGTTGCCTGAAGAGATTATAAAATTATATGTTGTATAACAAAGTTGCATGCAATTATTGCAGTGTCCAAAGTCCCTACGGGTTGAATAATGAATTGTTAATTTGAAATATTTATAAAAAACAGTTGAAAGAAAAACCTATTTGCATTGTTTAAGGTAGATAAGGAAACCTCTCAGAGGAAAAAAATCTGATAAAGTGAGTGTATTTGGGAAAATATGTTTAGTGCAGCACTGCAGTCTAAAATAGATGCTGTATGCAGCACATAAACATATTAATTTGTCAGCAGTTTCTCAGTGCCAAAATACTTGGCAAAGTTTTAAAAGAGATATACTGTAGTCTGAGTGGTATGTTGGCAAGATGCCTGCACTTGTTCTACTATTTCAGTATAGCTTTACTTACCTCATAAGGATATAAACATGATTACTTTTTCAGTTATTGTAATGTCCATTTTGTCCTTCTCAAAAATGTCTATACACTGTCTTCCAAACATCTAGATCCTTTATCGGCAGGGTAAATGAAAAAAAAAAAAAAAGAAAAAGAAAAATCTGTCAACACCTAACCCACATTCAGAACAAAGCAATTAATTTGATGGGTTGACAGTTGAAAAAGGTAGCTTCTGACAGACATCCAGTGTGGTGCCAGCCAGAATGATGTACAGTGTAACACTTTCCTTAAAAGGGAAAGTAAATCAGGCATCCCAAAGGCAAGTCCTTTGTATTCCACTGAAGCTTTTTGGTATTAGTGCATCTTTGTTGTGCATTCCTGACAAGCTGTAAAGAATTCTACTGTACCTAAAACATATTTGAGTAGAACTCACAAAGGGCTGTATGCAAATCCCATAAAGGAGAGCCAGGCAGAGGGCAAAGAAAGCAGCAGTGCATTTCCCAGTCGCAGTATAGCTGCTGTGCAGAATTCTGCAGCTGACAAGGGCAGTGGGGACAGGGAGCAGGTTAGCAGAACAATATTAGGCCCATTATGCTCCCTTCAAAGTCCATTAGCTATTATAGTGGTTAAAGCATTGCAAGTTACTGCTGCTTTTCTACTTTGTACAAATGCTTTTGTATGAAAGGAACTGACCACAGAGTGTGGGTAACCTTTTGTGTTTTTTGGTTGAACTAAGACATTGAAATCACATAGATTAGAAAAAAAAACTCATGAAATTCTTAATATCTGCATCTTGAAATATCCCATATCGACTTTTTTGGGTACAGTTCTTAGGAGAGAGAAGAGACTAATGTGAACAGCTGCCTCAAAGACTTGTTTCTGTGAAGGATGTGTATGAAAGGGAAAATTTGTGTTTTTAAATTTAAAGATAAGCATTAGCTAGTACTAAGTGTAAGCCCTTTCCACAGACATTGTCTTACATTAACAAAACAAAAAAAAAACAAAACAAAAAAAAAAAAAAAAACAAAAAAAAACAAACAAAAAACCCACAAAAATCCACCAAAACAAAACAAACAAACAAACAAACAAAAACAACAAAAAACCAAAACAAAACAAAAAAAAACACCCCCAAACCCAAAGCAAACAATAATTAGGTAAACACATTTCTGTTAAAACACAAACTATCTAAAGCTCATTCAGAATCTAATGTGCTCCATGGAGGAGCTATTTTTAAATGGAACAAGGTTCACAGACTGTAAATATCTCTGTCTCCTACATTAAAAAAGGAACACTAAATTGGGAGACAGTTAAGTTGCCCAGCAGATCCATGAAGAGTCTACCTAGTCACTTTGAGGTGACTTTTAGCTCGTTGGAGACCATGTACTACCTCTTCTTGGAGTAACAAGAAGACCAAACAAGAAGGCCATTAATTAATTTCTCTTGTTGAATGGTGTCAAATATACTGTTTCCCTTTCAGGACAGAGGTTAAAGACTATGAAGTATATGGAATTTTAATTACACAGTGTCAAGCTGTATTTTGGACCTATAGCTGGGAACAAATCTACCCTCTAAACTCTTTAGGTGTTATGACCAGATGATGAACAAGTGCACTAAAAAACTAATATACTGTAAGATTTGTGTCTTATTGCAACCATGTTTTAGTTTAGAGTATTGTTAGGAAGATTTAGCAAGATAGAGAACTGAGGTTGATTTTTGCTAGCTTAGTTGTTCCTAGTTGCTAAACAACCAAGGTTCATTAGAGAAATGTGTATGTACATGTAAATTGTGCAGTATACTTTCAGGCTCACATATTGGAAGCTGCAGCAAAACCCTTCTCTTTAAAAATAGTATGGATCTCATACACACCTTGATTAATGTTCTTGCATATATAAACTTTTTGATATTGCAGGTTTTTACATTGGGATTTTCCAAAATTTATCATACTTTTCTTCCTAAAGTCTGGGCCAAACCGTCCTCTCAAGATTATCTCCCAGGTCCATCAGCTCAATGGATCTTGGGTTATACTACAATTACAGGTATTAGGATTTGTCTTGAGGCATTCAAAAAATCAAGATTGTCTTAGATTCAGTATTTGAGTCTTAACTCCTTGGGATATTTGGCAGTGTTCCAATATCCTCATATAAACATTGGAGAGACAAAACTTCTGTATATATTTCTGTAGGAATTTTGATTAAAGATCGTATGCACTTATGACCCTCATTTAGCAAAGTTTAACCCCATGCTTAACCTCAGGAACGTAAAACAGAGAATACTGTAAAAGCTATGACTATATGAGTATCTGAACACACAGAAACGCATATTCACACATATATAGATACACATATAATTTTAGGTTTTTGTTTTATGTGTGTGTATAATTCCCTCTACAAATCTCAACACTAGAAAAGGTTTAGAATTGCTCAAGTCCTTGCAAGTTACCTAGTACTCAACTATTTGAAAGTAAGAAAATTAATATTAAAGATATCATACATCTCACACAGCCCATGTAATTAAGCATTGCATTACTCTTATCCAGGGGGAAAAAAAGTTACTTAGTAATGATCAATTTTAACTCCATGTATACTCCATGTATACATTTTTAGCGAGTTTTGATTTTTCAACAAGATATTTGCTAAGCAAGAGTATTACAGTAGCTAAGATAATCATTGAATAAGTGAATGTACTGATACCTTTTTGAATAAATATCATCACTTTTTTAATTCTTGTTTAACCTACAGGAAGACTATTATTTTACAAATAGCTGTACATATATATATACAAACATTTCGCTGAAGTATAGCAGTCTACTGAAATGGGTATATGATGATCTCTTTCTTTATTATTCAGAAGTGTGCTTTTATCATGTAGTTGTTAAAATGTGTGCATCCATTTTACTTAGAATGCTATTTGATATAATTTCTCCCTAATAGAGAGATTTTGAACTTTTTTATTAACGATATTAGGTAAGCTTGCACATATTTTGTAATTCCCAAATAATGTACTCCATGATAAAACTGTTTCAGATACATAATGACTTCTAATTAACCACTTTGGTCCATGTTGTGCAATATTTCAGACAAGATCAGTAGCTGATTCTTCAATGCAGTCTACAAAATAGAAGTACAATGATAATTCTGTCATTATATTATCTTTTGACCCCACTATATTCCTCCTATCTGGTGACAAATCACCAGTTTGTTTATGGACTTCCTGGTCTGGATGGTCTATGCTCAATATTCTGATTAGTTGTCTTTAATTAACTTTTCTTTGTGAATTTGCTTACTCATTTTTCAATTACATTTCAGTTTGGCATCCAATGTGCATCACATTTTAATTATATGCTGTGTGAAACAAGGTTCCTTTTCTTTCTTTAAGTTTATACCTGATAATTTTCTTTGTGTGTCCCTTGGGTTTTCTGCTATTAAAAATTGTAGATAATAGTGTAATTCATCAACATTCCCTTTTCTGTGTGTTATTCCCTCCTTACACTCTTGTCTTCTTTCCAAGCTTTGGAATATTATATTATTGCATCTCTCCCTGTAATGAAACTGTTCTTCAACTCTGATAGCATTTTGTGTCTTTCTCAAGTTCAGCTATATCATTTTGTAAACTATGAGTTCCTATGTTGTATCACAGGTTAATAAATTTTCAAAATATTTTTTCCATGGCTTTACGTTTTTTTTTTTATTTTTTCTTGTTAGTCCCTGACATTGTATTTGTCCCTGAGCATGTTAGCTCAGTACCTAGTTGTCCACTGGGAGGCTACAGTCTGTGTTGGAGTGACATCTGATGTCAGGGTCTTTCTGGTGTATATGTTGTTGCTGTGGGTTTTCCTTCAATTTATAATTTTGAATTTGTCTACATTGACTTTTTTTTTAAAATTTGATTTTGTTTCTTCCTCTTCTGATATAACTTTGAGTTAGATTCACTTCCTCCAGAGAAAATCCTCAGAGATTTTCATGGTTCAGATCATGACTACATTAGCTCTTGTTCATCTCTCCACAGGTCCCTTTCCATGGCATTGCTTTCCATCACCTCATTCCCCTGTCTGTACCTACATCTGGGGCTGCCCCATCCCAGGTGCAGAATCTGGACTTCTCTTTGTTGAACTTCATAGAGCTGGTGATTGCCCAATGCTCTAATTTGTCGAGGTCTCTCTGCAGGGCTTCCCTGCATTTGAGGGAGCCAACAGCTACTCCCAGTTTTGTATCATCTGCAAACTTGCTTAGTATCCCTTCCTTTTCTTGGTTTATAGTAGCATACACACTATTTCAGCTGTGTTGCCATAGCAAGCAACAGTAAATATCTATTGTTCAATTCACTCTTTTCTTATCTTTCTTCTCCCTCAAGCCATCAACTCGGGAGAGCAATTTAGCAGGAGTATAACCTTGATTGTGCTTGTGTAGCTGACACTGATAGGAGTGAGAAGAGTAGCTTCATTCTGCCTTATTTATGCTGATGCCTAGATAGGCCAAGTTACAAACTAGCTTTTAAATTTCCCTCAAAGATTTGATATTACATGATTCAGTGCAGGGCTGCACATTCCCTTTTAAGTTTTATATTAGTTGTATTATTTATATTCATAAGTCTGTGTTTGTCCTAGTTACTGATGGAACCTTTTGGATGATCATTTGAATGAAAAATTGGTTTATTTGACTGGTTGGTTTTTATCTCAGCTTGTAACTAAGAGATTTGTTATAAAGAGTTTCTTTTCTACTTTCTGCATTGGAAGCTACTTACACGCTTTTGCTCAGCATAAAGAATTGTTTCAGTGGGGTCATAGCCCTGAAGAGTTCAGCTGGCTGTCAGCATTCCAGCTGAATGGCATCTGCACTTACATCCTGCTTCAAGGGGAAATGCAAACAATCATGCTGCTTCAGGAACAAAAATCTCAATATTTATGTTAAAAATCACTTTTGATTAAAAGCCAATTACAATGAAGATGATGCAAATCTGTCCTGCTTTTGTTTGGGTAAATACAGAGATAAAAGTCCTGGATCGAAACCCACTCTTCTGCTCCCCATTGAATTTAGTTTTGAAATTTTAGCTGGTCTATAATCCTAATAACCACAACAGGATGCCAAAATATATGACTATATGAAGGAACTATGCAGGGGCAGTAACTTTTAGCTGCCTCTAAACTGCCAGCTTCCATAATGACTGTCTTGGGCAGTTTTAAGGAGTTCTTGATTGATTGTGTACTCAGATTTGCAGAGAGAGTACAATTTAAAATCTGCAACTGATGTAATTTTGCAAGAGCCTCAGCTTCCAAGGCTTTTAATTCTTCTGTTGCCATTCTCAGGAGAACAGGGAAATAAAATTTTCATCAGAACTATGAGATGACTACACTTTCTTGTGGTACAACCTAAACAGAAGAAGTAAATAAAAAGCTTAGTTTGAGATGACATCTCCATGAGATTTGCATGTGGATCTACTTAGTTGAGTAATGAGTAGCATTCAATTAGTATGAAGGATTTATAGCTTGGTCCTTTCTTGACTTAATAATGTTGAAACTTACTCTTACACACAAGACTTCCCTTTGTGTCTCTACTGAAACTGTATATAATCATGTTGTGAGCAATATCTAATATCTAAAAATAAGGTGAGGCCAATACATCAACCTCCATATATTCACTACATATTTTATAAAACAATACTATTTTACTAATTGAAAAAAGTATACTAGAACACTCATGTCTGTAAAACCAAACGCTTCAGCACATAATTAACTTACTTGAATGCTTAAGTTCCTCTAAGTAAATTATTATGAACAGGAATGTACTTAAGTATAGATTGAGACTTGGTCTAAAACAATACATTCCTTGGTGCCCAGGAAATGTGTTTCCTTTTCATGAATAAACATAACATACACAGTTTGATACCACAAGAGAAAAATGATATAAGAGGAAAGTTCCTCCTGCAAAATAAATGCCCTGTAATGTAAAATAAACACAAGACAGCAAATGGAAGAAATAAAAAAATAAGCAAACTACAAGGCTATTGTATCACTGAGTCAAGCAGACACATAAGGCTTTTTATTCTGTTTACACTTTCACGGGGTGATTTAATCAAGCTATCTATGTAGCTATCAGAGTACTTTTATCTTATTTTTTCTTCATATTTTTCTAGTTAGATCAGAAATGTGGCAACTTTCCTCTCCCCTCCAACCCTGATTTGGATTGAAATTCCCATGTAGGTCAGTTCTGTTTACCACAGGACATGGTCTGTAGGTGAAAAGAATAAAATGGCAAAAGAGATGTACCAAGTTTTTATATCCCTGATTTCTCATTTCATACGTCTATTCAAGTGAGTGAGGTTTAAATTTTTAATACATTACATTCAAGAACCTGCAAAGTTCACTGAGAGCAAAAGAGAGCAAGGGAAGGATGAGACAGAAACCTTTGCAGAAAGTCTTTTTGTAGGTAGTTCATACACATACTAATTTCTATTGTACCATTCCTGATTCTCAAAGGCAGATCAAACTTGAAAGAAGACTGAATTCAAGTACTATTTTTGCTACTTGAACTGAGAACACTGCATCACTCTTATCATCTTCAAAGGTTGCCTCCTACTTTATGAAAAATGTGTCCTTAAAGCAATGTTGTCAAAATAAAAAAAAACAAGTAAGCCACTGCACAATTATAATTGTTGAAAGAAAACACTAGTAGTAAAGGGGAAAGGTGTTTTGGTTTTTTGAATAAATTTTCAGTTTAAATGGATAAGGTTTGTTCCAAGAAACAATTAGAAAGAGAAATTTTAGTCCAATTATTCTAATCACACAAAAACTCTCTAATTAGAATTGAACATAAACTAAAAAGTTGAATTTAAATATATTCAAATTTCATGGCATTCAAAGGTCATTTGAATACCAATTCAGATTAGATATTTCAGGAACTTCTGTGTCAATATTGTGAACGCTTCAAATTGTACAGGTAAACAAGCTCTTATTATCTTCCTTTTTTTTTTTTTTTTGCAACATTTCATTGGTACTACATATTAATGTGCAGAATATTTGTATTGCCTATTAATGCATAGCTGTGGGCAAAAATAGTCAAATATAATTTGTCTGGATTTTTCCTCTAATTATTTTCTTTTTCACTTGAAAAAAGTTTTTTAAAAGTTGAAGGCTTGAAATGTGTTTAGTACATTACATATGTCATGCTGTGAGACAGTAAAAAAGGTAAGGGACTAGATTTAATGGTATATCTAGGAACCTATTTTCCTTTTTAATGAGAGCTGGGATCCTAAATTCCTTCATAGGAAGCACCAGAAACCCTATCCATATATACAAATTCAGAATGCAGAATCAATCACTTACAAATTGTATTTTCATGTTTCTTTGCTCTGTCCAGGAATACAGGTCTTCTGAACTAGAACTTATAGAACTATTGAACATTAAGATGTTTTATTTTAATCTTCTGTGCAAAATCAGAATTTTAAAACTCTCCCTCATATCAGTACACAATTTCTTTCATTACCCTGAGAAGTCCACTTTCTATAAACAACTCTAAAAATTAATATTGCCCTAAACATAATTTTCCTATTCTAATATTAGCCAAGATTTTAGAGGCATTAAATTTAAAACTAACCATCCAATCTTAGAAAAGGTTGATTATCTTTTATGTTCAAGAGATTAAGAACAGATATGTCATAGGAATTAGAAAGAACTTAGGTAAACTAACGGCATGTGAAAAACTGATCATATAGAATCTACAGTGGCTTTCATCTTGTTAAAAATAAGTTATTATTTACAAAACGTTATTTGAGGTCTTTAAAATATATTGGAATTCACTAGAAGAAAAGTCCTCATTTATAACATGAGAACAATAAATGATCCTAGGTTAATGTCATGGTTTGATTCCACCCAGCAACCAAGTACCATACAGCAACTTTCTTACTCCCCTACCAGTGGGGCTGGGGAGATAATTGGAAAGGAAAAGCTACAAAACTCATGGGTTGAGATAAAGACAGTTTAATACGGAAAGCAAAAGCTATGCACACAAGCAAAACGAAACAAGAAATTATTTCACTTCTTTTCATGGGCAGACAGGTGTTCAGCCACCTCCAGGAAAGCAGGACCCATCAACACACAACAGTTACTTGGGAAGACAAACACCATCACTCCAAACTTCCCCCTCTTCCTCCTTCTTCCTCCCACTTGGTATACTGAGCATAATGTTATATGGTATGGAATATTCCTTTGTTCAGCTGCAAGCAGTGATTCCAGCTGAGTCTCCTCTGAGCTTCACATGTACCCCATATCCTCACCAGTGAGGCACAACAAAAAGCAGAAAAGGCCTTGTCTTTCTGTAAGCCATCACTTACATCAACTGCTCATCAATAACAAAAACACATCTATAATAGCACGACTGTGTTCAGCACAAATCCAAAGCATAGATCCATACTAGGCACTGTGAAGAAATTAAACTATATCCCGGCCAAAACCAACACAATTAATCACTTTAATATCTTTTTTTGGTCTGTTCAAATGTCAGTCAAGAGCTACAGTGACTTTTAAGATGTTATATCTAACATCTATCTGGATGATATTTTGAGTTGCCCAATGGGAGACCCCTTTGTCCTGCCTCATGCCTACTCTTGTGACTTGTAAACAGTGGCATAGCTTGTTCAAATCATAGCCACCCTTTATGAATTGCATCCAGTGTCAAATCGCAGATCTGGCTGTATGTGTTCTGACAGATTCTTTTTTGAAGGGAAAAAAAAAAAGGTAGAAAAACATGTGGAAACAGCATCATGAAGCCTTTATTCAAATTCACATCAAATACTCTAGTCACCTGAGTTACTTTAAACACTTGCAACAAACTGGGGCAGCTTCTGGATAACCATGAGTTTGAGATGGGAGATGCAACTCTTAAACTTGCTTGAACTCTTAAATAGGTAGAGGTATGCAGTCAAACTAGTTAAACCAGAGGGAATAAAAATCTAAATGGAGTTTTCATCTCAGTCCTGCCCAGATAGCTCCTCCACAACAAATATGTAATGACACTTCATTCAGCTCCTCTCCAGTACATTAGACACATCAGATTCTCCATGAGCCTCTGGAAAGCGTTAATGGAGAGGAACCTGAAGAGGTGAATCCTTAAGGTCACAAAGGGTAGCTGGTAGCCTATCATTACAATGAAGTTAGAGTAAAATTACATTTAGTGTTTGTGTTAGGTCGATCAGATGACTCCCCAATGGATTGTAAAACACTGAATAAAGCACTATGAAACAATACTATACCCTCTTTGTTAGTTTCAATCTACACTTAGTTCAAGGAAGAAATGTTTTCAAAATGAAAACGTTGTATTTGCTGCCTGTCTACTTTAGAGAAATAGTGTAAAATGATGGGCATGACAAAACTTGTTCTGACTGGGTTTTATTTTCCTAAATTTTAATGTTATTGCTATTTTCAGCATATTGATAGCTTGAACTTTATTTTTGTGATTTTTACATGAGACTGCAAGAACAACTCTAATTAAAATTATAACTCTTTTAAATTTAATTAAAATTAACAACTTAATTAAAATTAACAACTATAATTAAAATTATTTTGTATGAGGTCTAGATAGAGAACAAGGAATTACTAGCTGACCAAAAAGATTAATATGGGCTAATGAGGAAAATCAAAGAAGAAACATTTATAAAAACTTTACACAGAATTTGTGGTATTCTGCCAAATTTGGCTGGTATTTATTTATTTATATTCCTTTATCTTGAAGATTACGTCCTGACTTTTGAAGGTAATATTAACATTTTATATTTTATTATATGTTCTTTAAAATTACTGCTTTTATTATTATAACAACAGCAACAATAGTGGTGTTTAAGAAGAGTAACAAGATTGCTACTCAAAAAGAGAGTCAGAAGGAATAATGATTGTTTAGCTTTTAGTACCTTATTAGCCTTGTAGCCTGTATTCTTGGAGTAAGAAAATTGGCGAAATAAAAGAGAAGAGAAAAAGAAGTAAAAAGCCTGTAATAACTACTTAGCTTGCCTAAATATTTTGTTTGTAACTAAAAGTATTTTCATATAAACTTGCCTGTTTCAAACATGACAAATGGATTTCCACGGAGCAAAGTATGTCTTGTATGTCATAACACACAAGCAACAGTAATAGTAGCATCCTGCAAATACCCATTTTCATCCTGTGAATGCATCTTAGCCCAGGTCAGAAGAAATTACTTTTGGCATTGAGCAGGTCTATCTTCTGATAGAGCTGTAAGGAGACAGGCTAGACACACAATGAAGCAGTGAAAAATGCGTGTGGAAGAAAATATTTTTTTCCCTATGATACTCTGGGTAAAACAGGCAATGTGGATATTGCACCAAGCAATTGTCAGCCAGGAGACAAACAAACCAGGGCAGGGTGTACGTAGGACATGAACACATCCAGCTTTTCTGCACCCAACCTCACCAATCTGTAGGCCTAGGAATAACTTCTTTGCAGAAACTCTAGGTTTTAAAACAGGCAGAATAAATTAGTATTTAAATAACTTATATAAAAAGGCAACATATAAATGGCTAAATAAAATAATAAAAGTGATAAAATAAAACATAAACTCTTGATTGTAGAATAACTTGGATGAAAGAATAATTCATCATTTGCCTTCTATAATTTTATTTGTATGGTATAAAAACAAACCCAAAGCCAGCACTAGAATCATGGCTTTCCCTTTACGTGCATATAGTTTCTTTATTGGTACATACAGAGTGTCTATATTGACATTAGACTGAAGAGTAGGCAATCCTAGGCCATGTTATGCCTCAGGAACCTGACACTGACAGGAACTCAAAATCTGCCCTAGTTCTCCATCAGCTCAAGGACACAGAATGCATTTGTGTATAAAATGGGGTGAAGGGAAGAGCCTGGGAAATGAAGAGCTGGTTCCATGATGTGTCAGCATTTTCTTATTCTTTATATAGCATAACACATGGCAAATTCTGTTTTCTTCCCCTCCCATTCTCTGTATTGAAATTATTTTCCACAAAATGATGAAAGGCATAAGTGTTCTTGGCTGTAAGCCTCCTCTATTGAAATTGGGGTGGTGGGGGGAGAGGAGGACAATGACTGCAAGGGAGTTCAATATGTGTAAAATGAAGACATTATTTTCAAATTGTTTTTTTTCATGTACTTAGAATATAAAATTTTTAGATTATTCAGAATGTCCTATTTTGATAATTATTCTCTTTATTCATACTACTGTAATACAGCAGTAAGTGCATTGTACCTCTTCGGATATTAGTCCATATTTTATGCAAACTAATAACTAACAGTATAGTGGAGGTTGTTCAAATCACTTTTATTATACAAGGCATATTCAATATAGCATAGAAATGTTTGCCTACTAAAGTCTCTTTTATAATGGGTTGTATTGACTTTGCTGGTTTTAAATATCAACCATAAGGTAAGAGTGGGAAGGAACAGATGGAGAGTTCATTTCTCAAACTGTATTGGAATCAAAATACATTATTTAAAATTCATATCCAAATGTGGGTCTAGGAAATTAAAAATAATATCTCTACACTATTTTTATAGTGATGCATCTGATAAAGTATTAACATAACAATTGTGTAACACTGACAGTAAAAAAAATAATTCCTATGTAGTATTATTAGTGTTATTGTTGCAAATCTGTAGTTGCTATCTTACACAAGGAAACAGGGCTGAATTTGAAAAGGTAACCTGTCTGTGTGACATTTTTAAGAATCGGAACCATAACAGTTTCCAAAAATCAGTGAAATATTTTATTAACAATAGGATTATTTATAGCATTAATCTTGTTCCCATTGCAGTGTAACTGTGCACATGTATTATATTGTCCCTAACTTATTATTGTTATGTATTAACTTAGCTTTTTGAAAAAAATGTCTTACACAGTATTTATTAACAAGTCTTTCATGCCATCTTTTCTCAGATGTCTACATTTTGCTGTCTGCACCACAGATATTACTATCTGAGCTTTTTTTGGTGATCACTGGAAAGAAATATGCTTACATATACTAGGATTTGTTACTTATCTGGTTTATATGTGTAAACATTTGGATGATGTGAGTTGCAGGTGTGATGCCAGTTTAAGTCCATTGGCTCTGAAGGGAGCCTTGGTGGCAAGTTCAAACACAGACATTTACAAAGCAGATTTCTATGGTAGATCAGAAGAATGTGAACTTCTGCATCAGCAGAGAAAGCCTTTGATAAGAAAGTGGACAAATGTCTGAACCTTTCCTAAGAAGGGCCATTTTCAATACTATATAAAAGACTTTTTATTTATCCTATAGAAGTCTCATTTGTGAAAAAAAAAAAAAAATTACCCTATAGAAATTGATCTACAAAGTCCTGGAATTCAGAGGCAGAAATTTGTGGGGGGAATGGTTCTTTAATCACAGAAACTGAGCAAACAGTTTTTAGCATCATATTGCTGGATGATTTTTTGATTTAATTTTCATCCGACAACAAATTGAATTTAAAAAATTGCTGCTGGAGAAGTTAAAGGCAGAGATCATTTAGGTATTCCTCCAACCCCTTGAAATTATCACCTGTGTTTGTATTCTGTCAACAGATTACTTCTGAAAAATTATACATTATACTTTACTTGTATATATCCTTCACACAAAGCAGAGACTTGAATTAATATAAGGTTTTTCTTTCTTCTTTAGCATAATAATGTTCCCATTTATTATTTTTAAATTATTTTTAGATGGGACTGAAAGCATGGCTGCTTACAGAGAACTCAGAGAAGTTTAATATATATATAAAAAAAAAATAACTGAAAAGAGGTTTCTTCTCCTCCCCTGCAGTTTGGGGGAGGGTATCATATAGAAACTTCCATGATATTGTGAAACTGAGATACTGTACTCACATGTTTTAGCACAAGTCAGATATACCACCTTTGTTCCCAAAAGCACGTCAGACAGAAGCCAAGCAGTGCTCCCAATACACTGCTTCCTAGCTGGCATGCACTATGGCATTTCTTCTCTACGAAGTGGGAAAGGCTGCCGGCAGCAATCCACACTGCCAGTGCACCTTGCTCACCGCTAGCACATTTGGCAGAGGTAAGAAGTTCAGGTTGCCTTCTTTACATGGCTATGTACAAAGCAGCTGCCTGTGCACAGTCTGACCTCTGAAATGTTCAAGTCTCTTGTGCTGCAGATATGATTAGAAAACCTGGCAAGTCCTGAGATACTTTTTCTGATTAAAGTTTTATGAAATAGATCTGTTTCCCAGAAATCATTCATTCCCATGATCAGCATACTCAAAGAAGCACCTCACGAAGTTCCTGACCAGCTTCACTAGCCAACAGGCTTTGTCTGAACTTTACAGTGATAACCTAGTAAATTAATTTCTCATTTTAATTTACAGTATGTTTCTATTTTATGCAAGGAACAAAATATGATGTCTCTGTAGTTAATTTAGCACCTGTACATTCTCAGAAATCGTAATGAAACACTGCATGATTCAGCCTTTACAGGGTAGTGAATTCTAATCCTGTTAGGGCGGTTCTTTAATTAAAATGTCTATTAACTCTTCTACAGTTAATGCAATTATGGATTTATTTCTTGCCATTTTAGGAATAGTTTTTTTATGATCCAATAATATTTAATTTATAAAATCCTACCTTATGAAAAGAGCAACTCAACTGAGTAACATACCTATAAAACTATCCAGTTTCAGGAATGAAGTATCTGTTTAAAAGTTCTTGAATTAACAATATGTAATTAAAGGACATTGGCCTTACATCCCGGACCTACATTCATCCTTAAGATATAAAGAACAATATAATAATTTAATTTTTCATCACTGTGTATCTTCTATCACACTTTTTGGGAATCTTCTAGGATATTCTCCTTTACACAGTGTATTCTGTCAGTTTAATTTTTAACTATTCATAGAACTTTCATATTTATTCTTCTTTTCTTTTAATATGTGGAATACACTGATGCTACCCAAGAAGTATTACAGAAATCTCAAAGCACATTTATTTTTTCCTTATTCTAACAAATCTTTAAAATTTTCATTTGTCCATATACATTATCATGTTATAAACTATGGGTCCGAAAAAGAAACAATAGTGAAAAATAGCTAACTGATTATGCTACTGCCTTCCAGCATGAGGAGGGAAATTATAACATTGAAAGCATCAAGCAAAAGCATGGCTGAGATCTTATACTGAGCATTAAATCTGACCTGGTAATCCCCTTGTGGTCTAGTGTTTACTGGTAACACTTTATACAGTATTAGGTGAGTTGGTAATTCATGTATTAAACCACTGGCTTTCAGGATTTCATGCTCTCCATTTGCACTTAATGCATTTTGTATTAGCCCTTAGTGTGAAGAAATCATAACTCCATATACCAAGACATAAACTCCAACTTGAATTACTAAAAACAGTACTTGGTGACTTGGATATATGCACTAAGATGCCTATTCTATTGCTTTTGCCACAGCAAAAAACTGAGTTTTCATAATATTTCTCCCCAGACTTGAAACACTTCTTATTTCTAAAAATATGATTTGAGACAAAAAAATGAGAAAGTACAGCTCTCAAACACATCAGTTATAATAGTTAAGACAGGAAATTATTTCACATAAGGTTTCAATAAATTTCCTGAAAGTCAATTGCATTATTTTATGAGTAAAATTTTGTCATATTACAAGATTTAAAATAACATAAATACCAAGTTTTGAAATACAATATACATGTCATGGCTATGCAGCTAGTTGGAAAACAGGACTATACAACCACATGGAACTAGTGCCCAACAATATAAAATTGACAGTTTCTCATATTACCCAGAACCACTGTCTGGTAGATGCTTGAGTAGCTTTAATTGAGTCCAGGGAAGGAAGTCTCTGATCGGATGTGTACTGAGGCTGGAGTTGGAAAGACATATATGAAGTTGTATTTTATGATGGTGAAAAGGATTCTTTCCCTTTCTTAAAATGATGATTCAGAGTTTGGCAGTCACAATGCATTGTGTTATGCAGTTTTAGAGATCTTGAACAGGAAATTATTTTTTAAGCATAATTTGAGTTTTAGCCACCTCAGGAATTATGCTTTTTAAAGATATGTGTATTAATTGGAAAACAGTTTTTTGAATACTTAAGAAAAGCAAACTGTCAGCTAAGTCTTTATAAACTGCCATGCTCTGACTGCAGAGAGCAAATTAGATGCTCTTCCCTTTCCTGTTTTTATAAAGGCTGAAATGGAAGAAAGTTCTGCTAAAGAAAAAGCAGAAGCAAAGAAAGTAGTGTTTGAAAACCAGACAGAGTTTATAACAATTGTGCAAAATGACACCATTTCGGTTTTGCTTTCAAGCAAAGTAAAAGCTGCTTTAGAATTCTGGAAATATATTTACCCAAAGTGAAGCATTCTCAGGACTTTTCATAGCAGAGCAACAACAGTAAAAGATGTGAAATGTTCCTACACAGGGATCTCTAACTCTATAGTCAGGGAAAAATACTGAAGCCTACCCCTTGATAGTGGGCAGGGGAACACTGGTGGCTTTGAAAGATAGTGTCTAGCTAGATTGGGTAGGGGAGTGGTCACAGGATTTTTCCTGATGCAGGCATGTTGCAGATGACATGGAAACAGGTACAGGAATCTTAAGCATATGCCTTTGTAAAGAGCTATTTGGTAATATTTTACAGTGATTTAAGACCACGTGATATACATCAGAATATCACATAAGTATATTACAGTGGGGTAACATCCATGACAGAATCTTACATATAATTCAATATACTCACAGCTAAGGGACAGAAATTACTGTTTACCACTACTTACACTCTGCCTTTTCCAGGAAGACTTCTCCTATAAAGGCATTTAAATTTCATCTTACTCTATAATAGCTCTAGATGTCGATGTTCAGTAGAGTCCATAAGAACAAGCTGATAGGAAATTAAAGCTTGATTAAACCAAATAGAAAATGTAGCTTGAAGATGAATGGAGTGCAATATGCAACTGCAGTGATCTGGTTCTTCTGTTTGGCTTTGTTTCAGGCTGTCACTAAATCAAGATAAGAAGCAGAAAACATTTGTCTTTTGTTTATAAAAATCTTTTAATTACTCTACTAGGTTCAGGTGAGCATGGTCTGCTGCCTTTCCTCCTGAGTTAGGAGGAAGCTCGGCAAATGAAAGTGCTTTGTTTTATCTGTGGAACAAAGTTCACCCTAGCTACTCTTTTTTGTGTAAATGATCTACAGTGGGTAGGAAACATTGGTAGAGTGGGAACAATCTGAGTGTAGTTGCACATACAGTGTTGATTGTCTTTTCTGTAACTTCATTTTACTTATAATGGTGGAAACCTGTAACCAAATACCTCACAGATATTTCTTGAAAATCTCCAACAAAAACTGCTAGTTTTTCATTTGTGACTGCAGCAAATATACTGTGAAGTGGCAAAAGGTCTTATACCCATTATTATCATCTTAGAGTGCTCATAGAGGTTTGTTGTATTGTCAGCTAGATAATAAAACATTGGCTGAGCCTTGGCCATATTGATCACCGCCACTGGTCTACCCTGGCCTCCAGTCGGGAGGCCTGGAGGCACACCATCTATAACACTGCTGCTGCTTTTGAGAACACAAAAAGGATCACTCTCAAGGAGAAAAGATAGCACAGAAAGAATCGCGTCTTGTCGATATAACCTGGGGAGTCTTTCTGCTGAGCCTTCTGCAACCGGACTTGTCTATCTCGCATTGGCCTTTTTAGCCATCAGCGCGCTTGTAGCAAGCGTGGGTAGAGCCCTTCTCAAATCTTTGTTGGCGAAGCCTAGTCATGAATAAACCATTCTATCACTAATTTTGTAGATCTACATTCTGCTTTTACATTCTTTTACAGAAATATAGACTAATTCAACATATATGGAGCTGCTAAAGATGTACATGTGAATCCAGTCTCCTAAGAGTAATTAATATGTAAAATTGGAAACTAGCATCAAGATACATTATATAGGGTTACAATATTGTATTATAGTTTAGCTCTTCTCTTTTGATTAATATTTTAGCCCAAATGCTTTAAAATGTGCAAAAAACCCTTGTAATTTAATTTAATCCAGAAAAAAACCCAAAAAGCAAACAAAACAAGACAAAACAAAAACAAGAACAAAAAAAAAAAAAAAAACCCTCATGCAAAAGACATCCAGCCTACACATGACAGCAAATTCAATCTAAGGAAATGAGGACAAAAAAAAAAAAAAAATTAAAATCAGGAATTTTCATTTCTATGCAAAAGGGAAGAACTTTATCCACATCATCCATTCTCAATGATTAGGTTATTCTTTCCCTTTTGTGTGTGCTAGCTAATGTTTTCAAAGACAAGATCATAATATTTTATTTTGCTTATGGCAATAGATAGGATTTGTCAAAAAAACTTAATTACTTGGCCTTTTTTTTTTTTACATAAAAATATGAACAGGAAATTCCTATAAAACTTTGTTGCTTCTGTGACTTACAATAAAAACAATCTCATTGATTTCAATGTGAAGACATTTCTATGTAAAAAGAAGCACATAAAGAGTCCATTAGATCTACATTTTGATGGTTTTCAGTAGCACTGTTAGGCTTTTCACATTTGTTTAAAGCAGTTAATTTTCATCTCTCTCTAATTTTGTTTTTTAATGAAAAATGAGATGGAAAGGGTTTAGAAGTTCCTTGTCTTACAGACCAAATAATATGCTTATTTTCAGGAGTGCTTAAGATTTTTTTTTAATGAAAATACTTCAGGAGCTTTATTTGTACTACATCCATGGTGATTCTTTCACCTGAAAATCTGACTGAAAATTATAAATTTAAAATTTCCTCTATCATATGAGGTGAGATCTCAGTGAACATTTCTTCCCAGGGTTTGTGTACAATATTTAATTCTCAAGCTAAGATACCTCTACTTACTAGGCTGACCATTTCAACCTGTATTTTATTCCTATTTCACCATAGTTTCATGTTTTTCCTACAGACTATGAGTTGTGCGTTGTGAAAAGACCAACTTCTCCTGGGACTGTTGTTTTATATATTTCCACAACTTCATTTCTTATCTCTAATAACTGCTCTCATGCTATATAACACATTTAATCTTGTGTATTTTTATGAGACATTTATTTATTCTTGAATTACTCAACAAAAAGTCCTGTCACTTTTCTCCTACTTTCTTTGTTTCTGAGGGGAAAGGGGAAAAGAAAGTATGTTCACTTTGTATTTCCTTGTTGATGCTGCTACTGAGTAACTTTCAGTGGGAATTACCTAACACTTAAGGTCTAAATATTAGTAATTTAAATATTGGCTAAAGATTTTAGGCTTATTTTATAGACAGTTAAAAGAAACTGCTAGTGCTAGAGCAGAATTAATATCATTTTTTTGGAACAATTGACAACCAAAATACCCTAAAGAAGTACCTGTTCTCCCCATCGACTAAAAGAGCAAGACAGGTTGATTATCTTAGATGTAGATGTTTAAAAGTTCACTTAGGTAAGATCAAGACAACTTAGACTGCACATATTTTATCTTAAGGGTTCCATTTTCTGTGGCATAATTTGGTATAATCTTGCTCAGATATATAAATATTTAATATAAATTATCACATGTAGGAGAAAAGATTAGGGCAAATAATTAAATTATGGAGTGCATAAATGTTTTGAGTGGGTCAGTTTGATACCCATTGCTGAAATATGGAATACTTCAAAGAAAGGAGGGAAAAAAGTCTAAAACAGATTGTAATAGAATGCACATCTACAAAAATGTGCCTATTTGTCAAAATAATAAAAGTTTGAAGCAGAACTGATCAAATACAGAAAGATTTTTGCTAAGTGCTGAAACAGTTGGAAAAGTATTTTTTTTCTCCCAAGTCCTGCTTTTAACTTCCTTTGATACAAGGTGGCACAAAGTCAAGAAAGAACTTGAAACAAGCTTCACATTAATATTTGAAAAAGGGCACCCAATGTGTTTGATGTGGCGCCCTTCATGCAAATCATGTAGTCTGAGAGAAATCCCAATAGGAAATATGAGTCTTTCTTCTTAGCACTCGCTTTTTTTTCTGGTTGATTATAATGAACTTTTCACACTCCCCTTGCAACCCCCCTGAGCTATATAGAAATGAAGTTATTACTCACTAGGTGATGCCTATTTGGGTAGGATTTTTGTTGCTTTTTTATTGATTTTTTTTTTGTTGTTGTTTTTGAAAGTACAATCTCAGTTCATTTTGTACTTATTTTTTCCCAGACTTCTGAACGATAAAACCCAGATGCTTTATCAAAACAACAAAATACCTGTTCTCTCCTAGGATTTTTAAATGCAGGTTAATGTATACTTGATCAAAAATGTCACAATGATATAAAATCAGGTATTGATTTGATCAGGGGGGTGCTTAGGTATAGTGTAAAGTATAATAATTAATTTGTAATATCATGATCTTTTAACATTTTTTTCAAGTTTAATTATGCTAATAATAGTAAGTCATACCTCCCAGAATTCTTCAGAAATTACCATTTAAAGTATAGAGGTCAAACTGATCACAATCTATCCAAAATCCATAACAGTGTGGGTAGCAACATTGATCACATTCCTTCCTTTTATTCTTGTTGTGCATACTTCATTCCTATGTATAGCAACTAATGTATCTCCCACGTTACACTACCCACACACTTACTAACACTTTCTGAAGGCATGGGAACCTTTCTCTACAATTTATTTCCAGATTACATTTTTAAAATGTCACAGATTGATTCTGGAAAATGTTGAAAGCAGACCTTAAAAAAGGCCAGCTTCTCCAAGAGAGCCTAAGGAAAAGAAGCCCTCAGGAGCCCCCCAATGTAAGCTTCACACAAAAAGAACCAAAATCTGAATAGGAAAAAAAACCACTAGATATTTAATAATAACAATATTTTCATTACAGGTATAATTATTGTATTATGAGATATTGACATTCAGAAAAAAAATACTGAGATTGCCTAGGAAATGAATTCTGAAGCAGGTTTAGTTTGGGGATTTTTTAAATATTTTCTGACAGAAGACTTTTTCTATGCCTTTGCAACTGAGTCTGCACGGTTATAGGCTTTGGTCCTCATGGGGAAATTCAGCTACCCCAGTGTCTTCTGGAGGTACAACACAGAAATAGTCTGGTAGGTTTCTGGAGCACACTGATGATATTCCTGACATAGGTGAAACAAGGTTGCATGTTGTGCTGTAGTTCATACTGACAAACGGGAAAGGACTGATCAGGAAATGCGAAGGCCTTCAATACAGTGATGGTGGAGTTCAAGCAACTGAGAAGAGGGATCATAACCCTGGACTTCAGGAGAGCAGTCTGACCTTTTAAGGGATCTGCTTGGAAGAATCTCATTAGAAATAGTACTGGAGAGAAGAGACATCCAAGGAGAGCTGGTCCTCCAGCTGGTTCATGTTGTCCAAGCTCAAGAAAAGTCCACCCCAATGTACAAGTCAAGCAAAGATGATGGTTGGAAACCCACACGGACAATCAAGTTGCTCTTGGCTGAAAAGGAAACATACAGGAGATGGAAGGAGAGAAGGGTGACCCAGAAGGAATAAGATGATGTTGGATCAGTTTAGACTGATATTTAAATCTGACCTTGCAGGGTTAGGAATAAGAAAGTCAAGGTCAGACTAGAGAAAAATCTGGCAAAGTATGTGAAAGACAAGGTGAACTGCTACAATTACATTAGCAACAAAAGTAAGATTAGAGAAAATCTGGATTTACTGCTGAATGGGGCAGGGGAACTGCTGAAAAAGGGGTCGAAGAGCCTGAGGTTCTCAGTGTTTTCTCCACCTCAGTCTTTACTGGTAAGCTTTACCTTCAGGAATCTCAGGCTCCTGAGACCAGTGGGAAAGTTTGCAGCAAAGAAGACTTATCTTTGGTGTAAAAGTTTCAGGTTAGGGCATATTTAAATGAAATGGGTGGAAAAAAAATCATGAGACTTGATAGGATACACCCACAAGGGCTGAGGTAGATTAACAATGTTATTTTTAAGCAACACTATTAAATATTCTTGAAATGTTATGGTGAATAGCAGGGATTCCTGACCTCCCAAAGAAAGATGTCACTCCAAGAGAGCCAAGAAGGAAGATTCAGGAAACTACACACTGATCAGCTTGACCTTGGTCTCTGAGAGCGTAACAGAGCAACTGATAGTGCTAGAAATAATTTTCAAATATATAAAGAACAGGAAGGTCATTGGGAGTAATCAAGGTCATTTTATGAAGCAGAACTCATGGCTAAACTGATAGACTCCTATAATGAAATGACAAACTTGGTAGGTGAGGGGAGACAGCAGCCAGTATGGCTGATCTTAACTTTTGACGAAAGGTTTTTGATGTTTTCTTCTAAAACATCAGACATAGACTGACGAAGTAAAGGATAGATAAAAGGACAGTAAGGTAAATTGAAAACCTTCTGTACTGATGAGTTCAAACAGTTGTGACCAGTGGCACAAAGTTCAGCTGGAGGCCAGTGACTAATAGTATGTATGCCCCAGGGTTTAATGTTAGGAGCAGTATCATTTAACATATTCATGAAAGGCATAGATCATGGAATGAGTGCACCCTCAGTAAATTTGCAGTCGATACAGATCTGAGAGGATTGGTTGATATGTCAGATAGTTGACCTCAGGTAGATGAACCGATTGGAGAATGGGACAGTGAGTAATCCCTTGAGCGTTAACAAGGAGAAAAGCAAAGCTCTGCACCTGAGGAGGAACAAGTCCATGAATCAGTACATGCCAGCTGACTGGCCAGAAGGCAGCTTGGCAAGGAAAGACCTGGGGTGCCTGGTAGACAACAAGCTGACCATGAGCCAGCAATGCACTCTTACAGCAAAATATCCCAAAAACATCCTTGGCTGCCTTAGGAAAACCATTACCATCAGGTCAAGGGAAGAGATCCTTATTCTCTGCTCAGTATAATAAATAGAATTAGTAGAATTAATTTCTACCGTCTCTCTTTGTTTCTTTACTTAATTTCTCAACAGTGGAAACGGGGAAAAAAAACAGAGGAAGAAGGAGATATAAAAGAAGGGAGAAAAGGCTTCAAAATGTTTATTTTTTTTATTTAAATGTGGATTTTCCTCTCCCTTTATTTTTGCTAAATATATTACACTTAGTAATTTTTCAGAAAGAAATTTCAAACAATAGAAATTTTAGTTAATATATTTACTGAGATCTTAGATAAACTTAAAAATATGAAAGTAAGAAAAATGTTGAGATAGAGTGAAATAAAGGAAAAAGTAAAACTAAATTGCAGTAATAATCATGATCTTTGAAATGTGTTTCAATTACATCATGTTCTAATATATTAGTAATATGTTCTTGTGAATAACAATACAAATATCATCATATAAGTCACGAGGTTGTCATCAATGACTGATACAAATTTCTTTCTCATACTTGATTTTCAAGGATAACCAAAATTTTATATCTTTCCTAAGATATTACAACAATTTTTTATCTAAAATTTTAATTATTAATTAATGCTCTATTGATTTCTGACTTTAGAACATCTATAAAACATTATAAAATCATTAATAATACAAAATATTAACTGTAAGATATAGTACAAATGCTTCTGATAAGTATTCTATTTTTGTTTTCTTCAACCAGGTTATCAGTCCTGGATATACCTTGAAATTCATGTTAATTTAATACTTGTAAATATTAGTTTAGTCTATTTTCTTTCGTTCTCTCATACATATGGGTTTAATATTGATTTATCAAATCAATATAACAAATTAAGAAATGAGAAATCACTATGAAATATTGCTGCAAAACCACAATTAGTCTCTGCTCTCATATCCATTATTTAATTTATATTGTGCTATTATAAAAGTTGAAGTACCCTAATATATTATCACAAACCTTACTCTGCACCCTATTTCAACTCTGATGAGAAATGTGAAACTGAAATTTAGTTCTCTGTTGATTAAAACTTTCATATAAATAAGCATGAAGGTGTTATTAAAAAGAAGAGTAAAAACTTTGTCCCATTGAAATCAATTATTATTATTCTACTTCAAAAAGGGGAATTAGTTTTAAGTTTCTGCCATACTTCAGGTAAGCATTCTGTTAAAATACTTAGTTAAAAGACTTTGGCTTTTATTACTGGAGTAAAGATGCAATTACCTAGGAGAAACTTACACATCAGGAACTGAATTTTGCCTTAGGGGAATATTAAGGACTCTGCAGAGGAGGGAAACCCACAGAGTTTCTTTTTGTTAGAAACAGTATATTTCTTTCCCTCAGAATGTTATTATCTCTTTTTTTTCTTTTGTCATCGTTGTCTTCCTTTTCTTCTTTTTTTTTTTTTTTTTTTTTTTTCCCATCATATCCTAGTTTCTCCTTTGGACAGTAGACTGGAGCACTGGACTGCAAGGAGCTTGCTGCAAGCTGAAATAACACACCCACTGTTCAAATTTCTAAATGCAGTTTCATTTAAACATCTTTAAACTAAAGAAAACAAAACACTGCACTTCTGGAACCCAGCAACTTTAGTATTTGTTACAGATACATACGGTATAAGACTGGGAAAAAAAGAGTACTCTTATCCAGAAATGAAAACTTAGTAATTCAAATAGATATGTCGTTTTTGAGGACTGTTTCACTCATGTAGTACTTTTTTTTAAAAAGAGAAAAATAAGTATTTCAGCAACAAAAAAAATGGAATGAGCTTTTTATATAAAAAGTGTGATGGAGGCATGTTCACAGTTCTGTTTGCACGCAGTTACAGTGCTAGGCTTCTGTTATATTTTTTCTTTGCCTCTGTTAACACACATAATTAACCAAAGAAACGTACGATGAGTATTAAATAGACAATTTGAAAATTGCTTTTGACAAACTGTAGATTAACATGTCCTTTCCCTGATTATTAGCAGTAATGAAGATTGAGCACCTGTATGTTCACACAGAGTGGAAACAAGCGAGACACAGAGATATCAACAACATGACTGAACAAAACATTCTTATGAAATCACAGTCTGGAGAGAAGGGGGGGAAAGAAAGTAAAAGCATGACTTTATCATTTGCTCAGCTGTAGAAACAAAATCACAGTCAAAAATATGTACATAGGCTGAAAGATATGCAGCAAATATTAGCTTTGATCATGGTTGAACAGGCAATTCTGCTTAAGATTGACAACAAAACTGGAGCACAAGGATCTGACTTCTTGTTCTACACAGTTTGAACAAGTAACAAAAGCATACATGGGAGAGATATTTTTTTAATAAAAGAAAAAATAGTAGTAGAAATCTCATTTTGAACAAAGTTTCCAAAAATCTTATTCTTGAATTTAGCCGGAAAATGACAAACAGTCAAGTTTTTAAGAAGTTACTAAGTTTTAAACATTCTCTCACTAAAAAAAAAAAAAAAAAAAAAAAAAAAAAAAAAAAAAAGTATGTGTTCATCTTTTTGTTTATTTCTTCTTTTTTTGTCTCCTCCGACTCCTGTGAGCTGCAAAGGATGGTATGGAAACAATTGTCTCCATGGGGTTTGGAATCTGGCACGGGTTTTCAAAGAAAGACAAATTAGATCACTGGAGGATGTCTCAAGAGTAAAAGTCTTTTGGTCAAGAGTTCTTGCTTATTTATTTTGAGAATACATGTTCAGGATGAAAAATTTTCAAAGTGATTAAAGGACCAATGTGTCTGCTTTCAGAAAAATAAAAGGAAGAAATATGGATTGATAAGTTAAATTAATTTTAAGTTATTGAAAATATGAATATTATTAGCAGAAAGGCATACTCACATGTTTGACACATCAGCTTAAACCACCTGTTTTCATTTTTGTGGAAAAAATAGAGAAGGGCTATTTATGGCTTATCTGTGCTAAATATTAGTCAGGAATTAGGAAAGAAGATATGCCTAGCTAGAGAATATTTCTGATTTTCGGTCCAAAGGGATAAGAAGAATATTCCATTTTGATTTCTTCTTGGAAATGTGTATAGTTAAGTGTAGGATTTTTTCTTTGTTTCCCCTGAGCCTTGTAATTTCATTACAGCCAAAGTAAAAAAGTGCTTAAGGTAAAGTGTCTGGTTGCCTTACTGTCAGTAAAGGCCAGGTGTGATAAAAAGGCATAAATGACTACAAGCCACATATTGCAATAATCATGGCTTAACTACTCACTCTTCCCTCCACTAGCTTAATATCAAAGATAAGCATTTAGATACCCGTCTCACAAGGGGAACCAAAAAGCATAGTAGGGACTAAGCCATTTTCTCTTTTTCTCTTTGTCTATCTCTCTCCCTCTCTCTCCACCTTTTCATCTGTATTTGGGATATAGCAAGGCTAGAATACAATATTCACGTCACAGAAGGAAAGCAAGCAGGTGTTCAGTGCGTGCTTCTGAGCTTGCTCAGAAAAAAGTGAGGATGCTAGTCTTGGTTTTTACACTTTTAACACATCTTGGATGAAAGTCACAGAATAAAAAACAATAACCCTGAAAAGAGTAGAACTTGCAAAGGGCACTATAGAATTCCACTCAACTATGGAACATAAAAACTTTTATAGAGTAGCTATTGCCTGAATGAATCCCACATCTACCAACCATTTTCCATATCAGGCCTGGAGATTAATCACTTCTTACTCTTTGTTTACATGATCAGGCTTTCTGGATCAGTGGCAAGTGTTTTCTGAAAGATCCACCCTTCTTTCTCCTTTGGGAGGCTGAGCTCTGTACTTCTCTTTTTCCCTACCCCTTCACACTGTCTCCATATTTGTGCAGCAAAAAAAAGCATCTGGCCCAGAGCAGCTAAACTGTATGGTATGTCAGGGAGTTCTGCCAGCCTTGGCAGAAGGTGTCACATAACTCCAGCTGGTTGCAACGGCTTTCCTTGTCCAAGAGATGTTTATCAGACAGAAATAAAAGTCTGATTGCAAACCCCAAATAAACTTAAAAAACAGTTACAAAAATGTGTGACCACGAAACAAGTTTTCAGCAAAATGTTACTGGTTTTCAACTTGTTAAAAAAACCCTAACAACTGGAGGGTCACTGTTTTTGAAGCCTTCTTCATGATATCAGGCATGATATCAGACTTCTAAGAACTTTCACCTTTTGCATCCCAGAGGGTGCTCTCAACTTTTTAAAAGAAACTTGTTCTTTACTCTGTGAAGCTGATCGACTGCAGAACTTGGGGAAGGGGGGGGGGGGTATGATGTGTAAATTAACATGTTTCTCTATTTTATGCTTTTCAAAAAACAATTTTGAAACAAGAGCAAAAATAAAGTACCTCAAGCCTGGCTTCAAGCCATGGAATGCATGGAATAATATTCTTGCCTAAGATACCTCATAAACAAATAAAAAGGAGGAAAACACCTCTTTGTCTAAATCAAACTTCAAAGACAATATCTTCCATTTAATCTGTTGCTGAGCTGACCAAATTTAAAGTTCTTCTTCAATTCTTTTAATTGGTGGTGACTGAAAATAAGACATTCATACACAGGACCATTTTTTCCTCTTTTTAATGTAATTTTTCTTCATAATAGGTGACTTTTTTTTTTTTCTAAACATCTACAACTAAAAAATATCTGACTTAATTCTTTCCTCTCAACACCTACTGTAAATCAGTAAAGATACCTGTGAATAAACACAGCGTTTTCATTTATTTTGTGTTTGCAAACCAGGGCCAAGTACTAGCAGAGTCCATATTCTGGCATTCAAGCACAGAAAGTATGAGCCCCTGCAAGATGCATGGTGGAAGATGCAACAGGCTTGTGTGCAATTTGCTTACAGGGCAGATGCTGTGCTTCCCAGGGAACACCCAGGACTGGCTGGGGCGGTGGGATGGCTGTGGCTGGTGTGCCCACAGAGAGCAATAGCCCCTGCTGCACCCTGACAGTGGCCAGCTGAAGAAGGATGTCATATTGCTTTAAATACACTGGAGAGTTTTTCATCCCAGCATTTAAAAAGGATTATTTTGGTATGTATCAGATGAAAAGACAATTGCAACGTAAGTACCTGAGGCTTAACTTTGTACTAGAGCCTTCTATATCTATGAATAACAAGCTCCCATTTTCTGAAGAATTACATGAATGTATTACTTTATAGTGCAGTAATCTCAAAAGGTGCATCTTATTTACTGTGTAGCCTCGTAGAGTGAGATTACTACTTGTACAACCTAAAACTACTCTCTGAAGTGAAAGACTATTTTTTTCCTTTGTTTGTGGCATCAAGGTACCAATACATGCTCTCTACATCACTGTCAGCAACTTTCCTCCTCTCAGGAAGTAAAGGGTCACTAATAGTGGAATAATGTACTCTGAGAGGGAAAGACTATTTTGGAGCAAAAGTATCCTAAACATCCATATGACAAGGTCTTTAGCTGGGCAGAAAAGCCTGAAAAATGGGACATAATACTTTATAAAATGTTTCATAAAATACTCTGACTCTGTGATGCACTATAAAGAACTTGGATGAGTCCAGTTTTTGCCAACCCATTGAAAACGATGTGATGTCCCTTCCCAGGGACATCCTAGATTCAAGAAGTTTCATAGCAGATTCAAAAAAAGACAAAACAAAACCAGCACAAAACCTCTAAATCATACAAAGGTATAGCATTTAAAAAATACTTTTGTAAGATATCTATCACTGAAATTCTCAGTGCTGCACTTAATACAGGCAAGTCCAAGCTCACTGATCAAAAATCAAAGTATATTCACTACCTTTAGAACATACTAGTCTTTAGAAGTAAATAGACTTTAATAGAATTTTTAATGGATTATTTCTGAAAACAGTGATTTTGAAAAGGGCTTGAGTATCACGGTGAACGTATGATTTCCCCCAACAGTATAGTAAGTATAGGAGTAATGCAAATCAAAAAGAAAGGAGTTATTTTCAGTTTTAATGAGATTATTAACTGGTGAGACTACTAATTGATCACCACACCCAGATCTGTTGCCTACAGGTTGCAAATCATGTTAATAGGTTGAAAAAATTCTAAGTCTATATAAAATTATTCTGTAGCCAAGAGTCTATTTTTTTATCCAAAAGAGAAAAAGGGTTCATCACTACCCATGAGCACTTCCAGGAGGCATAGAAATTAGATAAGGGTGTTATTTAAAAAAGAAAACAAAGTCATAATAAACTCCAAGGACTGTAAACCAATATCATCCATATTCAAATTTTAAACTCCAAAGAT
Source organism: Pyrocephalus nanus (assembly GCA_038380795.1). Lineage (NCBI taxonomy): Eukaryota > Metazoa > Chordata > Aves > Passeriformes > Tyrannidae > Pyrocephalus > Pyrocephalus nanus. The sequence goes on from CM076260.1 coordinate 39,194,716, forward strand.
CAATTAAAAGTTTGTACAGTTTTTGAATTTCTGACTGTCCAATGTGCTAATCATTTTATTGGACAGAGTGCCCTTCTGAGACTGACATTTTAAGACAGCAAGAAGTCAAGAACTTGGTTCCAAAACCAGTTGGTAAAATTACATGGATTGTGTTGCATGACAGTCAACATGAAAACGACAATATATTTTATACTTAGAAATCTGTCAGGAAATCTCTCAGAAACACTGAAGACAAAGACTTGCTTTGGTGGAAATTGATATAAATATAATTTGCATTTAGTAAAAGTCAGAAATAATAAGTAACAGATGAGGGAGGGGAAAAAAAGTGGTGGTCTTATTCAAGTAATGGTTTAGCACTAACAAAATCATAATAATTTGATTTACTATGAAACTTCTAAGTCTTCTAAACTGAGTATATGCCCAGTAGTAAAAGTCTCTTAAAATAGTTCTGCTATGTTTGAAAAGATCTCTTCAGTACAAGTGTGCTATCTTCAGGTACATTTGGAGATTGCTGAGGGTATTGTTCATGATATCTAAACAGCAGGAACAAATATAATTTTTTTGTATTCAGCTATGCTGAATGTACCATTCAAACTGTTATTTTTAATACTTGATTATGCCAGTTTAGAGCTTGTCTAGAAAATATAGAAAAAGCAGAGGAAATTCATGTTATTATGAACCTACAATTTATTTCATCTGTCCTATTATTGGGTTGGACATTCAGGCTGCTGCTTTTGTAATATATAATAATATATATATTACAATCATATATCTAAAAATTCTAATTATAATAGTAGTTTATTATCTTTTAATATTGAGTTGGTGAGTCCTTCTCAGATGATTATTTTATTCAGGTAAATTCTTAGAATTTTTTCAAAATAGTCACAGAACTAGTTCCTCATAGTGGAATCAGTCAGGGTGGAGGGTGTGACCAAAGCAGGCAGGGCCAAAATTCAGATCTGGTAAAATTGCACAGTACTTCACAGGAATGACTGAGCTGCTTCCAGGATTGTGCTGTTCCACTGATCCTTTCTGGGCAGGAAACTGTTATTTGTTTGTAACAGATCTCCCAGAGTGTAACATTGCAAACACTTACAGCAAACTATGAAATAAATCAATAATAAGATAATCATGTTATTTAGAGGGCAATTTTTATATTTGAGAGTTTCCTTAGCAAATGGCAATAAATGTCACAGTGTGAAAGATAACAGAGACAACAATAGCAGTCAGAGAAATGGCACTGCACTGTTGTGACAAGGGCTAAGTTCACTCAAAGCACAATCAGGAGATGAGAAAATATGGCAACATACACTACAAGGAAAGGAACTGATTTCTGACTATAGATTATTTTAAAAATACCATTTTGCCTTATCTTTGTTGGAGTCTTGTTTTCTTGGCATTTCCTGTCATTTTTTGAGATCAAAATGCTTACTCAAATAATGGGGACAAATAGTCACCTCTGTAACATCAGCAAACCAGAACTGCATACAGGGCCATGATTTTGGTTTACTCATTGTCATGCAAATTATTTCCCTACTTCTATTTAATATTTCTCATGTTCAGGAACTATATTCTCAAAACATTAGCAGTAAATATGTCCTGAATAGCATTTGTATTAGAGGTAAATATAAAGTTAATAAATCATCTATTAGATACAATTTCCGAGAAGGTAGTTTAGGTAACTGGCAGTAGGGTCAATGTTTAATAAATTTAAATGCATACACAAGCACCAGGAGATAGAAAGGGATCTTGTTTTCCTGCAACATTTGACTTCAGAAGAATAAGGGGGTGGGGAGCAAGGTGAGGAAGGCCTTACAGGGGAAACCTAATAGTTAAAGTACCAACAGACTTCCAAATTCTTTCAGATACCAGCAGCAAATGATGTATTGATTTTGCTGTTAAACTGCACAGATGTAACCACCACATTAGACATGGAAGATAAAAGCAATGACTAAAAGCACCTTATTTCATCTGTCACACCTGAGGCTCTGCCTTCTTCAGACCTTTAGTGTATTAGCACAGAAAATCAATTAGGTAAAGAGCTAAACAAATGAAGGGAAAATAAAAAAGAGGCCTCATTCACAAAGAGTCAGGGATGTCAGTAAGCCCTAGAGACTTCAGCAATGTGTAAGATATCTCCAATTAAACCACAGCAACTTTTCTGAACTTTTTTTAACAAGTGATTAAGTACTGCTCAGATACACCTATTAGCGCAGGTCTAGTATGTGGTCAGTATTCACAAGCACAAGATTTCTTTTCACTGAAAAGAAAATGTGAACATTTATTTCCCAGTTGGTGTTATTTTGAATGTCTATGCTTCTTGTCATCTTAATCAGTGTTGAATCAGTTGTTGATCAGTTACATCCAGAATTAAAGCTTTTCTGAGCAACACCATAATGCAGAGTATTGACACCCAGTACTTTGTTAGAATCAGGGGACGTATTACTGAAGCCTAGTGCTATGATACACAACAGCTTGCTCCTGCTTTAATAAAGCAAATAAACCATCTCTAAATGAAAAATACAGTAGGATTTTTCTGTTGCCACCATACATTTTTCATCCAGAGAGCAGAGCAGATCACAGATGTTTCACTGATTGATTCATAGTGAATAAAAGTCCACAGTGATACAATGGAGATAACCAATTGGGATTTGTCAGTGGAGCAGGACTCAGAAAACCTGGATTCACTGGTGTAAACACATACAGGTATGCATCTTTCTTCAGTTTCAGAGGGAACTTCATAGGGAACTTCATGCCTTAGTTCTGTCCTCCTGTGTCCACTGGGGTTGCAAGCTCACTGAAAAGATCTGATTTCAACTGGAGGCAAACAATCCTTTTAAAAAGGATGTAACTAAGCAAAACTCAAATTTAGAATTTAATAGAGGTCCCATTACTTTTTTTTCTCCTTTGAGTATTTTTCTCTGTATGGGGATGTACACCTGAAAGTAACCTCTGTATAGATGTATATACCTTTTTATCTGTGACATCTGAAACAAACAGACCACTGTTCCTGAAAAAAAAGTTTTGTTTTGTTTTGGGTTTTTTTTTCAAGCAGGAAAAAAATAATGTTATTTCTTTAAAGAATACCAAAACTACCAAACTGTAAATCTTCATACATTTCATCAGTGCCACCTAGTGGAGACACATAGCCCATCCCCGCAGTAGGAAACTGCTTTTACCTAACTCTTTCATCATCTATGGAAGGGTTTGGCTTCTACAGTGGATAGCAGCTTAATAAGGTGGCTTTCTAAGATGTCTGAGCTATTTCTCCAGACAGCTACCATCTACTGGAGAAAACACCGCACCAGCTCAAAGTGCTCCCCCTGGAGTCTGAAGAACTCTTGTTCTTTGAAAATGATGAAATAAATGATGAAATAAATGATGAAATAATTTTCAGTGGTGGCTCAATTATTTCAAAAGAGACAAGAGGGATTTTTCATGTTTCATCAGCCCAAAACATGTAAATTCAAGATGAAATGACAAGCATGGCAGGTACAGAATTCTAGGAAGACTTGAAAACATGTTGCCAAAAAACAATTAAAATATCTATAATTTTCTTCCATGCTTTCATTCTTTCTTTTTCTTTACTTTTTTTCTTTTGAGAGAAAGAAAAATTAAACTCTTCCTCTTAAGAAAAGAAACAGACAAGGTGACACTAATCTTGAAAATAAGTGTCATGCACAGCTTTTGCTGTGTTTAGTATAAACTACTATTATAATTACAAAAGCTTTGTTTTTTGCTATCTGTTTTTTTTTTTTTTTTCAATATTCATTTCACATCCAGTCAGTAAGGCAGTTTTCTCCAGTTCCAAGGGCCCGAGTCAGTTCATAATTATAAGAGCGGGACCATAGTATTAAACAGGCACATACGTCTCAGTTTTAACCCACCAACACAGTTTCCAGCACTGCTAGAATTGTATGACACGTGGACACTGTAACTATTTAGATGCACACAGTTATAAACATTCTCTGACAACAGATTGAAAATTATATTGCACCCATCTAAACAACCACCTTAGGAACAAAGCAGCTGAAGAGCCATTGTTGGAAAAATACTATGGCATGGCATAAGAGGTAGCAGAGAG